>VZDJ01007753.1:42836665-43022462 GCA_008694505.1 Cyanoderma ruficeps | reverse complement strand
GGGGGGGGGGGGGGGGTCAGGGGTGCCAACAGTGATCGCGCCGGGTCCCCGCCGCCCGGGCTGCCGCTCTACGTGATGTTGCCTCCCATAGTGAAACGGGAACGAAGTTTGGGATGGGAGAGGGAAGCGGAGTGAGCTCCCCACGGCGGCGCGGGGAAGGAGCCAGAGCACCGGAGCACGTCGGCAAAAAAAGCTGGAAAAGTGCACCCAGGGCAGGGGAGGAGGGGCTGGGCGGGGGCGGGTGGGGTGGAGTAAGCGGGGCGGGGGAGCCTCGGCCGGGGCGGGCTGGGGTTCGGGTTTAGGATTGGGATAGCGGCGGCGAGAGAAAGATGTCATTTCACAGTGACCCTACGGGACAGTGCCAAAATCAGTGTGACTTAAGTCATTGCTTCCTTCACTCTAACACCCAAGTTCCTCGGCAGTCGGAAAAAACGGCCGGGCGCGGGGTGCGGTCCCGCCACGGGGCGCGGAGTCAGAAAAGCGGTGCTGGGGGTGCGGATCAGCTGCCAGTGGGGGTCAAGTGTTCGGCCGGGGTCGGCTCCCCTGGCTGCGCCCCGCGGCTGCTGCACTCCAGCACTGGCGGGGATACGGTGCTCCCCATCCGCGGGCAGATGCGCGGTGCCGCGGGGCACAGGCCCCGCGGGACCGACTCTCGCGCCGCTCGGCGGGCGCGACGGGATGCTCCTACACGCGAAAATTGACCTGAGAGATGGAGAAATTAACGTTCGCAGCTAATTGTCTACTTGGCTGCCGCTCCAGCTCGTATATTTAGCACTTTACTCCCTTTTTTTAGTTTTTCCTCCCCCGGGGAGCGGAGTGCGCGCCGCTGTCAGTCACGGAGCGCTCCGGGGCAGCGGTGCCGGGTTCGGGACGTGCCCGGGCCCCGCGGGTTCGGCGCCGCCGCCGTCCCTGTGACCAGAGCGCCCCCTGCCGGCGCCGCCGCGCCCGCGGTCCCGCCGGGACAGAGCAGCCCGAGCCCGGAGCCGGAGCCCCGCGGGGCCGCGCCGGGTGACGGCGGCCGCTTCCCGGAGATGCCAGTGCGGCTCCTGAGCCCCTTCTCCGCCACCGCGAGAGTGGGTGCTGGTGGCGCGTGGGGTAGGGTCTGTGGAGAAGTGGGCATCGCCCAGCACAAAGAGTGGGGAAACACATACATATNTGGGGGGGGGGGGGGAATAATCCTGCCCCAGGAGGCACCTTTCCGCCGCCGCTTAAACTCCTCCGGCTCTCCCGAGCACGTATGTGAAACGCCCCGCCGGCCCCACCCCTAAGGGTGCATGCCCTGGGGCAGGGCTGGGCCGTGGGCGACACCCACAGCCCTGAGGCGCGCCCCGCACCGCGGGCAGAGAGAGCCCGCCCTGCACTGTGACCCCCCGCCTGCCCGGACCGCTCCCCGGCAGCCCGGGAAAAGTTTGGGTGCGGGAATAAAGCGGAGACACGGGGGACACGGGCCGGTACCCGGGGGTTACCGTGTGCCCCTCTTGGGGCTGGCGGGGAACCGCGACTGGCACAGACACACGCACCAGGACGCCGCGCCTCGGCTCCCTCCTCCCGCCCGCTCGGGGCAATGCTGCTCTCCGGGAAGTTGCTCCGAAATTTCCTGTGCCCAAACAGCATCTGCCAAATCCTCCCGCGGCTCCAAGGCTCGGGTTGGACGGGGCGGGGGGTAAAGGGGTGGGCTCCCCGGCCGACGCTGGGCTGAGCCTCGCTACGGGGCTGAGCAATCCCCTTTTCTTAGTAACTACAAAACCCTCCTGGAAATAGCGGGATGCAGTGCCACCACTCCCCATCTGAAAGCGGGGTCACATAAGGTGTCGCGGTCTCCACGAGGAAGCCCCGGGAGGGGTCCGGCAGCGCGGTTCCCCCCGCGCCCCTCCGCGGAGCCGCCAGGACTGTTCGTGGTGCTGAAACCTGCCCGGCACCGCCGCCCGCAACTTCGCACCGCCGAGTTTGTCACCCCCTCCCCGTGAGCCCTCGACCCCCTTCCGGACCCCAGCTCCCCCGGAGCGCGGCAAGATCCCCTTACCCGGGCTTTCCTCCGCAGGAGGTGGCTGGTGAAGCCGAAGATGATCTCCGAGTCCAAGCACAAGGCTCCTATCTCCAAGAGGCTGGGATTTTTCCTCGTAGCGTTGGAGGCATCGGGCGATTTTTGAAAAGCCATAGTTTAGGGTTTGAAATATCCTGCTCCCTGAGCGGAGGCGATGTATTTGTATACACACACGCAGACAGAGGGAAAAAAAAAAAAGAAAAAGAAAAAGAAAAGAAAGGACAAAATAGCAGACACCTCCCACTCCTTAAAAAAGAAGGGGAAAGGAAAAAAAAAAAGGGAGGGGGGGAAGCCAGACGCGGGTGAGTTACTCCGTCATCTGCCAGGATGCGCCGCCGGGGTGAGGTAGCCAGCAGCCGGGCAGACCCGCCAGTCTCCCTGCCTCTTTCTGCTGCTCTCCGCCGCTCTGTCTCTCCTTTTTTATCCCCCCTCAGCGCACCTTGCCTGACGAGCGAGCGCGGGCGCGGAGCCCTCAGCGCCCCACAGGCGCCGGGGCCGCGGCCGGGGCCGGCGCTGCGCTGGGTGCGCGGGGCCGGCAGCGCCCTGATCCCCCGCCGCCGGCCATCAGCTCGCCGAGCGAGGGGGCTCCCACCGCCCGCTGGCCAGGAGCCCGCACTGCGAGCCTCCTGCCTCCCCCCATCCACTGCTGGGTTGGTGGGTTGTTTTTTCCCTCCTCCTTCTTCTCCTCCTCCTCCGGGGTGAGCGCAAGGAGGGAAAAGCTGCCAGTGAAGTCAGTTTAGGAGAGAAGAAAGACACGCACAAAAATAAAGGAAAAAAAAATAGGGGAAGGTAAAAAAATTTAAAAATAAGGAAAGCCTGAGGGAGCAAAGTGAAGCACTTTCCGGAAGGGACGCAGCCTTTCACTCCTGAGAAAAGCTCCCCCTCTTTTCTCCCCACTGCTTAATTGTATTTGCAGTGGGGGCGGTCGGCAGCGGGGAGCGACCTCCTCCTCATCGAGGGGCCGAGACACTGGTGCCCGATGGCTGCTCCCGGATCGTGTACCCCTCCCTGCAGGCCGCTTCTCCGGCCGCCGCCCCCCGCGTGTCCCAGCCTGGGGGCCGGATAGGGCTCGGGGGTCCCCGCTGAGTCTCGGCCCGTCCCGTCGGGGCGGGCGGGATGGATGGAAGCAGGAGACGTAGCTCCGGGCAAAGCACTAATCCCTTCCCGCGTATTTTCCCGCTAAACAAATAATCCCCACCTGACAAAAGCATTATCCGGCTTCATATGGCCTGCAGTGAAAGGGAGTTGAATAATCTATTTATCCCGGCTCCGCGCCGGCCGCCCCGCCCGGACACCGGCTGCTGCTGGGCGGGGAGCGGGGACAGCCGGGCCCGCTGCTCCCACCCGCGACTGCGTCCGGGGCAGGGCTGAGGTCCTGCCTCAGCCGGAGCCCGGCACGTCGGGGGGGAGCTATGGGACGGTGGCAGTTGCTGGGGAGCGGGGAGGGAAGGAGGAAAGGAGGGATAGAAATGAGGACCAGGGAGGGAGGGNTAGTTTATTCTGAATTTACTCAGTTGTCTGTTCTGGTCTTCCCATCTCATGATTCTGTGTGTTAGATGAAGGAAGTGGGTTAATGGGTTTCTCTGTAGGATGGAGGTGTACAGATGTAAGAGGCAGGCACTAAAGCAGTGCTGGGAGGGAGGAGAGGAGGGTGGGAGTGGTGAGATGCTTACAGTAAAGGTGCAAGGATTTGTTTGGCTCCTCACTGCATTCCTTCCTGGTGTCCAGCTATCAGACCAGAGACATGCCAATGTGTTAGCTGGTCCCTGAACGCATCTGGGAATGGTGTCTGCAGGGACTCAACCCTGGGCCACCTTGCCCAGACTTGCCCTCTCACTCCCCACCAGCCCTGTCCCAGCCTCCTGTCTTGCTGTGCACCACTGTGCATTCAAAGTCTTCCACCACCCTCCCCTGCACGAGTGGGATATTCCCCTGCCACAGAAGATCCCTGTGCTTGGAAGGTCTCACATTACCAAGAGAGTAGGAAGAAGTGGGTGAAGAGGAGTGCTGAAGGAAAAATTATTCAAGCAAAATGGTGGTATGGACATCAACAGTCCAGGTAAAAAGTGTCCACCTAGGCATGCAGTTCAGGTGTTCAGTGTGAGGTAGAACAATGCCCATCACCAGAACCAGAAGCATGAAATGTCATTTCCCATTCACTGGAGTCTTTCCCAACTTGTCTTGGAAACATTCAACAGCAGAGAAAAACTCAGCCAGGCCAGGAAGGCTTGTTGCCTGCTCTGGAGAAGGTCTCTCAACTCTCTCCATCCCCCACATTTTCAGATCAACCAAATTTAAAGCACTCACACCATGCTCAAAGACAGCCCAGGCCTTCCCTGTCCTCATGCCACCTACAGCCCACCATGACTTCCTTCCCCAACACAATTTTTCTCTCTTCCCTGACTCTTGGCAAAGCCCCTAGGGAGATTTGGGTCTAAAATATGCCCTGAATGTCAGGTACTGACAATCCCTGTGCAACCCCAACCTCACCCCTAATCCTGGAGAGTCTCCCTTTAATCACCCCTATTAAAGCAAATATCTCCCCACCTCACTGCCCTCAGGTGTCTTGCCAATAAACAAGCTCAAGGGAAAGTTATTACCTTTTATTCATGGTGTCTAAACTAAAGTAAAACATCAACAGGGTGACTGTACATAATAATATACTAGATAAAGTCCATTTTTCTTGGGTCCTCTGAAAGCGATCCCTGAGCATTAAAACGGGTCTCTTAATAAATATCTTATCTCCCCGCCACAGAGCCCTGGCTGCAGATAACCAGACAGCCATTACTGTACCTCTGAAATAACCCCATTTCCATCAAGGCCACTTCAAACAGGCTTCTCTTTAAAGACCCCTGCCTCTTCTCCGAGGGGAGGTGGGAAAAGGCTTGAACCTCCCTGGGTGGGGGATTTCATCCAAGTCCCCAAGCATGGTGTGGGGTTACTGCATTGCAATGCATTCCTTTCCACAAATAACCATGGAGCAAGGCATTCTGCCTGCTAGCCACAAGCCTCAATCCATCTGCCTTGTGCCCCGCTTTGGGGTGAGCGGTGCTGGGCTCCCACAGTTCCGCTCTCCTGGGCCTGCTCTGCAAGCAGAGAGAAAGTTGGGCAGGAGAGGAGGGACACTTCCCAGCTCACACCTGGAGGGAAATGGCCTTCTCAGGATGCACATCCCAGGCTGCAAGGTGATGCTGTACAGGTTGCACTGGACCCCTTTATTAATACACCGTACAGGTGATAGTGGATTTATTAAGTATATTGCTGTGATTTCACATTTAATTTACTAAGAATACAATGGTTTGGGCTAGAGGACCCAAGGGAAATCTAGGCAAGAGTGAGCAAAAATCCATGAAATTCAATGTAGCACACTAATCATGGAGGCATTATAGTATTAATTGCTATAATGATATACTTCTAATCCTATCTTACACTGCACCACATAATTTCATTGGGTAAGAGAGGAAAGGAATTAAATTTAGTTCAATACAGGCAAGCGTGTAACTTAATAGAGTAGTTTGACTCCAGCACACTCAGGGGTTTAGGGCTGATGTCACATAACATGGTCAGCAGCAGGGAAGAAGGATGGCACAAGACTTTTGACACCCTCACTGAAATCTGGAAGCAATATGGAAAAGTGTGAGATATCTGCTTTTTGAGAGGCAACCTGGCCATATAAAGGATAATTAGAATTCGTTGCAAAGATGATTTATCGTGTCTATCATTGTGCTTGAAAAGGCTAGGTCACCCATGAATGCTGATGAAATTTCAAAGATCTACTCCCCAAGGACTTTCTGCATCTGCTGCCCTCTGAGATGGGGAAATAGCCCAGGGCAAGCTTCTCATTAATACCGCAGGAAAATATAAGCATTTTGTCCGACATAACATTTTTCTTCAGTATTATACCTGACACGATCAGACCTTTAAATAACGTGGTAATAGGGCTCACTTTAAAGTTCATGTACTTGATGTTGTGCCCCCCCCCTTCCCGTTCTTCCCTCCCTCCCCCCGGTTTCAGCTGAGTAGGACCTCTCTCCAACAAGCCAGCGTTTTGACCCGAAACACACTTTCTCCCGTAACAAATATTGTGTGAGGTGGGCGGAGGTGGTAAAAGTACCTTTTGATCTTGTTTGTGTAATATGCAAGAGGACATCAAAGCGAGGGAAGAGGAGGAGGGAGGGAAAGGAAAGCAGAGCAGGAATATCCCTAGTCAGTGGAACACCAAATAACTCATTAATAGCTAAATAAAACATAATTAGGAAAACACGATAAATGAGTGGTTCTTTAAAGAGAGCGGTGGCGAAGTGGGCTGGGAGGGAGGCCAAGGGAGGCGGGCACAGCGCGATTCAAAGCCGGCCCCGAGGCAAACTAAGCGGGGCCCGGAATTTAGAGAGGACAGCAGGACCCCCTCGGGGACCCCCATCCCCGCCGCCCCGGAGGGGGCTTCTCCCGGCCCCGTCCCTCTCGGGGAGCCCGGCCGGGCAGCCAGGGGGCTGCGGGGGTGGTCGGACCCGCTCCCTGCGGGTAAAGGGGAGCTGTGTCCCCGCGGGGCGCTGCCGGTTTCGGGGCGTTCCCGGGCGCTCTCCACCGCGGGCTGCCCGGTGGGCGCGGGGGGGGGAGGCCCTGGGAGCCGCGGGGGCGCCCGTTTGTTTTGGGTTGGTTTGTTTGTTTGCTGTGTGGCCTCCCCGCTATGCTGATCAGGCCGGCTCTGGGTTTAATTGATCTGCGGGGCGGGCAGTTGAGACCATCAAGGGAAACTTCAGCCTCTGCAGACTGCGGAGACAATAACGATGGTATCGGTGAAACCGGGGTGAAAGGCAGACACAGCCCCCCGCCCTCCCCCGCGCGTGTTCACACGCAGGTGGGGACGCGGCTACCCCGGAGGAGCTGAGGATGCTCGGCTGAAGCTGCAGGGCTGGACCGACTGCCTGGGACACCCCTGGGGCCCGAGGGGAGAGGGTTCGGAGAAGGCCCCGGCGCTCTCCCGGTCACCAGATCGGAGGATACGTGTACCAGCTCCAGTACCTGACTTTGCAATGGCTCAGCAGTGACTCCGCAGGCGGGATATGCCTGCACCAGAAGGGAAGAGGGGAACGCACGGAGGAGAGTGGCCAAATTCATCCCCAGAGGCAGATTTCCTCTCTGTCCCTGAAGTGAGTCAGACTAGCCAACTCCGTCCTGCCTCTGGGTAATTCTCCTTCCAGCTCTGTGCTTGGTGCCTCTTTCTGGAGCTCTGCCCTCTGCTTATCTTGACAGGGCTTCCTCAGCACACCTGTTGTCCTGCAGGACCCTACAGCCCTGCCCAGCCTACAGAACCCCTTTTCTCTTCCCATCACTGTAAGGGGCTCCCTGCCATGCCAAGACCGTGTCCCACCTGCACTTAGGGCAATGCAGGCCACAACGAGGATCTCACAAGTCTGGAGCAAAGCAGGGGATTTAGTAAGCCCCAGGTCATGACCTGCCTCGTAGGGAGGGCTGGGTAAAACAGCTTGGTGCAAGGGCTCTCCTGTCCCTGCCTGGGCTTGACAGCTCAGAGCTGACCTCGGGTCTGCTCTGTCTTGGTTTCTTGCCTCTTCGTGACCCTGCTCTCCAATGGGAGATGGAAAACCCTCCTGTAAACAACTGGTGAAGGTCAGGGGAAGGAAAGCCTGACACCACTTAATGAAAGACAGTTACAGACAATCTTTTGCTCAGTTGTCCGTGTCTGGGAGGCGTGGGGATCTCTGTGTTCAAGCTTTTTAATTTCCATTCTAATTTGCATGCCATAAAGAGAGACAGTATGCTGTCCATGGTCTTGCATTTAATCTCTTGTCACCCTAATCATGCCAGTTTAACCCTCACTAGCTTGCTTATGTGTTTGTTATGCTCAGCCCTAGCTACCATCTCCTCTGTGAAACAGCCTGCCCAGGCACAATCTGCTTGCACTGTAGATTTGGGGTTCTAATACTATTCCAGTGACTTCTGCCCAGATGCATTTGAGCAGCAAATGCACTTTCCTACAGCCCGTAGGAAGAGTGAAAACAAAGAAACAAACCAAACGCAAACAAAGCGAAAAATCCCGAAGCCCACAACTGCCTCCTTTTCAATGTTTGAGTGGTTTTTAAAGGGGAGGGTAGGAGTGAGGATTACTTTTTCCGTGCTCTGCCTGCCACTTTAGAACCGCCTTTTCCCCCGATGCGGGACACGCTTCCGGGGAGTCCCCGGCACGGCTGTGCGGTTCAGGAGGGTGGGCACAAGGCTGGTCCCCTTTCCAGCTGCCGGCGACGGGAAGCTCGCGGCGTCTCCCGGGGCTGGAGCGGGGCTGCGGGCGGCGTTCAGCACCCTGGAGAGCGGCCCCGCTCCGGCCCCGCGCCAGCGGCCGCTCCCTCTGCGGGGGAAGAGAGAAGATGCCCGCAGGACTCCGCCTCGGTGAGGGACAGATGTCAAAGAAAAAAGAGCTTTTGACAGCAGCTGGGCGCTGTGGCTCAGTGTCCCTGTGGCTTTGGCAGAGGGATCGCGCGGGCTGCGAGGGATTGGCGGTGACGGACGCCCCTGCAGAAGTGGCGCTCAGAGGATCGTTCTGCTCTCCCCCGTGACAGGTTTGTGATACCGAGCTCACACAAACAGAGTGAGAAGCGAGGAAAATCACCTGTTCCTTAAACAAAGCAGCAGCCCCGCGCTGCCCAACTCCAGGGTGCCACGGGCTAACTCGGATCTGCTGAAGGGGCGTGAACTGGCATTGACCAAGTCTCCTCTTCCTCCTCCTCCTCCTTCTCCTCCTCCTCACATTAGCAGAGTGACTCCGGATGGCCGGGAAACCCTCCCGTGGGGCTGTGAGAATCCCGGGCAGTAAACGGGAACTAGGGAAGACTTCATGCAGGGGGGAGAGCAAAGGAAAAGGGAAACAAACCAGCGCAGATTTCTAGCCTTAATCAAAAGGCATCTTCACAGTAGGGCACACATAGAAGCATTCCCAGGGACAGTCTGCTTTGTGACAAAAGACTCGCTTTTAAAAGCAAGCATCTACACAACCATATTTCCATTCAAGGTAAAATAGCATCACAACAAACAGGAGAATATCCAAGGAGCCACAGCAGAAAGATTCAGCTTTGCTGGCCATGCATAGCTGGATGTGAAGCTTCCTTCCCTCCCTTATCCTCTCCTACACAATGAAGATTATATCTTAAGTAACAAAGTAAAAAAAAAATGTGCTACAGAGAGCTCGCTGTGGTCTCATCTTGTATCTTTTCTCAGCTCACATTAGTGGAGCTTACTTACTGGAGAAAATGGTGGTTTTATTTCCTACCTCAAGTAGGAGTGCATTTTATTTCCACAGCAAGTCTTGAGTGCATTTTTCTGACGGCCCCAACCAATGCCGAGCACCTTATTAATCCTTTAACCAAGCAGAGGAACTCAATTTCCCCAATCAAATTTTAAAATATACTTATTTGAAAAAAGAAATTTGTGTCTCTCAACCAAAACGAGCGACAGTGTTTGCCAGTGAGAGGTACAGAATAGGGCAGATGATTATATTTCATCAACCAAGTGGCTCCTCACAGCAGATACCACTCACTGCAACAGGCAGGAACTTTTTGATTGAAAGACAGTGGTAATCCTGAGAACTACACCAGAGGTGTTGGATTTCCAAACCCAGGGAAAGACACATACCNCCCCCCGCGGTGTTCCCGGGCCGCCCGCGTCCGGTGCAGGGCGCTCCCGGCAGGTGGCGCTGCCCCGCCAGGAACCGGCCGGGAGGCACCGAGCGGGGCGCGGGCGCTCGGGGGCTCCGGGACACTGGGAATGCCGGCACGGCGCTGCAGCAATGCGGCCGTGAGCTCTGCACGTTAGAAAAGGTCCCCACAAAAAGCACGTTTCACAGAATCACAGAATGGTTTGGGTTGGAAGCGGCCACTGGAGGACATCTAGTCCAACCCCCCTGATGAAGCAGGGTTCCCTGGAGCAGATTACTCAGGATTGTGCTCAGACAGCTTTTGAATACTCCCAGTGAGGGCGATTCCACAGCCTTTCTCGGAAGCCTGTTCCAGTGCTCAGTCATGTGCACAGTAAAGATGTGCAGATATTCCTCAAGTTAAAGTGGTAGTTCCTGTTCCAGTTTCTGCCCACTGCACCTCATCCTACAGCTCAACAGTACCAAGAGCCTGGCTACATCCTCTTGATCCCCTCCCTTCAGATATTTACATAACTGGTGAGATCCCCTTTCAGTCGTTTCTTCTTGAAGCTAAACAAGCCCAGCTCCCTCAGCCTTTCCTCATAAGAGAGATGCTCCAGTCCTTTAAACATTGTCATTGCCCTCCACTGGATTCAGTCCAGGAGCTCCATGTCTCCCCTGTACTGAGGAATCCAGAACTGGACACAGCAGCACATTCTGTGCCACTGATGACAATCCTCTGAGACCTGCCATTCAGCCAGTTCTCAATCCACAATGTCACAATGAATAAACAGCAGACCATCAATAGTTCTTTCTCTCCCCACCTCACCCCACTCCTGTGTGAAGGTGCTTTACAAAGGAAGTTTTAAAACCAAGTGGCTAGTTTAATTAATTATCAATTAATTGATTGATCTTCTTCAGAAAAACCTTGTTTTTCTAGTTATTCAACTTTGGCACTGAATGTTTGGCTGTATATTGTCTTTTCTCTGTCCTAGGATAGAAAGGGTGAAGACCTGAATCACTGTCAGGGTGCTGACAGCCTGAGAAAGAAAAGGAGAATCAATGCAGTTTTCTGTGAAACAAGGCAGAAAGGGGGTGTGAGAGAATCAGTCTTGCACATGGAAAACATTGCTGGAGAGCCTATGACACAAAAAGCGATGACAGGTTCTTGCAAAATATGACAGTTCACACTACAAATGACTCCCTAAACTGGAAAAGCACTCCCTCTGTACCCATTCTGACCCAGACATTTTCAAGCTACAAATACTCTACTGGCACACGAGGCTCCTATGGGTTTATCAATGTATCTCTGGGCTTTCTGAGCCAGGAGTCAACATACATGGGGGGAATGAAGAGCACGACCTGCAAAGCAAGCAGTTGTCTAGAGCAGCAGGCAACCAGACATGGCCAAATGACCACGAGCTCCAGGGCCTCTACGCCCTTTGCCAAAGCTCTAGAAAGCCAGGCCAGAAGGTAAGAAACCTGCTGTGGAAAAGGGAGGATGTTTTTGACCCTCATACAGACACCTTTCCTCCACAACTGTAGGGACACCAAGCCAGAATCTCTCCCCAAAGTAATTTTCTTTCCTATTGCAGAAGACACCTGGGCAATATCCTTATTTATAGGACAACATATCAAATTTCCTTTCTTTTTCCTGCATAACTGAGAAGCTTTCAGCCAGCTCTGCTAAACACATCGAGACAAAACAGTCCATCACATAACAGATGCAAATTGATCATTCAAACAAAGGAAAAGTTTATTTCCAGTGGGGAAGGACAGATTTCAGACACATCTCCAGAAGACTAAAACAATAACTGGGAGAGACAATCTCCCTGGTTCACTGATTCTGCTAACTAAACCATAACTGGGTCTAACCTGGAAAATCTAGCAAGAGATTTGAGCAACAAAGGTTACTTTCTTCTCCGGTGATTCTTCTGGCAGGTGGGAACAGAGGAAGAGGTTAGAGTGGAACTGGATTTGGGGAATGCAGTCAGGAAGAAGTGGCATGAAGATGAAAGGAAACAAGAGGAAAGAGAGAAACAGAGAGAAAGCAAAGATGAAGGGCAAAAAGTTAACATTCCCACACAGAGGAAGATGCCTCACTGGGGGAGAGAGCTAAACCTCTGTTGGAAAAGACCCCAAAATAAATGAATACCTAAGACACTTCCTTTTCTACCCCTTTCCTGACAGATTCATCCTAAATTCCATAGCAGTGCATCCATCCCCTTCTTGCCTTCCTTTCACCTGTTTTATCAAGCAGATACAAGCATGAGCTGAGTACAGCACAATAACACATTGCCTGGCTGCCTTCCCAGGCCAGCACCTCCCCACACCAATCCTGCAGCGATACCCATCCACCCACTGCCAGGCCACCATTGATCTGCTCCACAAACAGCAAGAGCTTCCAGCTCCTCTGGCAACACAGCAGCTCTCCTGGCCCCACAGCAACCTATTATTTTCAGCTCCTTAACAGATCTTGCTCAATTTCCAGTACACAGTCAGGAACAACCCCAGTTTATATAAGGTTGCAGGTATTCTTCCCAGAAGACTATTGATAAGTGCTCTCAGTAGAAAGCCATCTGAAGCCAGGTTAGTTCTCTCTTTCTGTCAAAAAAATTTACGGCTTTATGCAAACACGTCCTGGATTTGTTTCTATTGATCAATAACTAATAAGTAATAATAATAAATAAGTAATGGAGCCACGTCCACAGGCTCTGTGATAGAAACACTGTTCACTGATCACTATAGCATCACTAAATAGCATCTAAAGTCACAGTTGTATGGGTTCAGACTGACACCAGCCAGATGTGATGAGTGTTGCACATCCCATGAATACTGGCAATGCCTGTGTTCCTGGATGCTGACAAGCTGAAAGATGCAGTATCTTCCATGTTGACTTTCTCAACCACTTAAAATTAAGTCTAAATACGAATTTTGTAGCTAAGTTTAGTCTTTGGGTCTGGAAAGGCATGACTTTGCAGGAGGTTTGCCTCTCCTGGAATATTAGGTCCTTAATACACAGTCTGCACCAACATAAAAATCCAGTGCTTGTTTTCAAAGTAGTGTGGTCACTCTGTTTTTTTCTTAAAACCCTCATTACCAAATGGAATGCATAAGAAGAGCCAGGCAAAATATGTTTGTATTTACTAGGGAAAGAAAAATAGAGAGGGAAGACATGAGCAACATTATTATATGTGATGAATCTCCTGTTTATTTTAGAGAGTCTGGAAATTGCCTTGTTTTTTCAATTGGACCACGTCCTTGTTAAAGATGTGTTCCACTCCAAACCATAAATATTCCAAGGACATCCTATTAGCAGTGTTATGAAAGACAAGGAACTAGATTATCCCAAGGCAGGCATTCACATTGCCTCCTGACATGCATTTGATGTAAACGAGTCTTCTACACTCCCTCCATAGCAAAGGAGATTCTGTCAAGGAGCCTTCCCACAGCCCTCTGTCCTCCCTTTGGACATGTCTGGGAAGATAAGCCTCTCACACATGCCATCTAAAATTGGTGTCATGTGAATATCCTCTTCTGGCCTTACAAACTTTGAGTCTATGAAACAATAAAACACTATTCTTTAATTTGACATGAGCACAAAACTGCCTTTTACAATTGTGCATCTGAATCTGGTTAGAGGGAGCCTGGGATGCCACCACTTTGACCTTTAGTACTTGGCACTGTGCTGCTGAGGTACGAAGCCAAAACTGGTCCCAAAGAAACCTGCACAGCTCTGCTGAGTCCACACCAAGCTGTGTGAATGTGGCACAGCAGAGTATGGCCTGATGAGGCAAGTTTACATATAGGCTGCAGTGAGGGGGGGAAGGATCAAATTGAAATAAAAATCCTGTCTGACCTCCTCCTAATTCTATATCACCTTTTAGATCTTAGCCATCTATTGGAGAGATTAAAGGGAACATGATCCACAAAAGTAATCTTACTCCTGAGGAAGCTGATCTTCAGGGAAGAAAAATCAGGAAGGAAGCTCTAGACATTGGAAAGAGAAGGCCTGTGGTGCACAGAGCCACTTCACTTATTCCTGCTACAAATCCCCCTTTGCCTGGAGCCAGATGCTTATGAATTCTGCCCCCAGGCAACAAAGTCATCAAGGGAACCTCTTTTCATATCTCTTGCTGCCATAATTTAAAGTGCCCTTCTCAACAGCTCACCAAAAGTCATTTTTCCCTGTGTCCATTGAGCTTCGGAAGCCTTCTGACCTGGTAATAGATCAGCAAAACACAGACTGGGCAAGACAGAATTTGGGATTGGGAAACCCTGGTTTCACCTGAATGACAATTCCAAAGATCACTGTAGCAGTTTTAGCATCTTCTGTCTGTTTATTCTGTTCCATCAGTGTACACAAATAACTGGTGTTTTTCTGGGTTTAAGCCCATGTGAAAGAGAAAAGATTTGGCTTTCTGTTTGGATGTCATAATATTAATAGAGAACATCTTTAGAGGCTTATTACAATGCAATATTGCCGATTCCAAGTATTAGGAAAATGAAAGAAAAAAGAGGACATAATGAATCATTCATCCCCATCCTTCCACAAAAATCACGAGAGTAAAAATGGCTTTAATTCCATTTGTTTACCAGTTTCTGAGCATTTCTGTGTCGTCAGATTACTATTTCAGACTCTTCTGCCACAATGAGAGCTAGGAACTGTCTTAAATAAAGATTCTCATTGTCTTTAAATCACATAAATACTGAAGCTGCAGCCTTTGGGGGGAAAAAAAATCTAACAAAATAAGCTAAGAAGGTAGTTGGGATGAAAATACCAGAGAAGTTAATGAACCATCAACACCAAACAGGTTCATAAGATTGACTGTGCTGCAAAATCCAGAAAAAGATACCATTTGCTAGAACAGATTTAAAATGCCTGAAGTGAAAAAAGGGCCAACATACTACATTTTGGGTATTAACCCAGATCAATTATGCACAATGTTCCCAGGGAAAAAAAAATTATCAAACAAAAACCCACCCCCAAAAAAACAGTTGGGGCTTTGTTTTTATGCCAGCTCTCCCAGTCCAGCTACCTTACGGAGTCAGGAAAAATGCTACTGGCAGGAATAGCTCTGTGTAAGACTCTCGAAATGTGGTAACTAAACATTATTATAAATTTATTTCATCTTGACACCAAAGCCAGCTCTACAGCTGTTTTATGATACTGTGAAGGTTAAACTACTACGGAACAAGTACTCCTGCATGTGGCTACTATAAAAGTGTCACTGAATTATTTCTAATTTTAGTGCCTGTTGTTCTAAAAATTGCTTCCCGCTGCACTCCAAGAAGCAAGAAAAAAGGTGATTCACATAAACCCAGGCAGCCAAGGAACTAGACGGACATAACTGATGGAGCAGAGCAGCTACAGGGTTTATACTGGACTCAGGCTGAGGAGGGACTCTCAGGGGGTGTAAGTTGCCACGGTCCACAATGCGTAAGTCTCGTAACTGATTTCGTGATGCTGCCCCACTTTCTGGCAAACTAAGAGAAACAGGTACTTTTAGGGCAGAATGAGACTCCCTTAGTTCAGCCACTTAGCTTAAGATGATGAGTTAATCACATCTGAGAATAGCCATTTGTTTGCACTAACCATATAATTAGTTTGGGCAACTAGAAATTTTATTTACTTTGTTTTTTTCAGGTGAGTATTATCCAAGTGTCCAATAAAAGGTAAATTGGCAGAGCACTACTCCAGCTACAAATACAGCTACATCTCCAGCTCATGGGACTCAAATATGTCACCAAAAAAAGGAGAGGAAGAAAACAAGCTCAAACAGTAGATATTACACCTTGCCTATATGCTTGGCAGAAATTAGTGCTTTCAAAAGCCATTTCCTTGACTGGTATTCCCAAATACCATTTTAAAAAGCCCCCCAAAAACATTATCGATGAGCTGGATCTATCTAAGAACATAAAAAAGATGACACAAAGCCATGTAAGGTAAAGGGTGATGTAAATCACTGGTCTGTTAGTGAGATGATCACCAGCACTAACATCATCACCGAATTGTTTAGGTTGGAAGAGACTTTGAGGCCATTAAGTCCAATGGTTAACCCAGCACCATCTCTCTCACCCTGGACTCCCACAAACACTGTAGCAACTGAATAATTTTATTCTCAGAAATTGCCGGATACCATGAATACCCTTAAAATGAGCATCATGCACATTCCAAATCACAGGTTGTCAGTTTTTTTAGTTAAAGAAAAGAACAAAAACCCAACCAGTTAGCAAAGAAATCATGCCTTCATTGTTACCAAGCACAGACTTTGTCACTTCATTTATCTTATGAGGATGCTATTACTGCTGATATGGGCAATTAACTGTATTTGGAAAATACATTTTTCAAAAATTATCTGCATTTTCCATCATCAGTTTTGAGCAGAAAATTACTCACAGGAAGAAATAATTTCAAGACCTGCCCCTGAGTGGGGGTAAGCTGTTACAGCCACACAGAAATAGAAGATCATGCACCAGTTTGTACAGGCTGAAAGAATGGTCATTAATTCATGCCTAGAGGATTGGCAGCTTCCAGCAGTGAGTGAACTTTTTGTGTCTCCCAGGTCAATAAAGCAAATGGTCAGATCAGGCCTAAGAATTTTTGATACTTAAAAGTGATAGATGAGTGATCTCTCAGCATGAAAATGATTGTGTGAACAACACTGCAAGTACAATCCCAGAAGTTAAGCATAAACCCCCCCACCGTCAATGCTTACTGTTGATATCTGTGTATACTATTTATTTGGTATTAGTTTTTCACGAAACAACTTTTACTGTTGAACTTTTAAAGAGTTCTAGAAATGCAACTACCTTGTTCAGAGATGCAACTCTTCTTGTTCAAGAATATAAGTATGATTCCTAAGTATGGTGCCTAGGATGCCCTGATTACAGCATTACTCAAGAGCTAGTAGCACCAGCATCTAGATTGATTCTGTGCAGAGGGACATTATTCAGCAGATTACTGAGAAAGGTGTGTTCCGGGTTGGTCTTTCTTAAATTCAAATGTGCATTTGATTTGAATGCATACTTTACTCGGTGTTGCTACCTGAACCTCTGACCAATCAGCATCCCACCCAATGTATTTGTGTGTGCACTGAAACTCCTGGATGCTGCCAAAGCATTAAGCAGCCTACAGAAAAGGGTGGGGAGGGAGGAATGTGCTGCTACTTCCTCTTCTTGGGCAGAGCAGACTAAGAGAAACCTCCTTAGTCCAGAGGTTACTCCAAAACCAGAAGGTTTAGTCCATCTATCCTTCCAGTCTGGACCTTTGCTATTCATTTTAAAAGGGTGTAAAAAAATATTAAATGTTATTATCCAAAGGCCAAGATGCCAGTGATAAGCAACTGAAATATTGTCTAGGACTTTAATAGTAAGAGCTAAAAGCATGCTCTGAAACTGCGGGGCAACATTTTACTAAGTTTGGCAGGAAAGTCTCCTCCCTTCATCCCCTCAGGCCTCTGCTTAGCTTAGACAATATCACAAGGAAGGGCTGTTTGCCCAGAGGTTTTCATTGCGAATTTGTTGGGGATTTTTGTTTGTTTGTTTGTTCATCCACATGGCTTACTGCCAGTTTATGAAAACTACAAGCCTGTCATCAGGAGTTCACCCAGTCTGAGAGAGAGGAAAAACAATGGTTAGAAGTCAATCTGATACCATACCTTAAAATGTCACAGAATAAAACACACGTAAAAGGTATTTCAGTAATGCTGTGACACTCCCCAGTTTTAGCAACGGACTACACTGAAGCATCATCTTGTGTAAGCAATCAGGAGAGGTTTGTCTGGACATGGACAACCCAGCACATGACATTGTAATCTTGTCTTTGTGTAAGCACAACCTCTCCAAAGGTTTGCATGATTAACAATATCCTTAAAAAAACTAAACTGTTTCCTTAGCACCTATCAAACAAGTTTCTTCCAAACTTTTTCATGGCACATTACACTCAGACACAGGAGAAAAAACTTGAATCATGTTGAGCCGTACTAAGAAGAGCAAAGAGGATCCCCTCAGAACAGGAAATTCTACTTTGTACAGCCAGGTTTTCTGATTTCCTGCTGAAGCCACTGGACAACTTGGATAGAGCCAGCTGAGAGGACCAGACTTATCAACTGCAGGTAGGCAGGAGAGAAAAAGCACTGAGTCAAATCCCAGCTAGTGTAAATCAGTGTAACTCCATAGAAGTTAAGAGGGCTGTGCCGATTCAAGCCAGCTGTGGATCTAACTCAAGAGTGTGTTTTGCAAGTCTATTTTCAACTCTTCAGGGCTCTGCTCTGTTTAAACATCCACAACACCCACTGAAATTAATGAGAACTGTGTGTGCAGAACACTAGTATTACTTTTTAACTATTTGGGAGGTGCTCAGACACTGTGATAATGACCACCATATATTACAACCCAGAGAGTGGTATTGAATCATCAGACCCTTAAGTGGGACAGGTCGTTAATCTTTTCCTTGGGAGAGCATTTCAGTTTTTTCCTTGGCAAATGAGGATTCATCATTAGTAGATGTGGGGGTTCCACATTTGCCAAGTCCCAGACAAAGTGTGTTTTTCCATTTGCCTTGGGCTTGTGTAAGCTTGCCTAAGGAGGCCAGCCTTGCAGTTTGAGAAACACTGCTAGCAGCCACCATACCCTCATTCCCAGCTAAATTAAACCCTATTATGCTGTAATTAACCTTGCCTAACTTGTTCTGAGTTACAGCAGCAGGTAAAAAGCATGCTTTTCCTAGGCTGTACCCAAGAAACATTTTACCTATCAGACTTGCTTACTCTTCAAGTATTTCCAGCTACTCTTGGAAGCTCTTCTCCTGAAGATCACAGCTCAACTGCATGCATCAGAACTCTTCTTGACTTCAGTGAGGGCAGAATCCCCTGAAAATTCACTTGTGCACCTCATGTTCATGCCAGATGACACATTTTTTGAGCAAACAGAATTCCACAGAATCGATGGCGAGAATACATGTATACAAATTGTCAGGGTTAAAGGTTTAAAACATACACATAAGCAGGCCATTAAGTTTTCTTGGTCAATTTTAAAGCAGTAAAATTCAAATTTATGAATTAGTCTATTACCTTTTTTATTTCAATGCAAGTTAAGAAAAATAAAAAGACACCTATTACATTTCTAGTTTCAATTTGATACTTGGGATACGGGTTAGAAGAATGAGCACAAGACAGGAAGAACCCCATAATTTACAAAGCTACATTTCTATAAAAAAATAAACTGTTCATGAAATTGCAGTTTTCAGATTTTTTTCCTTCCTCTTTTAAAAATATCAAAATTCTTCAGCTGTATTTTGAAAGATCCAGGATTTTCACTAAGGTCCATTTGATTAAGTCCACAGACCTTCATGCCAGGCATCATTGCCACAGTTCTAAAAGCAGACATCCTCTGAAATAATTCAACCAAGTTAGGACAGAAAGTCCAGATGTCCTTTGGCTGCCTGCAGTAAGTGTACATACAGAAAATACAGCATAAAACAGCACAAGCCACAGGCTACACTGCCCTAAGAAAAGGGCATTCCAAGACAAAAGAAATGTTATCACTGAATACATCTTGCATATTATTACCAATGGAAAAGTGGGAAGCCTCTGGAGAATGCAGCCTAGAGAGTCAATCTAATTTTTTTTTTCAATCGGTGCATCTGAGTGTATGGTGCGGATAAAGGAGAGAACAGATGGTTTTGCAGTAAGTTTATCAGCCTGCTTCTAGCACAGCCAGATGACAGCAGCAGCAGCAGCAGGATTTATCCTACCTGTTCCATTTAAGTTATTAAACTCCTCGGTTCCCACAGGACATGCAAAAACTTTTTTTTTTTTTTAAGCACGTGCACTGTCTTTGCTCTTTCCGCCATCCCCGGAGCAGGACCCGCGGCCGGCGCTGAGCCCGGCCCTCCCTGGCCTCGCCGCCCGTCCCGGGAGCTGCGGGGCCGGGCCGGGCCGCTCCCGCCGGCCCCGGGCTCTGGCTCCGGCTCCTCCTCCCGGGGCCGGCCCGGCGGGGCTGCCGCGGGCTCCAGCTCGCTCCGCCGCGGGCGCTGCAGGTCTCCGCCGCTGCCGGCCGATGCCCGGGCCTCGCTGGTCAAGTGGTCCTAAACATTTCACAATTATGCTAGAGAACTGTTGAACTGTTAAGAACCACTGCACCAAGGAGGCTGAGGGGTCCGCGGGGAGCGCAGCGGGGCGGGGGCAAGTTTTCCGCCCGCTCCTGCCCCGGGCTTGGCTCTTCCTTTCGCCGCGGCGGACCTGGGGACGAGACAGAACACACGGGACTGGCGGGCGGGCGGCGACAGCGCCCGGGGACAGCGCCCGGCCCGGCCCCGCACGCCCGCCCCGCACTCCTCGCTCAGCGCCGCCACTTACTGATGGCCACCGTCCCGCGAGCATCCCCGGCCTTGCGCCGGGGCTGGGAGAGCTTGACGGCAACACACTCTCTTTACAAAGTGGAAAGAAAAAAAAAAAAAAAGAAAAACAACCAACCAACAACAACAACNAAAAGTTTAAAAAGAACAAACGAAACAAAACCAGCCGTTCTCCTGAGGGGCCGCAGCTCGGCGGCAGCCCGGGCCGGGCGCCCGCGGTCGCTCCCCTCCACCCATATGCCGCAGCCGCCCCTCTGCCGCGCCTGGCCGTGCGGGGCTCTTTTATACCCGCGCGGTACCTCGCGGTGATGAGCCATCCCCTGCGCGGCGGCCAGGAATGCTGCCCTCGCCCCTCACACGACCAGTTTTTCCAGGCTGCCTTCGCACTGACGGGGCGGTTTTGTTTCCAGCCATCATCTGGGGCGGCCGAACGTCAGCAGGTAGAGAAGGACAAACCTGTTCCGAGGCGGCGCGTTTCCTCCCTCCCTCTCTCCTCCCGCCGCCCTCCTGCCCTCCGCCCTGCCACCGGGGGAAACTGCTCGACAGGTTTCGCCGAAGCTGGAGGTGGCTCCGGGGGGTGAGTAAGAGACTCCACCCTGCGCCCTCCCGACAGGCGCTGCCGCTGACGGGCCGCCTGCCCTCGCACCCTCGCCGGCCCCCCTCGCCTGGCTGGCAGCCCTGAAAAACAAAACAAAAAAACAAAACAAAAAAAGCCTTAAACCGGCACGTCACGTTCTCCGGGGGATTTCACCGCCGCGGCGTGAACGCTCGGCCTGGCTCGGGATCCGTGCTTGTGGCGTCGCGCCTGGGCAAGCATGGCCGCTGGCCGGCCGGTTCCCGGGCAGGCCTCAGGTCTGCCCTCCTGCCTGCCCTCCGCGGGATGCAGCGCCGGGTTTCTCCTCTTTCCCCTCCGGCCAGAATTCTCTGAGATGGGAAGACAATCTATAAAAGCCCTCTGACATCCCTGGGTGAGCCGGCAGCCTTGACATGTGCTGCCCAGCCCTACCGAAGGTGGTAGCCATTTCTAATCTGGAAGTGTTCCTTGTCAGATTGACTCTCTTGAGTGTAGTTTCAGGGTTCTTTTGTAAATGGTGCAAAAAACCACCTGCTATGGATGACTGACAGGGTTTGCCGTGTCTTCCCCCAGTATCCCCACAGCACTGCTGCTGTTTCCTCAGGTGCCCTGGGGAGCCACCACTGGGCAGCACCAGACCTTCCTGGAGGTCGCTTTCTGCTCCTGCATGTTACCAACCTTGGTTTCAGAAAGGAAGGACTAAGAAGCCAGAACTGAAAAACGTGAAGAAGATTCTGATGTTCAGAGGTGTCGAACAGCCAACAGGGAGGGAGGACACCCTGAACTTTGACAGTCTAGCAATGAAATCTAATTCACGGAGGTTTCCGAGCCGTGTTGTTGGGGTGAGCTGCAAGGCCCTCACGCCCTGTGACCTCAGGATGGGGATTATGGCAACTCCACAGTCGGCTTCCCCATAGTGGCAGTGGGTTTGCTGGTTGTTAGTGGTGCCAGGCTGCCTGCACTCCCTGACCACATGCTGCTCTCGCCAGCCAGCCCAGGAGACACCATTTCAAAAAGATGTGGATGGTAAGGCTTACTCTGCCAGTGACTCAGCCTCCGGCCTCAGCCAAGTCGCTTTACCACACCTTGAGAGGGAGATAATGCTTACCCACCTCATCTTATGAGGCTTCACTAATGTTTATATAGTGCTTTGAATGTTTAAAGAACTGCGTGCTGTTTATGCCTTTTGGTGTTCCAGATCCTGTGATCTTTGGCCCTTTAAAAATATGTAGGAGACCCAAGCAGTCCCAAAGGAAATACGCATAGAGGAGACATCCCAGAGCAGGGAGAAGGCCTTGTGGCTGTGCACGGCTCATGTGAACGTGGTGCTGCACCAGAAGCCAGAGTGCTGGAACCAGAACAGGTTGCTCCAGGACCCTATGCAAACCTCATGCTGTGGAATCTCCCTGGATCTAGGCTGGAGGCGTTTCAGTCTGCTTTGGTAAAGCCAGCTCCTGCTCTTCTGCTCTGCCCTCTCACACTCAAACCCAGAGATTAATTTTGTGCCTTCTTCCAGATAGCCCAAGCCACAGGAAGTTTCTGGAGCTTCTCATTCTCCCAAAAGGATATTTGCTTGAGAAGGGTGCACTATTTGTGAGTTCACCCAAAGGACACCTCTGTCTTTAGCAGCCATGGAAATCTGTAGAAGGAAGACTGCTATTTACACCCTGTAAGAAGAGGCATTTGTGTTGTGACACAGTGTTCTAGGTCATCCACTCCTGCCATTGATGTGTACAGCATGTGCAGCATGACTGCATGGGCTGTATTTTATATATAATCCTTCACTAACTACACTGGCAACTCTCACCTGTCTCTGACAAACACAAACTCACACCCACACCCACAGCTCCACAATACCACCCAGCTAAATAATAACCTGACTGTCCATACTAACTGGGTTCAAGAGTCCTTTCCAGCCAAACCAGTCAGAACCTGCTGCTGCACTGGTGAGATATATAATCCCCAGGGATCCCATTGCTGTTCTGGTCCTGGGTCAGACACAGATGGTAGATGGCCCCTAAAGGACTGAGCACTAAGGGGGGACCTGCCTAAGGCAGCCAGGGTTCTCTGAGGTACCAGAACCTGTATGGTGTTTAGGCAGGATGAACCATCTCCTGCTTTGGACTTCTTTGTGATTAGTGTCAGTGGTTTTACAGTGAATGAGTAAACATGCCTTTAATTTAATTATATAAGTATTTAGTAGGTTCTGTTTCTCACCTATACACCTTCAATTATGAAAGTAAGAAAGTTAACATCCTGTTTCCTCACTTCACTAGGTAGAGTCTCAGAGAACAGGCTAAAGGCTTTGAAAGGTAGAAGAGCAGAGGTGCCCAAAAGTGGAAAAAGACGGGCAGCATTAGCCAAGGGATGAGGAATGTATTGTTCTTCCTCTGTGAAAGTGTGAAAGGTTATTGAAGAACTAAAACAATGGAATTGGTTCTGAAATTATGTAGGGTGGGAAAACGAGGAGTATTAGAAGGAACCGTAATTCGTCCATTGTTTCTATTTATGGTTAAACCAAGTGTTGTTTATATCAGCAGGACCCAAATGGAAAGGACTGTGGTACCCCCAGTACAGTCTCGCCACAGTGGCTGCTGAGAGCTCTCTGACTGCACCAACACTCCTGAAACCTGGAGGAGCAGCACACTGTGACATGGAACATAATGCCTTGAGCCCCTGGTACAGCCCACAGAGTTTTCTTGGATGGGGAAAGCAAATACCAGTCACCTGGTGGTGTCAAACAAAGAGGGCAGCACAAAAGGAGACATAACGCCAGGGGTGGTTGTAGGAGACAAAGAGCTGGTCTGGGAGGAAGCAAAGATGAAGGGTAAGCTTGTGGGAGGACATAAAAGGCTGTGCTGTTTGCATGGCAGAATATGGAAGATCACGAATGCTTGGTAATGAGAGGAGGACTGTATGTCAGGGTGGTTCTGCTTTGAAAAAACGAAGTTATGAAAAATAACTGGGAGGTGCTATCGTTATTATCAATCAATATCCCAAGTTCCCAATACTTTTCTGCTAGTTCCTTATTCCACAAGTAACATTATGGAAGGGCATAGGACAACCCAAGGTACTATTCCTTGTATGACATGGCTTATCTGACAATTTTGGACTTAAATCCAGCACTTGAACTAAGCATGGATATGGAACTTACCATTTCTCTGCTTATAGTTCTACATTCCTCATTATTTCCCTACTGATTTCCTACTCCTGCTCATTAATGCTTACCTAAAATTAGGCTGTAAGTTTCTTAAAGAAAGACCTGGAATCTGACATGTCCTGTAAAGTAGTTTTAATATTTTTGGGTCTGGTAAACAGAAAAAAAAACCCCTCTGCAAGTAGATTTCTACCTCCCTGGAAAATCAGCATTCCATATGTTCATAGCAAACAGTGATGGGGCAACTTCATGTTTACTTTAGTTGGTTTAAATTCATTTGTCAATACAGCAGCCCACTATGTGTCACATGTGAGCATAATAATAGCTTGATACTAACTTGATTTGCAGTAATAAACACCCTGAGAGATGGCTTAATGTTTCCTCATATAAATAGGAAGCCTTTTGAGATTACTGCCTACATAACAGCAAGTGATTTATAGATAAATGGATGAGGTAGGATGTTTTTCCAACCAAGAACTTTTAGAAAGATTTTGGGTTTGCCATTCAGTTGGTAGATTAATAAAGAAGTGCTAGAAATTAAAATATGGCTTGCAGCTTCTTATGAAGCCAAGAATGCACATTTTATTGGAAATGCTACTATTGTGTGCACAAAATTTTGATTAAATCCAAAATTATCAATTTAGCAGGAGAGAGATTTGTATCTCAAATGCTTTGTCTGAGCATACAGTTCAGTGTCCCTACAGAGTTTACATACCAATTTAATGTGTAATACTGCTTTTCACCATTTTCCTTGTTCTGACTTAACATCTTGTTCCTTCCAGAAGCTGTGTAAATTACATTATACAAATTAATGTAGTTTTTCCCTTTTTGGGAGAATTTTTCAAGGCAAGCTCCGTCTGTATTCAGTAGCACAATAATAGCAAGCAGAAGATTACAAATTTTCTGGTTTCTATTTCAAATTTTCAGTTTAATTGTTATACACATTAGTTCTTGTAATAACAAGTCTAGAATAAGGAGACATCGTCAAGGCTTTTTACACTTCCAGGCTTCTTTGCACACTTCCAATTTCCTGTGCAGGAAAGAAAAATGTGTGAAGAGCGATGCTTGTGCTGCAGAGATGGTGTGTGAGCTGTCAAGCAGTTGTGTCCTGGGAGATCCATCCATCCCTGCATTGAGACCCTGATAGTCAGGAGAAGCTTCAACTCTGGCCCTAAAAACATTAGGAGGAGCACATTGCAAACAACAAGGAGATCCTTCTGCAGCCCTGATGTAGATTTTACTTTGCCATGACTTTCCACTGTAAGGTCAGGAGTCTCGGCAGTGTGTTGAGATGACAGCTGGAGATCCCCTAATCACAGAATAGTCAGGGTTGGAAGGGACATCTGGAGATCATCCCCCCTTGGCAGGGGGACCTGGAGCAGGTGACAGAGGAACATATCCAGGTGGGTTTGGTATGTCTCCAGAGAGGGAGACCTTTCTGGGCAGCTGTTCCAGGGAAGTTCTTCCTCATGTTGAGGTGAAACTTTGTGTTTTAGTTTATGGCTTTGCTCCTGTTGCTGGGTACCACTGAATAGAGTCTGGCACCATCCTCTAACACCCACCTTTGAGACTGGTATAGATTAATGAGATCTCTTCTGAGTTTTCTCTAGACTAAACAGGCTCAATCTCCTCATAAAAGAGATGCTCCAGTCTTCTGATGTGGCCTCTGCTGGACTCTCGGCAGCAGCTCCTTGTCTGTCTTGTACTGCAGCATCCAGAACTGGGCACAGAGATGTGTGCATGAGAAACAAATCCACCAAGTCCTCTTTTGCAATCAACTCTCTCTATAGTATTTCAAATATCAGGAAAGCCTGGTCTCGTGGTTACTTTTTAATCTCCTCACAAACAATTTTCCTTTCTCTCTCTCCCTCTTTCTTTTTTTTTTTTAATTTGAAATAAAAATACAAATTAAATAGCCAGTGAACACAATTCTGACATGACCAGTTTTGAATGCCTCACTTCCCAGATGACTGACTCTATAGACCATAAGAAGAGCTGACTTTCATTAAATCTGAGCCACCTTCTACTCTACCATGAAGTTTCAGGCAAAACCCTGGAAGCTAACATGTGAAATCACTCACTTTTTCTGAACATTTCAGCCAAGCAATTAATATTTAAGTTTAGCTGCTATGCATTAAGTCTGCTTCAATAACTTTATAATTGATTGCAATGCTTAATTGTGATAGCCATCACAAACCTTGTAGCAACTTGATTTTTCATGTTCACCAACCAGCTGTTTTTTCAGAGTTGGCAGGATTACGTGTCCTCTCCAATAAAACCTTGAGAAAGGAAACAATTACTAATTATTTGACCATCTATCAAGATTTCCTAGGCTTTTGCTGGTTCAAGCTATTGAACATACAGAGTCAGAGTGTGACTTTGCACTGACGTGGCGTGGTAATTTTTAGCAACATCTCATATTTCTGGTTTTCTGTCCTTGGAATATAGAACTTTCCAAACAACAGTGGTGAATGGTGACATAGTTGTGGGCAGAGATCTTGGTCAAAGTGGTCCAAGTAAATAAACTGACTTATTTCACATCACACTCTTGTCATACAGTAGAGATAACAGGCCAATTGTCTTTGCCCTGAAGCCCTGGAGCTCTACAGGATTCAACAAAGATCTTTGCTGGATGCCTCAAGGGTGCTGGAATTGTGTCATCCCAATCTGACCCTTCAGTGGGAATAAGAAATACAGATGTGCCACAGAAAGAATTTGATGCATTGAAATCCCAACTTTACTGGGCCCCGGTCACAAAGATCCACAGCAAAATATACCCAGACAGGAAGCCACATGCCCTGGAAGATGCAAGTGTAATTATTCATGCACAGACAATCAGCATCAAAGAATCTCCCCAGCACAGCAGCTTCTTGCATGTGACAGGATTAATTGACAAGTGTCTGTTCTAATTGTGATAACTTCATATCTCTCAGCAAATGATTGCCATTAAGATTCCTTTTTTCTCACCCTGAAATTCTTTTCTTTCTACTGAATTGCCAGGATTGTCATTTGACTTCTATGCTAATAATTAATCATTTCATGTAGAAATAATCAGCTGGTGTAAACAAACATAATTGTCATTCTCTTGCCCCTTTCTTAGCACCTTTTACTGTATGGAGTCTCATCTAATTTCACTTTTAAGCCCTTAAACCAGGATTTAGGACTGTCAAACACCAAGCACGAGAGCCTAATGGGATCTACAACAGTGGCACTAGAGGACAAACACATTAATTATGCACATAAACATGTAATAATGAGGCTTATCTGTACTCAAAAGTGCTGCAGAGGATACTTAGCAGGCAGCTTTGGCCAGGCAATATCTCCCTTGGCCACCATTCTTCTGATCCCATGTGGAAGCTGAGGAGATGTGAAGGAATACTGTGGCTTGAGAGAGTGGTTATTTATTGCTGTGGTATTTACTGCTGCTGCAAGACAGGGAATGATATCTCAGCCTTTTCCTGCCTCGTTGTGCAACGTGCCGCGCATCAGGTCGCGCAATGCCGAGGCCTGGCAGGGCCTGCGTACGGAGGAGGCTGCGGAGCAGAGCTGCAGGATGTTGTTGGTTGGCACCTTCCCATGGATTCCCTGTGATGTGCAGCATCCTGGAGTGGGAGGGAGGTGCTGGTGTGAAGCTCAGAACGCCAGTGGGAGTGCGCAAGATATGCGGCAGCTGAGCGTGTCCCAACAGGAGAGCCCTGGCAGGGCAGGCTGAGGGGGAAGGGGGCACAGCCTCTGCCCTGCCAGCCTGTGAGGAGCGTGGGCCCCACTTGTTACAACCTCCTGCTACATCAGTGGCAGATTTGGACATCAAGGACCAAATCTTTTGACCCTGAGATTTGAATCAACTCTACCCAAATGGAGCCACGTTGAGTCGTGCTGTTTAGTGTGGTTCACACCAGACATTTTGCTGCCATGATTGAGGATTCTTGTCTCAGCTACACTTTTGAGACACAGGCTGCTGCCTCTTCCCGTTCAGCTGATCACAGGTAAACAAATGTTCGTATAATGAAGTCTCGAAAGTAATTTTCAGATAGACAGTTTGCAAAATAATAAATCTGGTAGTACGAGATTTTATTCTGACTCATGGTCTATCTAAGATGGCAACATTTGAGTCCCACAGATTCATTTGTATGGTTCAGTAGATTACTTTACATATCTTATAAGCTTTCCGTATTAGTAGCTTTTCTAAAAGAGTCACTAAAATTAAAGTGCTGTTAGAAACATGCAATCAAACACCACATAAAATATTGTTAACAAATCCTGGGAAGACTAGTCTTACTAGTCTAGAAGATGATTATACTGCTGATAGAGTCCACTTGGAAGAGACACAAACATATCAGCTTCTGCTAATAGATGCTGTGCACATTTGATCAGTTCTTTATATAAATTTCTTGTTTTCACCCACCATGCAATTACTTCAGGTTTATCTCAGTGATCTAACAAATTGTGTTGCTGGGAACTAAAAGGATTTTGTTTCTTAACTGCTGAGCATAGGTACCTGGAGAAGGGGGTTACCCCTATGGCTGCCTTTGATCACTCTTTGGGTCCCTTAGTGCTTTGTGTAAATGGCACTGGGCTCATTTTGTCTTCTGTGCACCAGGGACAAATTTCCCTCCCAACTCATCTCACTACTTGAACAAGCCTTAAAAATGGAGGAACCTTCCAACTAGATCACAATCCTTTTGGAAGAATTCCAGTAGATCACACTATTCAGAAGACTGCAAATAAAGAAGCTGATTCAAGGAGGGGTTTAGTTCCAGATGAGAGATTTCTTTATCACTCACTGCTGAACAGCAAAATCCTTGTATGAGACAACTGAGACATGCTACAGTATAGTAACTCTAAGTTAAGACATGCAAAACTGGAGATATTTAGCTATTTAAGTAGAAGGAGCAGATACTGAAGCCTTGCTGAATGTGATTTAATTCAACAAGTACTAATCAGACACAGTCAGTCTGTCCGGGGGTCAGCCAACCTTGTCAGATGTCAACAGTTTACTATGTCAACATTCAATAGGAGAGCAAGCACAAGCTGATTTTTCAAATAATTAAGACTGCCCTTCAAAGACAAAAGTTTTATAAGAGAGATCTCCAAACAGAAACTTAATATTTTCAGCCATCAGTAGAAAAGAAAGTGGTTGCATTCAGGAAAGAAAAGCTGTAGCTCAAATCAGACAGGAACTTGGACATGTTAGTTGTGCAAATCTCTGCTTTCTGCAGTGTTAAGAGAAGTGCTGACATAGGCCAAGTAGTCCCTATCCCTTGGCAGTATTAGCTGGATCATTAGGAAAAAGAAACAAAGTGGAAGCTGGGTGTTGTCTTTCAAGTGAAGAAAGCTGTAGAATTGATGTAATGTTTGACTTTTAGAGGAGGCATTCACAGCGTCTCCTCTGTGCAGAGGCAGCAGAGGTTCCAGCACCAGCATTCATTCCCAGAACTGCAATTCACTGCAACTCAAAACATTCAACACTGGAAATAAGTCCAACGTTTGTGCAGCAGTTAGGAGTGTCACATTATTGATTATGCCTTTATGCTGTTCTGTAGTCACTGCTGAAACTCTGTACAACAGGATGGTGCAGACCCTCAGGAGCCTCTCTGACACTCACACAGGTGCAGGCTGGGAGCTTGTGCACTTTCCTGCTCTGGAATTTGACCCAGTGGTGACTCTGCAGGGCAAGGAAAACTACAGCCTGACCACTTGCATATTACACTGAGGCTGGAAAACAATGGGAGCCACTGCCATTGTCTAGCAGAAACTAAAATGCCACTTTCTATTCCAATTAAAAACTGATAGTAAATAGTATCCCAAGCTTTTCTAAACAAAACAGAACAAAGCCCACCCAAAACCCAAAAGTAACTTTATCCAGCTTCCACCATGCCATTTCAATGTGTACTGTGTAGAAAATAGCAAGCACAGATCTGCAGATGATCCTCACCGTGCTAGATCTCCCAAACTGCAGCAGGATGTAGCTGTGGAAGGGTGGGTGCACATCATGGGTGTCTGGAGCTAAAGCTGTTTGAGGAGTTACGGAATGGACCCACAGTTAGTCCTGGCAATGGAATGAGTGTGTTTGCAATACCCACAGCCCTGTATGGCTGCTTAATCTGCAACCCTTTACTGAGCAGAAAATTGCTGGATAGAAAGAAGAGTGTATTGGATCTTTTCAGAAATGATCTGAAGGAGAAAAATTAGGATGTTTAAAAAAGACTAAGCTACCTCTGGGATGTCTAATATACTTTAACTAATGAAAGACACTCTGCTGCTTACAGTAACTGAAACAAGTAGGTAGAAACCAATAGGAGTAATTTTATCCCTCACTAATATTTAGATTTTACTTTTGAGCAATAACTATGCAAAACTTAAGGGTGACACACAAATAGATTCATCATAAGACTGGGAGTTATCACAGAGAGTATAATTATGATTATTAAATCACCAGCATGAAGCAAAGGGTGTAGTAGACGAACAAGACAACACAGGATCTCCAAAGTGTTACTGAAGTTCATCTCCAACATTGAGTCAAGGGCTGAAATTTCTGGCCTTGGTTGGGTGATTCTTGCCACAGCACCCTATACATTTAAGTTAAGTTTCTCTTAACACTTGTAGACTGTTAACAGTTCCCGAATGAAATTCTGACATATATAAAAGAGATCCAATTCTTTCTCAGATAAACATTAAATTTGCATTCACATGTCTGTCATTAAACCACGCTGGTTTATTTATAAGACAGGTCACAAATTTTCTAGAAAGTTGCAAGAACACTTTCAGGCAAGATGACATAGGATATATATTTCTGTAAAGATTTGTCAGAAAGTAGCTAATACTGCTTAATTCTTACTTTAAACATGGCCCAAACCATTTCATTTTAGCTTTATGAGCTTCTAACTATAAATCTTCTTACTGGATCACATCTCAAAATGCTGTACTTTGTGTCTTTGCCTGGTTTATATGCAGGACCAAAATGGCTGGTTTTCTTCCCTGTCCTTCAGTTTTACTGTTGAGACCTATTATTTCAGTAGTTCACACTAGAATATAATTTTTTGTTCAAAAGAAAAAGTATTTTTTGTACTATAGATGGATAGTTTAGAAATATAAGGCATTATTGTTTAGGAAGTTTCCTGATCAGATGAGTCCTTATTGAATAGTATGAAGAAAATACTGACGCTTCTGTCTATGCTGCAGTGACTCATTTTGGTACAGAAATAAAGAATGGATGCTGTTGTGAACAAATGGTGACATCTGAGAATAATTAAAAAATACAAAATATTCTAATGCCAAGAAAGTCACTTGTGGAGAAGTTTATCAAAGGATTACCTGATTCAATGCATCAACCCTTAAGACTATTGATGAGGCAAGATCATAGTTCTGAACACCACAGGAAAAAAAGTCTGTGCATGATTTTACTACTGACTGTAAGAATTTTCACAACCATTACTTTGCTACATACATCATCAACTTTATGTATTTACAGATAAGACACCAAAAAATAGGACAAATTTGATGCCTGATTTTTGATGTTAGATCTCATTTATTTAATTCTGTATTCATTTTATTCAATCTAAACCATGTTCATTGCTGTGCAGTATCAATTATTTGATTATGAGACAGCTTAGTTGTGATTTTTGTGACCACAGTGAAGATGTGCACTACTTTTCACAATAATCAAGTATTTTTAAGGTTTTGTTTTTAACTGAAGTCTATACAGCCTCTTCTCAGACTGCATGCACAGTTGCCTTGTTTTGTTGTGATCTGACGTGCAGTATACCTTGGGAATCTTTTAACACTAGCAGGCTCAGCAAGGAGTCCTTGCAGCTTTTCTCTATGATAAGAATAGATGTGGGAAGGTTGAGTAGTATAAAGAGGAAAAAGAAATAACTATCTGCACTTCAAAGATTCCCTTCAGATGCAGCAGATAGAAAATCCACACAGATTACTGCAGAAGCTGTAGGTAAAATTAAAAGTTGCCATCTCCAATATATGCATTTGCCTGAAGTAATACCTACGTTTACATATTCTAGGGCAGACACAGCTGTAAACATACATATCACCTTCTTTATTTAGTCTGAAAGTGTTAGGACTTTAAACTTGGGGTCTGTTCATACTGAGATCCCATTTACAGTCCAAAGAATTATGTGTCCAGCATGTAGCAATGTTGATTATATTCCGGTCAGGATGTGGGAAAGATGCTATTAGAAACAAAACAATCAATTCACTCAGGCAGTCCCACAAACATGCTTTATGGCATCTGCCTCCTACTCATTTCAAGTGAGGGTTTATAGTGACACATTGGTGAAGATTAGTACACAACTGCAGGCAGATGCCCATGACTGATTCAATTGTTTGCACTGACACTCACAATTGCTGTAATTGCAGCTGGAGCGATAAAAGTCATTGCAAAAAAACAGACAAAGTGAAATCAACATTGTTCCTCAGAGTTTTTATTAGCTGAAACCCAGAAATGCACAATCCACTGTTTCTCCCTGGTATGAATTTACCACAGCATTTCCATTTGCTATGCCTGCAATACTGTCCTCAGTGGTTTAACGTAGGAACATTCAAAAGGCCTCTTTAAAATCAGAACTTGTAACAGGAACAGCCATGCACTCCAGCCTCACTTGCCTAAAAGAATTTCTTTCCAGAAAAGTGATTATAAAATAAAGGCAGCAAATGATTTTTAGACAATCAGTGAAATGCTAAATAAAGAATCTTTCTAAGCTGTAGCTTTCCTGTATGCCTCAAGCAGCGCCACCATTGTTCCTTTCCTCTTCTCCTCCCATAATGGCTTAACAGCGTTAGCATCAATGCTTCAAGCTGGTATTCCTGATGAGGAGTGACCATCTTCTACAGCCCCTGGAGAAAGAGAGAATGGATGTTTAGAACTAGGCAGTATCCAAAGCCTTCCTGAGAACAGATTACCCTGCCAAGCCAGTTCTCATGCAGTGCTGAAGACTTCCTTCAGACCGCCTACACTACTGGTGGCTCAGTCCAAAGGAATTATGAGGTGATCCATGAAGGAGTTGAGGATTTAACACATTCACTCCCCACTTACAAAAGGAAAGTGATTTTTGCAGACCTATTTCAATGAAAATTGAAATGCCTTTGCAGCATAACTCATATTCTAAAGGTATTTTAGCATTGCCATCCTGACTGCTGCAAAACTTCCATTTAAATGCTCAAGATTATGATTGTATCTAATCCTTCCATATCGTAAAACTGAAGAAAACCCCAAAACTTTAAAGGAAAGCAAAGAAATCTGCCTGATTGTGTCCTTCATTAACTTAAAGCAGTAGAGAGAAAATCAAAAATTCCAGCTGCAGTCCCCACTAACATCTCTCAAACAGGATGCAAAATTGGCCAGATAACCATTGATGCAGCAAAATCTTTAACTACATTTTGTGTTAATTTTAATAAATAAAGGAGATCATCTCCTCCCAAAACTTAAATTTGGATTAGACTCACAGATATATTGGAGAAATCTAAATCAACAATGTATTGCATCAGAAAGGAGCTCTGAGCAATCAAAGGCGAGTGTTTTAAATGCTCCCAGTTACAGCACAGCACTGGGGAAGGTCAAATGCCCCAACAAGTTCCCTGTAGAGAGACTTGTCAGATCTGATGCTCTGAACACAAGGCAGGCACAGGGAAGCACATCTTGGATGATGGCAGATGATGGCGGATGATGGCAGAAGGGATTCATGTCAGGCACAACCAGGCAGCTGCCTCTGCAGCCTGAGGAAGAGAGAGGCCGTGGCACTGCCCTGTCCTGTGCCCAGCAGCCCCTGGCACAGCTCTCTGTGACAGAGCTTTCTGCAATCCATGTGTGGAGTACAACTAACTCCAGTCTGTGACAAATCTGGCACGCGTTCCTACGTGGTTGATGGTGTTACACCAGGAGATTGGCTGGTTCAAGGTGCTCCACTGAAAGCCAGAAGGAGAGGGCAGGTGGAGACGCTGCAGGTGGCACAGTGGCCCCTCCTGAATGGCTGTGGTGGCCGTGCAGCTGTCCTGGGGAAGGGAAGGCTCCTCTGCTGGGGACCCTGACAGCTGGGCCTGGCCAACCTGCCTGGTAAAAGGCATTTCCTCTCCAACACAGGCAAGACACAGGAGCCTTTTATTGCAATAGGCTGATGGAACATCACATTGTAACCCTCAGTGGTTTTATTTTAGTAGCTTTCACATTCCCAACCAAGTTCAGAACTACACTGTGGAATGCACAAAGAAGCATTTCCAGGTTCAGGCAGAAAGAATAATAAACATTAGCCCCACTCTACAAAGAAGGATTTAAGTACTCAGAGTCAAATCAGAAATCAAGAACAAGGACAGCAGATGAACCCAGATGTCCCAGGGTGTACGAGGGCTTAAATCCCTCTTCATACTTATGCTGATGGTGTATTTCACAACTCCAGCACTTGAGAACAAAAATCTTACCTTTCTTACTGCTTTTGTTTAAGGAAGTTAAGAACCTCCTTCTGTCCTGTAGCCTCTGCCTGTAAGCAGAAACATGAATAAATCCTGTCATCCATCAAGACATGCAAATACTCACTTGTGGGAATTAAGACAATGTTACCACAAAATAATTAAAATCCAATTTAAATTTTAATTCCTCTGACATAAATGAGAAAATTCTTGCTCCAACTATTTATTACTTCACATCAGCACCAGATTTGAGTTTGTAACAAATTCTAATCCAGTTTATTGTCCAACGTATATTTTTCCCAAATTAATATTATCCAAGAGCACGTGTTATTACCCAGCTAGCACACCAAGGGAGCACAGCTGTATGGACACTTACCACTTGTAGGGGATTCCTGCCATCATAACCAGTTTGCTTCAGGTTTGCACCAGCCAGGTACCAGGCATACAGCCCATCCACATCGCCTTTAGCTGCAAGGCTGGGAAAAGAATAATTAATATTAGTTATAAATCTTCCAGCTAATTTCAGTGAGCTCCTGGGTCCTGTCAATGAGCTCAGCAGGTGAAGGTTGAACCAGTCTCAACATGGCTGCCAGGGTAGAGAGGTAAGGAACACTATTACAACAGCTTTGAATAGCTGAGCAAGCAACACAGCTTGATGAATCAGTTCCTTAAATTATTAGGGCTGTGCTATAAGTACTTACAACAGGCTAGTTTCACATAGTGGGTGTGACTATGACCAAAGGGGAAAAAAAAGTCAGGCAGTTTCATATTTCACAACACAATATTTATCTCATGAAATGAGTGGGGGGGGGGGGCAATGGCTAAATCAAGATGCAGCTGAGTGAGAGCACAAACAGATGTGCCAGCAATCCACAGGACTTATTTAAAACCCCTAAGAAAACCCCCTTCACAAGTTTGCATAACTGTGTTTCCTATCAGTAGTTATGACATTCAGTACATTTATGTGATATTGTTTGGACAGTAACACGGCTATATTTGACTTTCACAAAACAATTTTTAGGATTTAAATGGGCAGCAAACAAAAAAAGAAAAAGGCTTCTCAAAGATGACCTCTGCCTGCCACATATAACAAGCAATGGGAAGGATCAGAATGAATCCTATACAAATAAGTTAGTTAAAAGTTTTCAGAGGAATCCACAGTGGGTTATTTCTTTCCACTGGTGTCCGCTGGTAGTCCCATCCACAATACTTCAAGTTTATTTTTAACTCTCATTTTGGTAAAAGGGCTAAGAGCCTGTACACCCACAAAATCACGCCAGTCTGTACCAAGCCTGAAGACAGGCTGAACTGATGGGAAGGCTGGGAGGATGACCTTCAGTCTTTTTAGGATACCAGCACCTGTGAAGCTTCAGACCTGAGCTTGCCATGAGTTTGTGGATTGTTTCAGCAGAACCCTGCTGATAATCATCAAGTGAGGCTGAATCTCATTAAGAGAGGGGAAACCTCCCCAACATGAAGTTCAGTTTGTTGCCTTAACCAGAGCTTGCTGTGGATGACAAGGACTGTGCTGGCAGGAGGGATGGAGATGGTGACGAGCTCCTGGGGGTGATGACCAAGCCAGGAAGACCTGGTGAAGAGTAGAGAAGGCTCAAGATGCAAGGGGCAGTCATGGAAGAAACCAAGAAAGCAGGGCAGCAACATTCACTTCTCTGCTAGGCTGAAATCACTTCTGTTGTTGATTAAATCACTCAAGTACCTGAAAATATGTTTTCAGGGGAGTGGACACCTCTAATTGCAGCAGTCCCAGAGGCTGGGCACAAGAAGGAAAAGCAAATGGTCTCTGTGTTCCTCCATGCAACTCCCAGGTGACCTACAGCTGAGGCCTTTGGGGGACAGGGAAGTGGTAGTGGGGTACGAAGAGGTTTAACAGCGCTTCAGTCTGGCATCATGAAGGAAAGGATCAATAAACCATTAATGAAAACCGCCATCACAAAAGAAAAGGCCCCCCAGAAGCAATAAGGACACGGAGGAAAGCAAAGGAGGTCCAACAGGAATCTCAGTGGGAGGTTGGTAAGGAAACTGCAGGAAAGAGGTGAGCATTAGTAAAGAAAAAGTATAAGCATTAGTAAAGCGAAGAAATTGCTTAGTCGCCACTTCTGGAACACATGAATTATCTTTATTTACAAAGACTAGTCTCTTGCTGTTAACACTGTAAAGTCACAGGCTAAGGAAGAAACAAAAAGCCTACCTAAAGAGTTATGAGCATCACCAACACTGGACAGGAAAGCGCATTGTTTTTGTCACACAGAATTGCATAGTTCAGCCATGTGCAAAGCAGAAACCACTTTGGTCAAAGACTTTCAGAAATACTACCAACCTACATACCCAGGGCACCTCAGGTGCATCTCTGTAAGCAACAAACAAGGACAGCTGGACTTACTTGAAAATTCACTGCCTATTAACAGCACCTATTCAGAAAGAGCAATTTAACCCTCACTGCAGAGGTCAAAACTGTGATCTCCTTCCGTGACATTAGAGCAATCCAAACACACAGAAGTATTTTCAATTTTGCAGCAGCCATTTACTGATCAAGTGAGAATTCTATTCTATGGGGACTGTGACCAGAAAACAAAAGATGATGTAGGTTGTGAGAAAATTTAGATACCAGACTAAATAGAAGATACCTACTATTTACTAGATTGATTATCATTAGGAGCACCACAAAACATTTTCTCCAAATCCAGATTTCCATAGTCAAGCCATACACATCTGGATTTCCTTTATACACAGTAAGTGTACTTCATATACTAAAACATATACAGAGGACTTCTCCATTTACATTATAGGAACCCTGGCTCTGTATTTGTCTCAAAGATACTCATGCCAGCAATTCCACCTACAAGTGCAACCTCTAAGCAGCAAGTCCATCACTGTTATATAATGAAATGGAATAAGGATACCTTCAATATACACTTACCTGGATGTTTAAAACCTGCTTTGTTGATAAAGAACTATCTACCACGGTTTACTAAACTCTGACTGATACCTTTGACAGGTGATAATCCCAGGCATCCTGCCTATCAGTACTCTTGCATTCAGAAAAATTATTATGTATCCAGTTCACAGTTTCAGAAGGGGTAATGTAGCCATGATGATGACAGAGCTAAGATGCCAACAATAGTTACAGTGCTCTCTGTGCCTCCAATCACTCCAACATCAAGCTGCAATTTAAGGGGTGCTCTGTTACTGCCAGGGGACCAGGAGCGAAGCTTGTCAGATCTCAGAAGGTTTATAAGGACAACAATGCAGTTGTAGATTTGGGAAGTTAAAAATACAGTGAAATGACACCTTGGGGTTCCCTCCTGCCTCTTCATGTACTAGGATTTCATCTTTCCTTGGGACACAAAGCTGTGCTTTATCAGCAGTTCTCCTTTTTCTGTGTCTATATAAAGTAATCAGGACAGACTTTCTTATTTTCAGGTGTGTCATCACCCTGACAGAAGAGATTTTTTTTTCTTTTATTTTTTTTTTAAGATGAAGATCTGAAGAAAAAAAAAAGTCCATCACAAGGCATGGATTGCTCTGTCCTGAACACATTTGGGAGTTCTGTTCTTAGCTTGTGTCTCCACATCTCCTTCAGCTCACAGACTTCTTGAAAGACAGCAAGCAGTAGAAGCTTGGTCCTTATTCATGCAGGGGCATATTTACCCTTCCTTCCCCAGCCTTAGCCCCTCTTTGTGTTAAATTGAAGAGGCATCTTATTCTGAAAGGTGGTGATTTTGAAAGGCTGCGTTTTTGTATATATCATACCATATCATATAATTTTATGAAATCTAACAATTTGAGAAAGCTGGTTTGGCATTATGCCCCTGTTTAATTTTGTGAAGTACAGACTTGAAGTACCTCAATTCTATACAAGCTTTTTTTCCCTTTAAAAAACAAACACAAATCAACTGTTTACCAACTCTAGAAGTTCAGAAGCTTTCAGATTAAGTCTGAGTGTCCCAATTTATCTCATCACGGTTTAGTTTTTCAGACAGATGACAATACTATTGCAATATGAGAAGATATTCTGACATTTTTAACAGATTACTAACACTGAGGTCTCATTTCAAAACAAAACCATGAACCAGATACCAAACAAAGTGATTCTAGAACCAGACTAACACCTCTCACTTTAAAAGACACCAGCAAATGAAACTATGAAAGATTTAATAACTATGTGCATCTCCACTTCCTACACAAGAGTTCCCACTGATATTGTCCAACCCTCAGTTCTGGCTGGTANATTCTATTCTATTCTATTCTATTCTATTCTATTCTATTCTATTCTATTCTATTCTATTCTATTCTATTCTCATGAGTCTAAACAGAAGGAGGCTCAGGAGACTATCAGAACACAAAAATCACTATTTGTGGTCTTTCACAACAGTCTGATTATTGGTAGGTAGCAAAGAGGGAAAACATGCTTATAGTTTAATTTAGAGAGAACTGCATGGGAGAAAAAGTTAAACTAGCCAAGTGCAGAAACACAGAGCTTATCAGAAAGTAAGCAGCTTTATCCTTCTAAACCCCAAGAACTTGACATATTGCCTTTGGTGCCAAATTTGGACTGGTAGAAATTGCAGCTTAAGGTACATTACAAGATAGAAGAAATGCAGGGAAATAGTTGAAATTAGACAGAGGGGAGATGTTATAAACAGCTGGTTCTATAAGCAGCTTGACCATGTGGCCATGTTGACTGCCATGAAGGTGCCAGTGCCTGCAAACACGGGGCTTAAAATAAGAGAGAGGACAGAGAAGTGAGTCAGAGCATGCTGGAAAAACGAGTGTATGAGTGAGGTCATCTGAGGACACTGTAGAAGCATCAGAGGCATTTTGGCAAGAGGACAAACAGCAGCACCTCAGATTTAGTACCTTTCACGTAGCTGAGTAACTCTCTGTGGAAAAAGTCCACTTTGTTAGAAATGAGTATGCCAGGCCCTCTAAAAGAGCAGAGCAAATGAATAGTTTCAGCTCTGAGAGAGCAGGGTAGGAGCAGCCACCTGACTGACCACTGCCTGGCTCTGCTCCTGGTACAGGCCATACGGATCCAGGTGCACAGTGATCCCTAAAAAGCTGTAACAAACTGCATGAGAACCCCATTTTGTTATTTTGTGTGAAAACCCTTTTCCTCTTTTTGGGTTTGTTGTTTTTTATTTTGTTTTGTTTTGGACGTATTACTGCCAGGCCAGCTAGCCAAACTGGTTCTGCACATGCCACCAGGACTAAGCATGGGGCGAGTTTATTTGCAGAGGAATGTCATTCCCCAAACCTTTTGGCAGAAGCAAACAGCACAAACCAAGGATTTAGTTCTGTCCTATCACTTGCAGTGCCCTGGGAAGTGCATATTTTGACTCCATGGTTAAAGCCTTATTACCCAGTCTTCTCTGAGCATGTTATGACAATGGAAACGCTTTGGACAGTGTTCCTTAATCCCAGAATTGCACAAAGGACAGAGTCCAGTCTCCACACAGAACACACATTAGCTTTACCTTGACCTTGTTTTGTAGACTTTATACAGCACTGGCTGGTCCCTGCAAGTCTCATGATTTCCTGCCAAGTCCTGATATAAAAGCCAGTGCTCAGGGGTTTTTTGTTAGTTTTTCAAAAGAAGAGAGAAGAGGAAATTAAGTAAAAAATTACAAGTAATTTTTGGAAATACATGGAACTTTCTCACAATTTTCAGAGCAATTTGTAACTTAGGACCAATACTGGAAAAAATGAAATCTAACATCTATTTCTTTTTGTAACACATATCCACATTGTCATATATTGAAAGTAACTATGGAAAGCCAGCTCTAAGAGAATTATAGCCTCTTAAAGTTAAATATAGTGATAGCAGCAGTTCACAAGTTTTGGGGCTAAACCTATTTGTCCATTTGATTTAGTTATTTTTAAGAATAATACTGCATACTAGCTAGAATAAAAGCCATTCCAATGTAAGTGAAAAGTAGACTTTAAGACAATAACAATGATAGATTTTGTGCAGCTTTATTTTTAAAGAGAGATGTTACAAAATCACATCTTGAACAGCTGCTTTTCACCATTCCTCAATAAGAGACTTTGCAGGGAAATGGGATATTTATTTGCCTCCAGCTCACTTATCTCCACAATCCTCTCTCCTTTGGAACTCTCTTGCATTATTGGTGCTTTGAAACAGAGTTGATTCTTAATTTCATCACTTCACTTGTTGCCTTATTATTCGTCTATCACAGAAAGAGCCCCCTCATGTGCCAAGGACCCAACTGTTTATTGAAAGTGCTCCATTTTCAAGTCTTCTCTGAAACACCATCCCACTCCACACCCATTTTAGGGCCACCTTATATATCACATTTACCTGCAGAGTATTGTTCCAACGTCCTCCAAGTCATGGCTTGAAAGGTGTGCTCCTGTTTCTCGTAACAAGTTAATCACTGGTACGTGCCTTAATGAGAGGAATAGAAAAAAATGAGAAAGTGACTTGACCTGGAGCTGGAGGGGCTTTTTTCCCCCCGAATCCAACATTGTCATATCCACAAACAGCCTGTGAAAGTTCTCACATTCTCTTTTCCACAATCACAGAACCAATGAATCTTTTCCAAGGTGACAGATGCAATAAACAGAGCTTCCCTCCTTCCCTCTCAAAAACTCATTCACACACTAAGCTCAAGGAAGTGTTAAATTCAGCTCTAGAAAGGAAAGGGATGCATACCCTTCTCTTCCAAGAATTCTTAGTATCTTAAACTTAGTGCTAGTTTAATTTAACAGTAGAAATATTAGTAACTGAAATACATGCAAACAAGGAGAAAGAATATTTATTACATAGCATCATTCCAGTATTTTAAAGAATACAATGCCCATATATATCAGTCTTAAATAAAACATTGTGTCTTGCAGATAAGCAATCAATCTTTATGTTAATGGAGAAGGGCTTCAAATTGATGGTAAATACTCTTATGAACCTGTGTCAAAAGCACATCTTTTCTTAACTTCCTCCTCCCAATACCTTTATTATTGATTTCTGGAGACTTTAGGAAGTCTTCCTTGTCCTTTCCTTTGAGATAAAGGGACAAATGGCACTACCGGCCAGCACCTATACCTTAGTCAGATGCTTAAGAAACTCTGTGGAAAGTCTGCTCTCTAAAGGTACTGTTGTGGGTAGAAAATAACATGACAAGTAAAAAATATGCAAAATACATTTTTCATAACTAACCTAGTGGAAGGTTTAGAACTAGGTTTGAAAAGGAGATGACAGAATGCTCCTCTGTTAAACAACTGATCTAGTTTACAAATCAAAACACAGGTCTTTTTTCTCCAGAAAGAGCATGATGACCCAGTAGATTAGGAATAGTTTCAAAGTTCCTATTTTAAGTAAGTTACTATAACACTTCAAAATAAAGAGGTAGGCTTATCATTTAATAGGAAATACATGGGTTTTCCAACCAATTACCTAAAAGATCATCTATAGTAATTAAAAATAAAAAAATAAGCTCACATACACTTTCTGCTTAATCACTTGGTGGTAACCATGGGCCTTTCCATTTTTGAATTGGACTAAACTACTTATCTAATCTCTCTGCCTGTTTTTAGGAAACTCCATCTTCAGTCAGAAGTTACTTTACAGTTTTCCATATAAAGCCTATGTAAGCTTATATGTTTCATGTAAGATCTTTAGTTTCTAAACTAATCAAAGAACTGTACATGTGCTATAGGAATCATCTCGCTTTTCCAAACACAGGTTATTGACCCTAGCAGACAGATATTATTTTTTTTTTAAATTTTGCTTTGTGCCAACTGACAGCCAAAAAAAAAAATCTTCCTTTGCTTCATAGCAAAGCACTGCTGGAACAGCACATACCTCAAGTTTATTCAGTTATCTAAAATATTTTCTCAGGTGGGTCCCTTACGACATGGCTCGTCATCCACAAGCATCTCCTTGAGCCAGCAAATAATGGCATGGTCTCCTACTTTTCAATTCATGGTGAAGCATGAATTCTACATGTATGAATTTTTTAGTTTTGATTTTTAATCCAAACAGTAATTAGCTGAAATGAAATTTGACCTGAAATAGATTAAAGTAGAACATGCCCATTCACTCAGGCTCTCATTGGGTACTGAACAGAACATGGGGAGTGTCTGTTTACTCTCCAAGGACTGCCCTGGAGTGTTGCTCATTTCTCACCCTATACAGCAAATCTCATCATGAAATGAGCATTTTTTAAAACAAAAGCTGTGGTATTGGACAGCACTAAAAGATAAAAGGCTGCAAAGTAGGTAATATTGTGTGGTATCTTCCCTCAGTGTGCTCCACCTATGAGGTCTGTATCTCTGGATACCAGCAAACAGGTTTTCTCTTCCTGTTGTAACTATTTACTCCTTACTGGTAGGAAGAATCTCTCCAGAAAGCCCTTCACATCACACTCACACCACACAGCCATTACTGCTCTGAGTGGGACTCTAAATATTTGGTACAGACAGGTTTGGGATCATTTACCCCACTCATTTAATACAGCAAATTTAAACAAGGAAAAAAAAAGTGGCTTGAAATAAATTAAATTTGTAAGCATTGTAACTGACAGTGTTTACAATAAATGCTTACAATAAAGCATTTCTAAACAGAAGTACAATGTCCTGATGAGTCATTCAAAGTCACTTTTCTTGGTAAAGTGGGGAGAAGTGCTGTGCACTACTGCTTGTTAAAGACAGGGCAAGGGAGAGGAAGAGTAGGGACAAATAGTAATGGCAAAGTTTAAAAGTGTCAGATTTAGTACTGTGGCTGTGAATTGCAGATCCATCCAAGAAAGCAAACAGACCCCCTCTGACATCCCCACCACTCAGCATGAAAACTATGCAGGAGGGAAGGTGCACTGCAGCTTGTTCTTACACCCCAATGCTATCTGCATTCTGAACAAACTTTAGCCCTCCCCAGAGCACCACTTCTGCTGTCTTGTACCTACCACAAGAGCATTAGTCATATCTCAAGAGGCTGGCTGTGAATTTTCTAATACTGTTATGTCTTAGACACATGAGAGGTATTTGGCTTTAGAAATTGTTTCTTTAAGTGCTGCTCTCCTGTGGCTTTACAAAAGCCTCACAAGGGTCACAGTTGAGCTGATCTGAAGTTCAGGTGATGTCATGAGCCACAAACTTCTTGGGAATGGTTCAAATGCAATTCCTGTCCTAAGCTGACAGCACAAAACCAAGAGCAGAAGAACCGCTGGACAGTCAAAGCTCAAGGTGCAGAGGGATGGCAACATCCCCATGTCAGCCCTGGCTTGCACAGCTCCATGTTCATTTAGCTAACCTGATAAGCTGTGAGCTGTTCCAGACCCTCCCTTTTCCTACTGTGCTCTGTCACCAAACCATGGCTCTTGGTCAGACACAAGCTGTAGAAAAATAACATAATTCTGAATATGTTACTTGAGGTAGCTTTCTAGTAGTATCAGAAAAAACAAATAGACAAAAGTTGTTTCTAGTGTCTCCTACCTGCTACGTTCCACCGTTGATAACACTGGACATTAAAACTTGAGTGTATACTAATATTTTAATATAATAACAGCAGAATATCTGATTTGGTGCAGTCTTCAACATTCAGCACTATGAGCAAAGGTTGAGTTCCAGGTAAAGACATCCACACTCTTACCAGTTCATGAGGGCTCTGGATTCACAGGAATCCAGGTTCTGTACAGTAACCACCATCCCAGGCCCTCACCTGGCAGACACTTATTAAAAGTGAATCAACTTCAAAAGAGATGAATCATACATGTGAAATTAACACACATGTAAGAGTTTGCAGGATTGGGGCCTTAGGGTGCACACCTTCCACCAACTCTCGTTAAAGAAATGCAGGTGTAATGTATATCCAAACTTGAATGGCTTCATTCTTTTTCATGCTTGCTCCCCTAGCAACCAGCATGGTTATGGCAGGACCAGCTTAGTTTCACTTATTCAGTTTTCTGCATGGTATCAGTGGGAATTTTGTGCTCCCTGTAAGGACAGGCTTCAGTGTGCTTCTTGGAGTCAGTGGTGGTTAGATTTTCTCTCTGCCTTATATTTCCTGAAGTAATGTAAATGTAACCTTGCAAAATATCAAGTATTTAAATTCATATTTACGTGGGAGGTAATTTTACTACCTCTAATCTGATGTTCTCACAGCACTGTATGAGCAACTCCCCATTTTCAACCTTTTACCACTGCTCTACAAGTAAATGGAAGCACTTTTACTACTTAAAATATACACAATTTTTATACAAGACATTTTCCTGCTTGGAGAGTTTCTGTTATTAAAAAAATATTATTCTATTGTTTTGAAAATGAATTATCCCTTGAGGGTGCTGTAAGAAATTAAAGGAATGCTACTTATTTTGATATGTCAAACAACTGGCCTAAATTAACAGTGGTCTGTTTAGCTTCATGCATAATGTGAGTGAGACTACAGGCAAATTGCAGAGTTACAAATGAAAAAGCGGAAATGCAGTAGTTTATTTCTTATTTAGAAAGAAACAAAGAAAGAGTCACTTAAAGTCAAAAAATTTAAGAGACTATCATTGGCATAAATCAAGTCGCTGGTCTATCAACTGACAGTGCTATGTTAAGAAGCTTTTAAGAAGAGACATTACTCCTGATCATCTCTACAAATTAATAAATGGAAGAGAGAAATCAGTCATCATTATACAGGTTTGCTTGCTGGTTAAAAGGCAAGCCACTGAGAAATGTTACATAAAAGACTGGAAGAAAGCTATTTTTAAGATGAGTGGGTACTGTATTGCAGTTAAATGACAATTAAACAAATATTAATTCTCAGAAAATGGGACTAAGCTGATGCAATGTTCAGTAAAATTGAGAAAGTTACAATATTAAACAGTTTAAAGCATTGACTACTCATTACCATCAGTTCCCCCCCCTTCCCTCTCTGACATTTTCTATCAGGATAATCTCTTTACTTTCAGCTTGCAAGTGTTTAATAAATAGAATTTAAATACTTCAGTAGCAGAAATCTTTTTAGTGGGTATCTAATTACACACATATACAGCTGTCTGCTCTGTAGCATTCTCTTTTATATGCTTACCAGCGTGAAATGCAGTGTGAGTACATTACACAGCAGATCATAAATACACATTTATGAGATTAGTTCTAAGTCAACTCTTCCTCTCATTCCAACAGTAGAAACAAAAAGAGAAACTGAAAATGGTTATGGCGCAGTTTCCTTTTACAATTCCCTGCTTCAAAATGGGTGTGCAGTTTTAAAGAGCTTAAAAGTCATAGTAGGAGTCTAATATAGGAGTGGCAATTCTAAGGAATCCAAACAACAAGCTCATGTGAAATTCCTCAGGCGGTAGATGGGTGCGGTAAAAAAAGTAGGTGCCTGATTTGCAGGAACATCTAATAGTATCTAATGCTTTAGCATTTTCTCACATTGGACCAGAGCCACCTCTATTCAACTCCAAGGTTATTTGTTTGATTTGCTGTTGGGCTTGTTTTCGCTTTAAGACTGCAGAGCTTATATATTCATGAGGCAAAGCAACAGCCACAAAGCTGTTCAGGACCATGCAAGAGGAATGGCAATAGCACAGCGCGGCCACGCCGGACTCAGCTCTCACAGTCAGAGAGCCTGCTGTGTTTCCTACATCTAGGCTTTGAAACAGAAGAAGCCTTCGAGTTATTCCTGCAGCCCATGGTAATCCAGGACTGTCAGACCTCCCAGGGAGCTAACTCCAGCTTGACAGACCAGGTGAACCTGTCAACATTAGAAAGCTGTAGGAATATTTGGGGACATTCACTCAGGAAGACCATGAAAATTCAATCTCTCTGAGCTCTTTTACAGAAAAAAAAATGCTTTTCTCCTGCCATGATACAGACTGAATATGAGATAAAGAGCTGAAAATGGATCAAAGACAAGGAGAGATTGTGGTGTGCAGCTTCTAACATGCTGGAAGACCAATGGCTCTATGAATCCCCAGGCTATACAAACTAAATCTTAGAAAATTAAATTCTGATGACGGATAACTGTTATATTCTGTGATATGGCCATTCCTTAGGACTATACAACATGGAAGAGACCAGTAAAGTGCAAGTCCGTGACTACCATTCAAGAACTGCTGACATTCATAACAGCAGGAAGAGGAAATCCACAAAGCAGGCAGAGCCATGCAACCATCCCATATAATTAGGAGTGGGTGGAAGGGAAAAATCAAAAAACCAGTCATCCAGCAAGAGACTCAGGAAAGCACTGGTGGAAGGGGAAGATTAAAACATGTCAACCTACCGGTATATTTTGTGCCAATTGAAACAGTCTGGTCTTGATGAGAAAGGGAAGGGCAGAAAAAGAACAGACAGCCATGGTCCTGCACTCTCACTTCTGACAACCAAAAGGAGTTTGGCTCTGTTTGATAAGGAAGCTTCAGAATAAAGAGTGGAGCCCTGAAATTATGGACAAAGTCTTTGGCAGGAGGACAGCAATAATTACCTTATGCTAAAATTCTGCATGCATACCAAGTTGTTTGCTTTCATTCCATATAATTTAAAAAAATGTTTTCATTTAGGCTAGTCACATCTTTTGAAACAAGCTGACGTGTTATTTTAACTGCTGTCATTTACACATGACTGCTGAGACCAGACAAGACCAGAACACAGGATGGATGGAGTTGAAATCCAAAATGACAAAAAGTTTATAAACTTTATATAGAGCAGCACATAACTTGTTACCTGAACTTGATCGCATTCATCAGCGGGGTAGATTCGTATCTGTCTCTGGCATAAACAGTCGCCCCAGACGTCAACAAATACTCAACTAAGGACAGATGCCCTTCAGAGGCTGCAATGTGGAGTGGAGTTCGGCCATCGTAGTCTCCACAGCTCAGATTCCCACCCTACAAAAGGACAGATCCTTCACATGCCAAAAAGAAAATGGCTGCACATTCAGCTGTTGCAAATGTCGCACAGTAGGATGTATACATCGCATTTTAATTCTGTCAAAGTTTATCTTGCAGCATTGTTTTAGTCCCCAATAAAGATATTTATTTCACCTCCTGCACGTTTCCTACTGAGATATGTTCTTTATTACAGCAGACCATACAGCAGCTTTGTGCCCGTAGCCTGCTAATTGTTCTTGTCTTGGTTAATTCTTACTTTCAAGATATATTTATCATTTCTTGAGGCCCATTACCAAAATCTCAATAGTAGGGTAAACCAAGGCAAAGAGGGGGAAAAAAGAAAAGAGATGTCAAGGAAATGCCTGTTTCTTCCTTGGGTATAACCCAAGTCAGAGCTTTGGGGAGAGCCAGAAATCCTGAATTAGCACTGCACTGTGTTTTGCTTAAATGTAATTTTCAAGTTCTGTTTTTTTTTATTCCTGATAGATTTACATCCAAAAGGTGGATACTATGAATATGCATAAAGAAAGTTAAGAGAAAAGAAAGCAACACAAATCATTTTAAAATGTTCCAAAGTTAACAGATAAGAACTTGCATTTTAATCTACCTGTATTTTCACAGTTCAAAAGAAAATGTAAACAGCTGAAAACCAGGGAGGAACAAGAACATACCAGTTCTGAAAGGCAAAGACCAAGAACTCTAGAAACCACTTGTAACTGTCATAGCACCTTGACTCTAAAACTTAGGTTGTCACTTTCCATGAGGATGGCTTCCTATCATCAATTGCAGTTCTATTTAAAAATTCATGTTTTCTACACACTGTTCATTTTACATTACCATTTCTGCTATGGCTCTTAGTGCATCTATGTCACCCAGTTTAGCTGCAGCACAAGCCAAAGGTGGAATTAATGCATCTCGTACGGCTTCTAACTCCTGAGAAAGAAATAAAATTAAACATTTAATATCAGCCTCGCCTCTAATGCGACTGACACCCAAGTCATAAAAACACTGCCCTTACTTTCATGTAAAGTATCCAATTAGTCATTTGGATATGTAGAAATGGTAGCATTTAGTTCTTGGGAGGAAAGAAGTCTCATGTTTATTTTACATTTTGTCAGTCTCACATCCATAAGATTTATATTGCTCCCTGGCAATACTACAACTACTTGATCTCTTTATAAACTATTTAAGGTGCACACACTAACTGCCATAGCTACACATCAGTAGAGTAAGAGAAACAGTGCTGGATGGAGCTGGAAAAGACCATATCCTCAAGACTGGATCAATTTTATTAATGTTATTCCTCAGATATTTGTGTAACCTGTACTTTCAAACCTACACTGACACTCCTAGGCCCCCTGAATATTCTCCCATTTCTTATGCTTACTAAAGATAACTAAAGAGCACATTCAGTATTCGTTATTCAATAAAAATCCCATCTTCCCTGAACTTGAGCCAAGGGAAAAGTGAGTATTTGTACAACAAGTACTATATAATCTAATTTATATTTATATTATATTTTCTAATTGGGAGGGGCTAAACACCACAAATTACACGTAGTAATGCTTCCTTAGTATCAGCCTTCTATGACTGCATGTACAATTAAACTGCTTTACCCATTATTACTGGGATTGCTCCAAACTGTCAATACATTTAACCACAAAAATATAAAGCACTTCTTCATATCATTGATACCCAGAATTACAACATCTGTCTGAGGCTTGTTATTGCAACAGGCCAGCCAAGAAAATAATCCCAAGATGGGGCTACAAAGAGGGGGGAAAAAAATTACTATGTTTTTAATTAAAAACATTTTAGTTATAGAATTGTCATTGTGTCCTTTCTCCCTAACTCCATATTTCAATTTTTCTTCAGCTTTGCTGTTTGCCTTTAATCTAGGCTCATTTAACTCAGTTTACAGCTTTACATGATATTAATTTTAAATATTGAAGTATATACCTCCTTGCTGCTGATACTTAGAGATTTGGCAATCACTTGAATAAACTTGCTATCTCTCAAAGAGATCTTGGCTCCTGTGGGTACAACAGTCATTTCTCCTCTTAGATTCTCACTCAGCATCTGAAAAGCAAGCAATCAGACCCTTTGTTAGCAGAGGGAAAATATTGTGGTAGTCTAATAAAAAAAAACTTAGAATCAAGTTAGAAAATTGTTTGGAGGAATTATGGAAACTAATTGAATGCAGACAAAAGATTAAAGAAATAGTTACTGTCCCATGCAGACTGCACGTTTAAAAAGACAAAGGAGGGAGAGAGACAGGCAAACAAAACTTTCTTCCAAAGCAAAGAAAACCAAAATAAGCACATAACAAAACACCCCGAATTTTAGAATCTGCAGACAAAAGTTCCCTAGTGGGGTAAGCTGCAGCCTACTTAAAAACACAAAGATAATGAGTAATGAGCAGAGTGAGGCTTAAGACCAGAATTTTCTGAAACACTGCCTCTTGCCAGCATTCACAAACCTCAGGACTCCTACACAGACTGTGTACATAGACCTCAAAACAAAACCCAGTGCTGCTTGTAGACAGTCATGTATTTCCATGGGTTTTCAAACGGCTCCATTAGCCCCGATTTTGTTAAAATTTGGACATAGATCCAGCTTTGAATGCAGAAAATCTAGAGAAGTACCAGTCATTCGGTATCCAAACAAGCATGTAACAGTTTGCAGGATCTGTGCCTCCAATATAACCGGGAAAAAAAACCCCGAATCAAAATGTGAAAAGGTCAGCCAATTAATGTGTAAAAAGTACTTGAATAGGGCAATAAAGAAATGAAAATAGTCTAAACGACAGATTCTGGGAAACTTGGAGAACACAGATAGAAACCAGTCATCAAGAAAAAGCAACTAGTTTCTCAATTCTGACAATTTTACACACTGGCACTCTTTCAGGAAAGGTTGCTGATGCAGCTATAAAGCACATAGTTATTTCAATTAGAATTTTAAAAAGCAGGATTGTGAAAGTTTGCAAGAAACAGATGTGATGTTGGCAGGAGGAATGCCCCAGGTTTACTTATGTCTAGGCATGCCCTTTATTAAAAAAAACCCTCCAAGAGCTGACAACACCATAGCTGTCTGCTGGAAGAGTCCCATATACATGTAACTCAGAGGATACCAACTGCTTTGGCACACTGTTAGAATCTGACAGGTTGAGATCATTGCTTTACACAGGTAACCTTAGCAATTGGCACCTGTGCTAAATGCACCCAGTGCAAAACCAGTGTGCCTTATTCAGTCCTACCAGCTCTTCTGACATTTATATGTGTCTGGGGGCACATTCCTCGCTCTTCATGTTGAAAAAGAATCCTAAAATAACCACGCCAGCTTCAGGAGAGCTTCTGTCTCTTGGGAGACTATTGTTTGGTGATATGTTTAGCTGGAGATATTGCCACAGACAACATATTTCCAGGCTTTCTTCTTCTCCTGGTCTCTATAACTCATTCCTGCCCAGGCAATGCAGCATGCTGTTCCCTCAGTTGTGCCAGCACAATTGTTTGTGGGTCTGTACAATGAGTCAAGTGAGAAAACCAATCCTGCATAACTCAAAGAAATAGCAAAAGTTATTTTGTTTTTCAAATCATATAAAGGAGGTCCAGCACACCACCCCACAAAAACTGTCTAGCACAATCCAAAGGGCAGCACGTGAAAATGCAGAATTATCTTGTGACATGGTACCTAAAATACCTTATCATCAAATCGTCACCTGAGGAAGTCAGCTATCTCACCTCAGCAAACTGGATCTTAAATTAAGTTTTAACTCACACCCCCAGGCAAGATGCCAGCTGGGAAGGTTTCTCCTGTCCCAGGTCAAATAATCCTCTGTGCAAGATGATTAAAGTCTGTATTAAAAAAAACACAAGCTGGTGCATGTATGTTCCAGGGTCAGTGAGTGTGCCAAAGGGGTATCAGTGGAGAGCTGGAGTTTCTGAAGTGCAAATGCACAAACACATCCAATACCCCTGCTCCTCACAGCACTGTGTCACTTGCCAGGCATGTCCTTGCACAGAGCATGTTCTGGGCATCCTCAACAAAGACACACAGAGCTCCTCCTCTTCCCATTTCTCAGCCTCAGCAAACAACTGCAAGCTCAGAGGCTGAAATTGTGTCTAAGCACAGTAAGCAGTACTTCCAGCCACTACACTTAGCATCACAGATATCCAAATATGTTTGTCTCAAGAGCTGCTACTGGTTGGAAGATGTGGAGCATGAATTAATGATCAGGTTTGTTATGGTTTTAATAAAAACAAAGCACCATCATGAGATACACATGGGCCTACAGTGTTAAGTCTGGAAAGTGACTCATCATGATGTCATCTCCCAAAGTGTCAGGATTTAGATTTCACTGTATACAAGCACAAAAAATTCATGCATTCCTGCAGACTGCTGCTCCCTTATCTAATTCATAGCTTTATGTTCCTTGTATAAAAAGAACATGATAAATAGCCATGTAACCTGCAGGGAAAAAAGCCTTGATTAAGCAACCAATGAATAGTAAGAACATTATTAAAGGGACTCTGATTTTAAAAAGAGTTACAACTAGTTCTAGAATAATCCTCTACTTGTTATGTATTATGAAGTCTATCTCCTCTTAGAGAAATAAAAACTAATACTGTTATGAGTAATGCTGTAAAGGAATAGGCTGTAGGCGATATTTATTTTCAGAATAAGCTTTGTGTGAATGAGTCTGGGATGAAATCTTCACCACACTAAGATCAGTGACAAGATCTTTGCTGACTTCAGCAGGGTTGGGATTCTGTCTCCTATAAGAATTTCCACATAGAGTTTTCAGTACAGAAGTGTCCAAGCTAGACTACTACCATTTAAAGATGGCATTTTTATGGCTCAGTCATGGTCTTCACCTGACTTCTGCAGACAATTCTTTTCTCTCCCTATCTTCATAATTTGTTTGCCTGATAATATTTTCCATAATAAAAAAAAAACCCCAAAAACATGGGCTGTTCACATTATGGTTCTGGAACCAACTGTTTTTAAATGCAAGAGAGAAGCTCAAGGCAGGAAGCTAAGCAGAAGTTAGCACAGTAGATGCAAACCTTAAAGTCTTTCAAGGTCACACTGAAATATTTACCTTCCTCTTCTCCTCCCAGCTAAGGTTTCTCTTGCTGAGTGTGTATGACAGTTTAGTCAGGGCTGCCTCTGGTGTCATATCACCTCCAGGAATTACTCCAGCATCAGCGAGAGTCTGAATAAAAAGGAATAATGATTCTAATTAACATAGCATCCAGAAATACCTGCACATGCAGAAAAGGTTTTTGGAAGATGAGTAGCTACACAGAATGCAGTGTGCAGCCAAGCCTCCACTCTCTTGCTCCTCCTACTGCCACTGTAATTTTTGTACGTTTAGTTATCAAATACCAAGCAAATACTAGAGCAATCTGAATAAAGATGACTTTTACTTTAAATTCCTTTTCCTGCACTACCACTGAAGAATTCCACCAAATGCCTGCCACGGTTGCTTACTATGCTAAAAGGCAAAGGTTACAGGTCCGTATCAGCTATCTGCAGAGTTGTCAGATTCCCTTTATTGAAAAGCTGCAGTTACTCTGTTTTAACCCAGTGGCATTTTGAACACTGCCAAGTAGGCTGTTCTCACACAGACATATTTACCATTCTTTTATGGGGCATTGCTTTGGATGAATTCCAGCACTACAGCATGCTCACAGCAGGAGTGCTTTCAGATGCTTGCAGGCTGCACTAGCAGTGTATGATTTAGAAGATACGACTAAAATACGTAATTTACACAGTTCTGACAAGAACAACTGAAAGAGATGACCTTTAAACTTATCTTTTTGGTGGTTAAAAAAAAAAGTCTGAACAAAAGCAAAAAGAAGAATGATCTTTGCTATGATCAGCAAGTCTTGTAAGTGTACATGACAGCAAACACAAAGGAGATTTCAGATCTCTTGTCATTAAACTGTACCTGGGCAAATCACAGATCACCTTCCTTGCCATAATGTGGTGCCTCACAGTAAAGCATCTTGAACTAGGTTCTTTGCCCTGCATTTTACTTTTAAATACTTTGTATACAAGCTTCAGCTTCAAAACTTGTTGTGGCTTAACTAATATTTTCAGCAAGATACAGAGCCTTAATTAGCTCATTAACCACCTCTGGGAGACCCAGAGTAACATTTTTTAAGCCCCATGGGAAACCATATACAGAGAAGGTGAGAAATACTTTCTTTACTGCAGAGCTAACCAAAGAACAGATACAGCTTTTCCAGTGGGCTTGTGAAAGAGGAGGAAGGGATTTCCCAGCTTCCTTCCTATACCTAAAGACCCCTCACTTATAAGTTTCTACTGTGTAGATGGATCAGAGGCCAGACATTCAGTTAATTAAAACAAACTCTTCCAGGGAAGCCAGGGACTCAGCTGACCTGACTAGCTCAAATGAGTGAAAATTGGCCCAGCCATGTGCAAAGACCTTTGAAATATTTCATTTAAAGAAAAATAAAAGTAAAATTAAAATTATAGCAACTTTAGAGCATTGACTCATGATGCTTCCTCCACTGAGCAGTTCCTCATGAAAAGGAGAAGGCAGTGAAAGAACAAACATGAAGTAATTTTGTAGGACTTGCCTTGGCAGATTCTCTCCTCAAAAGATGTCAAGAAAACAGGGTGGCCTCCAACAACTGATGCTGAAGCAACATAGTACAAACTCCATATAAAAAATGGAAGCCAGAAGGGAACACATTTCCACACAGCCTTAAAGTGGTTCACTAAGACCTGAGCAGAATCTTTCAATTCAACATATCAACAGTGGATCAGAGTGCAAAAAGCCATTTTAGGTGTCTACTTGGAGAATCTTTTAACCAGAGCATAGGAAAAGGGTTTTGTTCTTCTTTCTGTAAGTTTTAGCAGTTCATTTCAAGCAGAAGATCACATAAAACCTAGGATTCATTTTCATCTTGTTTTTCAAATATAAATTTGGTGTCTTTTATTGGCTTAACTGCTTATTGGTCTTTTAACTGCTTTTATTGGCTTAACCCTTCCGAGTGAGCTGTTCTATCTAATCTGTATACTCCTACTTGCTACAAAGCATAGGATCTTTGCAAAAGTCACTAATTCTTGAAACATTTCCATTAAGTTATGCAAAAGTTTTACCAAAATCCAAATAATTGCCCATATCAGAAAATATCAAGCTTGGATACTAAGGAAGTATAAAAGAAATCTTACAATCTCCTTTTCTTTCCTCTCAAAACAGACTTTGTCCAAATATTACTTAAAGCTGTGTCAAAACCAAAGCTAAAGGAGGCAGGTTTCAGCACCAGACCAAGGTATTTAGGTTTGCCATGCAGTCAAAGAAGAGTCTGGCTCTGCCAGGCACGTGGTTGCTTCCAACAAAACCAGGTGTCCAAGGCAGAGGGATGAGTCACCCTCTGGTAGTGCTTCTTGGCTATTTAATGTCTGGTCCTTTTCTAAAGGCCAGTTAAACCAGCTTCCCTCACACTAATACATGCAGCACTAATACATACTCTTATATGGCTTTGTGCTCGTCTTAGTCCCAGTGATGTTGTGTTTTGGTACAAAACTGAGAAACACACTACCAAATGCCCTGAATATTAACAATATGTACACAAAACCTGCTTTAAGCCAACCCTCATGGGTAAAACTAAGCTGATTTCCATTCTTCCATACAGACAATTCCTTAGATATCGTTCTCCAATCTCGCCCTGAATTCAGCTGTACTTCCAGTCAAATAAAGAACTGGGATTTGGAATATTGCTTGCATCTAAGGCTTTCCTCATGCTCCTACATTGTAGCTAAGCAACTGTTATCCTATCAAATACTGCTTTATTTGATCATCTGACCCCTAAGCTAGTTTTTAGCTCAATGAAGTCCCTCTGAGAGACATACTAAGGATCTAATGCAAAGTATCCTGGAGTGCTGCACATGACAGGAGTGAGCAATCATTAATTTGGGATTTGAGCTGCCTGTTCTGACCATTCAGACCAGGAGTAACAGGATCTTATTTGTAGATACGTGTTTAAATGCTTCCAGCTTAAGATTTTTCAGATGTAGCTACTTTGTGAGCAACAACTTTACAGGTAGTAAACCTGGTTTTACACACTGGGACTACTGGAAGTTTAAAGCAGGTTGTGTCACTGGGATGTTTCTTTCACACAGCAGTGGGGAATGAAGTGGTTGCACACCCCTCACCTGCCCTGTTGCATAGACTGTTTTAACAGACCCACGTAAGCACTGGGTGCAGTTCAGAATCACCACTTGGCGCTGAGCTGCTTTCCTCAGTTCTTCCAGCAAATCTTCTCTCTTGTCTGGGGCATTGCCACTTCCATACGTTTCGAGTACTATACCCTCAATTGGAGGCTGAAGAAATGCTTTTACCTGGTTAAAAACAAGACAGGGAACAGACACAAAAGGTATGTTTAGGTCATCCTTAAAATTTTCACATATGGCACAGCATTTTTAAAAGTGGTCTATTCTTGCTATAGTCTTCTTACACCCTTCTGTGCTTCCCCTTTTGCAATAACTGAGACTGGAGAATAAGCTTTAGGAAAAGGAGACTTTCCCTCTCTGGCTTCCTTAAAATTTATAGAGGGTTAGGTTTTAAAATAAACTGTTTTGTACAGTCATTAGCTGATGTGAAAAAGGATGCTATTGTTGAAGTGCCATTAACAGGCTGTACTGTTGCAGCACTGTTTGGTGCAACAAAAAGGTACATTTACACTTCTGAAATAAATGTTGAATTATTAACTGAGATTAGAACACCACACCCCTGGCCAGACTTTTTTGCTTTAGCAAAGAGTTTTGCTAACCAATGTCTGCCCAAGAGACAGAGTGTTTCACCTTTCAGCAAGGAACATTCTAACAAAAGCATGAAGTTTTTTAAGCCCAAACCAAATTGATTTAACTCAGAGGCACTAGGTATTCTGGGCTAGGTGATATTGAAGTAGATATTGTGCCTCAATATAAGAGAATGCCTAGCAAAGTTCTCTTCCTAGAAAGATGTATTTTCAACAACCTAGACATTTCCTTGCTGAATCACATATGCTAAATGCAATGCACTGTAAACCCCCATGAGGCTAACTATGCAGTTGGAGTTTTATTGCAAATATACCACCCCTCTGTCTTTCCATCTGTTCATATTCACCTAAAAAGAATAGTGATATAATTGGGGAGTGCTGCTTAAACTACTGGATTCAATTTAAGAAGGCAAGAGCCACAAAAGACCTGTCAATTTAATGGAACTAATATCAGACAAAAATTTAAAGACTAATTTACCAAAAATCACAGTGTGTAAAATAATTTCTAAAGACAAAAAATCCCACTTCTCATTTTCAGCAGCTAAATCCCACTTTTCATTTTCAGCTCTGTATGAATGCTGAGGGTCATGTTATTTATCAGTGTGAGGCAAAATGAACCTTAAAAAAGAAGCATGAGTTGTAGAAATAATCACACTCCACCCACCATATTGTCTATTCTTTGACAAGATATCTATTAATATGCCTCAATATGCAGCAGGAGAATGTTTCCCTAGTCACTGCAGCTTACACCTGTCCAGAAAACCACACTTGACCTGTTTATGAGTCCTTCATGATATAAAATTAATTGTAAGTTCCAGAGCCCAGGCAGTTTATATAAAAGATATTTGAAAAGCTTTTACCAATCATTTATGGCACATGAAAATAGTCTTTGAATGCCCTGATATTTCAAAAAAATGCCTATCAGAAGAAGACAGATCCTTTCCATTCCTTCCAAACCCCAACCACTGCTTCAAACAATGCAGCTTCCCTACAAGTATGTGAGCATCACTTCACCCATTTCCAAAATGAAGTGACACTTACAGCAGCAGCAGTGATTCCTGGGAAGATCCGCAGAAGTCCAACATTCCTGTTCATGTTGGTGTGAACTCGAAATTTCTTTTTGGTATTGGCTCTCCAAACCGTTTCCCAGTTTACTGTTAAGAGAAATGGCCTTTTTAATTTAATATTAAGACATGCTATTAAATACACTTGTAGTACTTCATGCTTACAACTCTCTTTTTAAAATTGTTCTTAGGCAGGGAGTTCATGAAAGACAATGCACTTTTTAAAGAGGAAATGAAGGCCCATTTAAGACAGAAGAATTAGCAGCTGGTCTGGCATAGGTGAGATATTTACTTGTCCTACACTGACCTGAACTTCACTGTTATGTAATTGGCCTCATACAAGCCTGGATTCATGTTTGGAAAACAGACCTTGATCTCCTCAGACATAAGAGATGACAAAGGCAGTTACTGTTGCTGCTAATCACCTCCAGAGTTTATTAGGTAGTTATTAACGATTAAATAAAATAGCAAGGATTCAATTAACTCCGATTATACATTTAGAGCCAGCAGCCAGCTGTTTAACTAATAGTTTGTTTGTGTTGCATTATTAGAAGCCAAGTCATGCATTATTGATTTCAAAATTCTACTACTTCAGTGTAGGAATGCAGCATTGGTAACACTGATGGCTCCTACAAGGCAGTGGAAGAGGTTTACCAAACAGCAGCCAACAGCTCAGAGCACTGTGCCTCCATGGAAATAGACCATGCTGTAAAGCTGCCTGCTTCCCCTTCACGAGTTAAGCTTTTGAGATTTTGGAGAAACTCCCAAGCAGCAAGACAGATAAAAGATCTGTGTGCAGAATACCGACTTGCTCTCAGCCATGCCGAGAGTTACTCACACCAATTACTGTTGCAATTTCTTGCAATCAGCAGACAGCCACTTTCAAAAAAAAAAAAAAAGAAAGAATAAATTTAAAAGCCTCCATTGAAGCCTGTTGTATTGTCACATTACCATAGATACGAAAAACCACACAATTCATTCAGGACAGAAAATAGCACTCTCTTATAAGACTCTACGATCGTTCCTTCCCTGTCAGCAACTAGAGCCTCTGTTCTTTCTTAACACTGCCACATGCCATTAACCAGGTCACAAGCAGTTGGCTTGGCATTTTTTTGTCCATCCAGTCACACTTCAGCACATGGATTTCTACTGCCCTGGGAGTGGGAGAATACAAATATAGCCTATTTCTGCAGCTTCTTTTTTCTGATAAACTGTCCAGAATGATTCTGAACCACCTGGCTGGACTTAGTAGCTATCCAAGTAGCTCTTGGAGGCCTCCAAGAGCCTTCCAGGGCAATACAGAGACCTGCAGGGTCTTCCTCAGGGAAGTGCAGAGCCTGTGCATTTGTTCTGCATGAGGTTCATGGGCCTGGGTAACCACATTCAACATGAGGACTGTGCTTTAAGAAGCAGCACTGTTTAGCAATAAATCCATTCTTCTAAGACTTCTAAAAAAAATACATTAACTCCTTAAAAGCAGCCTCCTCTATAATAAGGGATGGCAATAAAATTGTATCACAGCTTGCTTTTCTTTTATACTCCATAAGGTAGGAGTCCCTGCCAAAACTTCACAAATGCATTCTACTACGTTTGGCAACTGTGAGCATCCCTGATGCCTGTTAACCAACTTGAAGAATGAACTGAGGAAACCTGCCTTGGCACAGAGCACTAAGACACTGCCAAAAACAGAAGACCAAGGAAAGAGATCAGAGGACGGGTTCAGAAGTCAGACCTACACCAGGCCTATACCTGTACTCTTGGAGTACGCTCTACCAAATAACATCTCCAAGATAAATTTAATGCATGCAGACATAGTATAGTGATGTAATTCCAAATTATATTAGAAAGAAGATAAAGATTGCCCTGCCCCTGAGTTAACATTCGCTTGGTCATGAACCTCGTCAGCCTACATAAGGAGTTTGGTGCTGCAGACTCCACAGATGTCAGTTTTCCATTTGCCAAACGAGTCTAAAAGGCAGAACAAAAGGCAAATGTGATGCAAGAGCCAAAACCAAACAAATATACATAGAAGACCGACTTCATCTCAGATTTACTCAGAACTGTTGTGAGGCAGGACACCATGCAGGGGATAAAAGAAATTAGAGCACACCCTTTCCATGCTTCATCTCAAAGTTTACATCCCCAAAAAAGGAACAGTATTTATGTCACATAGGTAAGTTCAAGCATCTTCAATGTATTGAATAAACCAGCTGTCTTGCTGTGTCATACCACACAGCAATTGCAATTTCTTTTTTTTTTTGAGTTAAGAAACCGAAGAACATAAGAATAACTAACAGCTCTTAAGTAAGAAACTCATATACAAGCAAGTGAAGTACAAGAAGCTGCATCTTCTGGTGTTCACAACTCCTTTTTATCTTATGGATAAGAGTGGTTAATTAGGGATACTCAGTTTTGGCACAGCACAGAAAACAGTAACCTGCTCTGACTTGGGTGGCCTGTGCTTGTGAAGAGTTTAGCTGATACAGCACAATGCATCATGTGAATGTGGATGCAAAAGTGAGGAACAAACACGAGCTAGCTACCAGTGTGCCACAGCAGAATGAACAGTTCTAAAGCAGTGTGCATAAAACAAAGAAGTAATGGCTATTTACATACTATACTCATAATGGCTTGGGATAGATTGCTCTATTCAAGGAGACACATTCAAGATATTAAGGCCTTCTGTTTACTCCTCCAAACCAAACCATCACAGAAACAATAGTCTGATATTTCCAATCTCCCTCTCCATACCAAACACTATAGCCTCTAAAATTGCTGCCAAAAAATTACATCCTTATCTCATGCAGCTTTATTCACACACATACACAAAATATGGTTGGGTTAGTGCAAAAAAATCCCAACTTGACTTAAAATAGAAGTAACTCTACACCGATGAGAAAGCAGCAAACGCCCCTGCTGTTAAACAGAGCCTATGCCACAGTGCAGGTTTCAACTTATAACAGGAGAGCAGCAACTCAGAGCGACACCTCCCTTAGGAGTGGCGACTGAATTCCCAGTTATGAAATCAAACAAGAAATACAGCTTTTCTTGATTGCAGAGCTGCAGACAAACAGCAGTGCTCTCTTCTCATCTTTCTCTGCAGGGCTACAGGTGAGCCCTACCATTATATAAACTGCCCCAGTGTTCATTGCAGCAGCTGAGGGGTGGGGAGCACAGGCCAACCTATGGCTGCAAACTCCTGCAGGAGGCAAACAAGCACAGACCCCCTTTCTTGGCAGTTTGTTATAAAACAATCGACATACATCTTTGGGAATGGGTATTTAAACTGACTGGTGTCATTGGAACAACCAAGATGCCTGCTTGGAAGGGAGTGGGGATGGAGACCAAGAGCAAGCAGTGAAGAGAGCTGGTAACTGCCTTCATACATAAATGGCCTGGGCTTTCTATATAAATAACCAACCAAGATGCACATTTGGCCAGTGACTAACAGCTTCTCTCTAATGAAATTTGTGGGGAGATGAGCCCAAAAGGGCCTTCTAATTGTCTGCTGCTGGGCCACATCTGCACACACAATCACACAGGCTCTGTCCTCTGCACAGTTGTCTCTCATCTCATGGTCCTGTTCATGTGCACCACTCCCAGAAGTTACATGCGTGTGTGATGAAGAAAGTCCAGTTACAGTAACAAAGCAAGTTTCATGTGTACTTCATTAGAATAACCAAGAATAAAGCAATCAATTACAAAATATACTGAGAATCTTTACAGATTTCAAGAGAAATAGTCTTCCTTGTCTCTTCTGTTTTCAAAATATGGGAGAAATCAGGTAATGTATTTTATCTGATAAGCTTTGAGATTTTAGAAATTTTTTTTTATTATTTCCATACTGTCCATTTCATACTGTCTGTTTCATACAGCTGCAAAAGTATTTCCCATCAGCACTGGGTTTCTTAGTCAGCTCAGGAGTGGGCTAGAATTTTTTTTCTTACAGGATCCTCTTGTGCTAAGTTGAAAGGCCTAAGGAAGTTGATACATTTGCTTATCTAGAACTGGGTAATACAACTCCTAGGCATTGCTAACACAGCTAAGGACCTGTCTAAGAACACAGTCAGTTACGGGATTAGAAATCCACTGGGAGCCCCATCTAAAAAGGGAACAGGATAAGAAATGGATATCATAAATGAAGAAAAGAGCTGGAAGGGGAAGGGAGGAAAGGGAACTAAGCTTCTCCCTTTCCTCTCTAGCTCTGAAGTAGACCGTTGCCTTTACATGCTCTGCTGAGCCATGACCAGCATGTCCTTGCATTCCTGTGCACCAACCCGTGATCCCACTAGGCTTCCCATTTCCTCCATCCTGCCACCTCTCCCCTTCTGCTTCCATGGAAATTTCATTCTCAGCTTTGTTAGGACCAAAGAACTTGAGGAAGAGTTTCTGCACATGGCCTACTCCTCCTGACATCCTCAGGCTGCTCTCCATAATGCTGAGTCAGCCCTGTCTACAGGCAGATTAAGACATATAATATAAAGTCATTTGGGAAAAAAAAAAAGATGCTAGATTTGTTAATTTTTTTTAAAGCCCAAGTGGTTCCTTGTATCCATGAAAGCTTCATACAAGGACTGTACAAGCAAACTCAAGGGAGACAGCCATGTTTCAAACAATTACTTTGGACAAAATAAAGCAGCACCAGTAGATTGCCCTTACTATAAACTATGTTCTTTCAAAATGAAACAATCCTTCAACAGTGACACCATCATCTTGGATAAATGATGGTACCCTAACTGGGTAATCAACTGAAGCAAATAAAAATAGAGCCTATCACACCATCAGTTTTTAAATCAGAAATCCCCACTGATCCCAATGAGGCATTTACTGAAAAGATAATGGGTCTCAATATGGGCCAAGGGAAGTGCTTAATAACTTTCTCATTTTTTTACTCTAGACAAGGAATCACAAAACAGTTCATTCAAAGCCAAGAGAGGAGTAACATGCAATTTGCAGCTTGATTTCATTATTGATTGGCCGGTAAACGGAATTTATTCATACCCTGTTTGATGCAGTTCATAAAAACCCAAGAAAGAAGATTCTCCCCAATTTACTGCAACAATCAACTGACAGCACTTCTGCTGATTTCAGAGACATCCTATTTGACACAGCACAACAGTGGCAGACTCTCTACCTGAGAGATGTCTTACAGATAACTGCCGTATTTCACAGGCTTCCTCACTTTGTATCTGGCTGCTACGAACTTTGATCCTGAAACTTTGTTAAGTGACTCCCACTCCTTAGGTGGGAGAAGTTTATTTTTTCAGATTGCAGAATGTCTTTCTCTAGCAGTGGAATCTATTCAGAATGGCACATTGCATATGGCACAGGGCTAGGTCTCCTACTGCCGCTAATGGCACTTAGCTGAAGAATTCAGGAACACCCTCCTGTTCCTATTTTTTTTCTAATAATGCAGACTGTCACCAAGTCCTACTCCTTTTTAATATGTAGTCTATACAAAAGCAGCTCACATATTTTTTAAAACTGTCCTTCAGTACGTTTTCTGGCAGCTCCTCATTTGGCTAGATTCCAAATGTCTCTCTTCTCCCCTCTCCAAAGAAAGGGCATCATTTATCCAAGAACAGTCATCTAATGACTTTACAAATGGGTACTGAAACCTTCAGGTAGTTTTTCCCCTCCTTAAGAAACAGGCACAGAAAAATTACAGGGAGCCTGAGTAAGTTTAGGAAAAAAAAAAAACTTCACATATTTTAGGACTGCTGTTGTCAGTGTGTTTGCAGTTCAGACAGGTCCTAAATATCCAGTAAAACATCTTACACAATGACATGCAACAGAGAATCTGTTGAAGCTGCAAGTACTCTGCAAGTCTGCAAGGACTTTTTTCCCTGATTTCAGAACTCAGCATGGTCATTAATGAGATGAAACTCTTTGTTCTTTCAGTCCTAACTCCTTCATTTTATCTTTAGAGCAAGCTTTTTCCTGACACAGGGGCAACATTCCCTCTGGTTAGTCTGGATCTTTAGTCAAAGTCAGTCTAGCTCACATCTATATTCAATAGATAAATGCAGTTGAGTCACAAAGTCTCGGCCTTACTAATATTTAAACAGATTCAGAACAGATGAAGTGAAGTCAAACTACAGGACTTTCAAAGATATTTGACTTTAAAAACGGCATTTCAACTACATAAGCACAGGTTCTTTTCAGCTACAGTTCCATTGCATACAGCATAAATTACACGGCTTAAGAGATGATGTTGCTTACTTGTAATATCAACCTCAGCATTTGCAAGTGGAGGCAGGTTAGGTGAGGAAAAGGCATTGAAACTCCCAGCATCCACCTTAGTCACCCTATTTCCCCTGTACAGTTTATTATAAAAATACAGGCACACCTGCAAGACAAGTAAAGAAACAGGTCTATGAATAAGCCAGTAATTAAAAGATGCAGTAGATAAATACTGTAGTCCGTCCTTTATGAAGTGTTTTCTAAATCTTTAAAGCAACTCAGAGGCTAGTAGATGTTTACAAGTCTAACCCTTTCAAAAAGTGTTGGCACATCTGTCACACATTGGTTTAAGAATTTAAGAACAAAACAAGTTAAGAGCTAACTAGTTTCATAATCCTCTCATGAGGCTTACTCTAGGAGACAGCAAATTTGCCTGAGTCCACTTCAAAGATGGAGGAAAGAAACAGTGTGAGCTTTTTAATGAATTCATCAGTTATGTATAAATTAAAAGTCCAAAACATAACAAAAGGCCTGGTGAAAATGAGGGTAACTTCCAAGAGTTACCACCATGCCTCATAAATAGTTATGTTCCTTCTCAAGTCTATTAAAGCTTGTCAACTTGAAGGAAAAGAGATACCTCAAAGCTGTTATCAGTTATTAAGATCTTGGCCAGTCAGCTGTTGCTATTGTCTTACAAGAACTGGCTTTGGGAGCACGGCAGAAGTGCTCCCAAAAAATAAGGTGTAACCTGACCCATTTTCTCTCTGAGTTTTGGGCTGCACAGCACAAACAGCAGGGTGCTGAGACTGTGGAGATACCTCCATGTTCATTAGGTGTATCACCCTCCACACTTCAGTCTTCAGAAACAGAGCTGGAAGACATTCCCACCAGTTCTACAGCAACTATGGAACTTCAAAGTAATATGCAGTTAAAAAACTGAATTAAAAGTGTTTCAGATCCCACATATTTGCAGGAGAACCTCTAGTTTCAAGTCTGCTGCAGCATACATTTCAGACTTGAGAGTCTTTCTAGACTGTGCATGGGCAAATGGAATATGACCAATGTGAGAACAGCACGTGCTTTGCCATGCAAGCGCTGTTACCTCAGTTGGAATCCATTCACCTTCCTGCTTAAGTGCAATCCCTTACTGCCTACCGGATATTTAGTGAGTATTTGTGTCCTGGCTAGAGGGAGAAATGCAGATTCTCAGATGGTCTTCCCAGGCAAACAGACCTCAGGAATGACGAACTGCCCAGCCATCAGCAGTGCCCCCAGAAGGTTGTCTCGGCCGTCATTCTGCAGCTCATAAATGGGCACCTAAAGAGCAGAGACTGGAATTACACCCTGGCCCTTATGTAAAGCCTACACAGCAGAAAAAATGACTCCAACTTATGCAATACAAATACATGAATAATTTATGTAGCAATGATTTATGAGAAAAAAAGTTTTCCTTCTTCACCCAAACTATTTTAGACTTCAGCAGATGGCAAGACTTCTCTCTCTCTGCTTAACAGAATTTTATAATTCAAGTGCCCAAAAACTAATACAGAGACTTTTCTAATGTGATTAGGAATATTAACACTGGTTCAAGAAAAATATGAAAACTAGCAAGCAGGCATAGTTAAAAGTGACTGAGCTTAGGAGAAGTGATGATAGAGAGAAAAAGCAACACCCCCAGAACATACAGAACTGTCACTGTGGGCTTCACAACAGCTCTCTTGCACCATCTTTCCTCATAGCGTAGTAAAACTGAGCCAGCAGGTTATTACGGACAGAAAAGGACAAGATTAAAAACTGGAATTTAGTCTGCTGAGTGATGATTTCCATGCCTTTCTGAATATCTCTTTATTAAAAGATAGTGCTTCTTTCAGCAATTATTAAAAAAGAAAATCACATGCTCCCTTGCTGGATCATATGTCAGATAGATCTCCAAGCAATAAATCCAAAAAGAAAGTAAATCCTTGATTGATGTATCACGACTAGGTTGTTCCATGTCAAGACAGCAAGTGGGAGCCTACTCCTTCCTAGACTTTTGTATTTTGACTTCAAATAGACCACATGTGAAAGGGAAGTTATGAGATTGGGGAGGGGAATTTTACAACGTGATGTTTCATCTTTCCTTTGTGATTACAGCAATATTTTACACTCGAGCAAGCTATTCTAGTAAGACAACCCCTCCCCCTCAGACAATATGCAAAGGGATGATCTCCAGCTAAGAGAATGAAAATTAATAAATACAGTCTTTAGAGGAAAGGAAACAGACCATATTAGATGCTTTGTGGAACAGAAATGATCAAAAATGCATCTAATACTTTAAGTTTATTTTTTAAAATTATAAAGGATGCAACAATGAGTAACATAAGTTGAGATAACAACTGATGAAGTAAAAAGTACTAAGCTTCAGGGCTTTTAAAGAAAAGACAGCTGACAACCAGTGGCCACCTGAGGCTGAAAAAATGCTTCTCATATAAACCGATTAATACACAATGGCCAGTAACAGGCTCTTATGTCTTTCTCTGAAGCATCTGGCCCCAGCCATAATGAACTCCTGGTCTGATTTGGTACAGAGTTGTGAAGTCATTAATGATAAAATTATGGGGCAGACCCTCAGCTGGTGAGCCCATCATTCCTCACTCATTTCTGTCAGCACTGTGACCATCCACCCTGGCCAGGGACCTGGCCTGCACTGCGAAGCTGTACAGTGATAATCATGATAGAGCCAAGTTCTGCATATAAAAACCAAAAATGAGGATTCCTGCTTCAACGTCAAATTAATTCCATTACCTGAGATCCTGTCAGAACAACGGTTTTGCCCAGGTTCTCACACATGAAGGACAGGGCTGAAGCTGTGTACGCCATAGTATCAGTACCGTGCAGGATCACAAAACCATCGTACTTCTCGTAGTGCTCCTGGAGGTGGAGAGACAGCTTTCACACGGCTGAAGCAATGCCCTGCCACCAGCAGGTGAGGTACACAGGACATTACTTTCACTGATGAAGGCAACAGCACAATTATAGAGTACTGCACACACAACTCCTCCTAAACTTACCCTGTTTCCAGTTTAAATACAATTAAGGGTTAATTGGACACTAAGCACTAGAGCCGATAATTCTGATTATGGAACAGTCAAAGAGATTCTTCTGTGTATACATATTAATGCAGCGTTTTTAAACCAGAAGACTCCTAATTAAGAAAAGCTTAGCAATGGCTTTAAACAGGAATGTTAACATATGCAAATTAGTCGTATAGTCTGATTTCTTGTTGCCGCTTTTACTTTAGGGATTACATCATTTACAGGAACAGATTAGGCAAACCAGGAGTATCATAATATAGGGGGAAAACCAGCCCGTTTAATCCATGGCAGACAGGCAAACTACCAGTGTCAGAGTGCCCTCTTCTGATGGAAAGCCATCCTTTCCACAGCAGAACCTCAGGGAGAAGCTTCTTGTTCATTAATGGACATTCACATGCTGGTTTTTGAGAAGGCCCTTACACTATCAGGCATATGCAATATCAAAATGAATTTTTGTAATTTTAATCTACATACAATCCCACCCAGGAGGTGAGGGGTTTTTTAATGCAAAACCATGAATTGCACTGTTCATCCTGTTAGAATGAAGTAATCTGCTGGCTTTTGAAAGAAAAAGGAATTGATACTTTAAGAATGATGGGCATAGCAAACACTGCAGGGAGAGACACGGATGTCTCTAATGTAACTTGGTAATATGAAAAGGATTGCACAGAACTCTAAGCAGATATAAGAAGTGCCAGCATGGGGAGAAAAAAAGAGGTTTAAACAAGATTTCTTTTTGATTACACTCCTAATGTTACACTAGGCACACACACTTGACACCTCCAGATAATAAGGCCACCTTCAAAGTCATTTGTAGGTTCCTACTTGTCCTTTTGCTATTTTTTTCACTTATGTCTGTCTACCTGTTGCTACCTACTGGAAGTTTTAGGGGGTTTCTGCTTATCTCTAACTGAGCCAACCCAACAACTGCCAGTGTTGCAAGGTCATTCTGCAGGGCAAACTAGAATGTGATGCAAATCCCATGCTGCTGCAGCCATTCACCAAGGTGGCAACAAGGCAAGGAGGTTTCAAGAAGGGCCGAGATCACAGGAATAGCCACCTGTCCTCTCTAAATCAGAACACTCACAAGGACTTTCAGCCTCATTAGATGCAAAAGAACATAGTTTGGTTTAAGCTTCATAATGGAAAAGATCAAGTTGCCAATTAAGGAGATATCCCCCAGAAACATCTTGGAATGTTTTAGTCTGGAAAATCATCAGCATGTTACAGCTGTGGCTGGCATGTGTCCAAGATGAACATGAAGTGGCAGTGTCTATACACAACCTGGAGAGTTGAAAAGGTTTCTCTTTTTGCCTTCTCAGCTCTCTTTATTTGGATTACACAAACTGGGCATACAGAGAATCTGTGTACCAGAAAAAAAACCCCACTTTCTTTTGTAATAAAAACTAATACACCAATAAGGGAAAAACGTAAATTCTCTCCTGTTCAGCGTGGATTGCTGCCTTCTCTTGGCCCTGGCCTTTTCCCAGCTGCACCCCTGCTCCATCCTAGAGACTTTCCACGTACACACCAGCTCCATCTCTTCTTTTCCTGGGCAAGATGCATTTGATAGGACATGCAACCTCCCAAGTTTAGTGGTTTCAAGATGAGAGAGCCTGAAGGTGAAAGACTGTTGCCTGAATCTTCAGCATCATTCTCTGCATTATTGAACAGTTCACACGCATTGCTACAGCGTGGTGGAAGAAGGGAATTTACACTATAAAGCCCACTATCAGAAACTGGAAGAGCAGTATCTTCCTAGCCCCACAGTTAGTTATTTCTGTCAGCTATGTATGAATTCCTGGTGTGAAGCATTTGAAGTGTTTTGCAGTTTTGCATTTTTTAAAAGCACACAGCTAAGTTCAGACAAGGGACAGGAGCAAAAAAATGCTGATTTTTTTTCTTCTAGAGAAGGATATAATGAGTTTATCTATATATGCAGAAATAGCTAGGGCTTTAAACATTTTCCACTGTGGGAAACCTAACCATAGTAGCAATTTTTTCTACTGGTTGCAAAGCCAAAGCTAGTCCAGTCCATGTGTGCCCAGAGTAAGAAAAGCATAAAGACATCAAGTTATTTTCTATGTCAATAGCCAACTATCAAGCTATTTTAACATTCAAATGATGTGTAGCTAAGCAACCTTCAGCTAAATTACCCACACCTAAGGATTTTATTCAACATTTTTGGACAGTGAATTCAAGTCAGTGTTTTAGGACACATCAACCTACCTATATACATACCTTATTCAATCACAGCTGCAATTTTTCTATTTATTTTATTGTATGGAATTATGGCATGGCTCATCCTTTGAAGAACAATGTAACTTCGAGGAGTTTACAACATTTTCAAATGAAATTAAAATTCTGCAAATTGTCCAAGCACTGTACATCTTACTTTGCAAGTCACTAATTAAGGTACTTTACATTTAAAGAAACAAATATATATGTATAGCGCTACTGAATTTTTTCTCTTGCTAAGTATACTAGATATACTGCTGGTTTTGTTTAAGTGAAAAATGAACTGTTATCCCATATCACTGTACCTCAAGTTTCTTTGCAATTTTGGCCCAGTCATCTGGTGTCATGTTGGAGGAGTCAAGCAGTGGCGAGAGCTCAAGGATTGTGTAAAAAATTCTCTTGTTTTGCTTAGAGAGACTAGGAAGAAAGAGAATTGGAAAAAAAAAATCTTATTGTTGATATCATCTCATCACTTCTGTTTTTTTCTCTATATTGGTAGTTTTCACACTTTTCCTCCCCATCCCCCAAATCTAGGTGAAAAATGTCTTAAATCTGGAAATTAAATTCCAAGTTTAGAAGTTCATGGCTTGATGTGGTTTAAAGCATAAACACCTAAATTTAATTTAATAATAAATACAACTTGGGATGCAGACACAGGTGGTTTCTGGCCTGTGAGTGCACATTGCTGGGTCATGTCCAGCCACTCATCCACCAGCACCCCCAAGTCCTTCTGGACAGGACTGCCCTCTATCTGCTCATCCCCAGCCTGGGGGGATACCAGGGCTGCCCTGACCCCGGTGCAGCATCAGCACTTGGTCTTGTTAAACCTCATGAGATTCACATGGGCCCGGTTCTTGAGCTTGTCCAGGTCCCTCTGGATGGCATCCCACCCTTCAGGCGCCACTCACCACTCAGATTGGTGTCATCTACAAGTTTGCTGAGGCTGCCCTCTGCCTGAGCCCAGGGCATCCCTTCGGTTGCCCTGGATGGTCACCGACCTCGGCAGAGGGGTCTGGGACCCGAGAAAGAGGGTTTGAGACCTGGACAGGGGGGTCTGTCCAGGGGAGGTGCCTGGCACAGAGCTCAGGAAGACACAGGCTTTGATTTCAGTCCATGAGAAAAACTTCCAACACAGAGAAGAATTACAAATCACAAAGGTGTAACAGACAGTAGTGTAGTTTATCACCGGGTGGAAAATTTTGTAGTTTTGGGGTTTTGAGAATGGGAAACAAGATGGAGGATTTAGGGTGGAACCCTGGGTTCTTCTCCTTCTCCCTTGGCATCCATTTTCTGCAGTGATGGTGGCACAAAGTAGTTTGAGGAGATTGGGTCAGAGCAGAGATGCCCCTTTAGTATAGGTAATAGGCACTGGCACGGAATTGTAAATAAGACACACGTAATTATCTGTATAAGGCAGCGACCTCCCATCATGGGGAGAGTCGTCCTGTGTCTGAGCAGCTGTTCACATCTCGGCCGGGCACAGAGAAAACTGTAAGATAAGAATTAATAAACACGCGAGAAACCAAGAAACAACAAGACCTTGAAGACTCCATTTCATTCTCGCGTCTGGCTCAAAGCCTTGAGAGGGCAGGGGGCAAGAAAAGACCCACCAGAACCACCAGCCTGACTCTCGGGAAAAGAAAACCTAACCCGAGAGCCCTCGATCCCTCCAGCCATGTCATTAATGGAGATACTAAATAACACTGGTCCCAATACAGACCCCTGAGAAATACCACTTGTGAGTGATGTCCATCATGACTGAGCCATTGACCACCACCTTCTGGCTGGAACCATCCAATCAATTCCTCATCCACTGAACAGTTCACCCATCAAATCTCTCTCTCTCCAATTTAGAGAGAAGGATGTTGTAGGGGACCACATCAAAAGTTTTGAAGAAGTCCAGGTAAAGCTGTGCTAGCTGAAATTGCCTTCCTGTCGTCCATGTGCCTTAGCACAGCTTCTAGAAAGCTCTGGTCCATGACTTTCCCATGCCCAGCGGGGAGGCAGACAGGTCAGTGGGTCCCATGATCTTCCTTTCTACCCTTTTTCAACGGTGCAGTATTTCCCTTTTTCAAGTCTCCTGAGACTTCCAATAAAATCTGCAGACTCATCCCCCCTCTGAAGCAGTAAGACTGCTGCATACAGCACAGAGAGCATTTAAACAATGTGTTTAAACTGACTTCCTGTACCTAAGAAGTCAGACTTCACATGAAAAACTGCCTTGCTGGATTTCACATTTACACATGCTAAGAGTACCTTTGGAAGTCAGCTAAAAATCTGTGACAAGAAAGCTTTCCTGAGAATGTGCTGTTTAAATAAAACATGACATCCTGATACCAGAAACCAACCCTGTCTTCAACTTCTGACGCCTCTCTCTAAAAGAGATCATGTCATTCCTCTTATATTGATGTTACACACCAATATACAAAGTTCACAAAATTTTCTCCCCTCAGGAACTCACAATATTTCTCAACCACCTAGTTAAAATATCACTTGGCTAGCACAAAAGATAAGATGGCAAATTGCCACCACTAACCTCCGGAAACAGCACTCAGCAGTGCCAGAAAAACAAGACAAGATTAGTTTTTAAAGCTCAGGTTTTTTGATGTGAATGATTGTTTTAAGCTTTTCTGGTTTTCAGGGAAAGATGTGCCAGGAGAAGTATATTTAGGACCAATACAGGTATATTACTGTAGTTTTGTTATGTTTCTAATCCCTTAAGTGTTTAAAAGTTATTCAAGCAGAGTGTCAAAATAGAGCTCCATTTTTCTTCGTGAAGGCATCATATTTAACACAAACTGTATATTTATATAAATAGTACTGCACCAGGTGTACATTTGTTTTTTTCTTTTACTCCTTTAACTGCTATCTGCCTTTTAAGTGGTTACTTTTAAAAGCTTTATAGAGAGACCTCAATACAAAGTAGAAAAAATTCATAAGCTTTTTACTTTCTTTGAATATTCTGGTTTTCTCCTTAAAGATTACTGAATATCCACTTTTACTCTTATAGAAAACCAGCCATGTCCCATTTATTTTTGAACAACTGTGTAAAATCATCCTTTGTGCAAAGTTAGCACGTTTACAGGGGTACAGTCATTCATCACAGCTAGGGAATATTTCAAATTAGCATACTGCCCTCTAAAGTAAACCCATAAGCTTATTAATCATTGCCCAACAGTTAAGAAGCAATGCAGATTAATTATAAGCCCATTGCTTATTATCATAATGTTGCATAAATTCAGGAAAAACAATCAGCTTTCAGGGCTTTTAAAAACAGAAGGCTTGCAGAATTAAAGCATGAGGCCTATTCACAGATGCATTAATTACATGCTACTTTTTCAGACATATGCTGAAGATAATTCACATGGAGCTGTATATACAGTTTTCTTAATTTATGTAGAATACTTGTATGTTTGCATATATAAGTGTGCAGCAAATTAATAAACCCAAAAAAAAAAAAGAAAAAATCCAGGAATAGACTGCCCAGAATGGTTACTTGTTGCCTAATTTAAAAGTTACCTCTCTGGCAGTGCTAAGGCACTTCACTGCAAATATATCCAAACACGTATTTCCTATCACATCGAACACGGTGGACTTTTTCCTTTTAAACTAATTACGAGCATTTTTGCTAATCTCATTAGAGATTCTTCATGTCAAATGTCTAGAGATGTAATTGCCTGAAAAATAACGAGACACATCCTAACCCTTCCTCTGCCCAAGGAAGTTGTACTTACGGGAGCACCAAGGTGTTCTCTGGGAATTCGTGGGAGTTGTTCAGTTTTGTTTCCCGGGCATACGCCTCATCGTGCAGCATTGGCATCTTTCTCAAGCTGTGCACTAATTTATTGGCCTCAGGAGCAAGCCCTTAAAAACAAAGAATAAAGCAAATAAATAAAGGAGCAGGGATAGAAGGAAGAGAGTAGCATGGTAAGGAGGGAAGAAGACAAGTTACAGAGCAGTTTGCCCATCCTTCCAAATGAAACAGTCTATTGCCAGTTTGAAACCATGAAAAATGAACATAACTAATAAATACTTATGAAGTTATTCTTTTCTTGTCTTGAAATAGATAAATCCTTTATTTAAGATAAATAATGTTTCAAATCTCCTCCACATCAAATATTTATGCTTTTACCTATTTTCCATTGTAGCTTGTCTGCAAATACTTATCAGAAGCAGGGACAGGAAGCCAATTTTTGCAACTGTAGCAGAAAGCTACCATTCTCCTTCACATTTGCCATAGCTATTACTATCATTACTACTTAATAATAGTAGTAGAAGACTTAAAAAGCACATAGCATTGTTCTGTACTATCAAGTTGTGACACACACACACATATATATCTATATATATATATGTATACACAGGTATTATAGCTATACACATAGATACTTTCCACTAGCAGGTGTAGGGCTGAACATCTGAACTGACAAAAGGTAAAAATGTGCCTAAATCTCTGAACAGAAAAAGTTGAAAGCATGAATACATCTCAAACTCTGCTTTCCCTCTCCCTGCCTGTGTTGGGGTCTGTCTGTGGCAGGGACCCTAAAACAGCTGCCATTTAAACCAGCCTAAGAACACGTTTAGTGTTTGGTGGACCTGCAGGTGTCCTGGCTGCAACCAGGTATTTCAAAGGGAATCTGCATGTTGTTCTCTGTTAGCCAGAAAAGCACCTCATGTTGTGATGTTACAGTCCTCAGCACCATGGAACTGAGCTCACCTGTCAACCTAACCTGCAACTCATCTCCCAGTCCCCTGTTTCAGGAGTGACAGCAACGGTCTTGGCATCCAGAATCACAAGCTACCCTGTTTTTCTGAAGTCTGACTTTTTGAGACAGTTTTCTTACAAGGAACTTCCAACAGAGGTACTTCCTCCAGGACTTTTAAAATTTTACTGTCAAATTCAGTTTAATCTCAGTGTTTCATAAATTAATCTCAGTGTTTACATGGCAAACAAACTATTAAACTCCATTATTTTACTTCTGTTAGTTCTAGTTATTTCTAACTTGAGCCCAGGGAATTCTCTCCTATTTCCTAGTTTTGTTTATTTAACCATGATTCTCATCCAAGTTAGCATCTCTAATTATTTTTGGTTCACCTTCAAATAGCAAGGCCTATTTCAAATACTCAAAACACAGAAAATATTTTCAATAGTATTTCTAGCTTTTTCCATTTACTTTCCAAGCTGATGGAAAAATCCTTAAGAACTCCCTGATCTCCCTCCTGGCTTGCCTTAAATTAAGAAGGAGGCCTCTTCATAGCCAACTTCCTCACAGGACAGCAACAGCATTTGAGTGGATTTGTTTGGATTACTGCCAGAATACTTTGTATTACAAAATATACTTAAAACACTTTCAAGCCTTGGATGTTTCATTCATTCTGCTATAATCCCTGCTTTTCCTATTAAGGATGTTCCTAGCTTAGTCACAAATGGCCACTTCTGTTGTGCTTGGGCATTGAGTCATTTTGGCTCGGAAATGCAGCCCAGTTTCAAGTGTTTCCTGGGTGTTTTCTGATTATTCTTCTGTTTGTCCAGAGTTCATCTTGCTCTGAATATTGACAATGGATTAGACTGTTTATTTTTTGTATTTGCCACAGGAACTGGAGAGCTGATATACGTTAATATTCTTTAATCCCTTCTCTATAAACAGCAGTTCCTCACCTCTTAATCACAAATCTGTCAGGATTTTTCTGTAATTGCTTGCACTAAATGTAAACCTTTTTTTTTAAGAGGAGAGGAGAGGATCTGCATTCTGCAGATGTATCCAAGATGACCCACTTACAATCTAGAGAGCCCCCCACATGCATCCACATCCAGCAGCGATTTCTGCTTTACAGCTTCAAGAAGCAAACACGGGGGAACTCAAGTGCAATGGCTTTAAGAACATTTCTACTTTATTGCGCGTGGAAAACAGCTTTTGTGAGCCAAGCTTGTTGACCAAGTTATTGAAGCAACTGCACCCCTGCAGAGAGGAGGCAGGCTGTGTGACTTGTCCAAAGAGCTCTCATCACCTTCTGTCCTGTCCCCTGTTAGCTGGCCAGCCCTGGCATCAGAGAGCAGGTGGACAAAGGCAGAATGGCAAACAGGCACCTGTGGCCAAGGAGTACAATCATGGTTCTGTCTCACCTACAGTACAGGACTCTGCTTTTCACTCTGTGCTACAGATAACACAGTTATAGCTACCTGCCAAACAAAATATCCTACAACCTGTGCTACTGCAGAGAACAGGGAGCAAAAATATTAACTGTAGCAGCTACATTACTTGGAGCTTTCAGAAGTCAAGTACACAGATTTCAAACAGGAAAGGGTTTGGACTACAGCAACCAGTCCTTTGGCCATCTAGTGTGTCTAAAAAAGACACATAAATAACTAATCTACATAGGTAGACTATTCCAAGATAGGCAATCTTTCTAACGGTATTTAGCTTAGTTCTACTTGGATTTGTTGGGTTTTTTTCCTTATTACAGGTAAAAGCTAGGAAAGAAACCTAGCCCACATGCCCAAGGAAAAGATCTTCCTGAAGGCACCAGTACAAACTTGATGGAAAGATCACTATCACAGTAACCTCAGTCTGGAGTGCAGTATGGTTCTCTTTCTGAAATGAGCTACTGACAAGCCAAAAGAAACTAATGTAGGAGGAAATAAGTAGGAGTAAGAAACTTTAAAAATGCCCTCAAGTGGCTTGACAGCAAAAACATGAATACTGAGAGTCTGCACCTGAGTCTGGTTGTCATCCAAGTCACATAAACCGAAACAGACTATTCATATTCTGAAAATGACTCCTGCACAGGTTAACGTAGGTGTGCAGAAATTCCAACAAGAATTTCCAAGACGTGCTGGAGTAGCCATATGAGCTACTTTAGTTCTAGGGAGGGTTGTAAACAGGCACTTTCCATCCACTGATAAATAAAAGAAATGAGCATCTATTGTATCTTCCCTTGAAGCACGCTGCCTTTCCCATGCCCTTTTGCTAGCTGCTGTCTGAACACTAAAGACTGCCAAATATTCTGAAAGAGGTACTCTGGCTGCTCTGCAGCTAGATGTGGGTATGAAAAGCAGGTCAAAACCCTCCCCAGGATGCAGCAAGTCAGCATCATTGGATCATAACTGTTAGATTGTTTGCACATGCTTTAATGATTGACACTTGTTAAGCAAAANAAACACCATCTCCTGAGAAGAAAGGATCTATTTGAAAAAAATCAAGTCTAGGAAGCTGCAAGGTGAAGCCACAAGTGTTTTAATCCTACAAATAAGAAGCAGAGACAGTGTTTCAGGCACAAAACTCTGTAGCAGGGATCACAAGTACCCACGCTTTTGAATCTAGACAGACACAAGCTGTGGAAGCCCTGGGATGCTCCACTACCTTCCAAGTCAAGGAGGAAATAATCTAAATAGATATTCATCAAAACTGGACTGTTTCCCTCTCACTCCCACATCTTACGTTACCTTGTTTCCCTTCAGTACAACGCTGGCAAGCACACAGCCCTACAGCAAGTCAGACCTGACTGAAATCCATTTTTTCCCCAGACACATTAATGGGTTGATGTTTCTAGTATCCCTTGGGATCTGTGCCTACTGAGTGATGACCAAGGGGTGCTCAGGTGTCACTCTAACCAGCTCCTGGACTGGGGGCCTGTGGAGGTGTCAGGTAAGTTTGGGCACCTATCTGCTGACATTTAGGGGCACCTAAAAACACACAGCATATACCTGTAGGTACCTAAGAAGCCTTCAGATAAAATGCAGGCAATATACTGACACATCTCAGTGTTCCATTTTGGATGTAAACGTATTCCAGCTGCTGGGAGACAGTTTGGCATATCTAGTCTATTCATCAAAGTCTCCCCCTCCCTCGGTAAGGTAAGGGAAGGCAGAACTCCTCAGTAATTTCACGAAGGAAGCCAAGAGCTGATGGGAGAGCAGCAGAAACCTGTCCCAAGGCAGGTGACTCTGACACTGCATCCGATCTCGCTCATCCTGACACCTGGCAGCTGCCACACTTGGATCCGCTGCGCCTGCCAGGTCACCACTGGAAAATCCTTGTCAGCTCCAGCAGCCCACGCTCTTCCCAGCAGCAATGCCAGGCACACACTCTCTGGGTGGCCGGTGACAGCGGCTCATTTAGGGCTAAAAACAGCCGGCATGCCCAGTGCGAGTAGGTTAGTTTCGTTTTCAGCCCGCGAGGCAGGGCAGAAAGGACTCACGCTGCAGGAAACACGCTGTCCTCTGCCAAAAGCCGCTGCTGCTCGCTGTGACGCTCACAAGGATGCCCATCAGCTGAGCTCCCGGGTGAACCAGCTGACGGGAGCCGGGGATTACAGAGAACCTCTCACAGCAGCGATGCCGGACCGCAAACCGCCCCAGGTCCCTGGCACCCCAAATCCCAAGGCAGCCCCACGGCCAGCCACGCTCCCCGCGGCCATCCCCGGCACCCCCGCCGCCGACCCCTCACCCTTGACGTCCTGCACCATGCCGATGGTGCCGCCCGTGTTGATGACCAGCACCCGCGCCTCGGTCTTGGCGGAGGGAGCCGGGGGGCAGCCGGGGCGCTCCTGGGGCCGGGGCCCGGTCAGGGCTCTGAGCAGGGAGCGCGACTGTCCCACCGGTGCCTCCATCCCTCACCGCAGGATCCGCTATCTCCCGGCCGCCCGGACAACGAGGATTTGTAGGGGCGGGAGGGCGGTGGCGGGGCCGCCCCTTCCCGCTGCCCCGTGGGCGGGGAGAGCCGCTGTGCCCGCCCGCCCGATCACGGGCAGCGCCCGTGAGGGGACAGTGCCCGTGAGGAGCAGCGGGACCGCGGCGGGGCAGCCCCGGCACCGCCCCCTGCACTTTGCGCTGCCGGCCCGGGCAGACGTCAAAGCCCTTCATGCTTGAAGGAGAATCCACGAGCAGCGGCGCGTTGTGGGCCCGGGGAGGACAGAGGGGACACAGGGCTCAGGGTCAGCCCGGTGAGAGCACCTGCGTTGTCGCCTTTTTCCTTCACGGGAAAGAAGGTGAGAACTGCCCCTACTTACCCGGCCTCGGAGGCGACTCCTGCCTACCCAGTGTCTCCCAACGCAGGCAGCGTGGCACGGGCAGCACCCGTGTCCCCTCCATTCCAGCGTCCTAATCTGCACCCTCGGCTTCCATCCAGAGGGATTCTTTTGAGGGTCGCTAGAAGATCAACTGGGAGGAAGCTGAAGTTCTTTTCAAGGAAACCTGATAAATCCTTAGATCTGTTGTCATGATGTTTGTTATTACTGGCTAATTAGAAAGCGAAATCAGCAAAGCAACTGGCTAAAACCCCATGAGCCAGGTACGGGGGACAGTAACTGCTGAGCATGATCTGCATGAGCTGACAAGTAGCTGCTGCTCGGATACCTTGAGGCTAAACATGTCACTCAAGCGCCTGAGTTACCAAGTACGTCAAAAGAACATACTTCCTGTAGGAACGTGGCAGGGATTTTTTTGGCTCCTGGTCATGTGAACTTAATTTGTACCTGCATTGCACCTTCTAAATGAAATGCAATTAAATTTCCAGTTGAAAATAGGGATTGTGGGATAGTCCGAGCAAGTTCTTCTAATTTCTACGACTTACTACTTCAACAGAAATAATTTTTTTACGTCCTCCCCTAAAATTGTCACTCTCTCTTAATCTGAGTGGCCCAAAATGTGGCACAGAATTCCAGATGTGGTCTCACAAGCACAGAGTAGAGGGCAGTAATCATTCCCATGTCTGCTGGCTGCAATTGCCCTGCTAGTGCAGCCTAGCCTTCGCTTTCAGTGCTGCAAGGACCCTTTGCTGCCTCATACATGACTTGTCCATAGGACCCCCAAGCCCTTTTTGCACAGCTGCTACTTAGATTTTTTTATCTATACTGCAGGCTATTGAACTAAACGCAGCAGTATGTGAAGGCAGAAACAAACTGTGTAGTAACTACAGCTGCTGGAATACACTGCATTGACACAGCCACAAATTTTTAAGTAAACAAACAAACGTGTGTCTCCTGCAGGGAAAGTTTTTTTCAAAAGAATGAAAAAATTACATCTAATTCCTGTTATGTATCAAAGAAACACATTCCACTTCCTTCATATATTTCTGGGACAGATCTCAAAGCATCTTTATTCATTGTACTCTTTTCCCTGTGCTATTCAGAATAAAAAAAATAATCAAGATCACATGAAAAGAATGTAAGACTTTTAAACTCTACAGAAAGGTCATTTTAGGTTCTGCAGAACTCCCTCCAGAAAGAATGAAACTGAAGTTCCCTTTCAGCAGGATTACTAGAGCTGGTCAGAAATTCAACACTTTCTTTCACAGAATAATCAGCTTTTGGAAACGTTTCTGAAAAAAAATAGGTTCTTTTCCTTTTTTTTTTTTTTAAACATTACCCACTGTTTATTTATTTTAATTTTTTCAATAAAAATGTTTTTCATTAAAAAAATCAAAACTGTATGCTATTAACTGGATACACCTGATAATCACTTAATCACTTTGTATGTTGGAATACAGAATTCTGAATGGCATCCTTGGATTAGAGAAGTGACCCCAAGTAAATGACACAATTATGTCCAGAAATTACTCATTGCACAAACAGAAGGGTGGAGGACAGAAGACCAAGTGGTACCACTTCTAGAAAAACCAACAACAGAATTCATAGGAATAACACCTAAATAAGAGACACTGACAATAAAACCACAATGGAGACTGCAACACATACATTTCCCTGGAATGAAGCAACAGGCAGCAGATTACATGAGGGCAGAGAACTGAAACCTTCCAGGGAAGAACTGATTGCAGCACTTCTAATAGCTCAACAACAGATCCAGTCTGCGCATATCAGAACATAAGCTTGGAAGCAACAAAAGCACCTCTGAAAACTTAACTGGAAAAGCTACGTCCAAACAAGTGATTTCCTTGCAAACAGAGAGGAATGATGGCCTTGGATGACTTAATGGACATGAGTTCTGGACTTGCTGTCATTTTAAAGCAGAGAGTTCTGGAACCAGAATAGCAAAGTGGCATTTAACAGAGAAAGGTGGTATTTAACATTCTGTACCTCACAGCATCCCATACATGAGAAGGAATAGTGATGGCACTGATAGTTTGTGCCCTCACAGCCAGTTTGTTCAGGTCTCCAACAGCTGGATACCAGCTCTATGGTCTGTCAGCATGACCTTTCTGATGTATTTAACTGGTGTTCATGAAGGCAATGGACTCTCCATATCTGCTGAATGAGCTTAGGCCTCCTTTAAGGAATTGTGTCATTTTCTAGAACAGTGAAAAGAGAAAGCAGCAAGAAAAGAGCAAGCCAAAAGAAAACCTGTTCCCTCTTTTCTTCTGCCTGCTGCAGGAAGAGTAATTCTGCTTTAAGCAAGATAAATCATGCACATATATCAAGATGGGAGGGAACATCATCTACCTGGGAGGGGATTTGGGAGCTGGAGTGGGTAGACAGTAGCAGAAGATAATGTTTGAATACAGAGAGTGTTGAAGACAGGGAAAATGATGATGAACAAAGAAAGCAGCAAGAAAGTATCATTTCATTCCTGAGCTGGTGCTTGAAACACGTGAAGGGCAGAGGAAGGTCAGAGACTGACCACAATGCAAAGTTTCACGGCTCTCTGCTTAGGGCCTTCATCACTGGGGGCCACCCATAAAGCATTTTGGATGAGGCTCAAAGAGGAGCTGGGGAACAGAAATGAAACTGCAGTGGATCTCAAGAGAGGGAGACTGTTCCAAGGCAGGCGGTACCTGGAGTGCCCAGACTTTTTCCAAGCTTCAGCCTCCATCTTTCCTTCTTTTCAAAGTGCCAGTGACCTACACCCTGCATCTGTGAGCTGTGCCAACTGATACCCCCAGTGCACAGAGGCTGCCAAAAGATGAGGGGAATGTCACCTGTGGTTCCTTAACTGATTCTTGATAGTGCTGCAGAGCACTTGCTCTGTTCTTTCAGGAGAATCCCTTTGGCAGGATGAACAGCAAAAGGGAAAAGGATGGAACACAGGTGGGAGCTTCAGTTCCTTCCCCAAAAACGTGTGTGTAGGGATTAGGGTGCTTTCAATGAACCCAGTTGAGTCCTGCTGAGCCTGTGGCCACTTGCACCATGGCAGCTGTGCTCTGCACGGAGCGCCAGTGGGGAAATCAAGGCCAGAGTGGATGTCAGTGTGGAGTGCTCCATTTCCAGGGAAAACAGGACTGTCGTTTTTTAGCTGTGTGGAATTTTAGGAGCTACAGGTGAGTGTATGTAGATCCTGGAGAAAGCTTTCATCTTAACTAGCAATGTTGTGCTGTTGTTGAACTATGTATTCTGAAAGCTCGCCCATGGATTTTACAAGAGGTTTTGTTTACAGTGCAAAGAGAAAACTGAGTTACCATGAAAAGGCCAGAGATGAAATTTGAGTAATAAAGGGATGGTGACTTTATGGGCCACAGTGAGTGCAGTCCTAACATGCTCTGCCTTGCTCGACCCATGGTCAGGTGTCCCACGTTTATTTACAATGATCATCTGCTGCTGCAGAACTCTGACATGCCCAGAGTGAGAACTGGGTGAGACAAAGAGCTGTTAAAGAGTCACACAGACAATGGCCTGAGTGAACAGAATTGTCTTGGAGAAACGGCAGCAAAGCTGCAGCTCGGTAACCAAAGCTGAGACCCTCTTCTCTAAAGCCAAGATTTATGGAGTTTGTCTGATCTTGAGGAAGGAAAACACTGTTGTGTGTGACCAGCTGTGAGATCTCTCGTAGCTAACTGCTGTCTCATAATCAAGCCCAGCATATAGTATTCCTGCAGGCATTCTGGTGAACCTTTATTTACGTTGCTTCACAACAGCTGAGGTAACTGCCTAGCTAGATCATCCATCAAAAATAATGAAGCTCTAGAGAAACCTCCATATATTTTTGACCCATTTTTGAAGATCGCCATTCTCTGATCTCAAGAACTGTCCCTTCCAACAAGAAAGAAATCGAGCAGAGGTAGAAGCAGGCCTGCATGGATGAACAAAGAACTCCAGGTAAGAATTAAGCACAAAGTGTTCAAGGGGTGGAAGAGGAGACAGGTGCTCCAGGAGGAATTCAGAGATACTGTCAGAACATGCAGGTATATTGTTATGAAAGGCATGGCCCACGTGAATTTACAGAGGGATATGAAGGTTACAAGAAAGATTTCTAAGGTAAATAAGCAGCCAAAGGGTGACTAGGGAAAAGGTGGGCCCAAGGCAGGACACTTGGTGACAAAGGACATGGGAAACCACTTCTATCTCTGTCTTCACTGGTTGTATTTGCCTTTGGGAATCCCAGGCACTTGAGGCCATCCTAAGATGCAGGGCAAGGAAGACTTCCTCTCATTGGTGAAGGATCAGGTTAGGGGCTATTTAAATAAACCAGACCCTGACAAGCCCCTGGAACCTGATGGGTTGCACTCACAAGAGCTGAGGGAGCTGGCTGATAGAATTTGAGGACACTAGATAAGCTTCAAAAGGTCACGGCAATCAGGTGAAGGTTCTTGAGAAGAAAGCCAATGTCACTTTTAACTTCAAGAATGGGAAGAAGGAAGAGGAGATGGAAAACTAGAGTCTGGTCAGCCTCACCTCAGTGCCTGGAAGTGGTGGAGCAAACAGATCTGGAAGCTAGTTCCAGACATGTGAAGGTCAAACAGGCAGTCAGGAGTAGTCACCACAGATTTATCACACTTGATCAACCTGACAGCCTTCTCTGACTACATGACTGGCTCAGTGGTGAGGAGAGAGCAGTGTTAATATCTAATCAAGATATTAGGTCTTTGGACTGGAAAAATACCCAAGCAACATTCTTCTTGAAATACTCAACTAAATGACTAGTTTTCAAATTTTTTTTTCTGGCAGTTACATGTCAATTAATATAGCTCAGAGAAAGCTTGATCTTTTTACTGAATTAAGTTATCTAGGAGACAGATATCTAGTCCCAACAAGTTAGTTTTCAGTGGTTAATAATAATATTATTATAATCACTTCCTGAGAGGCATGTACATCCAGCATTCACAACAGTTGATCATGAGCTAAAAAGGCACTTAGGTTTTTGTTTGATTTTAGGGTTTTTTTTAGTTCTTCTGTTTGATCTGCTAACAGAGAATACCCAGGTCAGAGTTCATGCTGTGCCATAAGTTCTCAGCCTGCAGCTCCACGAGGCACAGATTACAGTGACAAGGACACAAGGATGGGAAGCACATGCTGTTAAACTTTTATACTGGGTTACACAAGTTTAACTCTCTTTTCTCTGAGGGGTGGACGGGACCAGAACTTTTCTGTCCAGCTGAGGGCCCACTGAGATGCCAATGGCATAGAGGTATTTCTGTGTTAAAAGGTGGTGAATTCACTGAAAGTGTATTTCTGAGATAGGTGTCAAGTCTCAAAGACTCAGTTGCTACAACACCAGTGCAAATGCTGAGACAAATCCTGAAAAGACACTAAACAGTAGCAGAATTAGGAAATGGACCACTTTGCAAGAGAGGCTAGCCACCCCTGATTTTCTTCACACTTCAGATTGTTAATCCTTTTTTCAGTTCTGCCAAAAAGCTGCGGGTTGGGCTCTGTGCAGTCCTGGTGACCATTCTGAGAACAGGATAATCACATCTCAAAGCTGGCTGTGTTGGCTGGGGAGCCCTTCTGATCATTTGACCAAAAAAAACCCTGTTTCAGCCTTGGAATCGTAGCTCTAGAAGAACCACCCATGACACAAAACGTGCCTGAGATGACACAAAAGGTGTCACTGCAGATGACACAACACAAAACGTGCCACTCCAAACCTGGCAAGTCAAAAGCAACAATGAAGTGACTCAGCAAGGAGAAATTTCCAGTTACCTCTCCTTCACCTCTGGAGCATGAGCTGGCAACAGATCCTGCACCTGGTGCTCAGGAGCAGTCTGGCACCAGGCTGTAGGCACTGGCAAGGGCAGGCTGAAAATGGCCTTAGGCAAAGAAAGAGAAGTGATTTGGCATCAGGAAGGAAAATACCACTGGAAGAAGGGAGGCAGGGTGCATGAGTATTGAAGTGCAGCATGAGCCTCAGGCCACACAGAAACTGCAAGCAAGATAAACTTGGAATGAACTTGGAATGCTTTTTAAAGCTTTAAGAAATGAAACAAAACTTATAAAACCCATCCTGACATACAAGTATGAAAAGGGAACAAGTGCCAGGAGTTTGAGTTAATAAAGCACGTGCTGTGATCAGCTTCAGGGAGGACATGAGATTGCTGTGACCCACACACAAGCATATCAGCAGGAAGTGAAGGTGGAGGACAGAAACCTGCAGTCCACCTGCAGTGCTTCTGGCACAAGAGGAAGGTCTGCATGTGTGAAACTTGTAATAGATTTTGAACATCATCTTAAGGGTTTTCCTAGCAGTCTGTTGGCCAAGCTGCACTACCAAATGTACCTGTACTGAGGTGGTTTGGAGAAGACACTGCTCTCCACAGGAGTGTTTCCATCCACTGAGGATCACTGGTCTAGTTCTGCTGACCCCAACTGGATGATTTTTGGGATTGTCTTTTATCCACCACCACCACCCCCCACCACCAAAAAATCCCAAAACAACAAAACAAGACCAAACTGAACCGAACCAAACCAAACAAAAAAACCCAACAACAACAAACCCGAAAAACAAACAAAAAAACCGCCCCAAAAACCCCCACCAACCAAAACCAAAAACCCCCAAAACAAACAAAAAACCCCACAAAAAACCCTGTAGCCTCTGGCTTGTTTCCTTGGTTCTGCACCCTTTTTAGTTCATGCTTCACTCATCAGCTGCAACAACGCCTGGCTGCTGTGCCCTTGGGCACAGTGATCTCACCCTGCTGATGTTCCTCCCTGCTCTGTGGAAATCAATTCCAAGGAACAGACTGGGAGACAGTGTTCCTTTTTTTCTATTCATAGCTGTCTTAATCACACTTTTTATTTTTCCCTATGTGGTGCTCATTATGCTGCTTCATGAGTTTCCCTGCTCATCAATTCTGCCTTCTATTTGAACTCAGTCAAAACACCAACCTAAATAACTCAATGTACTGGCTGAGCTTAAGTTACCATAACAATTATTAGAACAATATGACAGCCATCACACCAAGTTGTTAAGAACTGGGAGTGGGCAGGGAGACAGCTGCTTTGCTGATATAAGATCTTCTTGTTTAGCAAGTAATTTTTCAACCATCTTGTATCTCAGAAGTTCTCTGAAACAGAAGAGGTGCATTGTCAAATGTGGATTCTTTGCTACATCCAAGGGAGTAAGATCCTTCCTATGAACTGCAATAAAAGCATAATTGCTAATTTCAAGTTCTCTTCTACCTCTGTAGTGTAGTCCTAGACAAATTTCCATCAGCCTATGACATTCCTTGAACATCTATGAGAAAGCCAAACAAATCAAAGGTCATTTTTCTGTAAATGCCTGCTAGTGCCAACAGCCTCTCCAGCCTTTTTATTCCCATCCCATAAATCACTAATCCACAAAAAGCTAAAATATACAACATAACTCCTTTTAATCTCCAGCACTAAATAAAAAAAGAAAAAGAGAACTGAAGACCACATCCAATACCTCAAATACTTGGCTATTCTGGCCAACTCTTCTACTATTACATGCATCAAGCAGTAATGCCTATGATGCGATTGCACAGATAATCCTTCTTGTGTTTAGAGAAACTGTAAAAATATATAATAAAAATATTTTATTGCAAACTATAGACATTTAACTGCTTCTTGAAGCAGATAATGTGGCCCTAAATCATTATCTCCCTAAGTTTCAGAAAAATTTGTGGTAGCTTTTTCATTTACTTCAGACAAAAACTAGTTCAGATTATATTAAAACTAGTTATTGAAATGATCCTGACCTAGGAAAGCTTTTATCAAAAAGGAGACAACTGACGTTGACTGTAGGTCAATACTTAGCATGGTATAAATACAGGAGCTGTGTGAAACTGCTCTAGAAGGTCCCCATTAAATGCAACTAGATTTATAGTCACCAAACAATCACATGAGACTATGTTGTTACAGCAACATTATTTCTGTGAAACAAGCACAGATAAAAACAGCTTTTATGTTTCTGGATTTTGTTTTGTCTACTCTTCCAGAAAGAAGGCGTCTCCATTCTGACTCCAGCCTGTGGTTTGATGTCTTACAACACTGTTACCATACATCCATCTCTAGATGGATTGTTCTGCTGTTGCTCCTGTCCTCCAGCAAAAAGCATCCATTTGGGAAGTGTGCAATGCTCCTTCCAGAAGCACTCACATATCCTCTCAAAGCTCCCAAGTTATCATGGACTGTGCTTCCCTGTGTAGATTCCTCATCCTGCAGCCCCTGACATCCTATGGAGCATCACTACAAATGTATTAGCTTCAGAAACTATTCCAATTTTAGGAATTGCCATCAGCAGCAATCACTTTGTGCTTTTCCCAGTGTATTTTCTACCTCCTTCTCATTTATAAATAAAATTCAGGCAGTATCTATTCCTCAGAGAACATGTAAAATGATCAGATGTAAAGTGTGCCTATTCAATTCCCATCTTACCTGGCAGCTGGGCAGGAGGAGAGTGTTTGCAAAACTGCTGTCAAGACCAAATAAAACTAGTTCAAGACAGAACTAACATCTTCAACTAGGGAGGAACTCCCTGCAGCTATGTTCTGTGATCTCTTGAAATATGTGCTGTGGAAGGTACTGTCTGTATCAAGAATTTTAATAAAATCTTACCTACTTTCCTGTCTTTTAAATGTGGCTTTTCTGCCCTTATTGAAGATAGAAAAAGAATACCCCAGAGATAGGTATGGGCTATCTGTGCTGCTCATTTCCTGATTACGCACTCTAGATTTTTGCTATTAAATGAGCAAAAAGAGAACAGAGAGCTTTGTAAATGCTGAAATACTGCCAACAGCTGTACCCTTCCTTCTTCAAGCACATGGAGAAAGGCACCCTCGGGTGTTGTATCCTCTGTTTACGAGTGAATGTGAATATGAGTGAAGTGAAATATTTAAAATTCCTCCATGGTTCTCCACATGGCATGAAGAACAAATACAGGAGGGGAAAAGAAAACCATCGCACTGGTGTGTTTGAAGAGCACCTGGGGCTCATCACTCTGACAGGACCAGAGAGAAGACAAGCTTCATAAGCATGACTTGAAAAAGTCATGAACTCATCTCACCCTGAGTGAAGCAGTTTTGATTGCAGTTTTTCAGAGGAAAAAACAGCTTCTGCATTTTCTGGAGCACAGAAAGTCATCAATGCCAGCTGTTGTATTGCACCAAGTAATTAGTTCAAATCAGCCAGCATTTCAACCACACTCTTCCCCTCTCTTCTTCTCCTGAACCACAATGGCAACCCCACTTCTCTCTTTCCCCAGGGTGACTTCCTGTGAGGGAGAGAATTGCTGGGGTGAAGGAGTGAACGGCATGACTCCTCAGGAAGGCTCATGATGTGTGCAGCTCACTGCTGCCCAGCTCACCTCAACCCACTGCCCCCTCACCAGTCTGATGGCAAAATCAGCAGTGAACATCAGGACCCCTCACTGAGCACCAGCACCCAAGCTCAGCCCTCTGGCCCCTTGCCCCGGGACCAAGAAACATCCACAAATTCATCCCTGTGCCAAGAAACATCTGCCTGGATTTCCCCAACACTCACAGTGATTTAAAGGGGCTGAGTCCCTTCCCTTGAAGGAAGAGATCTCTGGGAAGGTCCTGTCCTTGTCTTCCAGGACGGAAGAGCTCTCTCAGCAGAGGGAGCAGCCACCTCTGTTTCCCCAAAGCACTGAAGTCATAGATCTGGCAGATTAGACAGACACTCCTACAGCTTGAGTGAAAGCTAAATACAGGAGCATCAGACAGGGATGACAACTCCACCTACCCATGTAGCTCAGTGACTAAGAAAAGAGCAATTTATCTTCCTACAGATTCACCAGATCAGCTAAGAGTTTGCCTCTTCCCTCAATACTCCTTCACAGGATTAATATATACCTCAGACATACCATCTTTGCCTTAGGTTCATTTGTCTTTCATTTATTAACCTCTCTGGAGTTTCATCTGCTTTTCTCGAGGTTCTTCTACAGAAAGATACTCCAAATCAAACTATACACTCATGGTGGGTTTTTATTTCTCTGTTCAGTTCTATCCCTTTCTATGAGGTAGACAAACCCTGCTCTGTGTTACTCTGGTCTGTGAAAAACATGCTAACAACTTTCCAAGGTCAGTGTAACTCCTGCAGTCTATGCCAACACCTGTATCCTGGTGTAAACCATGATTCCGTAATTTATCCTAATTCATATGGTCTTTTTCTAAAACTCCCATGTAGACTGGCATTAAATTTAACCTGTTGAGACTGCACTCATTATGCCCTATAAAGTCACCATCCCTTCATTACTCAAATTCCATCTCTGGCCTTCCTTCTTCTGGTAACTCAATTTTCTCTTTGCAGTGTAAAATCCATGGGCAAGCTTTCAGAATACATAGTTCAACAACAGCATAAGGCTGCCAGGCAAGGTGAAAGCTTCTCCAGGATCTACATGCACTCACCTGTAGCTCCTAAAATTCCACACAGCTGAAAAAGAACAGTCCTGTTTTCCCTGGAAATGGAGCACTCCACACTGACATCCACTCTGGCCTTGATTTCCCCACTGGCGCTCTGTGCAGAGCACAGCTGCCGTGGTGCAAGTAGCTCAGCAGGACTCAGCTGGGTTCATTGAAAGCACCCTAATCCCTACACACACGTTTTTGGGGAAGGAACTGAAACTCCCACCTGTGTTCCATCCTTTTCCCTTTTGCTGGTCTTCCTGACAAAGGGATTCTCCTGAAAGAACAGAGCAAGTGCTCTGCAGCACTATCGAGAATCAGTTAAGGAACCACAGGTGACTTCTCTGTAAAAGGATCTGTAAACAGCATTTTCCACCTATATACCTGCCATAAGGAAACACTCGAGCAAGCATAAAAAGAGACACGCTTTCAGTACATTTTTGGAGGTTCTGGAATTCAGTGAGGTAGTTCAGTTCCTCAAATTTTAACAGGTATTGAAAATCTGCCTTCCCTGCAGTTCCGGTTAATTTTTCTGTTTATATATTTGATTGCCACCAGAGCCCATGGCAGTAAATTCCAAAATTAATTACATGGAATGGCAAAAAGTCTCCTTTTCACTTAAAACTGCTATCAGATGTCATTGTAGCTATGGGGGAAATTATTAATAATAGTCAATGCACATTGTTTCAGATTCTAGAAACATCTATCAGATCAGTTTGTCACTTTTCATTACTACTGGAGGCATTTAAGAGCATTAATCTGACCATTGATAGATTCAAATATTTCCATCTTAAGCTCAATGAAGAAGCACATAATTCATTTATTAATTACGGTAAGTGAAGTCTCATTCTGGTCAGTGTGTTGATGAACAGCTGGATATAAAGCAAATCTTGAGAAGCAGTCATGGCCTTGTTTTCTTAAGGAAGCAGCCCCCAAAAGCCACAAAGTTGAGTGGGATCAGGTTCACAGCCACACAATCGCCACTTTACAATACTTCTTTCTCCAGTGCGACATACTATTACTCTTTGAGAGGGAAATCCTGAAGCTACTTACCTTAAACTTCTTCAAGTGACTTTGCAATGCTGTTGAAGCCTAAATCAAACAATAAAATACAACAGCTCATTTTTTAAATGTTAGCATTGTATATATTCATCTGCAAATAAACAACATCACCCAGGCAAGGCTGACTTGAAGGATGCTGAGCTTCCTTCAGGGCTGTTCTGTCCTGTTTCACAGCAGCCCCCACCTGGTGGCAGCACAGTCACACACACAGATCTTTCATGGGAGAAACAGAATTAAAAAATTTAAAAACAGTAATTTAAAAAATAAATGAATTGTTTGTTGCTTATGCGGAATGAATTCCTTTATTTTTCTCACGCCTTTGTGCATTGCCAAGTTTCCTTTTCCTACAGGATCTGCCACTGTTGATAGAAAAAAACAAGATTTGAAATCCTGCCTGTTCCACTTGCCCCTGAAGGTGTTTAACAAGAACATCTAATTGGTGTGCAACTCTTGGCTGAGAAACTCTTGTCTAAGCCACCTGAGATGCAATTTTTCTGTCAGAGACCTCTCACTAACTTTTGTAATTCCCAAGGATCACTAAAATGGGTCTAAGAAAGTAATGTTCTAATAAACCACTGAAATTGCCTGTTACACAGTCATCCCTCTGTTTAATTATAGCTTAAAATTATTTATTTTAAGCATCCCCTTATTTTCCAAAAATCTGCCATTTCTTTATGAAGACCACTGATTCTCTGTCCTTCAGAGGATGACTGGGTATTCCATGACCTTCAAATCACTGAGTGAACAGTGAAAATGAATACTCTTCCATATATTGTTTCTCTATTCTCTAACACGAATGCAATCACATACCTTTAATAACTATATTTAGCTTTTATTAAGCATGACTGCACAAAGGAGGATACAAAAACATTTTATTTAACTTCTGCATTTTATTTTGAAACCACTGACCTCATTTTTAGGGCTAAAGATCTCCCAGGTAAAAATAAGTCAAAAGGATGAAACAAAGTACCATGAATCAGTAATTCAAAAGCATTCTTCTGCCATACAGGAAAAAAAATCATGTTATGTTTTGCTGTACAAAAAAATCAACGAAAAAATTGTATCCAGTATATGAAGATATAGCTTGGATCAGAACATAATTTAGATCATCAATTTTTTTCTGGCTTCTATATCTTGGTTAAGGAAAACCCAACCCCCTTTGTTGAATATTTTTTAAAAAAACTAATAAAAAAGAAAACAGGAAAATGCAACTTGCAATTACAGACAAAAGAAAGCCATGCCCCTAAATTTGTGAGTTTTTAACAACTAAGCCTGAAGTTGCTTCATCTTTCACATACCTTGTGATAAACCTGTTCAGAAGTATTATTAAAATGAAAACTACATCCTGATTTACATCAGGATTCTGATTTACATCAGTTTCTTTTATGGCTGAACTTGTCTACTCTAGGCCAGCAAACTGCAGCTTTTTCAGAAACACATGAACATTTTCCAAACAGTATCTTAGTACACTCATACTCATCTTAAGGAGCAATCTTGCAAAACATGCATACAAGACAGAAGTAATTTTCAGACTAGTAGTACCTCATCCTCTGAAAGACTTCTAGAAAATACTTAATCATTCAACAAAACAAGCTTGTGGAGCTGATAAACAGAATTTCCTCTTGCTTGCTGTTCTTCGGACTCGTCAATAATATACTGAGAATCCACCTAGTCAAAAGAAGCAAGATGAAAGTCAGAATGCTTTCTTAATGTTTTCCTACATGCCATAGCTAAGAAAAAGTTTTGGAGAGTTCTGTGTTTTAAATCATACAGGAGTTTCAGTTCCATGCCACACAGTGTAACAAAAGAGCCAGGGCTACAAAATGCTTTATCTCATGGTTTGCCATGATTTCAGAACACTATTCCACAATCAATTCCAAAGCATTACAGGCAGTATTTTATGATCTAACATGTCCTGGGATTCTTTAGATGCAGTGCAGAAAATCCTGATCCAAGGCCTACACATTAGCTTGTGATAAACACCAGCAGAAGCGAGTATATTATCTTCCTAAATCCAAGGATAACTGAATTTGAAATACGAAAATAAAAACACTTTGGCCTAAAGCAGCATATCACAACACACTCTGAAAAATGCCTTTTAGAAATAAGTGCCCTTGGTGTTTGTTCTCTGCTGTCTCTCTTTTCAAGGGTGACCCAAACCCCTCCTTTATGGGCTGCAGGGTGGGAGAGGCACAGGGGGGTGTGCATAGCACTGATATTTCTGTACTCACTAAACCTTCACCTCCTTTTTAATTAAGAAATTCTACTTGCTCTTCAGGAAACCCAGTGGCCTGCAGAGGCCCTTACAGAAAGAAAGGTAAGATTCCTAACAGGGTAGGAAGCTAGAAGAGTTTTCCTATGAAACCCTCCTGGGTCTTCAAAAAACTGCCCTCCTGCCTGATCCCACCACATTTAAAACAAGCCACTTTTCTGTCTGCCTAGAAAGGAAAAGCCACCTCAAACCACAGCAACACAAAACAAAACTAAAACGCACTACATTGAGGAAAATGTAGCTACAGCTGCTTAATAGGAAGGAAATTTTAACTTCCAACAAATGTGAAGCTGCCTTTACAACCTCTCTCATCTTAGAACCATGGAGAGCTCTATTTGAAAACGTTAAATATTTACATACACAGAATTAAAAAACAAGCCATCGAACATCTAAACAGACTACAAAAACAGGGCATCAACAGTCATAAGTGATTACATAAATAAAAGTTCTTGTGCTTTAAATTTTACCTTACAGTGCTTTCGGTATTTTCAAATTCAATAACAGAAGTTCTCCCTTTCAACCCACTCTTAACTAACTATACTGGAGTACTCAAACTCCTTTAAAAAAACAAAAACAAACAAAAAAACTAAATCCAAACCAAACAAACAACCCTCCCCCAAAAACAATAACAAAACACCAAAGAAAACCCCACACAAAACCCACAAAAAATACCACCAAAACCAAACCAAAACACCCCCAAAACTTCAAAATTTATATCTTTACCTGATTCCATGCATAGGGCTTCTCATACCAGGTAGGATCAATTACGTCTCGAGGCTTTGATTTGCAGATTAAACTAAAATTACATAAATACAGCCTTAAGAAATACACTTGTATTTGGGTTAATTATAAAGACAAAGGATTTTTTTATATGAGATACAACCAGGTATTTACAAGGTGTCTGTGCTGAAGGGAATCTTAAATTTCCCTCTTCATCTAGTCTGATTTGTTCACTTACCTGTACTTTACCCATCCAGTGGAGTAAGTCAAAATACAAATTTTCACGGGGATGTATTATATATCAGAATGCATTTTCTTCTAAAGAAAATAATGAGATTCTTTTTTTACAAAGCACTAAAATTTGCAACTGTAATTTATTCCTTACATTTTAGGTATGCTTACTTACTAGAATGTATAATACAGCTATTCTTAGGGTATTCTGTTTTGCATGACAACTCAATTACTATAGATTGTTTGTCTGCTCCAGTTATTTCCTCAAGCTGTGCAAAGTACAACGGTAGTAGACATTAATTAATTCTGTCTAGATGTGTTTTTCAAAAACTGATTTTAGTCTTAAGTAGTGATGACATTTTGTAAATACAATTAGCTTTTGAAAAATGGAAAACAGTTATGAAAGACTGTTCAGGCTAAATTTTTACCTACATACTTGAATTAATAAATGTTTTTTCCAAACACAGAAAGTACAATTGGGGGAAAAAAAATATTCAAAGCCAAGAAAGATTTTACACAAGGGAAAAGAAGAAATCATTACAATAATCAGACTGTTTATTCCTTCAGATAAAAACATACAAAAACAATATAAAATAAAACTTTAAATAAAAACATCTGCAGGATGGTTGGAAGACAACCAATAAATGTACAAAAATTCCAGGAGAGAATAGGAAGGTATAAAATCCTGAAGACAAAAAAGCCTGGGGCTGACGAGAGTGACCGAGTCAGGCAGTCGGCGCTGACAGAGCTGGGAACACATCAGTGCCCAGGACCTGTGCCAGGGTCTGACCCTTCCCCTCCCAGCTGGCTGCAGATGTCTGAACAATCAGCCCAAAATAGGTGCCCAAACTGTAGCAAGTATCCACATGTCTGAACAAACAGCAGTGACATTTCAGTGCCTTCAATTTAGCCTGTACGTGTTGATGTCCCAGCATGAGCTGTTACTGTCACAGTCACCTCCAGACAGGGGTTGTGGCTTTGCCTCTTTCTGCCTATCCATGTTCTTTGACTTCTCTATTGCTTGTGCTCTTTTAATTTCATTTCTAGTGCCTCAAAAGGTAAGGTTGACTTGTTAATTCATTATGGAATGCACCCGAATTTTATTTGGCGTTTTGGAAATAGGAAGTACAGGTGCTGGCTTTTAACTTAAGGCAATTTAACAGGTTTTTTTTCCAAAGATAAGAGAGCAGGTACTTTGAAAACCAAGGAGCACCTGAAAAATCAGCATGAACAGCTGCTCTGATAATCATTCTGATAACCCTGGGTGAGAGCTAGGTTCTGATCTTATTTAGCCTGATGAACTGCCTAACTCTGACTTTGTGCAGTTACTTCAGCAAAGCTCAGTTGGCAAAAAACCCGTTGTATTTCTTAGAGATGAGGGTGATGAAAGTTATGTTATGGACTCTGGACCAGAGCTCTTTTTAAGATGGTTGAGAGCCAGATCAGGATGAGAAAACTCTCCTAATGATACAGACAGCACTAAAAATCATGCTGAGTGTACAAACACATTATGCTCAGCAGGGAGAGACAGAAGGAGTTGTTCCTGAGATAGTTCATTGCACTCCTTCTCCCAAACTACAAGCTGTAAAATTCTCCAGGCTGGCTGCACTGAGTCACAATGGTCTTTTCAGAACCACTGCTTCACTTATAAGAAGGGAGGCTTGCTGGGAAAAAAGGCAAGGTGGCCTTACTTCAGTTCCTATATTTGCCTGGGACTTATTCACTTGGCCAACACCTATTCTACACAGGTCAGCTGAGAGAGGAAAGGCAGCACACATGATCTAAATTTAATGTACAGAAAGAAAGAATTCTACATCTTTCTGCTCTGTTATGCCATAGGACTCCATTAGCTTTGTCCTGGGTGCAAAAAAAAAGGATACATAAGAGCTGATATCCTGCAGAACTGGTTCAACAGTCTAGGTTTTATGACTCCTACATGATTGGGCTTCCTTGAAGAACCAGTGCTTCCACAAGAAGTCTAAGGTTGTTTAGTATACTGCTTTATAAATAAACAAAGTAAATGAAATGCATCATTAAATGAGAGTGTGTATTATTTTTCCAAAGCCTAATCTGAGCCATGCTTCAAGCATAAACTCCTTTTGGCTGAGACTGTGAATCAGAAGATCTTATTTCTACAAAACTATTACCATAGAAGCTTCTGACGAATATTCTCCTGCAGCTGTGCCACTTGCTCCTGTCCAGAATACACTACTTGCTCACAGAGCAGCTCATTCATGGCAGTCCTCAGACTATTTATCTGTAAAACACCACAGAATATAAAGCACTTTAAACCAGCACAAGGTCTGTATCATATCACATTGGCGTGAAGGTGGTCATGGCATGCACATCACTGAAGTTCAACTAGAATATTATTTGCATAAGTAAAAACATCTGAAGCTTCAGAAATGCTTCTTCCTGCAGTTGCACCTCTGGTGGTCAGTGATGTTAATATTTCAGCCAGCTGGTATCACAATTTTTAAGGTTACTCAGATATGCCATAAAACATACACGCTACCACTAGCCTGGACTTTTTCCAATGAAGAATTCCTTCTGTGAAAGTTTTAAGCATTTTCTCTCTCTGTCCATAATTTTTCACATGTGTAACAGCTTGGTGTTACCACTCTGGCTAAGGAATCATGAAGACAGCCATTGCACCAAGTCAGTGCCTTCAGAAAATAACAGCTCCCAGATATGTGCACCAGCATGTCCACTGTGACCTTGGAAAACCTCCAGGAACCCCCCTGAGCACCTGCTTCGCACACAGACCTAACCAGGGCACATCCTTCCCTGTCCCAGGCACATGTCAAACACAGCCACTGTGCTGCACCTCACAAGCTATGCTCATGCCTCGCTCTGACAGACCTCACTCTCTGAGCTGCAAAAGGCACTAATGAGGAATGCAGGGGCTTTATTGTTTATTTGGCTGATCTGCTCTGCGATGTAGCTCCATACAGATGATTTATCAGAACTGTAAAATCAAACTGAAGCCTGCAAGGCAGCAGTGCTCTGCTTGTCAGTAAAAGCCATGATAATCCTAAGAACAAAACTAGTAAGTATTGACTTCTGGTTAGTGCAAAATTGATGATTATATTTTGACAAGCGTGTAACATTCTATATCTTATTTGTTCCAAGTGTAGGCAGGGGACAACTGCTTCTCCTGATAAAAATCCAAGATTATGAAAAAGGAGTACATTAAAAAACCCAAACAAACAAAACCAAAGAAAAACCCAAACCCCACAGTTCAAACAAGCTTTTCTATTAATAGTAAGAGTTAACAAGCTCAGATGCACTGACTTCTACTGCATTCCTACTGTAGTGAAAATTCTTATGCAAGTTTTACCTCTGTTATGTCTTCCAGTCCAAAATGCACATCAAATGCCACCTCCATGTCATTTCCTGGAAGCAGTGGAGCCCCAGATGTCTCACTCCAACCCAAACCACAGAGAACACCAGTAAAATACTTCCCACTTTTATCAACTCTACATGAAAAGAAAAGAGTCTCACTAAGAGACAAAGAAACTAAACTCTGATAAAGATAGACTTAAATGAATTTGTCTAAGCCATGCAAAGCAAGACACATGTTTGAAAGAAGCTAAAACAACTGAGAGGCATTCACACTCAGTCATACTGATTTTTAAAATATACAATGATGAAACAAAACTGAAATTCTGGTTATAAAAACATATACTCATAAAACTGACCAAAAAATCATATATAAGCAAAATCAAGGAAAGCAAGCTTCACTATTTTGAAATGACAGTCTAAAAATACCAGAAATTCAGGAAAACACAATAGCAAGGGCCACTGCCAGAGCTCAGCTTTTACAAAAAAATATCCAAGTTCCTCTTCTCATGTAGATTTAACACTTCCAGTTTACATTCTACCTTCCCAGGCTTCCAGCACAACAGTCAGGAGCTGAAATGTCTTATGATGAGAGGAGATTCCGCAGCACCAATTAGTAAGTATATGAGCAAGTTATTTTACCTACATACTATACTAAAAATCATTAAAAAAATAGCAGGAAGAGAATAATATAAAATGGAGAAAGCAAATAAAAATCTGTCAAAAATTTGTGAGGATCCTAATAAATAATAAAAGAACCACCACTTTAAAACACAAATACCTGAGTTCTATTGCAGGAGCAAACAGCATACTGAGGAGTGCAGGCAGGCCATGAATAGGAGGCATCAAAGATGTTTCCCTTAAAACCACACATCCTGGTATCGACAGAAAAAAAAATTCAAGTAACTCCAAGGAGCATTTAATGAAAATGAAACCTCAAAAAGATGTAACACAGAACTACAGTGACATATTTACTCACAAAACTACTCATATAAAACCAGAAGTCTAGAGAAACCATCCAAACATTTTCTTTAGTCATTACCAGATGCAGTTACTGATACATCAGTGGCAACCAAGAGCTGCTGACAGGGATCTTCTGCACCATCATGGACAACAATGGAGTTTATGCTGTCCTTATGTATGATAACATTTCTGGGGAAGAAATATTTTCAACAATAAGAAACTCCAAAACTCATAAAAACATGTAAATAAAAAACCATTTTAAATTCACAACACAAATTCAAAATACCTGCTTACTGTTAGCAGATTTAAATGACAGTTAATAAATAATCTCCCTGTGAGACAATAATGCACCTTAAAACTACTCTAAGATTTTAAATAGCTATAGTGTGTGTATTAATGCAATTCAGGCTTGATTCCTGCAGTATTTTCAATGAATAAAAATTCAGAAAAGATCTGTAAGAGTAGCTAGGTAGGTTTTGCTTATTTATTGAAAATAACAGATCAGAACATGACTGTACTTCACAATGGAAGTCTTCTCGTACCTGAATTGGGATATTCTGGTCAGACTGTAGCATTTCAGCTGGTAAGGAGTAAATGGACCAACAGCTGTTATCTTCAAAAAGAGGGAGAGACAGACAAATGACATTTTAGTTAGCCAACAGCTGGATTCCTTCAAATCTAAATGCTTCATAAATTAAAGCCAAACGCATTTCAGCATGTACTGAGCAACACTGCGTTGCTAAATTGGTAAGACAGCATTTTCATTTCACTTATCTAAAGCAAACTTTGCTTGTTGAGGCACCTTAACTAAAATTATCTATTTTCACAGGTGCTGCGGATTCGTGACTTTCCTCTGGCCAAAAAAACACAAGTTGAGACTTCACAGATGATTTAAGAAAATCAGGTAACTTTATTTACGTGATGCGGTCTTTAATCTTGAAACTACCTCACTTCATAAAGTGGGCAGTTAAACAGGATTACTCCTGTGGATAAATGGAACTTATTAGGTGCTTCAAAGCCTGAAATTTTGTCAGGTCTGAAATGGGAAAATAATCAGAATGTAGGTGAGGCCTAACTTGTAATCACAATGGAGAACAGAAGACACATTTTCCTTTTTTATTCCAACTTAGTAGTGACTAAATACCTCCATTTCTGAGATGGCACTGGCAGAGGAAAAGCATCAGTACCATCATTTACTGGAGTGTTCATGGCTTTGCCTATCCCAGCTGCTTACCTATCACTTGCTGATGAAGAATAAAAGACTGTGTATGATAAAAATCATGTTGTTATTATTATTTTTACTATTTTCTGAAAAACTGATAGGGTTGTAAACTTGCTTTTTGGCTGTGGCTTATAAAATGAAGACTACCATGTACGGAAACACTGCATTCAGCTGTTCAATTTTATCTCTGTTCTGCCTGAGTTCAAAGTGCTGCCTTAGGTGTATTAGAAGAGCAGGATCACAGCTCGCAGGATGTACTTCAAAACTCTGCTGAAAGCTGCAGCAGACCAGTCTGAAACAGTGGTCACACCACAGATTTCTACCAACAGAAAGTCTATTTGACTTCCTGTTGGTAGAAAGCATCAAATAGAGCTTATTTATGGTACTTTCAGTCCTCATCCCCATTCTAACAACGTGAGAAGCAGGCCAAAAACACCACTCCAGTTACCTTATGGGTTGGTGCATCAGATTTCTTTTCAGAGAAACAGTTCAACAATCTTTCAATGAGCTGCTTTTCTTCCCGTCTTGCAGATATGGGCATTTTCTCTTCTTCCTTCGCTTTGTCCAAAAATAATTCCTTGAGCAAACCATGGCTTTGCTACACAATAACGAAAGTGTTAAAAGCCTTGAACAATTATTTCCTCAAAAATTTTACAAAGAAGGTCCTACACAATTAAATACTTGCATACAAAGACCAAAAAAAAAAAGTTCTGATGACCTTTCAGATTATATAAAACATGAAAATGGAAGAGAGTTAAAACTATAAAGCAGTTACAGTTTTGCAGAGTTTCAAGTAAGAGGGGAGCAGTTCAGCTGAGGAACTAATTTCCCAGGAAAATCTCTTCCAGAAGGGGTCTCAACAACAATGCTTTCGGCCAACAGCTCGACATGCATTATGCACACACATAAAAATACACTGCCCTGTTCAAGTATTAACCTTGCCAGTAGTCAAGCTGCAGCTCAGCTTCTCAGGACAGCCAGAACTGAAATAAATTAGAGCAAGAAAAGCAGCAGCAGCTCAGTCAGTACATACTTGTGACTCGTATGACTCCTCAGCCAGCTGAGCGTGACACTCCTCGACGAGCACATCCCGAACGTTCACCAGGCCCCGGCGGCCCGAGTGACGGAAAACATCCACGTGCAGCACCCCGTGCACGAGGGAATAAACCTCCACCAGCAGCGTGCAGCCACTGACCAGAGAGGCAAATCTCTGGCTGGCACTGCAGCTCCAGCGCTCCCCACACACCAGAGACCTGGCAGAGGGACACATCCTGCAGATCTTGAACTCTAAAGCCTGGAGCAGAAACATCGGAAACAGCGCTCGACTGACTAGAGAATCAGCAAGGAAATATTTCACTTTCTCAACAAACTGTCTGAATTAATAACTATTAATTATTTCACAATTATTGTGTTAACTCCTAGGGCTGCTGTAAAGCTACTGGCAGAATTCCTACTCCATCACTGCCAACATATGACAGCTCATATCACTTCAAGAGTTGCTAAGGAATCAGAGCAAACAGCACATAAAGGATAATTTGGTAATAATTCACTATTCACAATGAAATCTTAGGAGTACAGAGATGTCTTCTCTGGAAAAAAACTTCACAGTCTACAACTGTTTTCAACTAGGGTAACAGAAAACTTGATAAGACCCCTAGAGGTCTTGTGCCCCTGGCAGGCAAGAGTAATTAGGTTCTCATGTCCACAATCACTATGTGTAATTATGTCATTGAATGAATTTACAGCAGAAACCCTCAGTTTTTTCTAGCTAGTAATTAAAACTGGTCATCAAAATATCAGGCCTGAAGCAGAAATACATTTCCATTTGTTATGTGTATAGAATATAAAAAGAAAGGATGTTTCTTGCTAAAATTATTTTTTCACATCAATTACTAAAGAAAACTAAACAAATTAGCCCTGTCAAGATCTAATCTTATTTCTGCTGGTCCATTTCTCATTTTCATCATTAAATGCTTCAGAGAATACAATTAGTATGATACAACTGTTTCTCTTAGCTTGAAAGTAACTGAATGAACACTGAAAAACTGAATTATAATTGAAGAATAGTTATTTTATTTGTAAATACAGCTCAAGAGAAAAAATTTTCTGAAAAATTAGCTATAAAATTCCTTTAATTTGTGTCAAAAGGCCACTAGATCTATAATACTTGTATTTAATCATCAAGGGAATTCTTGTCTGAAAAGGTTCCAGGAAAACCAGCAGTTCAGAATATAGCAAAGCAGCACGGAAAAAAATGACAGCTTTACAAAATTAGAATTTCTCTACAATTAAATACAACATAGTTCAATAACACACAAGAATTTCTGCTCTGTGAATACACACACCTCTGGAAAACACTTGCCTATTAGTGAAGGTGATTTGTAAGTGATTTCCATCAGCAAAATACATATTATTTAAGTATTATTCTGAAAAGCATCCTGACTTAAGTTCACTCCTGTTTGCCAGGCCAGACACAAAAGTATCTAGTAAGCTGCAGCCAACAGCATCACCCCTACCTGGAAAGGAAGCCCCTGAAGACAGCTTGGAATCTCTTTCAATTTATTTAAAGGCACTTCTGATCTATTGCCATAATCCACAAAAAAAACCTGGAAAAAGAATCAAGAGTAGAGTCCACAACATTAAGAGTGCTACTTTTAGTGGCAAGGAAAGTCATGACTTGAGTTTAAAAATTACAGTACAATACCCATCTTATCAAGTCAGATGGAAGCAAATTCAAAGTCTAGAAAGCATGCAAATGAAGTCATGTCAAAATGAAAACGTCAAATTTTATCACATCTGTTATCTGATCCCTTGGCCTAAATATCCACTTGTAATGCAAATAATCCACTAAATCTAGAAATGGCAAGCTTCTCTGAAAGACTTTAAATTCTCTCTCCACACTCAGATCTGTGTAACCTTACTTCTTCAGTGAGCAGTATTACCAACAACTGCTTTTAGCTAAGCAAATGTGAACATGTATTCAGTGACGGTTTATAAATTCAAATGACAAAGTGGTGACATTAGCACTACTATTCACTCGTTTTCCATGACTTTAAACCATGACAGTATTCAGTATTAACTCTATAGTGGTGACACCCAGACAGGTTAAGAAACAAAGAAATTCAAAGGCCAATCTTAAAAAAATTAAAAAGTCTGTCCTAAAACTGCTGAAAAGTATTTGCCCAGAAAATCAATACCGATCTTGAGCTGTTGCACTAATTTCTTACTCATCTCAGCACAAAGAGCCAAAATATTCAGATGAATTTGCCAATGATACAGAACTCAGCACCAAAAACACCGTTCCAAAAAAAAGCCATGTTTTCAGATTCACTAAACCTCACTGGAGGTTTTAGTCTTTATTTTACTTCATTCTGCAAGAGGTTCTCAATTTATTATTAAAGAGTCCCATGTTCTGGGAAAGAAACAAATTCATCTATTCTGGCCAGAGTGATTTGTAGAAAACATAAATTTAAAAAAACAGGCAGCAAAGCTCCAAGATTGTTAACCCAATTACATGCTACCAGTTCAACTGACACAGCATATTACCTCAGCAAGATCCCCATGAATATACAGAACATGAGCTCTGTAGTATCCTCTCTTTCCCAGATAAGTGAATGGTGCCAGACAAAGCACATCTACACGTGGAGGCACTGCTAAATCCACCAGGTTCTGACAGTCAATTTCAGCATTAAGAGCCTGGAGTACAGCGGCATTTTTTTCATCTGTTCTGTAACCCCAGAAGTGTCCAACTTCTACTACCTGCAAGTATAAAAATTAGATAATAAGAGATTTTGTATTATTCATCTACATCAAATACAAACCACATCTGAGCAAAATACATGAAAGCACTCCAACCCCTGACAACAGTTCACACACTGCAACAATGTAGTGAAGCATTTCTGTCTCTTAATTCGGTCTTTTTTTGAAAATGTTTATTTTCTGTGCTACTGCAACACACTTTTCATCTAAACAGATTCTAAGCATTACTAAAATACAGGAAATTAGGAAAACACTGCTTCCATTTTCCTAAACCAAGTTAACATACAGAAAATACAAAGTAGACAGTTGACAGCTGCACAGATTTGGTGCATCTTTTTTTATCAGTGACAGAATACCAGTCAGCTACATGTGTCAGCACATCAGCCTTGTCACTGCTATGAGGAGCCATACTTTAGGAAACTAATGAGAACATACTTTATTTAATTGGCTTTAAACAGGTGTAAGTCATCTTTTCAAATGTCTAAACTCATATAACCATTTCAGACTTTCTACTGAATGCTTGTAATAAATAACAAGCTTTATTTACAATCCTTAAAGCTTACATATTAAAACAGAAGTAGCATAGACAGCCAAGTGATTGCAACGGATCTGATCATATTCATTAACATTTTTTGTCCAAGAGATTTAGCTGGAGGAAAGGAGGAGAAATGTTCTTTTTATAAGAATATAAATATTCTTTATATATAAAGATATAAAAGGAGGAATATATTTTCCTCCTTTTTAAATATAAAAGGAGGAAAATATTCTTTTCTCCACTTGCAAAATATGCCACTACTAACAAGAGCTGTTCTAATACTTCATCTTATCATTTCCCCTACCTCAGTGGTTTGAATGTTTTTATTATTCTTATTTCAGCAGCACATATATTGCTATTACTCAACTAATGAAGATGATAGCTAAAACAAGATTTAAAAATCTCAGCTTCAGATTTCAGAAATATTTGTATATACACAGAGTTTTCCCCTAATACACTTCTATGCATGAGATATTTTTCTGAACAAGCACGTACTACCATTAATTAATCTCATTTCCCATATGTACATTTTCTGAAGAAAACTGGCAGTTAATAACCAGGTAAATGGCCCAAATACCTTCTGATTTTCCTTTTTATAGTTTACACAAGTACTTTACCCCTTCCATTAATCCTCTTTGCATTTATGCCTACTTCCAGCTAACATTTACTGCCAGCAAATCCCACAAATTTTGTCAAGCGCAAACATGTGAGTACTGTTTAACAAAGAATTACTGAAAATAAGATGAAGAATATTCCCCACATTTCTTACGGACACCTCTGCACTAAAAACATTATCAGTATCCAATTTTTTAATGTGAGCTTGTCAGATATCAGTATCTAATCTATCTAGGTACTAATTATTAGATGCGACCTACGTCAGATACAGAACATTCCTACCTCTGTTACCCTGATGGACAGAAAACGACTTGGAATCATCTTTGACATTCGTAAATCACCAAATGAAATTTCCACAGGCTCCACTGTCTGCTTCTGACAGTCCACATTTACTCTAAAATGGAATGAAGACACTAAATACTTCACTCACAAAGGAAAACTCAAGAGGATGAGTTTTTTTGCTTTCACATCTGCTTCCCAAGGTATCCCTAGAGCACATTTATGTACTTAATGACTTTTATTTAGAAATACAATGATTAGATTAGAATGAAAAATGACAACATAGCACCAAATTACTACAGAGTAACTGTTTCAAATGCAATAAAAAAAACCACAGAAAGACACATTCCAGGACAAAACTCTACCATCGCTTTATTAAAAGTTGAAAAAATTAAGGTTATATAGTAAGGCTTTTTGCAATGGCCTTTCCTTCTAAGCTTATTTTGTAAAAATAGAGTATACAAAAACACAAACATAAATTCAGCAAATATTTATAGAGAAATTTTAATGTAAATATATATATATTATTCCCTTATTAAAGATAAGAACTTTAAAATTAAGTCTTTCAGCCTAGGAGACTTGAGTTCCTCAAGAATCAATTTTCACAAAGATTTTAACTGCTTTTTTGGGCAGAGTGAAGGTGCTAAAATATTTTATTAAAAGCTAAGTACAATCAACTGCAAGTAAAATACTCACCTGTACTTTAACCTTCTTAGTTCATTCCTGCCTTCCTATTCTAGATTTCTTATTTTAAAATACTGAAATGGCTGCAGACTAATCAGGAGCTAGGCAGAATGCCATTTTATCAGGTTACTCATATAACCTGAAGCTCAGAATCACAGCATACAGTAACACTGAAACAAACATGCCAGATCTTCTGAGCAAAAGCAGATGTGGACCAAAAAGACTCAATACATTGCATTTTCTCATCATTATTTCCTATCATGTTGTTACACCTCATGTTTCCCCACAGCTCCTTTTGTTAAGGTCTGTCTCTCTCCCTTTCTTTTTTGTTCCCAAATGCTACTCTTTGGGTTTTTTTGGTTACTGCAATCCCCATACTGTCTCTATCATAAACAGAAATAACTGTGTACATCTGTATTTTTGTATGCCAAAGGAAAATGGAACAGAACCTTGAGGGGGAGACAACTGTATACCTGGAATTCCCTTGAACAGCAAAATACCTTTAACTATAAAGAAATATTTAAAACTATCATGGCTCTTTTGAAACCTGCAAAAACATTCTGCTTAGACAAAGTTTCTATCTGTTTTTTGAACCTAACACTTTTTCTGTGGTGACACTCCCAAGGAAATTTTCACCAAACCCAGCAAACCACATTTCGCTGCAAAGAAGCACATTTTACAATTACACATTGGACCATTACCTTAGAAATTCCAAACCTGCAGCTGCTGCACCTTGCACTTGTCTTGTGATATCCTCTGGATAATTAACATAAAGCTCAAAAGGAATCCTCAGCTGTGACATCTTGACAGCCAGGTACACTTCGGGAAGAACCCTGAAGACCTCCTTTGGATTACGGGAGAACTCTACAAAAGCCCTGTTTAGAAAAAAAACCCAAAAAAACCAACAACAACGATTTTTTTTTCTCTCCCTGTCTTTATCTTAGCAGGCCAGCAAACAGTAAAAGGCAGGTTCCTCACAGGCTCTGTCTACTACTTTTACATACCTTAAAACTTTAATTATCATGACGGTGATAGGGAAACAGTTTCTAACATTGTCACCAGCACATGCCAAATTTAATGCAAATAAGATGTGAAAATATATGTCAATAAAGAAGGCATTAAAGGTTGGAAAAGGACTAAGAAGGGTTACATGAATCAACTTTGGGCAGTCATAGGCTGAAATTAGATTATCAGCTCAAAAAAGCCATCAGACTGTACAAATGAGTTAAATTCAGCATAACAGACAGAAATAAATATAGACAGTTGAGCTGCAATTAAGGCCCACTGTTAGAGAACAGAAGAGACAAACAAGAAGGCTCTACCCCAGCTAGCTTATCTAATGTTATTCCAACCAATGTGCATCAGACTTCAAAACCACCTTTTTAACTCTAACCAATACAACAGAAGTAAGTTACGGATTCCAAAGAGAGAGGAAATTAACTAAATTTGTCAGTACTGAAAAAGAAATCAATTACTGGATTTGTAACTGAGGTAAGTTACATAAGGCAGGATACTTTATTTTACACTCACCTTGATCCATCGTAGGAAATAGATTTTACCTGCCCACACTGTCTAAGCAGTGACTGCAACTGTTTATGGTATATATATCCATAGGAAGGAATGTTCTTCAGCTGTTAAGAAAAAGATGTTAAATTTGGATACATTCAATTGCTTTAATGCATTTTCAAGTTCACCTGAATAGTTCGCTTTCTCCTTCACTTGAGCTGCAATAATTATGTACAATCTAAACTCCAACAAATTCTAAAAGGGCTAGACACTACAGTACATTCAAGAATCTCAAAACATTAAAAAAGCACTGTGATGTCCTACTCCTTCAAACCAGTAGATAAACTATAAATTAGGCCATTTAATTTGTAATTATATATATTAACCTGATATTTGTTCCAAAAAGCTGTCTAGTGTCTCTTGATTTTGCTTGTAACAGAAGAACACTGGAATGCCATGATTCTTTTTCCACAATTGGGAACTATTATCCTGTCCAACGTGAATAGCCTGGGACACTGAAGGCCCTACAGCTCCTGATACCCTGGCAGAACTATCACATATTGAATTACTGAGCTACAGTGGGACACCTTGCACAACTGGAATCAACTGGTATCTCACGTGGATACACACCTCTTAGGGATGACAAAGAGCAATCTCCTGGTCTTCCTTGTGTAGAGGAGTAACTTCAGTGTAACCTTTCACAGCTATTAACATTCTATTAATATGTCACGTGTCCATTTCACTAACTTTTTCTTAATAATATCTCATAGGAGATCTTGATTTAATACACAATTGTGAACTCCTAATTAACAGGTTCCAACTTTGAGACTTTGAACTGTTTTTCAGAGGCTATGAGACTGTCTATTCTTTTCTTTGGCTCTTACAACTTTAGACAGGAGAAAACAGGTTATTTTTTCACAATGTTCCTGTGCCTCGAAGTTACAGCAATAGTATCAGCTGCTGGTCAAAACCATGGTCTAGGTTAGAGTGCAGAAACTCCCTCAAGGGAAGGTAATTTAGAGAGGCCAGACAGTGGGAGGTTTAATTGTCTTTTAGATCTTCAGCACACCATTAGGAGCAACATATTGCTGTAAGAACCTCTCCAAGTGAGAGCTTGAGGAACTTGCAGCATTTGTGCCCAAGATGATCATTTACACCAGTGACAACACAGCAGTTACTTCTTCCAAGGCAGCAAGGAGTTGATGTGTGAGCAGATCAAGAGTTAAATACATTAAAAGTAGCTCTTTCAATCTACACTTTAATATTAATGCTGTTGTGGCAAGACTAGTCTTTATTCCACAAGATTGAGTCTAATGTGAGATTTTGCTTCAATATCCTTGAATAGTATGGAGCACAAAAAAATCCCTTGTCAACAAGATTTTCTGACACTCTCTCTTTTTTATCTATTTTCTCTTGTGCTAGTAAAGTCAATTCTTTGAGGCCTGTTGGTAGATTGGGTTTCTTTAAGCACAGGTCATGGCTGTTTTACAGTGTTATGCCTAGTTCAGACACACCAAACATTTACTTAGTTTAGACTGCACAATTTTGCAGAATCAACACAGCCATTTTAAACTTGCACATATGCAATCAGCTGAAAGGCAATTTTAGAAGATAAAAAATCCAGTGCCAACACCTGAGTAACCTTAAAGCACCAAGCATGTATGCCATGCACTAACAAGCAGGAGATTACAGAAAAAGCTGCAACACTACATTAACTGAAGTACTCAGTAAAAAGTACCCTTTATAGTCCTGGTCTATTTTTCCACATTTTTTTTTAGTTTGATGGAAGTTGTTTGTCTGTGCAAGACTAGCAATCAAATGCGCAGAGGCAGTTCTCAGGAATTCTAAAATTGCCCACCTACAGATTGTTTATTGTATTGAAAGAAGGGAAGGTGGGACAGACCTCATCAAGCGAGGACCAGAGTAAGTAATTATTTCTGTCCTTGCCCAAGTCAGAACAGAATTTGAAAATACCACCCAAACACTTCATATTTCTGTTACTTGATTCTTAATTAAGTCATTCACCTTCTTAACATACCATTACAGTGGTTTTTGGATCCTTGCCAGCAAGTTCTTTCATAGCAAGTTCTTCATGACATTTTCCAAAGGTGCAGTAATTTGGATAGAAAGCACCAGCTATTACCACCTGAAATCAAGAAAATATTTTGTGAAACATAGCAGATTATATTCAGTTTCTTCAAATGAGATACACTGGCAACAACAGATCTTCATATGAGTATTTCTTCCTGTCTCTGTTCAGGAATTACCAGAACTGGAGACTAAACACAAATTCACACTAATTCTTAAAAACATATTTTTGTGAAAAGAGTTCAATTTCTGGAACAATTCTACAACATTTTAATACCTTTGTATGCAGAGCTGCTGTATTCTATTGGTTGAAAACTGTAATTTTGTAATAACTGGTTGAGAACTGTTAGTTCTGATTTCAGAGCCTGAATTTAAACAAATTCACACAAAATAGCTACAGGTAAATTGTTCGGTTTTGAGGCTGTATCTTAAAATGTTTAACAATTTAATTCCAAGAAGGTCACCGCTTGAACATTTAAACCAACTACCAATGAATGATAAATAGGTCTGTGAAAATAAAATCACTGCTAATCAGTCCAAATAAGACAAGTAATTTAATTGGAAATTAGACGAAGTTAAAATAGCTGAAAGACATAAAATTCCCTGCATCCCCTCACCATCAACTGATCAAGCCAGTGTTCAAATAAAACTCCTAAAACAAGGGATAACATAACTTTCAATTAACTAACATCAGCCATCCTTCTACATTGCCAATACACTACCACAAAAATTGCTTTTTTCCTACCCAAAACTCCAACATCCACTGAGAATTTTGGAAAATGAGTGTCATACTAGTTCAATTCAATATTATGAATTGAAAATTATGAAAATTGATATGAAAATTCAGCTGTAATTTTTGTAAATAGCATCTCTTAATGACAGTAAAGCATTACCTGCAAGATGAAGCGTTGTTTGCACTCATATTCCTGGTCCACAGCAGATGGCTGAGCTTTAACATGCATGTTAAATGCACTGACTCTCCTTTTCAAGTTGTAAAATAACTCTTCCACCTGAAATTTGATCTCTAAATTACATTTAAAATGGATCAAACCCAGCCGCAAACTGAAATAAAACCTGTTAGTTAAAGCCTGAAATAACTGGGCAAATTCCCTTCCTTTTCAGGTGATTGGTATGCATTTCACCAATACAGTGCTCAGCACCTCTACACTGAAAAATAATTTCAGTAACTCAAGCAGTTTTCCCAAAATCTCCTTATAAAGAACAACTCTGTACTCACAAAGGGTATCATGCCTATATGATACACAAGGAAATTAGGAACAGAACTGAAATAACCTTTTACAAGATGATATTCTCTATTTAAATCATTTTAGGTTTGTAAATTAGGAGGTTAAAATCTTTTTAACAACTTGGAATGGTGCAGCCAACTGCAGCAGTGACCATGCTGCACCCTCAGTTTAGCAGACAACTCTGATTACTGTGAGAGAGATCAAACTTATGCCCTCCAGCAGAACATATCGAGCTCTCCATCTTCAGCATTTCCAAGAAGCTCCCACAAGCAACCACTGGTCCTCTGAGCAAACAGTGAATGCCTTCACTCTCCCAAATGATTTTGGAGCAAATGGGCAAAGCACTGTCCACACAACTTTTTTGTAGCTACAATTCCCTTTCCTTTCTGCTGCTGCCATTTTAGCACGATACCAGAACAACAACCATTGCCAGAAAGGAACCTCTGTGGCTGACTCAGTTCTGCAAACTCACTTCCACACAAGGCATTATGAAATTAGGATCTTTATGGGCAGCAAATAAAAACCCCCAAACTTTACTAATTGTTAAGTGAAGGTGACCATTCCAAACTCCTTATACATTATGTCATGCACAATTTCTTCCAGCACTATCTGAAACTGAGCCAAGAGAGGCTGCCATGTGAGATTGATCACTCCACTGTCCAGTTTTAAAAATTTGCTTTTCTATCCTCTTTTTTGTTGTTATCACATACCCAAGACATAAAACTATTGTTATTTATTATCCAGACAGTTACTCACTATCAAATTCTATTTTTATTACCTGTGCTTTTTGAACACGGGCCCCACATTGCACATGCCAAAGATATGAACTGTGAAATAATGGCCAAGGCCATTCTGCTAAACTATTACTCAAGAATTTGACTTATTTTTCCCTCAATATATCAAATTAAGCTTGAAGCCCATTGTGATGCTGAGTTTTCATTAACAGCTGCAGTAATGTTAGCAACAAAGCCCCACAAATCTTCAAGTCCAAGTCTCACTATGTAACTGTATTTGCTTAGAATCCTCCCAACCAGAAGTTACCTAACAACAGACAGCAGTCACACCACAACCAGTGATCTGAGGAACCTACAAAACTAAGAAATACTACTGCAGGTTTCTTAAAAATATTAAGAATATGTTAAACAGTGCTGCCCTGAGTTTTCTGTCTTTTGTCTTTCTGTAGAACTTTCTCACGTAGCCTTCATGTAAACGATGTTTATTCCTAAAATGTTTGCATTCTCCTCCTCTGAGAGAAGAAATGATTGATGGTGGTGTCCACCATCCAGGTTGAGAGGTGGCGACCTCTGTAGCCAATCTCTGGACCTCTGTACAAATGTATAAAGTAGTTAGATAGTAAATAAAGTAGAAGAGTTTGTTCCCCTCACGCTGCTGTGCTGGCCTGCTCTCTTTCTGTCCCTGAAGTGGGACACACCCAGCCTCGGCTAGCAACAAAACAGTTATAATTTAACCACTTTGTTTATCCTAACAAAAGGAAAACTCCTTTCATCTAAATTCATGCTTCATTTTAAGAAAATATACATCTATATGTATTGATAAATATACAACGCAATAGGTTTACCCATGATCTTAATATTTACAGAGAATGAGCAAAGGTAAGTCCTTCTGCTTATAAAAACAACTATCCATTTAATCTTACCTCTTTGATCTTGTTTATATGAACACAATTAGAACGACCCCACTCAAGCTCTTCCTGAAAAAAAAAAGTTAGAATTTTTTTCTTCTACTGCTAGTAAACTTCAGGAAAAATTTCTTCACTGAAAACATTGTAACCAGCTGCCCAGAGAAGCGGTGGAGTCACCATCCATGGATTTGTCCAAAAGGTGTGTGGGTGTGGCACTTGGGGATGTGGTTTACTCCTGGACACTGAAGTGCTGGGTTAATGGCTGGACTGGAGGATTTTGGGAGGTTTTTGAAGAGCAATGTTCTCAGCGAAGAAATTTTTCCTAATTCCAATTTAAACCTCTCCTGGTGCAACTTGAGGCCATTTTCTCTGCTTCTATCATTTGGGAGAAGGGGCCAACCCCCAACTCAACCTCTTCTCAGACAGCTGCAGAGGAATAAGGTCTTCCTTGAGCCCCCTTTTCTCCAGACTAAAAACTCCCAGTTACCTCAACTGCTCCTCACCCTGGAGGCTTCTGCTCCAAACCTTTCACCACCTCCACTGCCCTTCTCTGGACATGCTCCAGCACCTCAACGCCTTCTATTATTTTCTACACAGGACTCAAGGTGTGGCCTCACCAGTGCCAAGTACAGGGGGAAAAAAAAAAAAATCACTGCCCTGGTCCTGCTGGCCACATTAGTGCTGATATAACCCAGGATGCCATGGACTTCTTGGCAATCTGGGAACACTTACAAGAAGTCAGAACTTCTTTCTCTGAATGCACATCTTTATCAGACAGATTCTGGCCATCTTTATCAGACAGATTCTGGCCATCCTGGCTAGTTGTAACTCAGTGCATGAGTAGCATTGGTGATGATAAAAGATACTACACTCTGAAATAACATGGGAAATAAAAAAGGTTTTATCTTGTACACACAAAAGAAGGACTGGAGGCAGTTACTGGAGGCATGATACTGGGTTTTGGGATTGATGCACTTTAACATCTTCCATCTTTCAGGGGTTTCTGAGGGGGCAGAAATTTGTGTGGTTAAAAAACAGAGATACTTATGTGCAATAAAAGTATTTCTTTCAACTACAGCTCAATTTCCCTTTTTAGGTTGGATTTCAAACCCTCTGGCCACTGTTGATTCATCTGTGAAAGGGACTAACATAAGAGATTGTCTTCAAATAACTCTGCACTGCATTCAAATGCTCATTTTCTCTCAAAACCTAGCTTATGTATGAAAGGCATAATTATTATAAATAAACATTGCTAGCAAAAACTCCTAATTTTTCATATTCACTACAAAAATAAAATACTCCAGCATTTAAGTCACGAAGTCTGAATAGAGAAGAAACAAAGTTTAACTAACCATGGGATTTCTCAGCTTCCCTTTTTCTTTGCAAGCCTGCCATGCCTAAGAAAAAAATGATGCAGTATTCAGACACAAAATGTAGAGCTTTAGTAATAATTATTACAAACATTAACATGACATTTAAAACTATAAACTTTTTGTTTCATATCAACACTGAAGGTAATTTTTTAACAAGAAGCTGCCCACCTGGCTTTATGAGAGGAAATGAATGGAGTGTTAAAGCACATGCAAACATCCATATATTATCAGAACAATCTGGATGTTTTAATTTGATGCTGCAATGAAACAGATTACTTTCAAAACCTTTTTTTTTTCCCCCTTGCTTTGGGACAAAAGGAAGTGAATTGACTGATTCAGGTAAGTTCTGAAGCAAATGCCTCCCAGAAAACAGAGCTGGAAGAGAAATTAAAATACCCAGCATATTAATGAAAATAACTTCATTATTAGGCAGATTATTACAACAGATGCTCGCAGAATCCATTTCTAGTTTGACAGCAAGTCACCTCATAATACAATATTCCAGCCTACTGGGGACACTGACTCCAACTACACACCAGATTACACACCAGAGCTTCAATTTTTGAAATTTGAACAGCAAGTTCCTCCGGCAGAAACCTTAGCTGTGTTATACCAGCTCTGCCTCCACCTGGAGGAACTGGCCCCTGTCCATGGTACTGAGCCACCAAACAGACAAGAGTACCAAAAACTGGCATTTGCAAAAAAAAAAAATCACGAAGTCAAAGCTAAGAAGGCTGGAAAAAGGTCACCAAACTCATTCTTTATTACAATTTACCAGTCCAAACTCAGTTAAAAACTATCCTTAGTTAAAAACTATCTACAAACATCACCACATCTCTGGCATTTTATTTTTGACTATTAGAGATAACTGGATCTTAACATAGCTGGACAAAGACTGCAAAAAAAGATCAGTATGTAGCTATCACTAATGTGAAGTTTTTAACAACTGCAAAGCAAAAATGATGTACGGATCCTATAAAGGTGAGAATCTCCTGGTCCATCAGATTTCACTCTCATTTAAGCTGGAACAAAAGACTTACCCTAAACGCATTCAGAATTGCAATACAGTCACTCCTACTATTCCCAGCAAAAAACATTTTTTTCCTGTCAATACGAACAGAAACTATTAGCAACATTTTTTTTTGTACTTTTTCAATGCATTACGTAATGCGTGTATTACGCAGCTCAGTAACACCCTCCATGTTTTCAATAAATATGATCAATACACTTATTGTAATTACTTGTTCTTATTCACATCTCCTTGCTGAAGAAGATGCACTGGGTGAGCAGGATAATAAGAAGTAATTGTCCTTGCTATTTAAATCATTTTAATAGACATTGCCACTTGAGAAAGGCAAAGCTGAAGAATCAGGCCTTGTGCTCAGGAGATGGTGAGTTAGCTCTGTGATTTATGTTCCCAAATAAAGAGATCCCAGTATCAGCTACCTGGAAAAGCTTCTGTTTGCACTGCTTGGCATTTTAGCAGAAGATTAGACTCACGACACAGAAAATTATATTGAGCAATCAATCTTGCCCTCTGCTCTCAAATATAGTTAGGAAGTTATAAAACATCTGAGCTACTACCTGTATGCATCAACGTGCTTTTTGAAAGGTACTGCAAAAAAATTCCGCAAAGACAGTGCTGCAGCTACAACAAAAACAGATCAAAATGAAAACCTGCAAATCATTTGGTTTAGAGAAATGTTCTCACATGTTCTTCCTTCAGTTACCTATAATAAGGCATTCCTCTAAGCAACCAAAGACATGCCCAAGGACTATCAATTTTCCAAGATGCAGCTCCATTGGCAACTGTGTCAATACGATTCCTAAGAAAGTCAGCTCACCATCATCCAGATTTTCTTCTGTTTGCACACAAGTTCTAAGTGCTCCAAGCTAGAGAAATTAAAATGTACTCACTTGTAAAAGCTGACTAAGTAAACCTAAGACAAGTTTTAAAGACGGGTACTTTCAAAACCAAAGCTACTGCATATATTGAACATAAAAGCAAGCTACAAATGATGCAAATATTATTTCTTATGCACTCTGGAAAAGAAAAAAGTTTAATGCAATGAAGATTCTCCCTTATCAACTCTGTAACTGAAAATCAAAATCACCATCCTCTCCTTGTACAGGTAAGAAGACTATCTTCAGGCTGACCGCTACAACTCATAGAGTTTAAGAGTGTGATTTATTACTTATTCATAAACAATGTCACTTACAGAGTTTAAGTTATTTTTTGTCTATTTCTCTGTTCTTTCTCACCACAGATGCTAGTTCTCAAAGAGTATCATTACTCCCTGCTGAAATTACAATCTTGTTTTAAAGATACAACTACAGAAATTACACTCAAAAGGACGGTAAGCCATCAACAGACCAAGGTGTGAAAGACTCTCTAGACACAGTTCATATCTGAGCTTCCAATTAAGACTACTACTACCTTAAATACAAAGAAAACCACTTCTGCAGTACATTCCTATTACCTTGACTTTAACATTAAAAGGAAGCCTACCTCTTTCAGCTGAATTATTGTACGTTCAATGTCACCTACACTGGGTGGAGAAAGAGCTGTTGCCAGCAAGGCTTTTGGTTCCCCTATATCAAGCTTCTTTAATCTTAAGACTGCAGCTCCCAGTGGACAATGCTGAAGGGAAGAGAAGATTATTGTTACTCTCCTCTCATGGGAAGTGGGACAAAGTGTTTTACGTGAAAAGTAAGTTTACAATTTAGCAAAATCTGAAATTAATTGGGTACAACGAGGGTTTTTCCTTTTGAGTAGAATTGTTATTTCTAATCCACATCAATTTTACAGCTTTAATGTATCTCCTATAAGGAAACTATGTGGAATGATCTTTGTCAATTAGTCATCAAGTTGAATTCTAGTCATTGCTACTAGTTATTAGTAACTATTCCAATCCTCTTCAGAGAAAGTAAAGCAAAGCTTCTCTGCTATGGCTAAATGCATTAAAGAAAACCTAATCCTAAACCCAAAAGCCTTACCAGCATCTCAGGTTCTGATTTCTCTGGAATACAGTCTGCCCAGAAGTCCTTGTGGATGAGCCTGTAACAATAGCCTTTGGAAACACGGCCAGCACGACCTTCACATAAAAGAACAAATCACCAACTTATAAAGTGCACAATTTTTTTCCAAACCCATCCATCTACAAACCCTCTGGGCAGCTGAGCAGTACATGACAGCTGATGCTGCAGGCTGAGCAGTGCTCTGTTCTCTTGCAGCAGACAGGCCCAGCGGACACATAAGGGTAGGACAAAAAAATTTTGCTTTCATAGGAGCAGTAACTAACAAAAAGAGTTACGTAAGTATTTCACTCAAATACCTCTTTCACATAACTGCCCTCAAATCAACAGCCATTTTTCTCAGTTGAACAGGCATTTCCTATTTGACTCTATAGCTAGAAAATCATCTTCAATATAAACAACTTTTAAGATACAATGATAAACAGCAAAACATCTTTACGATCTACTAACTACAGAAAACAGAAGGATTCAGAAGTCTATCTTCACAAATCCAAACACTGTTAACTTCAACCAACTAAAGGGTACTCCTCTCTGTGGGATATTCCACTAGAGAATCAGGCCACATTTTTAAGTCACATGCACAACAAGCCCAAGTCTTCTACACAAAATGCTACTTCTTCTGGTCGTACACTGGCTGGTTGCTGTGACCTAAGCTGACTGACTCAATAAATCTGAATACTGGGGTATTTATTGGAAATAAATCTGTATATTGGGGTACAGGGGTTCACAGTGAGGTCTTGAAAGGAGGTGACTATAGTGACGGCTTCTGTGAGAAGTTGCTGGAAATTTCCCCCATATCTGACAGTGCAATAGTGTGGGGAAGAAGCAGCAGCAAAGAGAATGTGTGATGAACTGACCACAATCCCTATTTTCCACCCCCATGGACCACTAGTGAGGAGAAGGTAGAGAAACTGGGAGCGAGTCCAAGCCTGGGAAGGAGTGGGAAGAAGCTGTTTAAGATTAGGCTTTATTTCTTATTACCCAAGACTGATTTGTTTGTTAATGAAATTAAACTGATTTCCCCAAGCTGAATCTGTTTTGCCTGTGATGGTAATTACTAAGTGATCTCCCTGTCTTCATCTCAAACCCTGAGTTTTTCCCATCCAGTTGAGGAGAGGGGAATGATAGAGCAGCTGTGGTGGGCACCTGGCACCCAGATGTAATTGCACAGACCTCATAATACTTTAAAATTACAGTGGTTTTAGATCTGAAGATGTCACTGCTGTTGATTTGTTTATTACAATTTTGACTGAAACTAAAATGATTTTGATATTTAAGAGGACTGTCTGACAGGAAGAGCCTGTAAGGGAATCTTATTGATCCTTGTGCTATGAACATTGGTGTAAACTAGAAACACTGCTGTGGATATTTCAACTCGTTAACAGATACATACATACACACAAAAGTTTCTTTTACTGCTGAAACTCACAACCGGTTCATAAATACCTAGCAGTACCTATCTCCCCTTTTTAAAAACGGCCTGTGACAAAAAAAAAGCTATTAAATAACAATCCGTGGTCTGTGAATTTTAATTTTTTTAATAAGATACAAAACACTCCTCTGCAATATACTTGAGCGAAAAAAACCACATTCATGCATAGTTGTTTATGCCCTGACATGGTAAAGATTTATCAAGTACTAATGGCCAAAATCATCTGTTCTTTTTACTATAAATACAAGAAAAAGCAAAAAAGAATTGTTCATGAAGGTCAGCTTCCAAAATGCCTTTGTGTTACCTACCTATGGTCATCTTACCTTTTCTTTGACTACAGTTTGTCTTAGATGCCCAGCAAAGCATCAAATTTTGGTAATTAGTTTCCTTATCGCAAAACAAAATTTTAGTTAAGCAGAAATCTATCACTGCAAGTAAGAAAAAAAAAAAATCCTCATGGCAGTGCAAAGAAATACAGAATAATAATCTGTATTACCAGAAAAGTAAAGTCTGAATAACTTAAATAGCAATAAAAAGAACATCAGATTTATAAATAACCAGACTCAGGATATTCTGAATACTAATCAAACTAATCACTCTGCTAACAGACTCTACTATAAATATCAATCAAAAACATTGTAGATGAGAATCATTAAAGGGCAATAATTTCTGCATTTAGAAACTCTGCATCAAAATTTGCTTAAACTGATGCAATGATTTCAAGGCATAGTCAGAATGTGATTAAAAATCTTAACCTGTGACATGAGATCTGGCTCTGCTTGTTACTGTATTTAAAAATACCCCTTAGGAAAAGGTTTAAACCAACCTCCCACTCAATAGCTCTATTTGTTTATATATTCAGATTTCTCTGTTGTGAAAGAAGGAATTTAACATTCCAAAAGAGCAGTGCTTTGAACAGTGACATATCCTGGAGACCAGATCTAGCATCAGTATCAAAAAATGTTACACAGTGTATACAGAATTACAAGATTCAGACAACTCACCATATTTAACATCAGGAACTGTTACAGAGCTCTCAGCTATGTTGGTAGCTAGAATAACCTGAGTTTGGAAGCAAAAAAATGAGAAATGAATACATAAACAAAAAAAATTACTCGTATTGTTTCTAGATGAATAATCCAACTTGTTATGAAGAAATACAAATATAATGGCAACACGGCATCTCTGCTCTGCTTAGTGAAAAAAGCAGTACCATGCAGGGACAACACAAAATCCCTTGTATTTTTATGTTCTGAGCTCAAAAAGGCAAAATAACATAGTATAGCATTAGGACAGCATAGAGGAAGAATGGAAATCTTTCCTCGTGCCTTTGCCATAAGGAAACATCACACTATTATAGCAGCAATACCCTCTTAATAACAGCAGATAAAGAAAACCGAGGCAGCAGTGAAAACGTGGGGTACAAAGAGGGTCAGAGCCTCCCATACTGGGGGTCTACTTTGCTATTCAGTGCCACCAGCAGCACTGCCCTGTCGTGAAGGTGCAAGAATGAACACCACAAACCATTCTGAAGGACAAAAACAGCAGCAGGGAATAGTTTAAGGGTAACTTCCTTAAGGTTAATGCACTTCTCTTGAGGTCTAAACAACAGCTGAAACAACAGCTTGGCAAGAAAGGCCATCAGTTTACACACTGAAAAACTAAAGTGCTTTGTCCTCATAAAATGATTTGAGTTACAATAGCTACTATTACTAAAATACATTATTATTTGCTATTACTGCTTTAGCAAAAGATTTCACATGCTTTAAAAAAGTAATGATTTTAAAATATTTACTTTTCTGTAGCCAGGAACTGTAGCTGAAAATACTTTACTCTGTTCCTCCAGTGTTGCACATGCATGAAGTGGGTACACTTGCCACCTAAAGAAAATGTATTTGTGAAATATTTACTGAGGCAACAATATTAAAGTTGATTACACTTCTGTGCTAAACCCTATTATGCACTTAAAACTCATACAGCTGAAAGACTCATATTCAGGTTTAACTGAACTGAAACAAGTGTGGTCTGACTTACCTTTTATATTTATCTGAGAGGCATGAGTGCATGTATCTTATTTCACCTAAACCTAGGGAAAAAGTAATCATGAGTTTATTTTTCATTTTAGTCATCAGGAACAATTAAAAAACATATATTTCGGTTATTAATTGCCTGTCATTATTACCTCTTTCTCACCATATAATAAAATGGTAGAAGAATTAAACAGCAAATGTAATAGTAAGTCTCTGAAAACCAGTGAGTCAATTTTTGAAGAACCATTTGCCATTAATCTTACTTAATAAAGATATAAAGGCCATTTGACAACATCCCATTATTAGCCCTTATTTCAGTTTCTTAGAATGCTAACCACATGCTGAATATCTGCCTGGTATAGGCTAAAATTGGGTATTTTAGCCAAAACAAGTTCTTTCAAAGAGCAGGCCCAAGGGAGGAAAAAAAATAGCTATTTCTGTCTTAGCTAGCTTACCTTTGGCCATTCCACTGCCCATTTTCTAGGGCATGCATTTCATACTTGCCAGGAGAAATCTTACGACTGAGGGATTTTTTTTCCTACCTTCCTGAATACCTCCACAGAAATAAATCTTTTCGAGAAGATTAGTTTACTTCTTACTAAGACTTAATTCCAAAAGCCTCATTTTCAAAAATCTAGCCAACACTGGATTTCCCTGGAGGTTGTTTTTACAATTAAAAACAACTAAAAGAAGTTTGATTCCTGTTTGGTAGAGCACACTCTGCATCATCACTGTTAAAAGAAATTATTAATCAGTCTAGTAATTACTGACTAGACACAGCAGGCATTATCTGCTGACCAGTTTTAGAAATTAAAGAGTTGACTGACCATGACACGTACAGAACACAAGGATCCCACCAGGAGACAAAGGTCTCAATGAAACAGGAACCCTGTCTGGCAAACATACAAGGACAATAAGGAGAGCAGAGCATGGAGAAGTGCAAAAGAAAATATGGACTAGACAAAACATGAGACCAACAAGAGCAGAACAGATAAGATTAGATGACTTGGAACATATTAGGACATGCATGTTAAGAAAATTACAGTTTAACATGGAACGTTCTATCACCTGTTCCCTACAGAGAGACAAGTTCTGAAACCAAAGGAGAGTTGAGTACTGAAGAACACTTATGTATGAAGTATCAGACTTCGTACCACTACCAAAAAAATCAAGCAGTGAACAAGACAGGCAATTACAATCACAAGGGAAAACATGGCATCCTACTTGAGACAGCTGCAGCTCCTTTTGGAATCAGATTCTGCCCCATCACTGAGTTCCACAAAGACAGCAGGCAAAAATCACTGAACAGCATCCTCAGCACAGCAGTGCTCTTTCTGGCTGCTGCTGCACACTCATCTTGACAAGTCAGTGGGAGTGTTACTTTTCATGTTCAAAATGCTATGTAATCGTTAGCACTCAAAAAATCCAAGCATCTCAAATCAACATCCTAAATGTGGATGTTAAATGTGTAAAAATAACCCAAAGCTCTGTCTCAGCTGCCGTCTTGTAAACTGAGGGCTCGCCTCTCCTTTTCTCCAGTTCTGTATAAAAACATTTGTGAGGAAAATTTCAAGGGCTGTTTGCTAATCCTGTGTTCAGGATCAGTCTTGAGTACCCAGTTTAAAACCAGACAAGGTCAAACACTGAACAAATAAAACACAAACCTGAGTGTATCAGCTCATTCAGAAAGCATTACCACACAGGTTTCTACAAATTTACTGAATGTACTTAAATAAAACAAACCAAACCAAACCAAACCAACCAAAAAATCAGTATATCACTTGCAGTTATAAGCCATCAGGGACAGCAGCACAGTTAAAACACACACACACAAAAACAAACAAACAAGCAAACCCCAAACAAAATCTCAAAGTGAAAGATAAAGATTTAGGGTTTGAAAGTGCTAAGGAGTAATTTCAGACTGAAACGAAGCCTCAGAGAGGTTGAGGAAGTCTGAAAACACACCAGACAAACCTCAATAAACATCAATACCACAGGCCAGAGGCAACAGATGTGGCCTCCCTACCTTATTAATCACAACCTGGAATGGGCCTTACATTGACACAGTGAAGTAATTCCTTCTACCCATTAGTTTTATAGTGAAGGTAACTCCACGAAAGGCAGCTCTAATGCCTTTTACCCAGTGGGGAACACTCTCCAGGGAAAGCTGCTCTTCAAGCACAGTGTATCTTTGAGTTGGTGTGCTGTGCTTCCAGCCTAGCCCTAGCATGCCTATTCCTAAGCTCAACACAGCAGGGAGATGACATTCATGAACATTTTACAGAGTTAGGAAGTCCTGGTAGGGACAGACTTCACTGTGTCCAAGGAACAGCTGCTCTGGACTTCAAGGTGACTCTGCACTTGAACATAACCAAATCTTTTCAAAATTTTCAAGTAACAAACGTTCAGTTCAGGAAGTAAAATACTTGAAACCACCAGGTAACAGATTTATGATATTCAGGAAAACTACTCTGCAGGCTAGTTATACTGCCTCTAAAATCCAGCCAATGAGCTCAAATAACAATGGCAGTAAAAACAAAAGCCTACAATAATTTCTGTGCAAGACAACTTAGGTTTTATTCTTTACAAAAGACTACATGTAGAGCCAGCTTTCTGATCAATAATCACTATGTCGTCATGTGTGCTTTTGAGCATGCCAACTACACCAAGCAATGTACATGGAAAGAAAGATGGGAATTTGTGCTTTTACAACGATTTAAATAAAGATCACACTATATGCAGATAAGGAAACATCTCTAAAAGAATCCTAGGAGCTTCACAGAATAATTAATAATTGCACTAAAAAACTGAGCAACAGCATTTCTGTACATTAACTAGAGAATGAATGATATTATTTTTTAAATACATAAGATCTTAATTTTTGGCTCACAGTTTTTCCAATCATTGCCACAATTAAACAAGTTTTCAAGAAAAAAACGCCCAAAGAGACCAATGAACTTCATTTAAGTATGTGTTTGATAAACCCCTGGAAGAAGTGCCAGAAGAAAGCTCATCAGATGATAAATAACAAGAAAGTTACTAAGACATACTCACCTGGTAAAAACACGAGCACGCTGCCACGTTCCAGTGTATCACTCAAGTTCTTTTTGTCCCTAACAAGAAACCACAGCTTCATTAGTTTTACAGTCTCAGTCTACTTCATCACCCCAAAATATTTTATTCTCGAAGAACAAGCAGAAGTGCACACTTTTTGTAACACGCATTATTTAAACTTCCTGAAGAAATTAAATTTCAACCATTATTTGCAACTATGCTTTCTGAAAAATGCAATATATAAACACTGAAACCAGACCATTAGATTTATTTTTTTTCTTCAGAACTATGACAAAACAGAAACATTCTCATTCTGCAATGAAAATAATCAGAATTAGGTTACTTAATACACACTCAGTGTTAAACAAAAGTTGTAGAAGCAACTTTATTTACATGTTCAGATACTAAAAATCAATTTACGAAACACAGAGCAACAAAATTCAGTATTTACTTATTTCACGACATTAAGGCAGTAAACAGCCAGTGAAAATTAATGCCTAGTTTTTATTCTTTTTTTCCATGAAATAATGAATGTTTTAGGTTACAATATAAAACAGTAGCTCTGGTTTCATTCTTGATATAAATACTCCTCAGCTCTAGTGTACAGCAAAGCATGTATTTTCTATATGACATGGCTGCCTTGAACAGTCTCTCATGCTCCAGGGCATGAAGCGCACTTTAGCAACACTGGGTACAAGTCAAACATATATGTAAAATAAAGGCAGAGATGCAAGTAAAAATTAAGTTTCCACTAATAACTATGGACTGTTTCTGCTGCTTAATTAGCTTCTCATTTCCCCAAAAGCCACTGATTCCAGATCTTGAACTGTATCTTACCTATTGTTCCTCTTTTCAAACTCATCAAATGACTGAATCAGAGACACTGCCACTTGATACATTTTCTTTTCTATCGCTGGTTCCTCAAGGCTCTGAGGATGAAGCTGTTTGGAGGAGAAGGTAATGAGGTTAACACAGAGTAACTGGCTAAAAGACTGTAGTTCACACATGTATTTCCTTTTGTCAAGTGCTTGCAATTAGAACTGATCCAGTACAGAAGTAACTTCATCTGATGCACTCATTACCTTTTAAATAGACATTTTTCTTCAAGCATCCTACAATTTTAATGCTGAAGAAACAATTCTGATATTTATCTACTTAAGCACCAGGCCACCTTCCACTCATTTACAGGACAAGCTCCTTATCCTGAAGTGCCAAGCACATGGACCAGAACCCATGGGAACAGGATGACAAGGAGGAATTTGTGTGAGGACTGTAGAGTGCTTCTCACAGCTGCCATGACACAGATCTCTACCTGCCTGCACATAAATCTTTCTCCTTTAAATCCTTTCTGCATTTAATGGGTCTTGTGGTTTTGGTCACACCCTGTCAAAGAATTACAGTTCTGTTGTACTCAACAGAACCACAGTGATCCTGTCTACTACTGTTTTTCCAGCATTCTGTATAAACTCAAGGCTTTGATATTTAAGAACATAAGCCATCAAGTCTTCAGAGGAAAGACAGTATCTTAATCACTTTTCAGTTTTATGTTTGATGAACTAGACCTGCTGTGAAAAAGGTGTATAGTGTTACACATTTTTCTCTTGTTGGGAAAATGGCTTTTGATCATTGCTCACCTTCCATTCTCAGAGTTTCTCCTCACTCTAGTGCAAACTCTTTACAGAACCAAGTGTTTCAGAGCTAAAATCACCGACAACTTAAATATCTAAACTATTAAAATGAAACTAGTAATTTTTCTACCAGTTTCCCACTGTAAAGGAGCTCACAACAATCACAAAAGCACAGCTCCTAGCACCAATCTGGAAACACTGATTCAGATCAGCATTTGCTACTGCAACCTCAGTCCTCAGCTTGATTAGTCCATGAGAAACCTTAAAAATACTTGACTCGTTTCTTCATAGTGATTTTTGCCCCAGTGTATCTGAAAAATCTAAGCAAGTTATCTCTTCTGGGCTCCTCAAATGTGAGATTTTTTTGTTCTATGTTATCCCTGCTTAAGTAACTGTCAAATTTGTCTTTTCAATTTTGCTACTGATTGCACCTTTAGTATTCTTTAACAGGACAAGGCTTCCACATCAATCCTAATAAAAGGTAACAATGTGACAAACAGCAAATCCAAACCCCAGCCAGACCTGACTGAAATAATACAACATCATCAGAACAGTTTTTGACAGCAGCTCACTACCTTTCATCAGGACTCTTGACTCTAGTTCCACGTACATGAAGGAGTTTTTACCTTTGCAAGCCAAAAATGGGTTGCATTTTTGCACTTTGCTTCATTTTTTAAATTTGCATTTCGTATGTCTAACACTATCCAGAACAAAAGGCAAGAATTTACACAACTAGCTTTAAAATTGCCTATAGATAGAGCCTTCATGCATTTTTCATGAAACCTGCGTTTCAATGATTCCTTGGGGCTTAGAGGTTGCTGGTATGACAAAATCATGATTCTGTTAAACATCCAGAACAATGTGTTCACCAAGCCTACTATGCCAAAAGAAAGATAAATTACTTTTTGAAAGCCGATGCTCACAAATTAAGCAGCACCCCTATAAATGACCCAGTATCTGAGCAAGGGTAAGCCAGTGCTACACTGAAAAATGTTTCTCTCTTCTTTCTCCCTTATTTTTATTCTTTCCCACAAATGAAGTAATTCAAGTAGAAAGCTTTATCTTTGATTCAGCTGCATGTCCGTCTAGCCACAGCAGAGGGTTTACTGCAAAGAGGCATACAGAAGAAAAAATAATGACTGGCACTTTTATTCATCTTCCAAATCACAACAGCATCAATGAACTGACAAATTATTCCAGTCAAAACTACCTCTAAATTTTTTATTTTCAAGCACATTTTTAAAACATTACCACAAGCAGAAGTGGGTGATGTAGTAAAGTCAAGACCTCTGCAGGATTCATAAAAGAAACCTGTATTTATACAGTAACATCCAATTATTTTAAGATTTTTTTAGAAGGGACAAAGATTCACACCTCACTGCCAAGAGACAATTAAAAAGGACTAAATGGATTTTGACTGAGATGCTTTAAGAAATGATTGAAGATTTATGTAATGTAGTTTTACAGTTATTAATCTTAAAATCAAAAGTAAACTTAGAAAAATTCTGTTTATCTAAAGAGCAGTGACAGCATTCACTTTTAACTGCTGTGTTCCTTTATGTAAATTTTACAGGCTTTTACAGGTGAAAATAAAACATTGAGAATTAAAGCCTGAAGCCTGTACCTCAGGCAATTATCTAACTGATTTAGTTTCTAGCATGATGAAAGATGTGCCTCAGCCTCCATATGGCAGCATTAACTCATTAACTGTCTTAATACTCACACTCCACTTTCATCTTATTATGGATGCTACACAAACCATCTCAGGCCTTCCACACATTTTAATTTTTTAACTCTAACTAGTATTCAGAAAAAATCTTCACAAACAGCACTACAAGGAACAAGATCAAGACCAAGAATCAGTGCTTTAGAATTCAATTTCATCCTTTTTTAATACACATGTAAAAAAAAAAGAAAATCAAGAGCACTTATGTGCTTCTATTGTTGCCCTAAGTCACAAGAAATGTCTTGGCCAAACATACTCTACCCATCTTGCTGAAAAACAGAATAGCTATAGATAGGGCAACACAAGATAAAGAATCAGATGAAAACGTTAAATAAAAAACACGGGGAAATAAAAAAGTATAAAAAGGGCTAAGCACCGAAAGCAGTTCCTTTGTTCGTGATCTCTGAGGTGCAAGGTGTGCAAGCCGACATTCAGCTCCAAGTGCAGCTATGACAAATCCAACCTGACTGAAGTCAATTTCTTACTTAATTTCCTGGCTATCTTTTTGTTGTCATCATCAAAAATATTTTTCAAAGCCCCATGTATTACATAATCTCCTCCATATTATCTGTCTGAACTGCCATACTAATGTATAAACACTGACGGCCCGACTGCTATAAGCACTGAGTTTATTTTTTTGTTTGCATTAAAACTTCAATGGTTGACAGCCTTTTATTTTACCTTGCCTGTGTTGAGGCATAAGCAATGCCCAAGCTGTGTACAGCAGAAGCAATTATTTTCTTCTGGGCTTCCTATTTTATTTTCTGCAAAACTGATGGATGAAAGCTAAACAACAGCAGTGTGTGTTCCCCCACTGCTACTTTTTAAGTGCATCCTCCATTTTCTTCATTGTAATAACATTCCAAGAGTGTTTTGAGTTATCAAAACTGACCAATAATTACACCCACATCCCAGTTATTTTTAGACTGGGTATCATAATACAGGCCTCAGTGCATTTGTTGTACTGTGCTTTAACCTGTTTATTTTGCCTTGCACCATAACACTGAAAGAGTTCATTCAAGTCAATTCCTACACAGCTGTTTTTCAAATGTAAAACAAACTCCTATTATAAAACCAAAGAAAACAGATTAACTCATATTTACATTTATGCCTTCATTATCTGATGTCTACAGAGATACTTGCTATAATGTCAGAAGCTCTAAAAACAAAATATACAAAATACATTCTGTGCAGTTTATAAGCTAGATTGATAAAGCAAACACATCTTTGCCAGCATCCACCCTCGTTAGTCATCAGAGAAGCAGTTCTCCAGCACAGCTCACCAGGGATCTGAGAGGTATCTGTTATTCTAACATGTTTTCATTACTCAAAATTACGTATTTGCCACAGTGGCCTACATGGTTACAAGAGAAATAGGTTCAAAATTACTGCATAACATCTCTGGCACTACTGAAAAATACGAAATAGGAAAGAAAAGCAGGAAAGCCTCAGCTGATAGAGAAGCCAACTTGATAACATCAATGTTCTAATCAAAGATGCTTGTTTTCTCCCCATTTCATAGCACTTTTTTGATACGTAACAACAACATGAACCAACTCAGGAAATATTCCCTGATTTTGTCAGCTATATTCAAAGAGGTCAGTAGATCCATTTATGTTACTTTCTGCACACACTTTTACATTGCTCATCTTGAATGCAATTATCAAACAGAATGTCTCATACTATTGAAACATTTGTTTCATGAAGGAAACTAGTCTGCTCATATAAAGACTCAGTTTTATCATCATCTACTTACTAATTCTTACCTAGAATTGCAATATAAAAGTGGCTATATGTCATTTTATTACACAGTTTTCAATTGACTATTCCAATTTCTTATTATGTCCAAAAGAACTGAAATTATATTTACAATACCTGGAAATCAAACATGTCCTTCAAATCATCAAGATAATATTCTTCAACTGCAAAAGGTCTGCCTTCCACCTTAAATATACAGACTGGATTCAAACCATTATGAACTGGAAGTGTGAAGTAATCAGCTAATTCTTTGGAGTCGATGGAAGCAGACATCAATATTATCTGTTAAAACAAATGTACAGCAAATGTAAAGCATTAATTTTAACACAAACTGTCCTGCTACATGGCACTCTCCACTTCCTCTTCAGGTTAAATGATCTAATTCTGGTTACTACAGGTATGTAACCTAAGTGCATTTAAGACAATCAAATTAAATGTTTCATATACCCCAACCAGCACGTGGAGAGACACAAGCACCTGTAAGAGAATGGCTCAGACTAGAATGCCTAGGGCATTCTAAAAAATCATATACTACTCTTGATAAAGACCTCACCACCTAAACCAGAAATGCTGTAAAACACAAAAGCATCCCCTTTAGAAAACAACAGGAAGGTAAACTAATGAAGTGGGCATTGTACCACTGTGCTCAGCTGTAAAGCACATGAAAAGGCACAAAGAACACATGGAGCGGGCAAGCTAAACCACGAAGTTTTCCAACATGATCCTGAAAGGAGAAATTTGAAAGGACATAATTCTGCAAATATACGAAAATCTATCCCACTACAGCATGGACTGCCTCATGGCTCAACAGGTAGTGACTCACCTATGCCAGGGCAATAGGCTAAATGTAACCTTCTCTGAAGGCTTTCGAAACAAAATCCAGTCTAAACCAGCAGTTACAGGCAAGGAATATTAAACTACCCCTTCTTCTAGACTTTTGTTTAATCTTTGTAATCTGGACTCTAATCTGCATGGAATCCTTCCAAAGTGGAAAGAAATGACAGATTGTTAACACAGTGCCTGAAGGGTCACATAACTGAATCAAGAGTCTGATGTACTCCTAAAGCAAAAATCAACAAGCACGTCACCAACACAGCAGATGAACACATCAAAACAGAGGGCAATCAAAGAAGACAGTTCAAGATCCAGCAGTCCAAAACCACTTGTCCAACATGGATATGTCCAAAGACCCATTAGATGATACCAAGAACTGTTACCAGTCACTATGGAAACTGCACTGTTTGGTTTGACCCAATAGAGCCACTCTTAGTCTCAAGGTTTTCTTTCAACCCAATTCCAGCAAGATCAACCTCAGAACAACCCAGTATCTGCTCTGTGATCTAAAAATAATAATCTGCAGCAGCCATCTGCCAGAAAATCCAGCATAATATAAATTAGATAGTTCAGCAGGTAGATCTTGTTCTCAGTACATCAGAATCACTAACCTAACTCCTGTTAGTTGATGCAATGTTGAATTACCTGCTACTTCTGAGGTCTGCAACTTCCAAACTAGGAAACAAACAGCTCACGTGCATTTCATACAACCCTGAGTTAAAAACGTTTTGTTTCCTCTCTTGAACAGGGATCCTTGCACCCTTTTGTTTCATAAATCCAGGGAGGATGGGAGGAGAACCTTACATTTTCTAAATGAAATTGCCACATCAAAGCTCCCTTCCTTTACAGTTTTTCAGAAGAGGCTGAAAAAGGACGAAGTAGGAGACACAAGGCTTAGTATATAAATTCAAACTGAATAGCCCATTCCACTCTGCTCAAGGCCAGCAAGTGAGATCAAGAGTTCCCATTCCTTCAACATAAAAAAAATTCAAAGGGACATCCCTCCACTCTCTCAAATATAGGTCTCTCTCAGGTTTGTACAATATTAAAAAACTGTCATCTGCAGAAACAACTGCAGAGAACGATATAAAGGGGATAAAATTTTTCAGTGATAATTTCAAGAGACTGAAATGGAACTACAGAGGAAAATTAAAAATTTGTCAGGAACCTCTAACAAAAAAATGTTTTCTAATGGGAAAGATGACGGCCTCTGTAGGGATTCCTGCCATTGAAACCAACACGATAATCAGAATAAAGGGAAAACTTCTCACTAACTCTGTTTGATCAAATTATTGCTCTTCTCAGCAAGCAGAGCCAAGTGCTAAAAAAGGCTGAATAGTTTCACATTACTGTCTCTGAATTTAAAGACAGGAGTTTTCTCTAAAATCTAAATCAGCATGAAAAGGGATAAAAAGTGAAAGATGTGGAGTGCACAGCCCTGTCCTATGCCAACCAGAAGAGCACTTTCAGTGACAGCATGTCTGGAAGACGTGAAGACCAAGTTTGAATCAATGTGATGGGCTGCACCTAAGAACACGTAATTCCTTCCAATGGCAACAAAACCAGCCAATCTAGACTCTATTTTGAACAGAAAAAATCACATTAAACAATTAACTGAAGCACTTCAGAGACATGCAGTCTCACAAAGTATCTACACTCCCAAGGAGCTGCACAGAAATACACTGAATTAGGCTAACTCCATCACTTGTATTTAATTTCTAACATTTCAAGAGTTCATTACTTTGAGACCCCAAAGACTAAACATGTCTTGCTAAATGTCTGTGAACTCTGCTTTAGTACAAAGCAGAATTGCCTAGCATGCAGAGAAAAACCTCAGCCACATTTTACTACCAGTTCTGCCCAGAATTTACAGTACAGCATTTCTGGTCTTTCGGTGTTTCTTCAAATATGTCATCCCACTTAAACAAAAAGGCTCAGTATTTCCAGGAGTTAATGCTACCATTTTAACCAAGGATAAGCACTGCCCTCAATACCCAAGATGTAATTCTAGTCAAATATCCATCGTGCATTTTTTAGCCTTAAGCAGGCTTTAGAAACTAATGCATTTTAACATGAGGGGGGAAAAAAAAGAAGTCTCTCAGAACACATTACAGCAGCCAGGAAAAGCATGCCCCTTAGCTTGCTTACTTATGAGGAATGGCAAACTAAATAACATTTTATAAAAAAGTAATAACATAGTAATTCATAGTAAATTCTTTAAAATAAGGCCTTCATAGATAAAAGATAAGCAAAAATTTTGTTGCAAGACAAACAGCAGAATTCAGTTTGAACCCACCTTTACAGACTTTGAATTTGTACACAACAGTTTACGGGTCACCAAGAGCAAGAAATCAATTTCTTCTGTGCGCTCATGCACCTGGAAGACATTATCCACAATTTAATTTTCATTAATTCATCCTCTTCTTTTTGACAATCTCTCTCTTTCCTACTCAATTTTATACTTTTTGTTTTTAACTTGGAATAACAACACATTTTCATTGAAGAAAGCACATACCTTTCAAGCCTAGGCATGTTAAGAACACTTTAAAATCCCAACAAGAGTCTTCACATGACTACAGAAGCCTTTGCAAAAAATCATGTCACTCTAAAGTTAAGAAAATTTAGAATAATAACTAGAAAATCAATCTTGAGCTCTAACTACTGGTTCTACTAGAGTTGACAGTAACAGATGAAGTCTATGATACTGATGCTGGGTAAATTGACTGTACTGGTTAGACCCCAAATGACCCAGGACTGTTTTGGTTTGTCTGAAAACTAAGCAAATTGAATAGATGTGCCCTATTCCCAATGGCTTCCAGCTATGACCCAAATACACAACTGCTTTCTAAAACATTAGTTCAATTCTTTATATATCCTAGCACCTGAGCCTTCTGCCTGCTCCTTACAATTAATTGGGAAATACTTCTTTTCAACACTATCCATGATGACCATATCCCTTTCTTGAATTACAGTTTAAATATTTCAAGTGCAGCACCTTTTTCTGGAGTTCAGCCTTCACAAATCAACATTCATGTTCTAATATAATACAAAAATAAGACTTATATTCAATGCTGTCCTATTACAAAAACAAATTTAGCTAAGGTAGTTTTCAGGCTGACAGTAAGGTCTTGCTGTGAGAAGTCAAGATTTTTGGTTCTGGTTTGTTTAAGTATGCTCCTAAATGTCTGCAGTTCTCTAAGAGGGATGATAGCTGCAATTAAAAATGTCATGGAGAACATTCCATTGTTAAAAACGGTGACTGTGGGCTCAAGATCACAATCTCTGTAGTAAGTAGGGGGAAAAAGGTGGCATATGGGAAAAAGGAGGGACCAGAATCCTGGCTGGGGAAGCAAAACACACAGTCTTGACAGATGGATGCTGCTGAAAGAAGTGGTACAAGCCAATAACATCAGTTCAAATTACAGCACCTATGAAAACAAAGTCTGAAAAACCTCTGCATAAACCCATTCTCTTGTATAAGGGGCCAGAAATCTTCACTCACTCATTTTTATATTTAATGAATAAATCTTAAAACTAAAGGAACATTAACACTTTCTATGTATGCACCTTCTATGGTTCAGCTTTTGAAAGAACATAAAGGTTTCCAACACTCTGCTAATACACTGGTGTGTTCAAATCTTTTTCATGAAGGCCACTGATACAACTCCTTAGGCTCTGGGGGTTTTTGTTCTTTTTCTGTTTGCATGAAGTACTCAATTTTCTTCATATGAAAATGTAACTACTTGCTCAATCTTTTCCAGGTTTCCACTGTACAGTCTCAAGTGCAGTCATGACAGCCTTGTTACTGTCACAGTCTAATGGTAGACTCACTACTGTCTCCCTGATCCTCAAATATCCAAGAATATTGTAGCTCTCAGCTACAATACCAGTAACAGGATAAAAATTAAAAACAGCACTTATAAAAATACAAGCTAAAACAAAACACAAAAAAACCCCCAAAAACCCCAAAGTCCTCTTCCGCAAGACTGCATCCCAAGATACTGTACATCCTACATGTCATTTACATTCATGATTTGTGACAGCATAATTTCACATTGACTATGATTACAAGTCACATATTGCTTTCAACATAAAAGAAGCAAATAAACATGTAAAAATACACAAAGTACAAGTGTATTTTCTTTAGCTTTCTAGTGAATTGACAGCAACAATAATGAATCTGCATGAGTGAACTGTACCCACAACCAGGAGCCAGAACTTTCACAGAGATGTTTTTCAGGACACCCTTGAAGAATAAAGACTTTGTAATATCCAAGAGAGTGAAAAGTAGCTTCCTCTCCCTGACAGGCCTAGATGGACAGGTTCTTGAATTCCACAAGATCGATTTCAAAAAACATTTCAAGGCACCTATATCAAAAGTTACGGACTCCCAAGAACCCTCCCCACACCCTCAGTTCTAAACTTGTTACTCAAAGGAATGCTGACAAGCCTATTTCAGCAAGGGTTACCTTAGACAACTTATATAAAACATCTTTAAAAGCATGTCTGCATTTCCCTTTTCTTGCATGGTAAGAGACAGAAGAGGCGGCTTTGTTAATATGAAAATGAAACTTACTCCCAGCAACTTACTTCATCAATGAAAATGTGTGTGAACTGAGTCAGGCTCTTGGCAGAAACGATTTTCTGAAGAAGAACTCCAGTTGTCATATACAGCAACCTCGTCTCCTTTGTCGAAACATTCTCTAAACTTAACTAACAACAGTAAGAAAAATACATACCATGTTTATTGTAGTTACAGAAGCATGCATGTGAAAGAACTCCAAAATCAAACACAGTGTAAACCCATCAAAATTAATTACTCAAACTTGCACAAATCTCCATACAGAAGTGTTCTTACCAGAATCAATTAGCTGGTTTTCCTTTGGGAGAAATTTTTAAAAAAATTAAAACTTAAGTTTTATGAAGTAACAAAATTCCTTGCTGGGGACTTTAGACTGACAATTCTTCAGAGACTTCTAAAGGTACATACATACACCATCCTTTCCATCGATATAAAGAGCAAGAAAAGTATTTTGCCAAAATGCAGTCTGCTTACAGGACAGGAAAAGATATTTATCATCAAGACCAGGCAACTTACTCCTGAGAGAAAAGTTCTACAACTCTGTATGTAGCAGATTTTTGATTTCTAACATGCTCGTGTAACTTTAGCTACCTCTCATGTAACCCACCCAGGCAGGCAGAGCTGTGACCATCTTTTCATGTGCAGCTTTACATCAGCCTAGAGCAGACACATCTGCACTCCACCATTTCCCTCTGCTTCTACTCAGCTCACACAAGTGCTGATGAAACAAGTACAACCCATCCACTGCCCTGAAGACAGTCTGGAAGCACAGTATCATTACAAGTCTTTGAGACTCACTAGTCTAATGAATCAATTTAGCAATTTTATGAGTAATTAATTCAAGGCATCAAAAATCACAACCAAGGGTTTATATATAAATGACTTTGAAACAACATACATAACTGTCTTGGTTTGGGCTGGGATGGAGTTAATTTCTTTTTAGTAGCTGGTACAGTGCTGTGTTTTCAGGATTTAGTATGAGAATAATGTAGGCAACACTGGTGTTTTGGTTATTGCTGTCATGTTTATGATGTGGTATGGAAGAAAGCAGATATGGGATAACAGATGAAGCAGAAGCCTGACATCTAAGAGCCCAGGCTATGAACAACTCTGTCACCTTCAGTGAAAAATCCAAGCCTCCAGACTTGAAAACTGGACAAAATCAGATTTAAGGGTAACAAAAAACACCTAACACACATAAATGGCACCACATGTAGCATATTAGGAAGTAACCTTAAGCTGCATACCTATGAAGAAACAGAAACCTCTAAATGCATGATAGCAAACACATACTACCACCCTAAGTGGAAGAAAGGAAGGAAGAAACAACAAATAGAAGAAGAAACCAGCAAATATTCCTCCCAGCAAAGGACTCCAGAAGCAGACTATTCTCCATGAACATCCCTCCCACAGTCAACACCAGTGTGAACCCACTGGCCTGAGAAACCAGAGCAGCTCATCCTGAGACAGTAGTGGCTTAACCACCAATGAAAGCACCATCACAGCAGCTTGGTGTGGGTACTGACAAGGAGCTGACCAAAGCACCAGGACCTGTGTCAAAAGAGGAATGTGGCACCAAGTTTATAAATGGAGGGACCGAACAGAGCTTGAAGCTGAGCTGAACAAAGCAAAAGGAAGAGACAGATTTAAGAGGAAAAACTAGTATGAGTTTTTCACATGTTAAAAAGGAACAACAGATTGTTCAGAAAAGAACCTGGTCATAAATGCATTAAAGTTTTGACAGAGCTGACAAGTAAATGTAGTAAAGTCAAACAAATAAAGTAAGTTACTTAAGGAGTTTAAAGATGACAATACAGAACATAGTTCTCTTACAACAATTTCAGTGATTACTCATGTAGACGTGTCTGATGCAGACAAATTATTTCCTGTTGGAGTCCCACCAGGATTTATAGTTGTTCAAATTCACAAGTTGATTTAATTACAAACATTTAGCAGGTGACAGATAAAAAATAACAATTCCACTTTAAAAGCAGATTTTTTGATGTTTCTTCAGTATGCCAGATAGGCTTAAAAGTAATCAAGAAAGAACATACAGTACTTTTTAATGCATTTTAAAATACAATTTGAAGTTTTCTCATACCTGGTATCCTACAAGTCTGCCCAGTGTCCATGATCGTTCCTTGCTAACCCACCTGGCAAGGCTGCTGGCACTAATTTTCCGAGGCTGGGTAACAGCAATATTGCAGGGCAAAGACTGGTTCATGCAATAATCCAAAATATATTGTGGAATTTGTGTGCTCTTTCCGCTGCCAGTTGCTCCTTCTACAATCACAACTGAACTGTTTTGTATCAGAGACACTATCTGAAACAATTTTTCAAGAAAACTCGTTAAGTCTACAAAACAACTCAAAACAGGCTTCAAACAGATTTGAAATATCAACAACTTCCAAGCCACAAAGTAAGCCTCTGTAAAACATTGTGCCATATTTTCTATCATCTTGTAGGCATCTGGAGATAACAGAAATCCTAAAGCACACTAGAACACCACAAAAAAGAATATGGGCACACACTCATGTACATATTTTATGTGAATACCTATGAACAGAAAGTGTAATACCTACGCTTTTCCTCTTAAGATATTTTATGCAATGGTTTTGTAAAAAACCGGAAAGTTTTGTACAGTGTTTAGACCAGGAATGGAAGTTTCCTTCTAAGAAACAACAATAACAGAAACAAACCACCCCAAAGCCACAACAAAACATTATTTTCAGCTTTATTTCATGAGAGAAATACACTGACATTACCTTTTCCCTGTGTTTGGCTGTAGGCATATCCAAATATTTACACTTAGTTATTGGCATAGAAGTTGAATCACTTGATTCACACTGAGACAATGAAGCACCTAGGCACAAAAATAACCAAGAGTCACTCACTTCAATGACAAAGAGATGCACCAGCAGATTATGACAACAGTATTTGGAAACCTAAATTCTCTAAAAGTCAAATTGCATACTTTAAGTATTAATTAGTATTTTTTTATTAGAAGATGGAAGAGATTTTCTGTGTTTATGCAACTGCTGTGTTACTGAAAGTAAATCTGAAAAAACACTGCTTGTATGTGTAAACCACCATCAGTGGAAAGGATATATATATATCTCTATGCTTTTTTCTTAATGTAAAAAACTGTGTTTTTGCAGTTTGCATTACAACTGCCAATTCTACCTGTATACCAAATACTTGTTTACAATACAGAAAACAATATGCTTAATTCATGTATAGATGTTGTTTCGCTTAAGTCTACTGGATTCACAGTACAAAATAACCCACAATTTGACAGGAAGACCATTATATTTATACCATTTGGCCATTAAAATCTGCTAAGAGCCCTGATGACCTTTAAATGTGATACTCTGACAGCCCACCCTGGCAGGAGTTAGCCCCCATTAGCACTGGGTAATACAGGACAAGAATCTTTCAGTGCCAGCCTAAGTTCCTGCTCAGCGGTCTGCAGTCAGTTTGATCCTGAAAACAAAAGAACAAGTCTGGAGGTACAGAAGGGGAAAACCTGGACAAGACTGTGGTAAATAACAATTTTTCAAGTAACAATTAAACAATTTAGCTAAAATACCCACAGCATAATGAAATTAAAAATAGAAATGCTTTCCATTTCAAATGGGTTTCACCAGGTATTATGGTGAAATGGCTACTTACATACAGGTAAAAAAACCCATAGTTGTTTTTATGTCACTGTTTCTCTAAGAAATAGAGTAGTGAGACAATTCTATTTTTTTTTTACAAAGGCAATAATTACTTTAAAATAAAGGCAACAGGCTAAATACTTGACTGCAGTTACAGCTCCCTTTCTTCAGAAAAGTCGTAACCATCTCACAGAGCAGTGAAGCAGAAGCAGGCAGAACAGCATCTTAGCTCTGTGCCATTCCTCACAGTGTTCCACGCTCCCACATTGCCTCAAAGTGTCAAGGAAAACAAATTAAGTGATTCTAACACTATAAAAAAGCCCCAAAAGCTGGCCAGCTCACTCAGAGTTTCATAAGGCACTAAAAAACAGAGCTCTCCTAAAGCCACATCTTGCAACACGAGAAATTCTTTTACCTGCACTCTGTAATGCAACAGTGAAAGGTGATCACTGCAGAAGGATCCACTTAGCACCACTGAACACAAACAAATACAGAACTTCATAGCAGCACCCCCTCAAAATATTAACTGTCCTTTTAAAAATACTTTTGGTCAAGTTTCTAAATACATTCCCCAGGAAAATTCATCTGTATATATAACATTCTGCCACAGCAACACCACACAAAGGCTGACAGGCTTCCCTCTGGCACAAACATGTCACAACTGAGACTTCCATAGCTGTGTGTGATTTGACCAATGCTGGAAGAAACCTCAAGCTGTCAGGGAACAGATCCCAGTATCAGCAGATCTCCTGCTAAACCAACATAACCTTCCCACCTCTATCAGGTCTTCAAAGAAATAACTTTAATTTTGAAAAGTTAGAAGAAAGCAATTTTTAATAGTGCTTATAAATAGGGAGGGAGGGAGGCACAAAAAATCAAAGGGTAAGATTCATATAATAACCCTCTAATTCAGTACAAACCCCAGTGTATCAGTAAGACATCATTAACCTAAAATTCAATTAAGAATTTTATTTATAAAACACAAAGGAGCAAACCACAAGCAAAGAAATAGCCACCAGTATTCACATATCCGCTGGAAAACAATTTAATTAATTTTTTGTGTGTATTTTTTTTGCACTGATAAAACATAACTTTTTTTTAATACTGCTTTTTATATAACATTTCTAGGACAGCAAAATCTTACCATCTCCTAAGCACAGGAGCCTGGAAAAAAAATGACAACCAAAGTAAATGGTGATCTGATGTTAGCCACAATCACCACACAGAGTTTAACAACTGACAGCCATACAACCACTTAGCAGATGCTGCAAGTACTGAACACTGCATGGTTTAGGTTTTTTTTCTCTTCAAGACATGTCTTCTGTGCTTAAACTGAAAGAAACATTACTGAGTTTGCTTGGGGAACTAATGCCATGACAGCTCTGAGACTTCTGTCTGCAGAGACAGAACAGTTCTGGGCCTCAGCAAACTGGCAACTTGAGATCAACACCGACATGATCCAACCAGCAACGAAAATGCCTCACCCCAACAAACTGAGGGCAAATTCCGTCTGAAATTTATGACTCTTAGTAAAAAACTAAATGAAATTGAGATGGGAACTTGAACCATCTTAAAAAACCTTAAAAGACCTTAAAATTTTCACCCTTATGTTTTAAACATGAAAGTTCTTCTAAACTATGAAGATGTGCTCCAGAAGAGAACATTTGAATGTACAGCCCGATGAAAGGTTATTCTACTGATTTAAACAACCATTCAAATGTGGACTCTATACCACACACTGTAATTACCTTTAAATGTTTGGGTTTGCTTGGGTTTTTTCTTTTTCATTTTTCATATTCTAATATGTAATAAATCCCCTGATGAGAACTGATTTTCAGAAAATCTGGTCATTCCTGCCAATACTCAGCTACAGGTCTACAGAATTATCAGCAAGGAAGGCACAAACTTTTGCTTTCTCAATTGTTTATACTTTCTGAAAAACATTAGGACCAGGACAACTGACCCAATCAGTGCACACCTTTCTAAGGCACTGTGCTCTAACCTGCACCTTAGATTCTGACACAGAATGCAGGATGCTTCCAACCTGAAAATAGTAAATTGAGGGAGAAGGCAACTGCCCCGCGTGCTGATTTAGGACAAGCAAAATATTTCAGTGTATAAGAAGCTTTAATGCCAGTCCAGAATAGTATTAATTTCTCTATTCAGAGTCAGTGCAAAAAAAGAAACAGAAAACTCAGTTACGGGAAAGATGAATTTGCCTGCTCACTTCCCGTCCTTTCCAATGGAAGTCCTGTAGGGATGTCAATGAATAAAACAGTCCAGTACCCATGCAAAGAGCAATTTTTCAGTATCTCAGTTATTACAGCCCATACAGCAGGTATACTCCCTGTGGTACTTGTTTCCAGAAATGAATTTGGAGAAATCCTTTAACGTAACATTAGATTTTTGTATTCACCAGTTCTGGGAGAAGAATTTTTACAGCTGTACCTTGCCATCTGCCACTGAGCAATTAAAATGAGATGCTTAAAACAAAATATACTTGAAAGTATTGGTTAGATTAATCAAATTAGATGGCTATTAAATCATTGATCATTCTTCTGCTGAGCTACAAACTCACAAGGTGATTACAGTTTGCAAGGAAGCTCATACAAAAGGAAAGCCAGGAAAGGTAAGGTAACCGTTGGCTCCTACACTGAGCCAAAGAGCAAAAGGACTTCCCAGAACACGGTGCTACCTCAGACAAACACCATGTACATGAAGGTGCTGCTAACAGATCCTTGATGAGCTTAATTCAGAGAATTCATAAGAAAATACTCATCTGGTGTGACCTCCCTACTGCAATCCTCTTCAACTTACACATATCTTATTCACAAAAGGTCCTGGGGTGAGGATCTGTGCTATGACTAATTTTTCTGGCATGCATCTGTTTTGAATTCGAAATATGTAAGGTACCTAAAAAAATCAGTTCTCATATATATCAGTAACAATGTTTCAATTTCATCTTCTCTGAAAGCAATTACTTCATAATGGTGTAAAAATCATGAAGGCAGAGGGAAAAAAAACCCAAAGCTGCCATCCACAAAGCTTTATGAAAATAATTCTGTGTCCTTGAATCCTTTAAAGAAAAAAAAAAAGAGAGAACTAAGGATTTTAGAAGCTTTTTGAAGTGCAAAGCCCTAGTCTGGACAGTTCTAAATTCCCAAATTTAGAAAAAAAAATATTTTCTACAAGATGAGTAAAGTGTTAAGTGTCCCACACACCCAGCTCTGGAAGGTTTCCCTCTGCACAACACCCCATGACCCCACGACTGAATCCAAAGTGTGTGAAGCCTGGAAGAGCCAGTACCAAATATGAAACAAGCCTGGTGGGACAGGGAAGAACTGCTAATGCTCTACTCCTTTTAGTAACACTCATGACAAAGAATTTTCGTCCTCTCTTATTTAATCACTTCAACCTCCTCTGCACAGCAGTATCTTTTCTACCATGCTCTGGAGAGAACTCTAAATGCAGTTCCCTGATTATCTGTTTCTCCAACACAGAAGTAGATCAGGCATTTCTGTTTGTCCTCTCAGTATAAAAGCATATGCTCTTTCAAAGAAAAAGGAAAGCACAAGATTTAAACTTAATAGAATTCCATCAAGTAACAAGGCACAAGCAGTGCAAACACAAGCAGTTTCAGTAACCGCGAGATTTAAAACAGGCAATCAATGTGCACAGAAAATACTGCCTATAGTTAGAACAGCAACTCTGAGAGAAAGAAGCTAGAAAAGGAGTACCAATTCAAACCCTTCAGAAAAAATCAGTTTCTCATTTTCATGTTGTGAAGGTTGTTTCTTGACTACATTTGTATTCAACACAGCTCAACTCATAGGTCCTGGTCTAGATAAATCCTTGATCATTTATGACAGTTCCCATGTTCTTGAGGAAAACATACACTTTCAGATCAACATAGCTGATAGTCACAAATACATCTCAAAGCTCTTGAAATCTGAATAATGAGCATACTACATTATAGAAAAACAGTCTCAAATGTAGAACAATATACACATTTATAAGCTGTAAAATTAACAGTACAATTCTTACGGCTCACTTACTGAGCTCTTTTATTCTATCCTAGCACAGTATTTCTGAGTCTGTCTGTAAGTCAAAGTTAACAGCAGGAAGAATTGAGATTTTCTGAAGGTTTTTTGTTATTCTACATCTAGGTGGGATTTGGCAGCTCAGTCTCAGAACGCCGTAGGAATGTTCCAGTCCTGTCACTATCCACTTTGCTTGGAGTCTGCCACTGGATCACACACTGCTGGGAGCAGAGCACTGATGAGAGCAGGCAGGCATCAACACTGCACAGAACAGCTCCTGAAGCAACTGACTCCAGACAATGAGACAGACAAAGGCCAGAACAGGGGGAAGGGGGGGCAAGGAACTGAGCAAACTATCTAATGGATTAATAATAAGAGATTATGTAGTATATCAATATTTCAGTTATTTTTTAAGGTTGTCTGCTAACTACTGTTTCAGTAAGTTACAACTGGTAGTTGAGAGTAAATACTACAAGGTAAAATTTCAAGGACAAATATTTTAGGGTAGACCAAGAGAAAACAGGTCTTTATAAAATAAAGTACCAAGATGACCACACAGATATATTTCCTAAAAAGCCTAAGTTATAATCCCGTTTCCTTTACAAAAGGAACACTGCTACCATCAGTCCCATTCAAAGTCATGCCAGCCTCTAGTGCTGCTAAAGTTGCTAATCTATTTTATACAAGATTCTGATTTAATAGGTAAAAGATACTGAAGGAGCGGTGGTATTGCCTTGCATTAATCAATACCACTATATTAGTAAGGAAATATCTACAGAACTCAATCTTACTCAACTTGCTGCTGTCTCTCCTTTGTTAGTGAAAGCACATAGAAGAACTAGGGAAATGTCACTCCTGAATGACAACACTGGAAGCTCCTTCCAGTCTCTTTATTCCCCCATTTCCACCTTCTAATACTTCCTCTCCCACAAATTTTATGTAATGTCAAGGGAACAAGAGACAGTATTTTGTGGTTAGGACAGAAGACAAGGTGCACTGCACATGGTGAACTGGCCAAGTGTCCCTACTGCATCTCAGTTGATGACAAATCCCACAAGTGGCTTCATCAGCCTGAGTTCCAGAGGCCAGAGAATTTCCAGATGCACTGAAGGACAATAATTTCTAGAAAAATTCTCAATTTGTCACATTTTGGTGTGTCAGCAGAGGTATGCAGGAAGTATTAAGATAATGACACACAGAACAGATAAAACATCAATGTCCTTTTCTCAGAAAATCAGCTACATTAACAAATCTGGAAATGAGGAGGCACAGTAAGAATTTGAAGCTGAGCTGCCCTGACAAGTGAGTCAGCCTCACAGTGCTTTTACCAGAGCTCCTAGGAAAGAAGTGCAACCGAATTTCTCTCTAAAGGCAGCTCAAAGCAACAATCAAGTACACAGAGAAATATGAATAGAAAATGGGAAAACAGAACAAAGGCATGAAGCTAATGAGTGGTATCTGTTCCTTGCAGATTTAATCACACACCTACATTTATCAATACAACAAGCCAGATGTATGCACATTTATCTATGCAACAGCATAATACATTGCATTTTCCAGAAAGTAAGGAGTTTACTTTTTAATACCATGCTTTATATATAAAACAAACTAATGCACATACATCAAAAAAAAACCAAGCACATTCAGTGTAGAGAGGGAGATAGCACAAAGACAGCAGGGAGAAAAAGGGACACTAATATCTGAGTTCATAATAGGAAATAAGTAATTTTCTTTCTTTACCTGTTTTATAGACATGCTGATCATTTCCAGCTACATTCAGCTCTTGTTCCTCTGGTTGTCTGTATTTTTTAGTGCATTCGGTTCGGTTTAGTGTATTCTCTGACATAGGCAGCCTGAAGAGGAAAGAAATGATAAATCAATAAATCCTACTCCAAGCCTTTGGGATCTCTGGAAATAACAGCATTATACAGGAAGTTCTCCACATCATGCAGGAACTACTTCAATGAACAAACTTAAAAAAAAAAAATAGTCTATGCATTTAGATCCTAGCCAGAGGAAAATGCCACAATACATCTTTTTGTTTAGACTCAAGAAGATTGAGCTTCCAAAATATCATCCTTTAAGGCTTCAATACCTAGGAATTTCTCTTCTAACGAAAGACTACAGTTTTTTTCTGAAAAAAGATGAAATAGCCCTGTTTCCTCAATTTTTGACACATGCAATTAGGAAAATGCATGTAATTCTTGCATAATTCCAGGGAGATGGGGGCAGTAGACAGGAGGAAACACAATCATCTCACTGCTTTTAAGAAAAAAAAAATTTGACTGTAAAGCCAAGAAATTATGGTGGTCAGGGAACAAAATTAACACAATCACCTGATCACTGAATTTTATTGAAATCGGTTACACACAAGGAATGTTAATCATGATATAAATGTAATGAGTCCCTTCTACATAAACAGTGTGAAGAAAATCCCATGAAATTCACTAGAGAATAAAAATAGCATGTAAACAATGATTGTATGGTTATTAGATCACAGGTGAACTTAAACATAGAAGAGTTTTGATAATATCAACAGTCATTTTTTTAAAAGAAAATACAAACTGGAGGTCAAAACTACAGTTTTGCACATTAACTTCAACTCTGGGCCCTGTGCAAACCTTTACCCGTGCAGCAACTCACTAAGGCACAGCAAAACTGTTTCTATGTTTTATGAAAGGATAGTGCTGTGGTTTATTTCTTGCCCCAAAAAATAGGCAACACTGACTCCAACAACAGTGACCCTGAAAACTACATGAGATTTTTAACATGGCACTACCTCACACAGCCCTTCCAACAGTGGGAAATTCCAAAGATTTTGAGGCCACAGAGCACTCACCTTCTCTGCCAAGGCAAATTCAGTGCCAGCTTGGCCCTGCTACAGGCAATTCATTCAGCCCAGTTCAGGACAGAACATGAAGTATTTATCACCTACTGCTGCCAACAAACTAGGAAACAACTTCTGATCCAATTTTAACAGTATTTTAGGCATAGAGCTACAGCAATTTTCCCCAGACCTCGAGTATTTATTAATGCAAGGTTCAGCAGGATTGCACTCATCTGCATAATGGCTACATGAGCAACAGCTGCCTACACCCAACTTCCACCACTCAAACCCTTCTAAAACACTCCTCAAAAAGTCTGAATCTGCAAAAATATGTAGAAAAATTCATACACAGGATGTCTGACTGCTTGCAACACAGGTTATTCCATTGAGCATATATTAAATAAAATCCAAAAATTCAATGATGTTAAACAAAGTCAAGCATTCAGCAGCTGAAAATACCATAATGTGGTTGCACAACCTCACTTGGGAAGCATTGTATGCACATACCATATGGATTATTACTCATATAATCAACTATTTTTTCTCTTTCATAAACCAACATCCTCGCTGAGTACACTGGACACATGTATTCTGACAATGACACCTGGTTATGCAGTAAATGTAACTTCTTAGGTTGTCCATGAGGTGAAAAGCCATCCAGTTGAGCAGGTATTGCTTGACTGGCAGAGCCCAGAGTAAACAGCAAGCAAATCACTGAGAAAACTCCCACTGAGGGGCTAAGGCTGGGAAAGGTGGGACTGTGCCCCTTGCTTGCAGTTAAGGCCTGGGAGATGCATCAGTATTTAAGCAGTAGCTGAAATCAGTTAAAGAATAGATAAGGAACAGCAATAACTAAATAAATAAACTTATTAATTAATTAATTATATCTCTTGGAATTTTAAGAGTCTTAAGCATTTCAGAACAGGGTCCCAGAAGTGTGTAAGTATACTAACATACATACATACATATAAACATATGTGTGTGTGCTTTCAAACTTTGCCTGTACAGCTTGAGGAAAATGAGGACAGACTGACCCCAGTCATTTGCGAGAATAGATTTTTTTTTGTTGTTGGGGTTTGTTTGTTTGGAGATCTGAATATTTTATTTCAAGAATTAGGTTTTCTGCCTTCAGAAAATAGCACGCAATAAATGAACCTCAGGCTACACAATGAATAAACAAGATATTTAATAGCCAGTCATTAGGAATAAACATTGTGAACTTGACGTACCAAATCAGGCTCCAGTCTTGAGGAAAATCATATGCAACTGGAAAATTACATATGGGAATATGAAATGAACAAATAAGTTTCGCTATATCATTTATTGACATTTTAATGCTGTACTTCTCTGCATTAATAAAATTGAAAGCTTACAGAATAATGGGGGGGGTTTAAGCAAAATGGAAAAAAATTACTATAAAGCCCTCTGGAGATCTCCTAAATCACCAGAATGATACAATCCTTTCAAGGAATCATTAATATACCATCAGTGGGAGGTATCATCCTATATACCTGGATGAACAGAAAGAAATTTCCCTTAGGTGGAAATCTAATGATTTTCAACAAAATTTGCTGACAGCAGAAGAATAACAATATTCAGAAATTCAAATCCATTCCAGGCTAGAAAAGAGCAATGCAAATGAAGGGACTTTTCTGGATTCTACTCATGAATCACCTGCCTGTCCCATACATCAGTTATTTCTTCCCCATTTCTATTCCTCCTGACAGTCAAAACCCACCTTCGGTGTACCTGCCATGTTATAGTATATATTTCTTAGGCTTTCAAGATTCCTGCCTTTTCAATTACACACCCAAAATAGTCAAAATTCTACCCAATTAAGAGGCAGTAAAAAGCATTTTTCTGACTAACACAATCACTGAAATCTGAAGTCACTGACTGAAGGAAATGTAGGAGATTTAAAATATCCTGGGTTTTCTTCCTTGCCTCTCATTTTAAAAAGTAGGTGAACTTGACCTTATTCAAATCAAGGGCATTATTTCATCCTCAAAAGCAGCCAGATTTCTATGGCTGAACCTGCAAATATGTAACATTCTGCTCACCCCAAGCAGAAAAAGGCAGAAAAAAATATAAAGCACTGAGAAGACAATCAATGACTTCTCTAAACAAGTAACTCTTGCTACATCCTGAGATCTACCCCTGTAAGGGTGTACATTTCAAGGCCTACCTATCTTCAGAAACACTCTCAGAAGTAGCAGACAAGACTTCAAGCCTGACAAGCAGGATCCCTTCCATTGAGGCAAAGAGGTACATGCCTCTGCTTGGAAAAGAATTAACACTGTCTTATGAGGTAACAGGATTCCTTCTTCATTCCATATTATGCGGTTCAACTACTACAACATTTTTCTAAAATGTGAGTCCTCTTGGTGCATATGCCCAGTCAAACTAATGTTGAGCAATTGATTGAAACAAGGTATTTTTCAACATAAAATTAAATACAGCTGCCACTTCAGGGGAATTACTAGAAGGGAAACAATTTTAACACCAAAAATTGTTGACACATTCGATTGTAAATGCTTTCAAATACACTGAGGGTACCTTTCTTTAAACAACTGAGCTACAGAAAGGTCTTTCTTTTCTTCAAACTACAGAACGACCTCTAATAAGTCAACAAGGCATCATAACATATGCTGAGTAAATATTTGTATTTGAGCACTTGAAACAATAACCATTTGCATACACTTAGCTGTCAAAAATAGAATCAATTGCCCAATCTCAACCATAACTATGGCAGGATATTTGCTTGGCCCTTTCCAATGACATATATTAACTGCAATGCCAATACTGAACATAGTTAATGCTTTTAGAAGAAATGCTTAAAAAAAGCTTTATTAAACTAACAGATACATGCAGTCTTATTCCCTGAAAAAAAATTCTAAAAACTGCTTACACAGCATATCTGACTGTATAAAGAAAATATCCAAGCATGCAATGAAATTCCAAGGATTAAGATGCTTGTTTAGCCTTCAAAAAAAAAAAATTCTATTAACCACTTAATTTTGGGGTAGAGGCTTCTATTCAAGGCCATGTGACTGCTAGGACATGTCCATCTTAGAGACAAAACTGAAACATCAACATCTCCTGGGCCTGCTTTTAAAAATTCTTATAGATGTATGTTCTCCTTATTTATGTTCTGCCTCATTTAACACAAAAAATCCTGTGCACATGGGACTAGAAGTTGAACATAAAACTAGTGTCACCCATTTCACAGATCACAAGAGAAGGACTGCCCCAAGTCCTGGCTTCTGTCACGTACACAGACTATTCACCTATTTGCAGATCTTTGGGGAGGGGGGAAATCACTTGAAAAAAAAAAACCCACTTAGCCTCATAACATACAGAGCAGTATTTTGCTGTACAATTTTAGTAAGATATATACAGCAGACTGTTTCAAAGCGTCTCTTCTGAAACTAAAGTAATGTGACACTTTACATAACTGAACATTTGCCATGACAGTAAATAACCTTCCACTGGGTTTACTGAAGGACATACTAAAAATTACCTTCCTTTTAACTGGAAGCTGGTTTTCTGTACAAAAGATTGGTCCTACCTGCAGAAATACACTAACTTCAACAAAATCAAGTACTGTCATTCAAAAGCCACGTTTCAGCTGCAAAACAGATTATCAATACAATTCAGAATAAATGTAACATATTAAAAATTAAAACACAGATTTCACAAAGTCACTACATATTATTTCAAGAATCTAAGAATCAGTTAGGTGCATGCTTTTTTCCCAGTAAGAAAGCTGTTCTAAAATGTAATTTGCTAGATTTAGTGATAAAGTCTTCATAATTAAGCATTTTAAAAGGCTTGCACTGCTCCTCCTGAGGTGTAATTCAGATTGCCAGTTTTCAAACCTAAACTAGCTAGAGGGGTGGGGTGGGGAAGAGGGAGGGAGAGCACTAAAACAACTTTGTGAAATCCTGAAAAACTCCAATGCTAGTATCTGGATTTGGATAGACTGTGGAAACTCAACAACTCAAATATTTCACATATTTCAACCTAATAGCTCTGCACCTTATCCCCAGTTAAAATCCAAGAAACATAACAAGCACAAATGCCAGGATAAAACAGCCCAAATCCTCCAATTTGCTGTCTCCTGCTCTGGGATTTTATGTTGGTGGGATGAACTGCTGGGCTTCAAAGAACTGGACTCTTCTAGGAGATGAGCTGATGAGCTTCTCTTCCTGCATTTGGTTACTAACTTGGTAAAATCCAGATTAAATAAATCTCTGAGAAAAATAAAATGCAAGTAAGAGACTGCTCTGAATTTAGAAGAATGCTCCTGAAGATTAGTATTAAAAGCAGGATTGCCTCAATTTCACATGGATGCCTGTAACTCCCCTGCCTATTAGTGAAGTGTCATCAGCACCAGAGACATTAATGCTACAGACAGTCCAAGTGGAAGAAATCAGCTTCAAACATGTCCTGTTTTTATCCATCTCAGCACCAGGATGCAATGATAGCTTACACAAACTTCTGTCAGTTAACACTGCTGAAAGAAATTTGTTCTGCTTTTCACTGTCACAGCAGAAGACCAAACAAGGAATCTTACCAAGAGGCCTCTTGTGTGGGCTCATAGCAGATTTTGCTCGTAATTGTTAAAAAAACAAAAGCAGTAGTCAAATGCTATCTGAAGTGATCAGAGGAGGTAAAGTCACCATCTGTCTGCTGCCTAAAACAGCCATCAAATCAAAAGAAAAATACACTACAAAGTTGGTTAAACCCAAAGAGTGGCATTGCATTTATAAATGAAAGGAAACCATGCAACTTGCTAGCTGTGGATAAATTGTTTTATGCAATCTCTCTCTGTTCAGATGATGGGAGTATTGGCAACCTTTCTTTATAACTGTTCTGGCTGGGATAAGCTTATTTTCTTCATAGCAGCACTATGATGCTGTTTTAAAATTGTGACCAAATCAGTACTTCTGAAAAGATATATTTTAATTACTTATGAACAGTATTTGCACAGGATCCAGGACCTTTCTGTTTCTCATACTACATCCTCCCCTGTTCCCCATAAATAGGCTGATGGGTGCACAAGGGTTTGGGAGGGGGCATAACCAGGAAGGCAACACAGATCAGAGAGATGCCATTTAGTGTCACGCTCAGCAACAAAAAGGGAGAAGAGTGAGGTTTCAGTTGTTTGCCATCTGTCGTTCAGAACTTGGCTGGGCATTAGTCTGCCACTGAGAGGTGATGTGGGGCTGCCTCCTCATCACTTTTTTTGTTTTCTTTCTCTCTTGTTCCACTTCTTAAAACAGCTTTTATTTTGAACCCAAGGTGGTTTTTTTCCTTTTTCTGTTCCATTCCTCATTCCCTATTCCACTGAGGGGGAATAGCAGGCCCCGTGTGGTGCTCAGGTCTACTGTCTACTGGGCTTAACCCACAACAATCAGCAGCCCTTCACACAGAATCTATGGCAGCAAATCACAGTATATGATTATTATCAACAGATACTGAGAAAGGATTATGGAACATGCAACACTACACCAACGTGTGGGAATGTTAGCTAGGTAGCAATGCTTATGGTCTGCTATCAGCACTTTTGGTCAAGTAAGAATTAGGGTAATAATTTCTCAGTGCCACACTGAGTCTCATCATAAAGAGAGCTGTACTTCTCGCCCCTTTCAACTGCAAGGGTCAAAAGCATCTCAGATGGGTACAGATGCCATAAAATTTTCCAAAGAAAATAATAAGAAGCTTCTCCTCCAACCAGTCTCATCATTTATCATGCTTGGATGCTCACATCAGTGTAATATTTGGTTAAATGGTTTTGAACAAACTGCTGTTCAGCAGTGACTTCTTCTCAAACTGGTTTTGTTAAAAAAAAATAAAAATTAGAAGCAGTACTTCTAAGTTACATCTTAATTGTCAAGTTCCCCCTCACATTTGTGATGTCAAACAGGAGGAGACAAAAGAGGAATTCCCCAAACATAAGATTTAGAGAACCAGATATTTTCAGGTTAATAGTTAGAGCCATGAACCATACTTCCACTCCTTCACACCAAGCCACCCACATGGCAGAATAAAACCACTCCAAAAATAAGGGCTCTTCCAACAATGCTGGGTTCGATTGCAGCCCTTCAGTACAAACCATACCCAGAACACAGTGATCACCAAACGTTACCTTAGGAGGAATTCTTTTAAGATGACAGGTACTAACCCCACACTAACAGTCACCTCAGACATGTAAGAACTAATAACTCCCTAAATACACCTTGGAAAATCAAGAAGTAAATACAACTTTATATAATTTATATTCAGGGTAAAAGAAAGTAACAGAACAAACCCAGCACATTACTACAGGAGCTGTTCTGCCACACGCACCAGAGAAAGCTCATTGTTCTGACTGGGAATGCACAGAGTTGACCACTAAGACATAATTAAGTAAGCTACTAATAAAGACAAACTGCATAGTGCCTTCAGGGAACAGACCCACTACCACCCTCAGCCAAGCCAAAATTTCCACCCTGACACAGCACAAGTACATTTAAAGATAGCTAGGTAGAATTTTGACTCTTAACCAAGTTTCCAGGATTAACCATGGGCTAGAAACTGCATAAATTACTGCTCTACTTTTGAGGTCCAGTTTCCAGTGCCAGCCCTACATGAGTAGTCATGTATCTCTTCACACACCTGAACTGCATACAAAAATAGAAGCAATACAAATTTTCAGCCTCAATCCTCTCCTAGCAATGGAAAAAGAACCATGATTCTCAGGACCCTGGCTTGAATCTTCAATGATGCAACCAAAGATTAGGCTGAAAAGTAGAAGTTATAGGTTTCTCATTTAATTACTTTGCACGCCTTCCAGTACGCATCTTTAATTTGCGAAGACACTGTAGTGGTTTTACACTGTCCAGCAGTTTACTTGCAGATTGATAGAGTGGAAAAAAGTGGTGACATGTTAACTGTGCTGTAAAGGAGGTGGCAAGGAGCATTTTAATTTCATCTGAAAATCTGTCAGGACAGTTTTGTCATCATAAACCTAGCTCCCTTCTTTTTTCATAGTACCACATACAATGCAATGTGAAAACCTTCCAGCTGAAGAGGATTAATAATGACATTTGAATTTTTCCAATGTATAAGTAGTATCAGCTTTAATAACAGCCACACACGTCATCCTTTATGTTGTATGACATCTAGAACAAATTTAGAGAACCTTTGTTCTCCCAATCGTTCAACACACCAGTGGAGGGAGAAAAGTAGGAATGAGAACTACTTAAGAGGAGCAAAGACAGTCATTAGAACAAGGGCAAGAAGAAAGGCAGCGTTTCTTATACCATGGCTACTGTTTAGATTAATAGGAAGAGACCGGATAACTGGAATGGAAAATGGCTCCTTCAGCGACCTTTAGTGTGCACAGTGCCATCCCCGAGAATGAACCTTAAACATGGATAGGCTCAAAATATTCATCAAGGAAACAGGGAGCAGGCAGCTGACAGCCAGCTGAGAGAGAAGCAATGTCTATGGTAAGACATACAATTCTGGGCTTTTTAGATCAGTTTGACCTCAATTTGCATCTCCTTATCGTTCTATTCCTTTAATTAGATTAACGTGTCTTTCACGGTACGCTGTAGGTGTTACAGCCTGGCTTCTTTAAACATATTTGAAATGTTAATTAAAAATGCTAACAGCTATGCACAGTAATGAAAAAGTATAGAACCATGAGATTGATGAAATTCATCTGGAAGAAGCATTTAATGTAGCGACAAAATCCTGAGCAATTGTCAAATACTCTGCTCTGTCAACACTCACTTAACAAAAGCTTTAGATGATCTTTACTAGAGAAAAACTATTCTTAGCTGTTTAAAAATGACAGCAGAACAGCCTGATCCCCCTCTAATGGGAGATAAGTCTTCCAGCATCTCAATGGCCTGAAAGTTTAGTTTCATGATAAAAGCAACATAGTTATTTTTAGCACTCTATGGGCATAAAAATACAGCTCTAAACTGTGACCTACAGCAATGCACAGCCAAGCATCACATCATACGACAGCCTTAACTTCAGCTACAAGCACGTCTGTAGTTGCTTCAGACTATCATTATTCATCTCACCACCAACAATACATTTGGATGGATTTAGCAACAAGCATTTGAAATTGTTACCATCTTTTTTCGAATTGCTGCCATCGGCAGAACTCAATTCAAAGGTAGGAGATCTTAATGGACTTGGTAGAAAGTATTTGAGAGACCATGTTAGGTTAAATGGATTACTGCTTCTCTCCAGCACAGAGGATGAAAAAGAACCTTAAAAGCAGAAAAACTTAAACTGTCATATTCAGTACAGAAAGTCATTTTTCCTGGGCACAGTTTGAGTAAATGAAAAAAAAAATAGGAAAAAGAGAAAAAAACTCTTGTTTTCTTCCAGCAGTACTAACAACCTGCAAACAGGATATGCTAAAATAAGAGACCTTCAAGCAAGCTCACCTGAAGCAACACTGTCCACAGACAACTGCAAAGGTAATTTATGTTATTTTATTTCAAATTGCATGCTTGTGTGTGCATGATTTGTTACAAACTGCAATTTACAAGTCTGTTCTACCAGATTTCTGTTTCCAGATTATGTGAACAAGAATTAAAATATTTAAAATCAAAACTGATAAATAAGTTGTAAAAGCAAATCAAGCAGAGTTCCAGCACATAAATACTAATTAATTAATTTCATTTTAAAATATATGAGTAAGTTCAAATTTTGGAGGTTTGGGGGTTTGTGTTTTGTTGCGAGGGAGCGTTCTTATTTTGCTGGGTTTTTTGTGGGGTTTGAGGAGTTTTTTGTTAGCTTGCATGATGGGGTTTAGGGCTTCCTTCCCTGTTTATTTAAATCATGAATACTATGGATAAAATATGGAATATTTCCTAGATGACAGATATGGACTTTCAAATGCTGCAAATTTCACAGATTATATGTTAACTCAGAAAAGAGAGAAGAAATATTATAAAGTGCAAGGCTTGTCATGCTGATTTTGTACAGCAAACTATTCTAGGATCATTAATGAAGTTTCATTCAAACATTCAGTTCCTAAGAAGGAGGTCTACAGGTTAAAAAAAAAATAATCAGTTGGACAGACAGAAGCAAAATTCATTTTTTTCCTCTTCCCAGCCTAAAAATGCCACTTTTTGGCTGGATGAAATGGTCAAAAACTGATTCCTACAAATCCACTAGATGTCCTGGCTCAGAAGTAGTTACAAAAACGCTGCTGAGGGAGTTGAAATGGCACCTGAAAGAGCGTGAAAGATTAGTGCAAGAGATTGAAAATGAACAAAAAGTCCAGAAAACTGGCATGGATTACAACTGGCTTAAGAACTACCAAAACCCTCAAGCAACAATTCCAGCTACTGAGCAACGGCAGCTTGAAGTTCTGTGCTCGCAAATCCAGCCTTGCCAAACAGGAACTGTTCTCAGCAGGTAATAGTTTCATATTTCCCTGACTCTGAGTTCTCTATCACAAATAAGATGCTTCTCCACCTAATCAAAGTTTGTATTTGGTTCTGCTCTTCCAAAGTAGCAGTGACCAGCAACTGGAGCGCATTTTTACAGTTGTTTTAGAAATTACATCTTCACTTTAATATGTTGCACTTGAAGGAAGTTTTTGACCAGGATTTTCCTGGTCTAATCCAAACAGAGGAACTCTCGTATGACCTTTTGATACTTCCCATTTTTCCTGTTACTTATCCCTCCTATTAATTAAATAGCAACCCAGTAACTGAAAATCAAATAAAAAGACTAATGCAATGCACTATTATGCAGAAATTCAGCCTGTCTGCAATACCAGAAAGCTGCTAAAAACTTGCAAATCAGTGTAAATTTTAAAAAAAAAAAAATCCCTATATGCATTTTATGAAGAAAAATTCTCCTATGCCTGCATTTTAAGTACATTTTCTAGGGACTCAGAAACGACAGAACAAGTGCATTTGCCTTTTAAAGCCCAGAATATACCTAAGGGCAAAGTCAGCTTAAATCAAGTTATCCAGATGGGCCAAAGAAAAAAAAAAGAAAAAAGAAAAATAAAAAAAGCATACCCAATCACAACTGCTTTCAATCCACAATAGCTGGAGCACATCCAGTGCATTGTTAGAGCTCTTTTCCTCTTACAATCTTCTGGGGGAGGCGAGTGGGGAAATGTGGCAGCAAGGAAAAAATGACACCAGAACTCAAGTCATTTCCTCCTCCTCCACCCCCAAATGACCAGAGAGGAACGAGGAAAGTTTTCAGTGCTGATGACTGGATTTCAATTTTTGTTTGTTTTTAGATTTCGGGAAGTTTTGGCAGAAAATGATGTTTTACCCTGGGAAATAGTCTACATATTCAAGCAAGTTTTAAAAGATTTTCTTACCACCATTGAGAGAGAAAACCAAGCAGAGCAGCTGGTAGACGCATGGAATACAAATTGCCCTGAACATTTTAGTTCGCATGGTGACAGCTCCAACAAGTCGGACAAAGATGAAATCCCCACGGTTTCAAGTTATGTCGACAAAAACACACAAAGCATGTTTCCCACCTTCTCTCACAGAATCTGGAATCTACCCTATTACTACCCATCAAGTTAAGTTGGTTTGTGTTGCTTTCAAGAAGTTCTGTAGCCATCCACATTCCTTTCTCGTAATTGCCATCCAGACACATAGGAGTAAGAAATGTGACATGCTCCCCTTTTTATTCCAAGTTCAGAATTTAAAATCCTTTGTAATAGCTAGTATGCAATAACTTATGTATCAACTCACTTTTTATCTTTATAGTTTCTTAGAGCTGTTGTGTTTGAAGGCCTCTTTTAATCAAAAATGTATATGTTTTGAAAAAAACTCTAAGCATTTCAATTTTTAGCCATATAGAGCTAGAAGTATTTGAACAACAAAAAAATATTGCTTTGCATATTTTGAAACAGCATCAATCCACAGAGTGTTAGACAAAAACTTCTGTGTTTGTCACATAGTTTTTAGGCTCTATGGGAACTTTATACTGTGTAAAAGAAACGGTTTAATACAACATCATTTAAATAAACTGGTAAATACCTTTTGGAGCTGAATAATTATTTCTTAACTTCAAGAATAAGTTGCATGGAAACACTGACAGAACTTATGCTGCATGTACTACTTCTATATTTTTTTCTTAACTACACTCTGCACAAGCTGAAGTACGTGAAGGTGGACAGCCAAACAAAATCACTAGATATTTAGCAGCATTTAACAACTAGCTCTCCATTCTTTAAAAAAATTATTGAATTATGTAATTTTAAATAACTGTTTTTCATTTGACTTACTGAAAACTGTTCTGAAACTCAAATTCTGCATTAAACCTTTAACATTTTAATCAAATCAGGTGGTACTTCTCTAGAATAGCCAAGGAGTCAACAGTTCATTTCATTCTAAATTTACACATAACAAAATTGAATGTTTCTCAGCCGCCATGATCTATCACTGTGGGTTCACAAAGTTTCACAAGATTAATCACACATGTAGTAGTCACAGTCACAGCAGGCAATTAGAGCAGAAAATCAATGAAAACATATGCCAGAACTCAGTTGGCTACATTTCCAATTGTGCTCCCATTGCTGTAACAAGTTTTTACATGTTTTATATAACCTCTTCTTCTCCGTATTCCCTTCTGATCCATCTGCCAGACCAGGAAAAATGGGCAAGACTCACATGGCTCAATTCACAGAACACACTATTTCATAAACAAAACTGCTTACTCTGGTATTTTCTTCAAACATACTGAAGAAGACATTCAGATTTCATCAAGCTGGTAACACAACTTCAAAGCATCTTATGCTCCATGGCTGTATCCCCCCCATTCCAGAATTGGATGAACAAACAGCACAGTCATTTACTAAACACTTTTACATCTTTTAAAAAATGGTTTAAAAAAGCCTTTGAAAAGCTTACAATATGGAGAATGTTTCATGTAGAAAAGTAAAACATAATATACACAGAAAACAATGAGAACTCCTACATCCACCTAGAGGATAAAGCATTACAGGACTAGAGCAAAAAAATTCCAACAGATTTAAAATAATAAAAGCTGCAGCTCAATACCAAAAGTAACTAGTCCCTCCACTTCTATAAACTATACAAAGCTTCACAAGGACATGCATACTTATATCTGCACTCAGAGCAGCTACAAACTCTTTGCCCTCGTATTGTCAGTTGTCAGTCTGTGGATTAATAACAAAAATGCTGTTCTAAACTCACTCTGTCCTACTGACGAAGCAAAGAGCTGGAGATTCTTCTCCTGCAGTTCTAACCTAATCCCTGCATGAGGGCAGCAAGGGATTCAAAGAAAGGTTCTATTACCACAGTAATAGAACTCTCACAAGTATTAAATGTCAAGTACCTTTTCTACAGGAAGGAGGGTTACAGGTACTGAGTATTTGAAATATTACTGAGTATTTGTAATATTACTCTAAGAATTAACATCCATAATGCTGGTTCCAGATAGCTTTGAAGTGGTCATATGTGTATGATTCCTGCAATGGCAATTGATATAAGTTTATTTCTTGAAATGGTATCCTCACAGCTTTCTATCTGAAAAATAGTAGAAAGAACTCTAAAAATACAGCTTTCCACATTTTAGTTTATGGAAAATGGAAGGCCAGTAACATGGAAGGGCCACTTACCTTAACAATCACCAAAAAAACGGGTAGGGAAAACAAACAAACACCAAGAAGATAACCCCAGCTACAACTTACCCACACTTCATAAATTTCACTTCAATTTCATTTTAACATGAGCAAATGCATTTTTCCAAGTTCAGAAACAGGAACCATCAACTACAACATATTCTAAAAGGCAGTCACTGCACAATAGTTTAAAAACATAGGTAGGCATCATATCCAAATCAATGTTAAGTCCCTATACAATGCCAGGGAAATGCACCAAAAGGCTCACCTACTCTTATATGCACGTTTTAATCAGAGTACTGCACCCAGTTCTAGTGTCCACATTTAGGGGAAAGGAGGAGAAAGCAAAAGAGAACTGCATAAGGCAGAGGAAAAAAAACATCCAAAGGCTGAGAAAAAATGCCATCCTCTAAGGCCTCACATTGGCCATTTTTTTGGAATACAGAAATGTGGGGTAACCTTGTGGAGTACAAGCAGTTCCTTCAGACCAAATAGTTATATATTCTCTCTAGTTAAAAAGCAGAGAAAAGCACAGAAAAAGCAACGGTATAAGAGCGAGAAGCAAAACTATAAATGTTAAACATATTTTAAAGAAATCTGTTAGGTTTACCGCAATTCGCTGCCAAGAAAATCTGTTCTTCAGCTCACCAGATGAGACAAGCCATTTTCTAGAATTATGCTTACCCTCAGAATTCATCTACCTGAGACGGGAGTAAGATTTCTGGAAGGCCAGTCACCACTACCCTGTGGGAGATCATCGTCCAAGAACTCTGCAACTGCTTCTTGAAGTATTTTTTATTTATACCCTACACGATTTGCATGAGGTGTTCTAAAACTACACTGTCCCTTACACTGAGCCAGCAGACATTTCTGCAACAGGTAGGCAGCCAACACAAACCACTCTGGTGACAGAAAGGTGAGTGGCAATAATTCCAAAGGACAGCAGTGTCTCCCACCTGCATAAGTGTCAAGCAAAGCAAACAGCATGCAGTGTTTCCTGCCAATAAGTCAGCTTCAAAAAGGTGCTAACTTGGTGAATGGTACACCTATGAAATGCAGGAAATAAGAGAGAATAAGCACCTTTTACACACTTCAGCCTCTAACTGTCTAAATGTGAACACAACTGTGCTGATAACAAGAAAGGATTTAAGGGTCTAAATGTCTTCTCTTTCAGGTAAACATAATAAGAGGAACTAAAAAGTTAATCAATGAGCTGTTTAAGGACAGAAATTGCAGCCACATTTTATGCAGTTTCTATTTCTACTACCTTTCCCCAGCAACCTCAATTACTAATACTGATGTTCTAGATGGAGTTCAGGAAGCAAAAGAATCTTTAAAGCCTTGGAAAATGAGGGATCATCGGTAAAGGAAGCAAAGACATCCCACATCTCTTTTTAAGGGAGACACAAGGCTTTTAGATCCCACTAAACAATCCCAGTAACGTCTTTGTAAAGTAATACTTATTACACACACTCATGTGCAATAAGACACCTGTTGTTACCAATTAGGTATTAAACCTGCACATTCTTAGATATCAATTCAGATAAAAGGGGTAGGCAGACAAGTCTTCACCAGTAATTGTATATCCAACTTCAAATAAATATAAATAAGCATTTCAAGAATCTGAATAACTTTGGGTTTGACTTTCCCAAAAAACAAATAAAGAGTTTTGAAGGTAATAGACAATTACGCTACAAGCAGCCTCAACAAATGAGGAGAAATTATTTTGTTTTCAGCTCTTCAGACTCTTAAGAAGTCAATGAATAAAATACAAGCATTTCCTTTCATTCCATCCAACCACTTGAATCTAAACCTCCTATAGAGACTTCAAGTATTGCAAAAACCCTCAAAAATGTAAGCATATTCCCAGAGCTGTGAAACACAAGTATGAATGGAAACAAAATGCACCTAAGCAAACACAGCTTCTCATAGATTCCTTCCATCTTGTGGCAGGACAGACATGGACGTACCATCTATGCTCAAAGGTTTTATAGCTATTCGTAAGAAATTCTGTCCACGCTTACATAAAGTCATTTAGGATGCATATCACCTCTGCCCCCACCAGTCATGGGGAAAAAAAATATGTAAAAAACCAAACCTGTAAAAATATCTTTTTCCTACTAACACAGCTGTCAAACTCGCAATTAGGTTATCTGCCAAGACTTGCGAGTGGAAAGAGCTTTCTGTCCAACCAAAAATAAAAATTTGCCTCTGCCTAGTCACAGAAGGATTGATGAATCTTGCCTATTTCTCCTGTGTACAGGAAATGCACAAAATAGATCTTGTGGTTTCGTACTCAGTTGGGTTCAAGGATCTCTGGTCAAACCCTTCATAAGTACTACAGAAATGTTACTATCACCTAAATGAAGACCAAGAAGTCACAAACATCTTGTTCACACTGGGTTGAGGCATCATATTCACAGAAATAACTTTAAAGAACTGTAAAATTTTGTCTGATCACTTCTGAAAAATTTTAACTGCTTGTACAAAGTCCCGTAGCTCTTGGTCAGTGATTCAGAGCTTGGTAATGGCAGCACCTTTACAGTGAAAGATAAAAAGGAATAGGTATTTTAAGGTGCCAGTTTTGTCCTTCACTTGAACCAAAGCCAGAAACACTGATAGCGTGAACAGTCTCTGCTGAAATACCAGACTACCTGATAGCAAGGTATTATGCAAAAAGTTCATTCTTTTTCAGATGCCAATGTACATCTTTAAAGAGAAATAGACCTTCCTGAAATACAGCAATCTCTATTGCTGTGCTTCACATAGGGAAAAATAAAACCCAAAATACTCACTCTGGAGTTTATGCTCAGCTCATCTTGAAAAATACCATATGAAAGTGCATACAAAACACTTTTCTATGGCAACCACAGACACACTACCATACCTGGTCTGAATACCAAGATTAGTATGCACTGCCACAGTCCAGGCAGCATCCAGGGGAAATTATTTTTTGGATTTCAATATCCAGACTCCAGTGAAAATCAAATGTATCTGGCTGCTATACAAACACACATACACTTCTCATTGCCTGTAAACTCTACCATCTGAGAATAAGGCATAAGGAAAAATATGCCAATACACCTCTGACTTGCTTTACTCTAGTAACTTAACTTAAATGCTTCCGTTAGGTCACGACAGCAGCAATGAACTTGTGAATCTCATTTACCACTTGCCACTGATAAAATTTTAGGTTAATGCACCTGAATCAGAATAAACTGAGTCTTTTCTAGTACAGTCCTACAGTTTCTCAACAAGACTAGGTACAGCTGCACACCACTGCTAATGCACTTCAGAGAAAGCAAACCCTACACACAACACATCCAGTCATGATGCAGACAACAGACCTAACCAGCAAATCAGAAAATATCATTAAGTATTAAAAGCACAAAAACGCATGAGCCACAAACACTACGGAGGTGTTAGGCTGGAATCCAACATCTGCACTCCCTTGGCCCACCAGAGCAGGGGAGCCAGGGGAGGCTGCCCTGACTCTGGGGAATGCACAGCATACTCAGGGCCACGGGCACACAGCAGAGAGGAGAGAGGGAGGCCATCAAGAGCAGCGGCCCAGCGCCCCTCACTGACCCCGCAGCCGTCAGCCGTCCCCGTGTGGGGTGGTGGGGGAAAGCACCACAGCGCCCGACCCGCGCCTCCTCGTCCAGGAGCTCGACGGCGGTGACGGCCCCGCCGATGGTGAACCAGTCTCGGCTCTTCGCCTCGGTGAGTTTCCGCAGCATGGCGGCGGATGGCGGCGGATGGCGGCGGATGGCGGCGGATGGCGGCGGATGGCGGCGGATGGCGGCGGATGGCGGCCCCGGGCACGCGGTCCCCCGCCGCCCTTCCCGGCACGTGCGCGCCTTCCCGCCCTCCCGCCCGGCCCGCCACAGCGGGAGCGCCCCCAGCTGGCCTGTGCCCTCCCTGCCCGGACAATTCGCCGGGAGCTGCCAGCTGAATTCCTCCAAACCCACTCCCAAAATTTATTGAAGACTTCCTTAGAAAGGCAGGACATACAGATGCAGACCAGAAGTTTAGGGGAGGGTCAAAGGCCTGTCATCCCTAATGGATAAATTTCAAAAGAAGAATAGGAACTAAGATAAATGTGTCACTTGAACTTCCCTTTCATCCTGCCATCCTCTCTTCTGAAATAACTGCAAACATGTGTGCAATTTTAAATCAATAAATAATAAAATAATATGAACACAGGGTAGACCTTTACTTTTTCTAGTAGGATTTATCATTTCCACACTGAGTGCCTGATCCAGTGCAGGCATTTGGCTGCTTTAGAATTGTTACTGTCAGGTAGGTAATTACAAATCTAGGGTATATGTAGAGAGATAAGAATACCACAGTTTCTGGTTTCTTAAACATATCAGCCTCAAAATCCTAAATTAAAGAAAGAAAAGGATTTTCCTCACTAAAATTTCAAGAGGTTTTTAAAGTTTTAAATGAAAGAGGTGACATACGTGCAGTGTTTTGACATAGGTTATGTTCCTATATTAAATGCAAAAAACCCATGTAAGATTCAAGATCCAAGGAGTCTTGTTTGTCCTGTGTGACAAAGCTCTTACATAGCAAATCTATACACCTGCAGATTATGTAAATCACTCACTGGGAAAGTAAATGTAGTCTGTGATCTCACTAAAGCATTTTAACACACACAATAGAGGTCTGAGCTCTGCTTTCCTTTCACAGCCACAGGAGGCCTCGGAGGTCATTCCCCCCCTCACCCCACAGAACAATGCCCGAGCACAGCTCTGCAATTCCAGACACCCTGTCCTTCCCGAACCTGGAGGAAACGGCCTGCAAAGCACGTAGGTGCTTCAGACCTCATAAATATAGCCCAGTGGGTGCCTCCCACTCCTCCGGGACAAGCTGTTCCCGAAGGGACACGCTGCATAGACTGTGACAAGCCCTTCCCAGCATTGTCCTGGCACGGAACGCCTGCTGTGCTTGTTCTTGGGAAGCAGGACTGAGGTGAAGATCTACATTAGAAGAGCATTGCCAGCAGATCATCGGAGGAAGTGATCCTGCTCCTCTGCTCATCTTAGGGGAGATGAATATGGAGTTTTGTGTCCAGTTCTATGCTCCTCAGTACAAGAGAGACATGGAGCTTCTGGAACATGTCCAGTTGAGGACAACAGAGAATGATAGGGGAACTGGAGCATCTCTCTTATGAGGAATGGCTGAAGGAACTGGGCCTGTCCAGTCCCAAAAAAAGACAACTGAGATGGGACCCCATCAATGTATCTGGAAGGAGGGTGGCAAGGGGATGGAGCCAGACTCTTCTCGGTGGTGCCGAGCGATAGAACAAGAGGCAACGGGCAGAAACTGATGTACAGAAGTTCCACCCGAACACGAGGAAGAACTTTACTGTGCAGTGACCACGCACAGGAATAGGTTGCCTGGAGAAGGTGTGGAGTCTCCCGCACTGGAGATATTAAAGAACTGTCTGAATGCAATCCGGTGCCACGTGCTCTAGGATGACCCTGCTTAAGCAGGGAGGATGTTCCAGGTGCCTCACTGCGGTCCCTTCCCGCCTGACCCATTCCGAGGGAAACGGGGCCGACACCGCCGCGCCGCGCCGCCGATCTGGTCCTCCGCGGCCATAGTGGGCGCTGCTGTCCCTGCCCGCTGCGCGTCCCTTCCCGGCGCACCCCGCGGCGGCACCGGAGCCGTCCCCGTTCCCGAGTGTGACCTTCGCCGCTCCCCTGCCACGGTGGGTCCGGGCCCGGCGAGCCCCGGCTGGGTCCTGGCGGGCACCGCTCGGGGATGTCTCGGGTGGGGACAGCCCTGGTTTAGCCTGGGAAGGGAAGAAGGGAGAAAGGGAGTGGGGCCCGCGGCGCTGGAACTTTGCCGTTACCCGCCCACCCCCGTGCTGCGGGTCGGGCCTCGGGCTGCGGCGGGTGGTGGCGGGGAGGTCAAGCAGACAGCACATACGGCGTTGTTCCGTGTAGATTTCAGAAAAAAAAAAGCAGAACGACGTCGCGCCCGCGCAGGCCCTGGGGAAAGGTCTCTGCCGGACTTTAGCGCAGTGATAAGTGGAAACAGCACTGCTCATTCCCTGTGTTTTGTAGCGGTGGGGAAATCTTTCCTTCATGTTCTGTTCAGTCTCCTTGTTTGTTAGTATGTCTTGATATTCTGCTGTAGCAGAGTGACTGTAATCCACTGTTCATGTGAAATTACAAACCGTGGAAATTTAGGTGATCAGTGTGTCATTAATAGTGTTGGTGAAAGCACAAAGGTGTTTCAGGAACTTTTGCCACAATGATAAATGATTGAAATGACTGTCCATAAACAAATTTAAATGTGGGTTTGTCTGTAATTATATATGAATTGCCTCAAAGTTGTTTTCATTCTTTAAGAAACACCTAGGTTTTTCCAATTGTTTTGACACTGGCTACCCTTGCACCCTCTCCTATTAGAGGCTTGCCAAACGATGCTTTAACATTTATTAACGGGGGATAAGTGAGCATTACCTCAGAGAAGTTTAAATCTGCTTTTCTTTCCTGGGTCTCTGGTTTACCATGTGCTGTCTATATGTGTGCATAGCCGACTTTATTGGGTTGTAACAAGCATGAATAGTTGGGTGAACTGCTGTGCATAAGAGGGAGAACGTGGGGCATCTCAGTGAATGTGGTGCAAATGTGAACTAACATTTACGGGAGTTCGGATAAGCTTTATTTTAAAATCTCCTACAGTTTTCTCTTTGTCTTACAAAGCTGCATGGAAAAAAAAAACCACCAACACTGACAGGCTTCTTGCTCTTGGGGCATACTTTGAAAGTCAAATAGTCATGATAAAGCATGAATTCATTAGCTTAACATCATTTATGTTGCTATTTTGAGTAGAAATTACCATGCTGGAAGAGACAGCTGTGAGGGAGGGAAGCTAAATTGGTAGTGCAAGGAAGGAGCCTCTCTGGCTTGTCTGGAGTGAGACTTCCTCCTGAGGGAATCTGAAAACATTAGGAAAAAGCTGTCACTGATAGAGAGAAGTCTAGCTATTGCTGTTCTGTAAATGTTGTGTTGACTCATCTTTGAACCCGTTCATCAACTGTAATTCTTTTTTTTTTTNTAATTTTTTTTTTTTTTTTTTTGTGTTAGCCCATAAATTGTAACCTTAACTCTGAATGTTCATTTCTTGGCTTTGGAACAAGTACTTTTGCATGCTTGGGGATATTTTTTAACCTGTAAACTGCTGCTGATATGCATCAGGAGCGTGTCTGTGTATAGATGAAGATAGACGAATATGCGTGTGTCTGTATATATGTTAAAAATCCATCAGGTAAGAGTACAGCTGCCAAAGTTAAAATGACAACACTTCTTGTAAATTTCAGATGGTGCAGACTATGATTCCAAAGGCATTGAGGCCCATGAAATTCTACTTCTCTACTGTGTATCAAGAAATATGGGTTGGTGTAGCATTAGTAAGTTATGCCTACTACAAGATTTCATATGGGGGTAAGTCACACATTATAGTCTTTTTTGTAGAAGAGAATACCCACAACAGAAATCAGTCATTGAAGATAGCCAGGAAAGGAGAAATTAACATTCTTCCCTAGGGCCAGGTCTTTGCTATAAAAATTTAGATGTTTTAAATGCTGATTGTAGAAGGTTCCACTAACAAAAGTACTCAAATGTAACTGTGTTTACATTACGAAGATTAAGTGATACAGGAATTGGTTTTTAAAATGCAGATCTAACTTACTTGCTCAAGATTTTGAAAAGAAATAGCTTTAAAAAGGTTTTCTCACATGACCTTGTAAAGTGTGTTTTGGGCTGATGGCACCTCAGAATTAGAGCTGAACATGAGAATTCGTGTTGCTTGGTGACACTGGATGACTTCCTCAGAGAAAGAAACAGAGTATCTAATGTAGAAATAATAAATTTGAATGGGCCAGAAGCAGAAGGGCACAAGAGATTATGGTGTCTTAAAGGTCCTGTTCGTCAATTTTGGCTACGCCAAATAAATCCCAAGTCAAACCCTTTACTGGCTGTCGTGAGCAATGAAGTGTTGTAAGTTGTAGACAAAGTTCCCAGAGAAAGGAACCACTTGCTGTGGGAGCAGCTGAGAGATACTACCTCAGTATTTCTCTAGCTTTGTCCAAATAATAATAAGTGTAGCATTCCAAAACTGATACACTGCACTTAAAAGTTTAAGTAAATATAAGCAGTTAATCTTAATGAGTACTTAATGACTATTAAGTAAATATGAGTAGTTGAGCTAGACAGGAAGGAAAAAAACATTTAACTTTTGCTTTAACCTTTTATTTCAAGAAGAATTTGAAATAAACAGATTATTTCAAACTTGTCTTCATGTCATGCTACATTAACTAATGACTTAGACGACCCGGTGTCGAGTTTTGAGGGCCAAAAAACCTGGATAAATGGCAGCTGTATGCTAAACTTTACTTGAAAGGGAAAATAGTTTTTAATAGCTGTAGCCCTTTCGGCACTTTGGGGAATAACTTTGCAAATAATACATGGAATTACAGAAGAGTATGTTGTAGGATAAATCAGATTGGAAGGGACCTCTTGAGCTCACCTGGTCCAAACCAGTGCTTGAAGCAGTTGATCACAGATCAGGTTGCTTATTACCTCATTCATAATTTAAGTCAGTATTTCCAAGGATGGAGACTCTACAATCTCTTGTAACTGTCTTCCTTACAAAGAATTTTTTTTTTGATCACTGTGACACAGTATTTTAGGGGAACAGTTACAATGGGAATGTAAAATACAAAGGAAAATTTTAAAGCAAATGTTTCACTTCAGTTTACATCCATATCTTGTGTGTATATATCCATATATTACATAAAATAGTCACATTCCATAAATGTTTCTTTTGAATTATAGTAGAAGTCTTGATGACTAACTATAATTTCTGAATGCATGGAGTCCTGGTTAATTAAAAACAAACAACTTTTAAAAATCAATATAAAGTTTACTGAAATGTACCATGGAAAGTACATGTTGTACACTTTCAATTTTTGTTTAAGCTAATAATCTAATTAAAATTTATCTGTAAAAAGTAAATACGAAATATATATATTAACTGTCATTGTTCAGCTTATTTTTTTTTCTTTTTTTTCCCCCAGGCAAAAAATCATCAGGAAATAGTAAGTATTAGATATCTAATACTTTGATGTAATTTTTAAATTAGTGCAGCAAAAATTAGTTCAGAATATTTTACATTAGATAAATTTGGAGCTTAAGTTACAGATCTAGCATATGTTTAAAGACTGCTTCAAAATAAGTAATTTCGGTTGTATTGATAATTTTATAACCTAGAAACATCTGTGGATCTGCACATAAATAATCTTTTGTGTAGGTTTTAGGAGTAAAATGGAAATTCTGTACCTTGACTGTGTGGGCGAGGAATTTTTTCAAATAATAATAACAACTATTTAATGGCATTATTTAAATCAGCACGATTTCAAGAGTACCTGCTATTTTAGCTGTCAAGAAACTAGAAAGTATCAACTTGTGTTTTGAATTGGTATTTTTGTATCTTTATAAAGCAGTGTTTAGATACTTAGGGACAGTTTCTTCTGACATCACACTGGAATTTATTTTTTTATGACCTGCTGTATCTCAGTTCACTTTCTGCACCATGAGAGAGAACCCACTTGCTCCCAGTTGAATTTGTACATGCAAACATTATTTACATTTTGAAATGTGCAATTAGAGAAAATACTGCATAGTCAACTTAGAACAATAGTGTAAATAAACTTCAGTTCTGGAAGAACCATAACAAAACCAAGAAAGAATGGGTGTTTGACTGTAATAGGGTTTAAAACTTGCAAAAGAGAATTCTTAATATTTGCTAAATTTACTTATGCACACATTCTGAGGGTATTGTTTCATTTGAATAGCCAATTCTTGTGCCCAGCTGTAAGTACATCTCGATGTAAGATGTAAGGTTGTTAGTTCTAGGAGCTGCACTACGTTCCTGAATTGATTTACTTTACTGTTTGAACAGCCTAAATCGTGTCTTTGTTTCAGAGTCCTCTGGTTCTGGCCATCATTAAAGATCTCTTCTCCTCTTGGGATATGAATTTGGCGGTTCATCATCTCTACTGCAAATGACTCGAGTTACAACCCCAGGGAAATAATGAATGCTAGAAACGTACCTGATCCTGCTGTAATTGGAAACAGAATAAATCCATTGTGCAAAATTTAAACATGTTGGACAATATATGTTGGAGTGCAGTCTTAACCTAATTTTAGAATAAGGTTCTACAGTTATAAGTACCATGTTAAACTTTTTCAATTGTACTTTAAAAGGGACCAAATCTTTATAATTAAACTTTAATAGAATTAGATTCCTTCCCCCCACCCCCCCAATAATAGCTTTTTTGGTTATTTACTTTTAAAATGTCATTTAATAGGATGCCAAGTATGAGGACTGAATCCCCAGCTTTTTGTGAACTTGTGGTGCAGTAATCAAGGGTACCAAAAACTATATTTTAAACTTATATTTTGAAAGAGTTCCTGCAAGGTTTAACAGCAAAAGTTATATTGTTATGAAAACAACATGCAAAAAGTTTACAGATATTTTTTAAAAGTGCATAATTCACAACTATATTTTTTTGTCCTTCATATTCTAAGGAATTATTCTGAAAGGCTTTTCCTTTAGTCACAAGTTTTGCAAATGAGTAAGTAATAACATGCCCATATTGTATAAGAAAATTGATGTTACTTGGACTTTCATTTGCCATTGGAGCTTATGAAAACCTCAGAATTTAAAGGGCATAATGAAATCACGCACTGGCAGCAGTTGGTATGAGCACAAACATTTAACTGGCTTCAAAGTTTTCCTTTTTTCTGAAAGTGAAGTAATACTTGTATTATTAGGATGGGTCATTAGTGGTCTTTGCAGACAGCTGTTAGGACTCCATAGCAACTGTATTTTGGAGACTGTAGGAACATATGCTATCTTACGAAAATTACTGTTCAGAACTATGCATTCTGAATTCTGTACCAAGGATACATAGTATGTAAAACCAAAACTAGACTTCATGTCATGTTTTGTTTAAATTTAGCCTAATCTGCCTTTGAGAAGATTAAGAGGCTTAAGTCATTTTAATGACTTAATGCTTACGTACATCTTTTTAACTACTTCACTGAAACATCTTAAATCTTTCAGCTTGATTAAAGTTTTGCTTTTCAATCTCCTGACTGACTGCAGTATCTGGCCATAGCTTAAATGTTTTGTATTTGAATACTCAGGAACTTGATAAACTTACCTGCTGATGGTAAGCATTCCAAACACTGTTGCCTTTAATTTCTTCAAAATTTATACTTACGCTTAATGTACGTACTGAGTAGAGTAAAATCACCGGTCTTATTTCTCTGAAAGTTTTTTTAAAGAAGGCAAGAAGACAAATTTCACTGAATTTGAAAAGGTGACATCTGTCCTTTATTGATTTTTGACATTTATTCCACCTTCCACAGTTTTCTTTGTTGCACCTTTCATTAATCTGTTTTAGCTGATTTCTTTAATTATTTCTATATGAGTTTTTCTGTTTCCTCACCACAGAAAAATGAATGAGAAATCGGAAGAACTCACTACTAGACTTTTTACATAAAATCAAAAGCATCCAAAAGAAGGGAATAGAGAATAAAAACTAAAAGAAAATGGAACTTAAATGAACAGATATTAGGCCACTGGTAATTACAGGATGGGTGAGTTGTGGTATACTTAATAAGCAGTTCAGATTGAAAATTTATGCCAAGTAAGGAGCCATAAGAGCATTTGTAATGCAAATTTATGATCACTAAGTTATAGTTCCTAAGATACCACACATACTTCAAATGACCCTCTTTAGCAATTTTCAATTAGAGAGCTCAGGCAGAGAGACCAAGAAGAAACATGAATCACTGCAGGATTTGCTTCACCTTAGCCAGGCCATTGGTACTGAGGTGCATCAACATGCTCTTCTGATCTCTGGGTCTGGAAGGCAAGAAGAGCTTCTGCTGACCTGCCTTTGGACCACATTTAACTGCACTTCTAGGTAAACTAAACCTGCTTCAAGGCTTAACACTTCTTTCTATCTGACTTGCTTGATTTTCTAGTGGGGAAAGAAAGTACATATGGGCAGCAGTGTCTGGGTTATAAAAATTATAATTTCTACTGAAACAATGCCATATGCAACTGGTTCTTCCATTGGTGCGTCTCTGTCAGGAATTTCTATGAAGGCTACAGAATATTCCATCCTTTGTGATGCTTAACACAAATATCTGCAAAACATAGGGGAAGTAAGACTGGTGTTCATGTTTAAAAGATTTTTTGGTTTTTTACTTGAGTAGCATGCAGAAGGAGGAAATTCAGTCAGTGGCTTGACTCAAAAGTAGAAATCAACACACCCATAACATGTAACACCTGTAGTACTATCTCTATGCTTCCTGCTTCTCTGTGCTGAAGTAATGTAAAGCACAATAGAGGAAAGCAAACTAAGGCATTGTTAGAGCCATTTCATATTTACAGTGAGGTGTGGAAGGAGTAATCAATTTTCATTTCAGCACTAGCACTTGGAGCATAGCCCATAGGTAGACAAACATCTCTAGGAATACCCACCCTTGAAGTGAATAGTCTTATTTTAGAATATGTGCCTTTCTTCTGTTATAGTAATTTAGCTAAGGTGATTTCTAAAGCTAACTTAAAACAAAAAAATTTTCTTGTTCTAGGTAAGTGTCTAAATAGACAACACTCAGCTCCTGAACAAACCTATTTGCTATGCAAATGACTATGTAAGATCAGGACTTTAATCCATGGATGCAATATTCATCATGATTCACAACACTGGTGAGGGATATGCTTACTGCACATTGATGGATCATGTTGCTTCCTTTAGCTGCTGCCTCTTTATATTGCTGACATTTCTAAAACAGGATTACATTTAAACTTTATGTAGTGAAGTAGTTAAGCAACTGCATTCTTAATTCATTGCCTGTGATGAGGCATAAGCAGTGACAAAACCTTTTTACTACCTTTACCATGTTAGTGGAACAACAAACATCTTTAGGGGTTGAAGAACCTCATCCAATTATTTATTTGCAGCATCCTCTTGACTAAGTTTTGTTGTGGCACTGGTAACTTTTTTTTTTAATCAATACAGAACATGAAAGCTCAGCAGTAGGAAACTGTATTAATAATAACAATGGTAATATAAGATGTCTCTTTACAGTACAAGTCTTCTCTTTACAGTACAAGTCTACAGCATTAAGACCCACCCCTTAATGCTAGGTCTTACAACTGGGAGTTCTCATTTTGGAGCTTGGGGATTTCTAGAACATTTCAAGTGCTGTTCTACAATTAGGAATCTCGGAGTTTCTCCTGCATGCTAATAAAGTATGATAGAATACTCTAGGGGAGCAGCCAAATACAGCCAGAGCCAAGGAAACATTAGTCACAAGGCCCAACCTACTTAACCTCTTTAATGGCTAACTTGGAAAAAACCCAAATGTGTATTCATGTTAATTGGGAGGATGAGTAAAGCTGCAGGAAATGGTCCAAAGTAACTAAAACAGCTGAACAAGTCTCCTGTTTATCTGAATCATGATAGCAATCCAGTGTTTGTCGTACAAATGCCAATACAGAGCTGGTATGTACATGTGTCTTGTACTTCCAGTCCCGAAGGAAGGAACAGTATCAGGTGCTTGTTAGACACAGGTGGTTATGTGTGACATCACCACCAGCTGACTAAACTGAAATGGAGGAAATCAGTGTGTGAAATATCTATTGTTTCATTCATAGAAATCTGTGAAGTTACTGGGAAAGAAAGAATAGTAAGATGGAGATTGCCCCAAGGCATTAAAGATGTTAGTTAACAATTCATTAAATAGAGGAACAAGAAGTGACAAGATAGTGCTTGAACAGCAAACTCTTCAAACTGTAATTCCATGACCTTTAGCAACTAACACTTAACAGGTAATATTTTTAAGAACATAAAGCCACATGGCTGAATAGGTAATTTATTAAAAACTCATAAATAAGACAGTCTTGTGTCATCTGCTCCACTGCTGCAGGCAAAGTGCTTGGAAACAATTACACTCTCTTAACTCAAAATGAACTGACCACCACTAGAAGGGATGATTTAGATGTTTTAATTAAATTCTGTCTTTGGTTGTGGTTTAATAGTATGAGCACTCTGGCAGCTAGACCAGCTTGTGGAATTTGCACCCTTACCACACAGTGCCTTGCTCCTCATAGTTGTGCTGATACAGCCATTTGTGAATCAGATCAGGTGACTTTGCATAATTTTACGGGGTTTTCCTCCTCTAAAATAACAAAATAAGCCCTTGTTTTTTGGTGTTTTTTTTTCATTTTAATTTGGACCCATCTGATTCCATTTACAGCAAAGCTGCTTTATAACTAGATTATAGCACAGCAGTTGGGGGCGGTGCAGGAAAAAGGCAGAAGAATCAGAATTTCTGTGTTACCATTTACTCAGCCAAGTTCCCTAAGTCATTGTGTCCCTCATAACAAGGCAATGCAAGTTTCCTCCTCATCCACAGCTATGCACATGATCAAAGCTCTGTCTCTCCTGGAAGAACTGTCATCAGTGTCAACAATCGGAGCAATAAAAAGAATGCACAACTCCACCCTGTACAGAAATCAGGAATGACAGCTTGTGTTTCAGCAAAGGCAGAGCCTTACTTCCTTCCTCTGGGACAGCACATCGCTTTCTTGAGATTATACTATCACTTAATTAATTGGGACAAATGAACAAACAAATAGGGAACAGGGAGAACCACTGGATGATGAACTCCTAATGCTCAGTACTAGCAGGAAGAATACTTTTACTTAAAAAGGATAAAATTGGTAGTGGTTCATCAAATTATATTATTGGTTGTCATCAAATTAATATATGCTTAATTATTATGACCTTCTAAAGGATCGTAAAGGAATGGTTTTTAATTGATATGACCTTTAGCTTTCATATCCATATCATGACACTACCTTCAGTGATCTGCTGGGAGAGACAATAGAGATTTCTTCAGAGCTAATGAAGTGTATTTGGTAGAAAATGATAATGGGGATTATGTGGGTGGTAGAACTAAGAGCTGTATACTGAATGAATCCCATCTGTGGTGACTGCTGCCTACACAGATTTTTTTCTGCAGTATTAGTTGTAGTCTTCGTTTCTTGTTTTAACCTGTTGTGTTTAGCATACTTTTGATAATATTAAGAACAGCTGCAATTAAGGGGGAATTCTTCAGGTATGAAGTAGAAATTATTGTGAGGTATTTCATATGGAATGCTATGTAAACAAGCAAAATGGCAACAACTAAACTGAAAAGAAGCAAAGTATTATGGGAGGAAAAGGGAGAGATGAATAAAGTGGACAGACATTTCATAGAGGACCAAGAATACAGGGAGGGATACCCTATTGGGGGAGGTCTAACTGAAAGCATTTCCACTTTTATAAATAATTCTATTGTTTATTTTGTACCTACATATATATGTCTCAAGCTATGCTTTTTTCAGCACTATTATTGACTCCTTACTCCTGATGCTTCAGGTATACTTCTTAATTTAGTGCAGCTGTACAGAGAAATAGCCTTGTTTAAATTCCCTTAAACCTGACATTACAATTCTCTTTATACTCCTGATGTTGTATTCCACATATTGCATACAGCTTGAAAAGAAAATTCTTCTGGTCTCAGTTAGGATTTCTAGACATTCTTTAAAATAATTAGCTAAAATTTAAATTCTGCGTTTCTTTTAGTAAGCTAAGAATTTAAGTCATACCAGTTTAAACAAAGGACCTGACTCTTGGTTTAAGTAAACACCAAGACATAATACAGTTCAGCATGCTTTGATTTAAGTAATTCTGTAGGAGTAATGCAGCTAGAAAAGGAATATTGCAAAAAATATTTTTACTTTGCTTTCAAATTATGTATTCTTATTAATGCTAACTATCCCACCTCTTTTTAAATTAAGGCTAGTACATTAAATATGTACTCAGACCTTTCTAGAAGGAAGAAAGGCAGAAGGCAAGAAAGAAAATGTTTCCCATAGGAAATAGAAGAAATAGAAAAAAGATTCCAGTACCTTGTGCTGTAGCTTGTCCATGTACAGAATAGAAATACTGGTTTTGAATTTGAGACATAAGCAGTAGACAAACCTTTAAAGTAGCATCTAATCATCCCCCAGCAAGTAGGTTATTATTGGGTGTACTCCTCCGTGGTGAACACACTCCTTTCCAGCCTTCTAAATATTCTCAGGTTCAGCTGCATATTATGGTATCTTCTTTGAATAAGTCAACCTAAAATAGACTCTAAACACACACCACTGATACATTTTCTACTGTCACTATTTCTAGAGCTTTTCACTGAATCATTTTCAATAAGGTTCCATCAATGCCCTACACAATTCATCTGCTCCTAGTGTTGACATTCTTCTGTTTATGCAGCTAAGAACTGTAGTAAACTTTGTTGTAGGATCACAGTAGTAAGAAAAAAATAAAAATCAGAAATGTATTTCTGGAAGATTACAAAACAGTGCACTTGGAGACAGAATCAACTTTACTCATTAATGTTCCCTGGACTAGAACATTGTTGCTTTACATGGAAAAGGAATATTTACAGGAACAGAAGGGATGAACCTTAAGCATCAATAAGGCACAAATCCATTATTTTCGTAACATGCAAAAATCATTGCAAATGTTAGATTACATCTGCTGGTCAGATTACCTGAGTGCAGATGCTCTTCTATTAAAATGCACTACTACAATAGTGTTTGTGTCTGGAAAACTGGGATTCACAATAAATTGTGTATACCTGTATAGAAGACAGCCATGCTCTGACAAGTTTTGGTAATCAAAAAGTGGTAATTTAAGGTGGTGTTTATATATACACACATCTATATATATATATCTATAGATATATATGTCAGAGTGCAGAAATGTTTTCCATAGAAAATGTTTTCCATATGTTAAAGCAGAACCTGTTTCACATCTGCAATGGTGTTTTATTTAACAAATTTAATACTCTGTACTATATTTTCAGAGGAGACTTACCTTGTGTATTCCAATATATAAAATCTGTGATAAGTACATACACAGAAAAAAGCTAAGGAATGTTATTTCCAGCAGTGTAGTCTTAATAATGTAGTTGTTTAAATACTAAGTATAAACAGACAAGGGTGTTTTTTTAAATACACATTTAATTTGGTTTATAATTTTTTTCTCCTTCTCTACATGAGCATTCTTCTGCTCAGACACGTTTTCCTCTTTAAGCCTCCTTTGCATATCACTTTGTCAGTAATTGCTAGAAAATACCTTTCAGTATATTCCAGACTTCAGAACTGAGCAGAGAACTTTCCCAGTCTCCCCTTCCAAGCTGCAATCCTTCAAGTTCACCCATTACCACGTTCAAGAGCAGGAAGCAGGAGCTTCATTACATAATACCCCCTTCATGTTTGTTCTTACTAGATCTATTTACCTCAAGAAAAGTAACTAAGAAAAGGACAAATTCTAGTAGGAGACGCACATTTCAAACTAGGAATTACTGAGTTTGTATACTGCAGTAATAAAAATCTAACATGAAAACAAATCTGCATCTGATACAGGAGGAAGAAAGAAAAGAAAGGAGATTGGTTTCAATTATATTAAATAAGTAGTTGGCTGTCTAAAACAAAGGAGTGATGTGAATAGAAAAGTTGAAGACTAACAACCCAAAATTTTTGCAGCATGAGGGAAAAACTAATGTATCACAGAATTCTGCATTAGTCTTTTAGCTGAAAGTATTTGAAATCCCTTAACACAGAAACTGTAACAAACACTTAAGTATTTAACTAAGTCATAGAAGAGATATGTGGGAACAATTTTAGTCTTACAGTAACAAATTAAAAAGCTGGACTCAATCTTAAAACATGGCCCATCATTTTCCCTTCACATTAACCAACTGGTACACCCAAAAAACAGTAGCACATAAATAAAGGAGGAGTAAAGAGTGAAGGACTGACTGTCCCTAATTAATGTTTCAACTAATAACCCATCATCTGCTCATCTCAGATATTTGCACTCATCATGGCCATATTGAAAATTTCAAGCAAAAGGATTTTTATAAAGAAACATCCTGAGAGTCCAAATGGCTGTAAAGCTAAAAGTACAAGCAGAGAGAACATCTCCCAGGACATTAAAGTTTTTGTTTTCTCCAGCTCTTTGCATATGGTTAATGGCTTCATTGTTATAAATTACAGGGGAGCACAACAAGATTTTCCATCTATAAAGATGATGGCATGTCATCTTACTGGACTGTGTCTTCTGTAGCTGCAATATAAACCAATACCTTTTAGTGCAATAATTTTATGAGTGGATAGCAATACATCTCCCAATGAGACCACAGCACTTCCCACTAAGTACATGCTTTTGTGTCATATGCATTGGATTAAGTATACAATTTCTGTTATTGTTTAAGGAAATTACCTCTAATCCACCAAATGCAGGGCTGGAACACATGACATACCAGACACCCAAATCCCAGGAAGTGCACACAGCTATGCTACACACTCCTGCTGTAATTGTTACACTTCTCAGAATGATGCACCAAGTGCTGGGCTATGGAAACTTCGGATCATGAGTCACCTAGTCCAGCATACATTACTTGAGAATATTACAAGGCAGTGATGAAGAAGTATCTTTCTCCTGTTCACGTGTCTTAAATACTGTATACCAAACAGACATCAAAGTGTTTCCTTTAGGTTATTATTTGTAGTTTATTTATCTCTGAACAGGTTTGGTGGGGTCTGAAATGCCTTGGCTGTATGTGAATTCAAGCATGGCAGCATATGACTACTGTTCAGTATGAACACTTCATTGCTGCAGCCTTAGAAAGTCAGCGTGATTCTGGAATGAAAGGCTGCTTAAGGCCACAGTAACAAATATACCTTTCCTTTACATATACACTCTTACTTTACACTGTATTTCACTAAAGATTTTAGGCTCCTGCTGTGAAACTCCCCATGAAACATTCAGTCTTTTTGTTTGTATCATCTTTGTTACAAAGCACTGCACTGTGGAGCCACCCCATGAACTGCCTGGCAAGTTAGAAGTACTTCTGTCACTCAGCTTAAATTGCTTACCTACTCAGAGCCAGTTCCTCCTGCATTATAGCAAATGCAAAATACAGTTTTTGAAGGGAGAGTTGTATTCTGTAATAAAGTAATCCACTTATTCATTTAGCAAAGAGACATCATTTTCTTCAAATACATGCAAAAAACCCCCAGTGCTCCTACCCATATTCACTTTTAGAGATTTTATTCTGCCAGTTGTGAGGGAACCCATCTGAACTGGAGCCATCCAGAAGTCTGCTTCCCAATCAGAGCTAGTCATCCAGGCTCCATCCTAAATCAATACAGAGATAGGCACCTTCAAAGACCAAGGGATTTAGATAGTGGGATGAGTATCTCGACATTAATGGATTACCTGCAGAACTGCCTCTCCCCCCTCCCCAGCCTGATTTATCTCTAGAAGCAGCCTCCATGATTGAAAGGACACACCTAACTCCTACATTAGTAAAGATCGATCCCACCCTAAATGTTTGACCTCTGACACTGCTGCTGGCTATAAATAGCACTATCTGTTATTTAAAATAATACCACATGAAAAAAGTGTTACATTAATTCAAAATTATTTTCCTGTGACACCTCTGAAGTGTGAAAACATTTTCCTATGCTCTGGAAAAGCGTCCTAACAAGGGAATGCAAAACTGGAGAACACTTGGATCTCAGAAGGTAGGAAAGCTTATATTCCTCCTTTTGTCTATGCATGGAAAAGAAGTAGGAGAGATTCAGACGTAATAATTTTTAAAATTTTAAAAACATCTACATTTGAAAATCTCACTAGAAGATACTTAGAAAACACAAGTAGGATTCAGAATTTCAGCAGGAGGGCTCCTGAAAATTTCAGTAGTCTGCCACCTGTATCTATGGGAATCTCTGCTTCTCCTAAGAATAATAATGATAAAATAAGAGGCCTGGAAATTTATTAACAGCAGTTAAAACCCCTTTTTCCAATAAACCTAGGTTAAATACACACTATGTTTTGGTCATTTTTCTCTGTGTATCCATAAATTCCAAGTGTTTAAACAAAACACTAAATGACAGTTTATGCATTTCAATCAATTTTCAGTTTCTAGGTAAATACAACTTCTGCACATCTCACAAACTCAACACACCATAACCAATAAGCATTAATTCTTCATTTTTTTATGTAAATTGAATAAATGTGTGTTAAGATACAGTGGTTTCAATTTGTAAAGTTAAATAGAATTGCTGAGGTTTTTTAAGAACCAAGAGGAGAATAAAAGATATTTGTTTTAATATGTTTTAATCCTTACACCAACAAATAAGCATGAACCTTTTCCTTTAGAAAGAGGTCGACAAAATTAGAACATTTTTCACAAAGGAAGCGGATTTGGAATCAAATAATTTGAGTTTAGTACCTCTGGCTTTATTTGCTTCCATAACCAAATTCTTTTCCCTTATCTTCATAGGCATTCCCCAAATCCTAACTGCTTTCATGCAATCTCAGTTATCCAAGAAAGGCAACTGAGTTGTAGATATCACTGGCCCCTTGGGCCAAGCACTGTAATTTCTACAAAACTGCACCAGTTATTTGGTATGGAATGTATGGGCAATGGAGAAAAAAAACCACAACTATATTCTTATAAGTGATCATTATTCTGTTCACAGTAAACAGATTTCTGATTTTAAGTTGGAATTTAAGAAAATTTTATAAAGGCTTCTTTGTCTCTTGACTGCTAAGAAAGTGGTTCCCAAAAAGATTTTTCTGTGAAAGAAGGGTTAAATAACTTCCCATGCTGCAGGTAGAATTTAAAGTATTATATACTTGGTAAATATTGGTTAATATTTCTTTTCTTTCTGCATTTCTATAGAAAAATTGAGAAGGGAAGAGTTGAGACAAGTGATGTTTTCAAGGGAAGCAGAAATAGGAGTAGGAGTAGACTTGCATATAAAGTACACACTCTACCTTTTGAAGACATTTCCTCCTAGCCTTCAGTATCCAGTCTGTCTGGTTGCTGAACCTTCATCTGCCAAAAGCAACACAATGACAAACTTTTATACTACAGGTCACTGTTCCAACAGAGGAGTTGCGTGGAGGAGTGTCTGCATCCCCAACAATTGTCTACATCATATTCTCCCACTTCTCATTTTGTAGGCACTCCTGCTGTCGCAGAGAAAAAGTAATAGTGGGATAATGTTTACAGTCTTTTATTTTTTGTTATTATTCACTGAATGCAGAGAAATGTCAGCTAACGAATATACCTGAAAATAAAAAAAATTATAGATCCCTGTTTAAAAATTGCTGGCAATGAAAATGAACCTGAGAAAGACTAATTTTTATAGAACAAGTGTGTCAAAAGGCGCACAAATCTCTCAGTGTTACAATTTTAGAATTTCTAGTTTGTTAAAATTGGAATTACTGTAAGTAGTAAGAGGACAAGTAAATTTCTATTCACTCCTATCATTTTGTTGATTAAAGTTCAATATAAATTTGATGAAGATAAATTACTCCCCCCCTTTTTTTAAGGTAGATGACTATGAGCATTTCAGAGTGTGTTTTATTCAAGTCAGCCTAGTTGCAGGGTTAATACTCGCCCGAGTAGGTTTTGGAGTTTTCTGTGGGGTTTGAAGTACCATAGTCTAATCTATTTCCAAAGCTCCGTGTGTGAGGTGGAATCACAGTCTACAAGAACCTGAGGATGGTCTCAGTGTGATTGCCAGCAAGTAGTACTCCAACTGGTACTTGCACAATAACATTGAACTGGCAAAGTTCTATCTTGTGATGCTAATAGGTTTTCCTTGTAGGATTATTTTAGTAAAAGAGGCAGAGGCTTTGACCTGTCACAAAGCTAACACCAGAGCCTGCAAATGCACAGAGAAGGATACACAGTGAAATCTTAAGCATGTACATATTTTAAAAATTTACACAATTATCTGTTACAGAATCTTACATGAATAGGATATACTTACCATAAAGGCTCATACATTGAGATTATTATGCTATTACCACTTACCCTCAAAGACTTACACAAACATTATCTAAGCTCCTCAAAGTCTTGCCAAGTTAACATTTTTTTTCCACTCCTAGCTGAGATCTGTCACGGTGTTCTGGAAATAAAGTAACAAAGACTGGAAACCAGCCATTTTCAGAAACACTTGGAGCATTGGGTAGGTCCATGTATGCTGTAGATTAGGATTTAAGACTCACAGCAATATGAAATTTGTCTACATTGCATGTGTTGCAGTACTAACATATGGTGATGTTTTGACTTCTAGATGAGCTTGGCTTCTTCCAAGCTGTTAACTTTCATTTTGCTGTTGTAACTCTACAGAATGAGAGACTAGAAAATGAAGGAAACTGAACCTTACTTTCAAACACGAGACCAGATCTCATGAGTCTGACATCAGGACAAAAATACCTTCCCCTCCTGCTGCTAAGCGGAGTTCTGTACATCATACAGATTTCACAAGGAAGGGAAGGGGGAAGGAAGGTGACGCTAACATGACGGTATCCAAGGTGTGTTTCGTTAGACCAGGACAAGCTGTCGGGAAGCGACCTCAGCTCACAGGCACGGGAGCCCACCGAGCCCCGTGTTACCGCCCAGCTCCCCCCGCACACCCAGCGGCTAGAGCGGTGGGGCCGGGCCGGGCGGAGCCGCCCCGCATTCCCCGCATTCCGGGGGCAGAGAGCGCCCGGGGCCGCTGTCCCTTCCTCCACCGCCCGAGCCCGGGGGCAATCGACCGCGGGCAACCCGCCCAGAGGAGGCGGTGCCCGCCGGGCCCCGGCCCGGAGACAGCGCGGTAAAGCGCCGGGAGGAGGAGGAGGCCGGGCGGGGAGAAGCGGCGTGGCGAACCTCACGCCGAGCCGAGCACGGCGCTGCAGGAGCGAGAGGGTCCCGGCGGGGACGGGCGGGCGCGAGTCTCGGTCCCGCATTCCCGGCCCGGCCCCGCGGTCACGTGCGGTTCCGGAGCACCGCCCCGCACGGCCCCGCCCCGACAAGGAGGCGGTGGCCGGGGTTAACCCGTGGCGGGGCGGCGCGGGCGGAGCGGAGCAGAGCAGGAAGCGCCCGGGAGGGAGGTGGGAGAGGCGGCCGCGCTCCGGAGGAGGAGGAAGGGGGTTGGGAGCCCGGCCGCCGTCGCCGCCTTCGCCTCTTCCTTCCGCCTGCTGCGCGGAGCGAGGCGCACGGGAGGCACCTGTCACAGCCGCCAGGGCGAGCGCGGCGTCCTCCACGGTGAGAGGCGGCGGCGGCGGCAGGAGAGGCCCGGCACAGCTCAGCGGGCCCGGCGCGGAAAAGGCTGCGGAGATGATGCCGGTGAGTGAGAACGGGGAGAGTTCGCGTCGTCGCTCCCCGGCCTGGCGCCGCGCTGCCGGGCGCTGGGACGCCTCGCCTTTTCCTGCGGGGCTGCCGGCGGCGGATAGAGCGCGCGGCGCCGCCGTCATCCGCGAGCCAGCCGGGACAGAGGGCTGCGGGGCTGCGGAGACGTCGGTGGGCTCCGCGCCGGGGGTGGGGCCGCCGGTCACCGCCGTCCCTGGCTGTGGGGGGGCGCGACCTGCCCCCGCTCCTCCGCCCGCGGGGGCTGCGCCGGCCGTGACAGGTCCGGAGCCGCGACCCTCCGGGCTGTGGCGGAGCGGCGCCTCACGCACCGCGGCGGGGAGGCGGGGGTCGCCCCCCGGTCGCTGCCGGCCGCCGAGGCCCGCCGTGAGGCGTGGGGGGTGCGCTGTGTTTGGGTGAGTGGGTGTGAGGGGGGTGTGTCTGTTTGTTTCGGGGTTTTACACCCGAAGCGCGATCCCTCGCCGCCCGGGTGCGGGGAAGGGCTGAACCGTCCCGGGGCAGGCGGCTCCGGCCCTCCTGCCGGGGTCAAGCGAGCGCAGGCGGCGGCACCGTGTCAGCCTGACTCCCTCCTCGGTTCCTGTCACCGCTTTTGTGAAACCGTCGCTTATTTATCGAAGACAAACCCTTTAATTTTCCTGCAAACAACCTTGATTGTCTTCTGTGACAGAATCCCTGTCCGTTTCCTGCCCCCCGCTTCCCTCCGCTGTCGCTGTGGGCTGATGCAGTGGTCAGAAGAGAGTTGTTCCTGATGACTGTTCGTTTTATGACAAGATCCTCTGGGACGGAGTAATAAACAGTCACATTCCTTTTGTTGATTTCTTTCAAACTCTATTTGATCTCAAATGTGGCTTTATGAGATACTCCAATATAAGGGACTATCTCCCATGTTTTCTCTATTTCCAGTAGAAATTAGCTTTTTATTTACAGTTCCTCTGCAGTGTTTGCAGCCGAAGCACTGCAGCAGAATGTTTCTCTGTGAGAGCATTAAAGACATTTTTTGCAAGATTTTGTTGCTCTAAATTTGTTTCGTGACTGAGAGGAGGAAATAAATAGCTCAAACTGGGTGTAAAATTTCAGATTGAAGAGTACAGGTAGTGTTTAAAAGCCGGGGTATTGTGACAAGCTTTTTAACATCATGTGCACTTTAACTTCCAGCTGCTTTTGGGTGCCAAAATACTGTATTGATACTGATGAGAATTGCAGTGCACTGGGCATGGTAGAATTCAGCAACAAAGTTTGTGGAGTTACAGGCTTGTGCAATGAACATATGGATGTTTGCCTGTAGAAACAAAAACAAGGTGACAGCTTCATCTTCCTTCTCAGCTGGGTTATGCTTTACATTCATAAAATTCCTCTTGAAAACCCAGCATGACAATGACATGCTAAGTCAGAACAAATCTATTTGTTGCCCATTACTAACCCACGTGTGGGTTTCACGTTAACGTCATAACTTGGGTGATACAGTGATTGACTTCTTAGAAAGTTTCTTTCTACCTATTTGAGTGTTTCTGCCAGCATCTTGTGTTACCTTCTTGCTTGTTCAAATGTGGTAGTTGTTTGTATTTATTGGAAGGTGGTTGAAGATTCAGACTTTTTACTATGTTTTTGAAACATGCTTCAAAGCATTTTTAAATGACAGATGAATTTTAATAAAACAAATTACCTCGCTACAGGGGTAATAATGTTGCAGAGTAGACCTTACTGAGTCCAAGTCCTAAAATAATAAATATTTTGCTTTTCTAAAGACATTTTAAATGCTGTTATGGACAGTCTATCAGTCAGGAATATGTATATTTAAATAAATATATGTATTTAAATGGACTTGTGACAGTGCCTTCAGTCTTTCAGTTTTTCATCCCAACTGGACCACAAGGATGAAAAAAACCCAACTCCATTTACTGGACTCATCAACATATAATATCCAAATAATGTGAACATATGGCTGTAGAATCAGACCAAGTGTTTTAGGTTTTTTACTCAATTTTTTGTATTCTGATGATGGAAAAGTTAGTGATCTAACTTTTTACCTTAGAGAATTCCTTGACTTTGTATTCATGGAAGCTTTTTTTCCCCCTAAACCAGTTGGGTTTTTCCTTGAGCGTATTTTGGGCTTCAAGTTTTTTATATAATTAACAAAAGCATGCAATAGCAAGAAGAGAGATTTTTAATACTGCTAGACTTACCTACTTTTTACAACAATTCATCACCATAGTTTTGTGTCAACAAATTAAAAGTAAATATTAACAAACTTTTGTAGTTTCTTGAGATTCACATTTATTGGACTTGAAGTAATTGATTGGGGCCACTTCTGCATTGGTAATTTTTCTGGCATATGTACAACCATTTTTAGGAGTGAAGTAGTATCTGGAGTGCCTGTTTTTCTCCTTTGGTGTCTCTTGTGATTTTTTTTCCTCCCCTCACGTGGGGAACAGTGTTACTTCTCCGAGGTTTTTATCAATTATAGTTTCTTTTGTGAGTGGGATACTTCCCACTCTGTTCTTCAGCATCCTTTTCTTACAAGGATTTTATTCATTATCCTTTTTCATATTGCTTACTCTGGTTCTGAAAAATACAGAATAGCTATTCTTGGTCCTGAACATAGTTGGGCTGAAGAAGAATTAATGATTTAGACTACAGTTTCCTCACCTGGATTTTTCTTCCTTTTGCTTTGCTGACAAGACATATCAATTATAAACCTTTTCATGGCCTTCAAGAGATAAGGACCATGTGTATGGTGAGCTTATGATGCTACACTGAGTATCACTTCTGCTAAGTGTTCCTATGACTATGCCTTGTATAGAGGAATATTTTTTCACTGAAAAGTAAAGGTTAGTGTTTCTTGCATTCTTGGAATGCAGTGTGCAAACCTAGAACTATGTGGTATCTTTCAAAGAGGAAATCTTTTGGGTTAAAACAACCCCAGTTATATTTATTTGCAGAATTATTGTGGATATAGTTCCTTTTTCAGCCAGATAATCTATAACCTGATTGGAGGAAGAGTTATGTATATTTTTGTCTATTTGCCTCAGTAGAAAGGCTTTTTTTGTGTGTGTGTGATACTTTAGAGTTTGTATTTGAAAGAGTGTTAGAAACTTTTCCTTAAATAATGCAATTAATACTTTTTTGCCTCGGGTGATAGTTCCAGAATTACCTCTTCTGTCAAGAATTAGCATTTTCCTTGGGCGCAAGGGTGCACACAAGAAAACAGTCACTTATGAGGAGCAGTGTTTTGCCACGTACAAGGAAATCCAATGCAATAAGGAACTGATTGGAGAAGAGTGTAACACTTCCCTTTTTTTTGCCTTGATTTTGGGTATAATTCTTTCACAGTGTGTGAGGTAACACCCCAGTAAAGAACTGTGTAGAGTCCATATGCCACCAATAAAGTGTCAAGACATGATGGTGTGCACTGTGTAAGAAATTGTGATGGATCCAATCTTTTAGGAGGAAGAGTTGGTATTGCATGTTCTCCTAGCAGAGCTTTTCTGCTTTTGCCTTTAACTTGTGAATATCAGTGAGGTTGCAGCCAGTCATTCATGTTTTTGAAAGCATCCAGGAGGAACCTTAAGGGACTTTGTGTGAGGCTTAGAGTTGCTGGACACATCTGCCTGTGTATGATCAGGTAGTTGTGATGGTTGTTTTCACAGAAGGGAGAGTGAAAAGTTTAGAGTGTTGAGTGGTTTAATTTTTTTTTTTTTTGGTTGTTAATTTTGTGGGACGCTGCAAGTCTTCTCTGAAGATGCACATAAGTAATGCATATTTTATGTTAGACTAGAGAATTTGTACATAAGCTCCTGACCTCTGAAGATGAATAATAGGACTGATAAAATACAAGAAAAGATGGGATCTCTGCAGGAGTTACTTTTCAATTAAGCTGGTGAATTAAGAAAAATAGGGGTTTGGTGGGCTTTTTGTTTTTTTGGTTGGATGGTTGGGTTTGTTGTTTGTTTGGGTTTTTTTTAATTCTAAAATGAATATACACTTGTCCTGTGTTCAGTCTAAAACATTTTTTCAAAAAGTACAAAGTGGGCATTGTTTATTAGATTGCTTATAATTTAAAACTAAAATACTCTTAAATCAGTGTCCCCTGTTCTCTTTCCATAGGAAGGTTGCTACTGTTATAAATATACATTGTAGAGGAAGATGTGTCACTTTAATACACTTAAATCAATATTATGAATTTTAATTATATTAATATGAGCAATTTTCAGTGATATGGAGATAAAATATATTGTGATTAATTCAGAGCTGTATAGTTCTCAGCAATACTGATCCCCTTGTTTGCTGAATAAATCTGAACTGACTGCAGAGAATAATTTGCATGTTTATCAGCCATTATTAATGGAGTTATTTATTGCAACAAAGCTTAAAGGCCATTTCATGTTTTTTTGGATCATGTCACTATTTTTTTAGGTTGACAGAATATGGCCTATTCTGTGGTAAAAATAAGTTCATCAGCTTCACCATGTCAACAAAAAGTACTATACACATGCTAGTCTGATAATAGAATATTTAAATACATTTATTAGACATGTGTGGGTTTGTTGAAATGTATGGGAATTTCGGGGGAAAGAATGCTCTCTCATATGTAAACATGGATGAGTTTGTTGTCCATTGCAGACTTCAGAGAAAATAACTATTTGTTTGTCAACAAAATTCCGTTCCACCAGATTGATTTATGTAACAAAGCCAAGCTTCACATGAAATACATTATTTAAAAAACCTTGCTTATTCAGATATTTATATTTAGATGCATACAGCTGTGGAGCAGCCCCCATTATGCCAAGAGTTGCCCATAGACAGAAAAAAGGCAGTGCTTTTTTTAAAGAATTTGAAGTCTAATGCTTGATATTAAAATCAGTGCTCGTGTTTATTATCTTTTTTAATGTCCCTGAGGGTTAGCTAATTTTTTTTTTGTCTTTATAAACTATCTTTAAAAATAAAAAAAATCATTGCTGAGAATAGAGGTTTGAAGAAGGAAACAAATTATTGCCTGATTAGGGGAGTGGGGGGAAGGTGTCTTGCTCCCTTTCCCTCATGACTCACTGTTGGAATTTACAAGTCTTATGTGTTTGTCTAAATTAAAAGCTTAGTATTACCATACATTAATTACTAGCCCAAGAATGCTCAAAATACTTAACCTCTGAAGTGAATGTACTGGCCTGGGATATAGGAGGTTCCTTCCTGGGTTTGTGTCAGATCCCAGCAAAGGAAGATTTTAAATTTTTTTCTTAAATTGAAAAATTATATTATTAGGTGATCCAAAATATCCTTGGAATCTTTCTGCATTTATGAATAGTTTTTCCATCAGCCTTGAATCTGGTGTCTTAAATTGTGTCTTTGTTCTTAAATTGTGGTAAGATTTTTAACCAAACAAATATTCTAAGATATGAATTTTAACACTTCAGGCTGGTGCATTTTTCTGGGAGTTGGGAAATCTGCCATTATCATCTATTAAACTTGAAAGCATGTAATAATCTCGAATGTGTTAGGCAATTTATCAGTGGAGTGTGCTCAATGTTTTGAGGTTCTGGAAGCAATTTTTTTTATGACAGACAATAATAGAATTATATTGTGCAGTAATAGACACCATCCTTCAGAAGCAGATTTGTGTGTCAAAGGCAACAATGGTACCTGGAGGACAAAGCAGAAATTCTGCTACAGCTCAAAGGACCAGCATGAATATGAACTACTTAGTGGAGGAACAAAAAATGTTTTGAACTTCAAATTTCAGTCGCTTTACCTGGATTTTAGGTCGCCCTGTTATTTTTCTAAGATCATGCTTGGAAGCAAGTCCATGTGCTGTACTGGAGAGCAGGTTTATCGCTGTGGTGCAGTAGGATGTTGAAGCAGCTGAATTCCTTTCTGGGCTGAGGTTTCACAATAGGGATGAGCTGGGTTAACCATTTCCTGCAGCTCTGGAAGAGGCTGCTTCCTCTTCCTTGCTGCTCATTCCCACCATTGGCTGGGAATGGACTGCACTGCTTGTCTCAGCAAACCCATGTAAATGTAAAAATAGCAGCATCCAAAGAACATGGAAAAGATTTGTGTACCTGTATGTAAACATGTATGTGTGTGTATATTGCATTGACTGTTGCCTTGTCCATGATGGTGCAGGAGGGAGCCGACTGCTTGGCTAAGATTGATAACAGAGAAGGGGATGGGCAAGTGGAATCTCTCTCTTCAAGTATTTTTGTTTATTCAGTTTAGTTTATTGTGGAGCTCTCCCCCAGGCGATGTATTTGAACAGGTGAGCAGAGCAGTGAGGTGAAACTAAAGTCTCTGCAGTGCGGTAACATTGTTACTTCAGAGATGAGTTATGGTTTCACCAGTTTCCACATCTTTATTGCATACCCAGTAACGCTTTACATTTTCTCTGAAATGTGAAAAAGTAAGGGATATTGGGTTTTTTTGTAAAGTACGCGGTCTTTGAGGAAATCTTGAGAAACAAATATAAAGTTGGAACACAAAAAGAAATGGAAAACCAATAAAACTTAACTGGCAGTTGCTAGTCTGTCATCATTTCCCACCCTTCACTTTGCAGTAGTGCATTCCTTCTGATTTCTGACCATTATTTCCTTATTCTCTAGATTCATAGTGTATTCTAGCCTAGTTATTTGGTAGCGGAAGTACAATTAAGATTTTTGTTTTAGTTTCCAGTTCACTGCTTTGCTTAGCAGCAGAATTCTATTTATGTATGAAGAGTCTGTAGCTATAAAATACTTTATTTAAGGAATTCTAACTTCAGCAGGAAGCAATCTCATCTAAACTTGCGTATGTTGCAGACACTGTATTTAACCCATGTATCCTTGTGTCTAAGTTTGACAAAAGGATTTCAGTGTTCACATGATTAAACTGTTTATAAATTGAGAATGGAGGAGGAAACTGAGACTTCAATTTTGTGTGGGTGAAATGGATGTAACTGCAGGGGTTGCTGAAGTCCTGCATCCCTGCTGCCCCCTCTCTTGTATTGGCTCTCTCTGGTATTTATCTGTTTCTGTGCTGAGCTGTTTGCAAACTCAGCAGGAAGTTGTTTGCCTTTACCTTTTTTTTTTTATTCCTTTGTTTCTTTTTTTTTTTTCCCACCAGGATACTTCTCTGCCAGCTGAGCACACTGAAACTGACTCTGTGCAGGGTCAGATAAGCACTGGAACCAGCGCAAGAAAGGGCAGAAGTGTGTGCATTGCAGGAAGGATGTAATCAGTTTTATCAGTTTAGGTTTGGATCTTGTAGCTTGAAAGGACTCCATGGTGGTGAATGAATATGGATGGGGAGATGGATTCATACCAAAAGCATCTAGATCTATGTCCAAAATGGCAAAGAAGTGTAACTTCCCTGCTCTCTGAAGTCAGAACAAGTAAACAGTGAGTTTCTAAGGTCTCTGCTAGGCTAATCTAGGAGAGTCTCTCCAGTCCCAAATCCCATGCTCATAACCAAAGTGCATTGACTAGCATCTGAATTAACTCTGTTCTAATCTCTTGGGAGCCAGTTGGACACTGGGGGAGCAATAAACCTCATTCTCCTTAAATCCAGAATGAGTCTGTTCAGACCTACCGAGGTGAATAGCTGAGAATTGTTGAGAGTTTCTGTATTAGATGAAAAAAGTAGACAGAGCTGCATTAATGTGTGGAGAAAAGTTTATCTGCATTTCTCTCTGGTGTTTAAAGGGAAAGAAACAGAGTGGTTTGAGACTGGCAAGGTTTACCACAGCCATTAAGTACAGGCTTACCTGTATTTTTTTTTTT
>VZDJ01007753.1:42653490-42828608 GCA_008694505.1 Cyanoderma ruficeps | reverse complement strand
TTTTTTTTTTTACTTTTTAATTAAGGAGCACAAAACTTCAACAGCTGATTTTTATTGGTTTGTTTCAAGGTGCTTTAGGTAAATCTCATTGATATTAGGCAGGTAGTACTAGATGAGGTTTGTCATTCAAAGATTCACAGAAAAAAAATATTCCAGAAGATAAAGAAGGGTATCCTTAATGAAGACAGCAAGTATGAAAAAAAACTCTGGAACTTCTTCAGAGCTGCTTGATTTGATGATCAGTCTTCTGCTCTTGGTTGATAGATGGTAAGACCTATTTGCAACAATCCTGTAAGAAATCATATAATGCTAATTTGCAACGTGAGAACTTGTGTATTCAGTCATCACGATGTAAGCATCAACTGATTAGAGCAGAAATTCTTTCAAGAAGAGTCTCCAGCCTCCACCTTTTAATAATAATTGTGAATATCATGAAAGATAGCCTATGGCCCACTGTCTTTTAAACAGTGGAAAAATAGCAAAATTTCAGAGCCTTATTTTGGGAAGAATAAAAGTCTCTCCATTTTTAATCTGTGTTGCCTGATGGAGAAATGTGCTCAGTGAGAACTTGCCAGTGTACCTAGAATTATCCCTGTGTTCCAAAGTCTCTTACATGGTAACCTGTGTTTTCACAGGCCTTTGGTAGAATTATTTGCATCAAGGAGCAACAACAAGATCTCTTGCTGTTTCTCCAGATGTAGCAATTTAGGAATCAAGCCAAAAGATAATATGATGGAGGGATGTTGAACTCATTCTGTAGCAAGTGCCAAATTATATTTTTTCCACTAGAAACATCACAAGAGACATGTTTTATAGATTTCTTTCACTTCAGGCTGTGTTGCTTTAGCTGATGATGATAAATATTGGACTTGGACAGATATTCTTCTAAAATAGCAGTTTTATATGTAATGCAATCTCTTTGGGGTTTGTTTGTCCCTTTTAAGCTATACTCTTTTTTTTCCCTGCTGTAGCCACAAGTTTACTGCCCACCTTTTAAATTTTATCTAAATCTCAGGTCCTGCTTCATTTTAGCAGAACTGTCTGAATCTAAAACAAGGCATTTCAATGTTTTTACAAATAACAACCAGCTTCCTTAAAGATAATGGCTGGAGATCTGGCAGTGGTTCACTCCCATGGATCAACTCTGACTTCTTATATAGCAAAATGTAGTCTAAAATCTGCTATAAGATTATAATGTCTAAATTATGTCACTCTTCTGTCCTAGGCAAATTCTAGAAACTTAACATTTGTTAGGTGAGTTGTTTTTTTAGCACTGTTAATATCTTGCTTCTCACAACCTGTAGTCTATGGGTGATTTTTGTTGTTTATACAGTTGAACTCTGAGTTGCTATTGTTTTCATTAGGTATTGTTTTCCTAGCGGTCTGGAAGTCTGTCAGTTAACTGCTGCCTACCTTTCATTTAACAGTTTGTGGATCTGTTTTGCTGATGATAGTCGCTGTTGCCTTCCTTTAGCAAAAATGCTGACTTATTCCCCTGCACTACTGAAACCTACCACTGCAGGAGTCAGGGGCTTCAGATTCCAGATCTACAATGATGCTGTAGTTCTTTTTCTGTCAAAGAAAAGAAAAGGGTCATAAGTTTTCCCTCAGCAAATAAATACCTGGTAGGTGTAGGTTTTTGAAATAGCCTGAGTCCTGTTGAACACCTGCTGTCACATATGACTGCTCGTGAAGGGGGCAAAGGCAACAATCTTTGAAGTCCTGAGAGGAAATCTCTGGGGTTCTGTTAGTTCTTTAAGCCTTCACAACACATAGGCCTTGAACAAGATTTCCCTACATTTTTTAAGATTTTCTTTTAAATGTATACTTCTACCTTCTACATTTCTAGAAGAGGAGTTAAATACTTAATTGAAATGATTCCTGTGCTTTAGCAAGAGAAGTAATTTTATGCATGGCTATTGTCTGACAAGTTCCTGGATGTGCTTTCTCTGGGTAGGTTATCAAGTGCAGAGCATGATCAAGGTGAATATCAACATGGATTTTTTTTTTTTCAGTGACTGCAGAATAGCAAGTTAATGTAACTGGCATATGAGCTGATACAAAAAAAAGCGCGCTTTTGTGAGATAAGTATATTGAGGTACATTTAGGCAACAGGAAATTTTAAGATTTGATCAAAATCAAACGTGTTGGCCATAAATAATATGACCTTGTTCACGTTTTTGAGTAACCTCATGAATGCATGAGTTTACCAATAGTGAAATTTAAGGTTTTAATGTTTGTTAGTAGCCTGTAGCTGAATACTTCACATTTTTATCATCTGAGATTCACTCCCAGTTTTGTGGATTCTCTTGCAGGCCATATGGAGGCAATTGGCTTCAAAATTGAAAATGTAGTAAGAAACTATTGGTTTCACAAGTGTACATTTTGGCAGAATATTTTGCTCATTTTTGTATTCTGTGCAAACTGAAGTCTGTTGGTTGCGGTGCCTTTGTGAATTTTACTAATATAGTCAAATCATCACTGGGCTTTAAATTTTGTCCTAAACTCAAAGTTTATACAGCTTGAGTGTGAGTAGGATGTGAGGAAAGCTGTTTAGAAATATGGAAATTGATTGCAGTAATTTCTCACCCCATATATGGGGAATGGGAGCAAGAAGATATTAGAGGAAAGAAATCTTCTGCTGAAAACAACAGTAATTGATAATAAATTTTCTGTATTTCCTGATGCTTTAATTTGAATTAAGACTCATTAGCATACTGCAAGAAATTCTTCCACAGATTTATTTTTAAAAATAACAGCTTCATTCTGATGATAAAAAATTATTGGAAAAAGCATGCTGGTGGATAACTTGTTGATTAGATGGATTTTAAGTGTTTCTTGTTAATACAGGGAAGTGAAATTGTTTGATCTTACTACTGTTTTTCTGGGGTTTCCACATAGTAACATCAGACATTTTTTTGGGATTTGTTGCTTCTGAAATCTCAATAGTATAAAGAAATACTTGTGACTTGAGTCAAGAAGGGCTCTTTAGATGGCTTCAAACAGCTCTGTGGTTATAATTTCATAGTCTGTGGGTTTTTTAATGTAATTACTTAAAGTTTTACCTAATTAAGTCTGTAATCATAAAAGGGGGCTGTGTTCCTACTGCAAAAAAAAAAAAATTAAAACTCTGCTTTAATGCTTGAAATGTACAACTACAAATTCTACAGCTGTAGCTGATGGAAGTTTTATATAATAGCACGAATTGAGGCAAGCAAACCTGCATGAGATAATTGGTAACTTGTAACTTTTTCTGATCACTCTACATGCAAAGTTGTGCATATTAATATATCTCATCACCAAAGGGATGATTTTTTACATTTTCACATTTTGCTTGCCTCTCATTCTGTATCCTTAGTCTTACTCAAAGTTCACATTTGATTGATGAGACTATGACATTTCAGCAAGATATGGGTTTGGAATTTCCTGTTACAACTCTATTGTAGTAGCACCTTGGATATAGTAAACTCCTGGGACTCTCAAGTTAGCAAAATCAAGGACAAAAGTTGTTAAAATTCTTGGAAGATGCTGGGGTCTCTACTTTTCTACAGTGATTCACTTTAAACAAGTCTTGTCTTTGCTGATTGTTCTCATCTTGGAGTTGTAGGCACTGCTAAAAGCTCTGAAATGGCAAAGCATTGCAAGATCATGAATGAATGTTTTGGAACTCTTTGTTGGGGAAAATACATGGTGAGAAGATAATGCCTTCCAGTTCCTGTGAAACAGAAGGATTGAAGTTGGCATTTCTATCAGAAATTGTTTTGTACTTTAAGTTCATCGTGTGTCAGCCTTGTATTTGAAATGTCTGTTCAGTGATCTGCTAGAAGAGAAGGAGCTTTTCTTGTTCATTTACACAGTGAAATTTCTAGACTGGTTTAAAGACCAAAAACAGGCAAAGGGAGAGTCTAATATGACTAAACAGTAGTATATGACTTTAGCCATATTAATCATCCAGTATGTTTTTAAATTGCAGTCATATGTTTGATAATTCTTAAACTGACGAAAGTTTTTTTAAAAATTGTCTGTTATCCGCTCTACCTTTAATATCATGTAGGCATTCTAAATTTGGGTAATAAGAATAATGGATAGTACAGAAAGAAAAATTCATTGTTTTCAATTTCTTCGGATGCAGGGGTGTTTTTTCTGCATCTTTGGTTCTCTGCTGGAGTGATCTTGCTTCTCAACTTTCCTATATGTGTCTTTCTTTTTTAAATTGTGGACATAAAATTACATGCAGGAAACGTAATGATCTTCAGGTCAGTTTTTGCCTGGGACTCTGGTTTTGTTTGGAAACACGGGGTTTAGTTAAAAAATGGTTACACAGAAAATAAAAAGCCAACTGAATAGTTTGCCATCTTCATCTGCAGAACTCACTTCCTTTTTTTGTAGTAGAATACATCAATATTATTGTAAAAAAATCTTAAACTTGTTTTCAAGTCTAATGTTTCAGCGTGTCCTGAAATAGTACTTGTCTGATTCCTTTCTGAGAGCTTAAATACCTCAATTTGGTGTGAGTATGATATAAAGAAATGCCTACTTATGTGGAGTTTGTTGTTGTTTTTACAATAAATATTATCAGCTGCCTCTAGTAAATTAGCTTGGGCATAAGGCAGTGGAGGTGTGGGTGTACGATTTATTTCTTCTCAAGCTGTAGTGTTTCGGGTCTTGGTAGCATGATGTAATAATTGAGAGAGATGTGGTTCTTGTCTCCACACAAATTATTAAAGAGGATTTACTTAACTCTATACTTTTTAAATTCACTGTCTGAAGATGAAAAAAAGGTTGGGTTTTTTTCAGTAAAATTATAGAAAAATGGTGAAGCAAAGACTGTGTTCAGCAGTTGAAATTTTGGCTTTCTAGACCATATCTTAACTAAGAATCAACATGCTACGTCAGCTGGTTTTGGGGTGGTGGTCTAGTTTTATCCCAGTCATATACGGTGCAATGTCCAGTAACTGCACTCTGTACCGGGGAGTGTAACTTAAACAGCAGAACACAAGTAGCCAGGTCAAGGCAGATTCTAGGACAGCTGGACCAAACTCATTTAGAAGAAAGGCAGTCAGACCCATTTGAAAGATGATTTGTTTCTGTATAGTTGTGTGTGAGGTGTTTAGTTGTGACTAGTGGGATCTCTGCTGTGGTAGACGAGCTGAATGCATCTCTGTTGCAGAGCTCTTGGAATCTTGGTTAGGGATGAAGAAAGCAATGAACTGGACAATTAACTGGATGGTTACAGAAGTCTAAGGAGACAAAACAATATTTATCACCTCATTGGCAGCACTCTCCATTGTATTAATGACTTAGACTTGTGTCTGATGTGTTTTTTTAGCTAGAACAGCTAAGGAGGATCTCCAAGGAGAATAATGAGGTTGCATGTGCAGGTGTATATAAGGCATAGTGAACTGTTGGAACCCTGGAGGCTGACCAGGGAGATAACTCCACAGTGAACGACACTGAAGAAACCATAAAGCCATAAAACCACCTGTAAATGTTAAGCACATGGAGAGTAGAAACAGGTATAAAGGGCCAATTTGACATAAATTTCTTGATAGAGAGTGAAAAGTGATAAGGAAAAAAATTGAAAGTGAAGGTGAAAAAAAATATTGTGCTTATCAGGACTGACACAGAAAGGCAACTGGGTCAAGGCTGTAGGCATGAAGGGTGATTTTTGTTGTGACAGTTGTCACGAGTGAAAAAGGCACACCAGTGAAAAGTTGGAAAACGTTTTCTGCAAGTTTGCAAACTGAGATCATTAGCTGGACCGCTTTATGGAAAAATCCCCTTTCTCTGTTTTACATATGGTGCAGGAAAAGTAAAGATAAATCTGAGGCAGAAGACTGAGAAAATGGTTTGTGTCAAAGATGTCTATACTGCAGCTAAGGGTGGTTGGGTACCTGTGTGTTATGATGAATGAAATCTAGGGAATCATGGGAGAAACATGGCTAAGGACTGCCTTACAGCCTTGTATTGAATTGACAGCTAGGCATTCATAAGAGTCAATTGAAGATTGCCAACATTTCAGTTTCCTTAGCAGGAGATCAGGTCTAGATAGATAAAACCGTCATCTGTGTGAGTGATGCCTATTGAAATTTTTGTAGGTGACATTATTCAACAGTAGAAAGAGAAGATACAATAAGCGAAGAAAATATTCTTGTAGATTTATCCCTGTTTCTACCTCCTTGAGAAACAGCAGGGATGATAAAATGTGTCCTTTAAATAATGCAGGGAGTATGGTTTGAAGAGGGAATGGATGGAGGGGAGAGACCGTGCTAAGAGGAATACATGCAAGTATCAGACAGGGATCTGTTGAACAGAGAAGATTTGGGTAGAGTACTCATTCCAGTTCCCAGTAGGAGGTCATCTGTCAGCTGGGAAATGAGATGGCAGTAGTTTTGAAGTCAGGTTGGGAGGTTTGCTGTAGCTTATTTGGCATAGAAAAGACCTGGAGTGTGATGGGATGCACTAGAGTTTGCATGAAGGTTAAAAAAAACCAACAACAGAGTGAAAAGAAATGAGAATTTCTTTGGAAAGTTGGAATCAAACCATTGGTTTGGTAGCAGGAGCCATAGAGGGGAGTAACAGGTAATCCCACATGTGTGGTGAGAAGGAAGAAGTGTAAGGTTTGGAGCTTGATGTTTATTATGGAAAAAAGACATGATTTAGAATCCCTGAGGTGATTTGCTCATGAGTGTTAGTGTTGATCCTGTTGTGTGACATTGTGTTCACTAAAGACTCTGAATTGAGAGATGATCAAAGAAATACTACAGTGGTTATGATCACAATTTTACCAGATGGGTTTTATTCAACTGCTCCTATTTAGAAATCAATTTAAAATGAGAAATCAAAGAATTTATCAGTTCTCTTGTGTCCTGATCTTTGGCTAAGAATATTTTTTTTCATGTAACTGGTTTACTTCAGTGGGTGTACTCAGGTATTTCATACGCATACTTCACTTGCTTCCTCAGCAGCAGATTTCCAGGCTCCATCAATACTCATTTGTATTTTATCACCATGTAATACCTCTGATTCTTACCCATTCCCAGCACAAACAGGGACAGGTATGACACCGACTTGAAAATCTAATTAATATTGCCATATATTAATAATGTTAATAATATATTAACATTAATAATGTTAATATATTGCCATATATTAATAATGTTCAGTATTTCGAGTCTTCCTGTGTATGTTTCAGGATATTTGTTTTGCAGCGCAGTGTTTTAGTATTACTCACACAACCTGTTGAAAATAAATCCTTACTTAAGTTTCTTTGAGGAGTGTTAAGCCCATAGTTGGTTGCAGCACCTTGCTTCCTCATTAGTGAGATACCTTTCCCTGGGCTGGACCTGTGACGCCCAGTTTGCAGAAGACAATACTGATGCCCTCTGAGCTGAGGGAGTCAAGTGGTGTGATTGAGGTACGGCAAACTTCATCTGGTGTTACCAAGGGGACTATGAGTTTATGTAGTGCTTGAGATTGGAATTTATGGAGAAGTGACTGAGATAAATAGGATAGCTCACACCTACAAGGCTTTTCTTTCTTTCAGTCTGTCTGCTGAAGCACATATATAATCTTGAAGACATGAAACAAGTTTCTGGGCCAGTGTTACTTTTACAGCAATGAGGAAATCAAAACCTGGAAACCATGTAAAATCTCATGATGATAAGACATTCTATATATCTTTTCATACCAAAAAAACAGGCCTTCCACACAAATGATAATGAGGCAGTAAAGCCCGGGTCTTTTGGTATCCTCAAAAAGTTTCAGAAGTTTGGGTTTTGCTCTGAAACTGCTATCAAGAGCTATGGGGAAACTATTTGGCATACTGGCACTAGTAACTTGGTTAAACTAGTGTTGTTTAATTTAAATTACTTAATTTACTTATATATTGCACGTTCTTTAAATTTAACTCAGAGGGAAGAAAAGAGGAAAAAAATGTGTTTTCTATTTCCCCTGTGGCTAGAAGAACTAGGGGGTTTAAATGGTGGTAAAGAAAATTTTAACTAGACTGTAAGAAATTTCCTCTTGCAGCAAGAATTCTGGATTTCTAGGGTGGATGGCTTAGGGAAGTGGTGGAATTTCCATCATGAAAGGCTTTTCAGAACAGGTTAGACAAGCATCTCTGCAGAATAATGCAGGTGTAGTTTATCCTGCCTGAGGCCAAGAGACTGCTTTAGATGACCTCTGAAGGTTTCTTTTGAGCCTGTTGGTTTACGTTCATGTCTGTGACTCTTTCTTCTTAGAGGTCAAATTCCACTAGATTCATCATCAGTAGATTCATCATCAGTTACTTGTTATATAACCACAGTCACTGAATATTGAGACTGTGTGAATCTTCTGTTGGGGGGACAGTAATGTTTTGAGCTGTTTACAGTAGGTGATTACAGGCACTTTCAATATTATCTCTTGGCTGCATCCTGTAGCTTCCTCCAGCTTGTATTATAGCTTTTACCATGGCTTCCTTTATGCTCCTCTTGGAAAAACTCGGGGGTGAATTCTGGTATATTTTCAGTTCTGGTTGACTGCTTCTTGTGTTGAAATGTAGGTACTTGAAAACTTCAGGACACAGCATGCAAACTTGGCAGGCTGAGGGAGAGTAGAAACCTGGACTGAAATAGCCTGGAGGACTGACGAGACTAAGAGCTTGAAGCCTGGGCTTTCTTGGAATTTGTCCTGTGTCTATTTCGAAAGTAGACAGACTGCTCTCACTCAGTATCTAGCTGTTATTAATGTCAGTCTCCAGTCTGGCTGATGTACGTGTCCCACAGATAAAAGTGTTATGAATGGTTTTAAGAGTTGCCTATGCAAATTGAAGCACAACTTTTATTTACTAGGAGAGCGCTCATTTAATGAAGAGCTGTTATTAGGTTCAGTACGTGATGCCACATTTTATTTATGGGAAAGATCTGAGAGAACTGTTATTGCAGGCAAAGTTACTAATTTTATCACGTTCTTTAGGGACACTTACTGTTATGGTATTTTTTGCCTTCTAAAACATGATGTTCTTCTCTCTTTTCCATCCACTGTTTACAGAACAGTATTGACTACAGATGGGAATTAAGGTACAGAGAAAATGTATAAAATTATTCATTTAATTTTAAGCAGGAGCTTAGGGTCAGGTATCTTTCAGTGTATTTAGTGCATTTTAGGAATACTTGTCTTTTGAGTACATACTGAAGCTTCTGTTTCCTTTGCCAAAGTGTGCATTTATTTTCAATATTTAAATGCTATGGTTTCAAGAATCTAACACAGCTGAAACTTGTTCCTTTCTTCCCAACCTTGTTTTCAGACAGAACAAAAGCATTTCAAGTCAAGCTTTCATAAAAAAAAAAAAAGTAAATTTAATGTACTGTCCAAAAAAATGAGCACAAAGGACTAAATCTTTGTCAAAGTTACAGGAGACTGAAAACTACTTTGGAATATGGTAACCAGTCCTAGGCATACATTTCTATTTACAGAGGGGAAAAAAATTTACCCATAATTGTAGTTTTGTCTCTTTTTTTTTTTTTTTCACTATTCTGCTACTTTTCTTTTTCTTTCTTTCAGATGATATTAACTGTGTTTCTGAGCAACAATGAACAGATTCTGACAGAAGTTCCAATTACACCAGAAACAACCTGCCGCGATGTCGTGGAGTTCTGCAAAGAGCCTGGAGAAGGAAGCTGCCATCTGGCTGAAGTATGGCGTGGAAATGGTAAGTAAAATGTTCACTGGAAAAGGATTTTAATATGTGCACCAATTATAAAAAAAGAGTGACTTCTCAATACTAATTACTTCAATTACATATTGTACTCTTTTTTTTTCATCTAGTAGACTTTGACACAAAGGATGATATTTCAAATAACTGCAGAGATTCATGTAATTCTTGACTCTTTTTTATTTTCTGTTTTCTTCCTCAGCATGAAGTGTTCTATAAAATGCATGTGTAAGGTCGGTTAGTGTTCTGTTTCTAATAGGGTGAAGGGTATTTAAATGACAATAGGGAATCTCATGATTTGCAGTCAGTGGGTACAGATCACTACCTGCATTCTTTCCGGTCCTATTTCTTCACTGTTAGCATGTGAACACAGGCTGAAATTTAAGAAAAGAGTGTAGATGTTTTTTCTTTCTGTATCACGAAGAGCAGGTGCTCTGCTCATAGCATTATGCCAGAATGAGACATAGTATCTCTCGCCTATTCATGAACATTTCCTCTCAAAGATTTGACAGCCTCTCTTGGAGTGGGTCGTAGTATCCATATCCTATTTGTGTTGCAAATATTATTTCACAGAATAATGAGGCAGGCAGTTTTTTTCAGGAATGTGTCAAAATCCATGTACGGTAGATTCTGTTTTTAAATGGATTCTTGCAGTTGCATATAGTACAAACCTCCAGGTTATCATTTATCAATGTATGGGTGTAAGTAGAATTGGTGGATGGGTGGGGCTGACAGATGTATTCATAGAATAGGACCATGGAAGGGTTTGGGTTGGGAAGGACCTTACAGATCATCTTGTTCCAATCCCTCATTCTTATCTCTTAGTTACTGATGTGACCCCTGCTAATGTAGTTTGTTCTGTATAAAGACTGATGAGATCATAACTTGATACTGAATTCTTAAATTCTGTATAGGGGTGTTTTATTTTGATTGGGACCTGTTTTGCCAGACAGACACAACAGGCATTATTCAGATGCCTTTGGAACTTCTACATATTGGCAGTCCAGAATATTTTCCTCCTTGGAAAACTATGCCTCATCTTTTTCTAGACTGTTCTAAGACTTTGTAAAAGGAAAAGGTACCTGAAGAGGTTATTTCCTACATGAGTGGAAACTCAGAGTTTAGGCAAGAGTGAACAGGGGAAAGGTTAAGGATTGTATGCACTTATCCAGTATACACTTAGTTAGAAATCCTGTCTTTAAGGATAAAGCTTGAAGAAAGGTTAAAACTTCTTCAAATGAGAAATTTAGGTTATGGAGTCTGTGATGCCAAGTGCATCACAGATTTCTAAAATGGATTTGCAGACTTCAATGACACTCAGATATTCCTACTTTTTTCCAATCCCTTGTGTAAGTGTAAGTTCCATATGTGATATTATTTATTCTTTTGTTTTCACAATACTTTGAAGGTGTACTTAAAAAATGTAGGAAAGAATGTTGTCAACTAGCTTTAAAGGGTGACTGGAAACTGGAAAAGTGATCCACAGCATCTTCCTGGAACACTTAAACTTTGCAAACCTTGGACCTTAGAAGCACAGGTTTTCTATGGTAACTTTTAAGATTGAGAAAATATTTTATCTGTGGGTGTAATAGTTTTTCTCGAAGTGTTAGATATCAAAAGCTATAAGCTTCTATAAAGTGGGAGATAGAGTTCATCTGTGAAGTTGCAATGGAGGGACTAAGAATAAATTTTGGGTATCTACCCTGAGAATTATCTTTTTTTGATCCCATTAAAGTCAGTGGAGATTTGGATATTACTGGGCATAGAACAAGAAGATGACTGATCTCAGCTGGTTGTTTTCTGTTAATTGTGAGCACTGAAGCTCACCCAGTTTTCTGAAGTGGAGATCTACATACAGACACTTAGGTGAAGGAGGAGAGACCTGCCCAGAGCTTCTACCTGTTGTTAGCTCCGAGTTTCTGGTAAAACTCACATGAAGGTGCTTTCACAGAGGTGGCTTTACTTGCTAAATTCCCAAGGTGGTAACTATATAGATCTATTCCACTGAAAATGTAGATTAGAAAAGACTGGGGAGAATGAAAGAAAAAGTAAAACACTCCCTTACGTTTCTGGGTCTTTCAAACAGACCTGTAGTGTCAGCAGAAATGTTATCCTGCACACTGGTTTTAAGGCTCTCTGACAGGACTTTCAGCACAAATGTTTATTTCATTGTTTTTAAATGTAGGATGCTGTTACAAAATCTCTGACCTCAGCTTCTTGACCCAAAGTCTAGGGTATATAGATTCCTCAGTGGAATGACGTGGGCATATACATGATAAGTTGTCCTTCTGCTTCTTCTGAGAGCTAAATTGAAGTCTTTCCACTGAAGTTTTTAAAAATAATTTTGCCTGGAGCGGAGATCTGATGTAGAAAACAAGAGTCTGAACAGTTAAATGTGACAGTTACAACAACAAACCTTAAACTATGGTTCTGAGTGGGAAGTGTTAGGCAATTTGCAGTAAAACTGCTGCATGTTGTGCCAGTGTAAAAGCATATTTTATCCCTTCTATTACACTGTCTCTGATCTCTCACCCTTATCCTCAAGAGATCTGCAAATGTTCTTAAAGAGGACATTTTAGAAAGTAAAATTCAAAACAAAAGTTAATACAGCAAATCATGGGCTGAAAAAACAGGTTAGATTTAGTCACACACCATGAATGGTCTGTTTTCCTGGCAGTCTCTCCATGTGGCACAAATGACAAATTACACCTCCCTCCATGGGAAAGTCTACCTGGCCTCTTGTGAAATGTCCTTAACTCCTCTGCTCTAGGTGTAGCCACAGCTTCTTTCAGGTAACCCAGCTGAATAATGCATGTCTATTCAAATTCAAAGCATTGGGGTTTGTGGACTGTAATCTTATCATCGGGTACAAATAGCAGTTTGCATGCCCAAAAGCCTTTCTAACCTGTGTTGCTCTAACAAAGTACTTTCTCTTTTAATAGTCTTCCTGTTTTGTGTGTTTATGTACTAGTAGATGATAAACACTTGATTTTATTTTTAGAGGATGAGAGACCAATTTTCTTCCAGAAAAATGTTACTAAAATCCAAAAATTGTGTAAGATTTCTACACTACAGAGGAAGATTACAATAGCGTAGCTGTTGGAAAACATATTGGTTTATTTATTATTGTAGCTTTTATCTCTTTGCTTTTGTGTGATAAAAAATGGTTGAGGGCTTAACAAGGTTTGCAAAATAGTTTAAATGTTGTTTACACTAGAGTGAAGAAACTGATCCTTCTCAGAGCCGCATGGCCTAAGCATTTCATTTATTCACATTTGATGTTGGTATTTCATTCTCTGTTCCCTCTCCTTTCCAATTTCTTGAGATGAGTAGTAGTTGAAGAAGTCACTAGCATTTGTGCCTGATATATCAGTATACTTTGTACCACCTTGTGCTTTGTCAGTTTGACGTTTCCCCTTTTTGCAAGGATTTTTCATGTTGTTACAGGAGACAAAACCAGAATGTTCTTCCTCATTTCCCAGTTATTGCAAATAGCAGTCGGTAAGGAGGGTCAAAGACAGGTATGATGCCAGAGAACTTGAAGTATGTTTCAAGAGAGAATTGATTTCAACCTTTAAATCCACCCAGTACTGATTTATTCAGTTCATTTGCACCTGGAATGCCCTTCAACAACTGGTCATAACTGGTATTCCTCAGTGTGGTGGTAACATAGGAGGCGAGAGAGTGTGAAAGAAATAGTTTCTTACTCTGAGAACTCTGTGTACTTCTGCAAACCTGAGCAGGGAAAACCTCATTTTAGATAGCAAACTCCCCTATGGAGAAAATCCGTAACTTTTTATTCTGGTTTCATGTAGAGGAGGCATAAATGTGTTTATTTCACATAGCAGGATCCTTGAAGTCAGGATAAAAACAGATTTTGAAGACTGAAACTTACTTTTAATTAGTGGATTTATAGCTTCACTGGAAGAATTTTGCAAGTCTTTTTTGAAACACTGGTGTGGTGTCAGTGTTTCAGATTTACAGGGTGTTTTGGTTTGGAATACTTAACACTAGCCCATCCTCAAAACTTTTACTTAAAAGAAAAGGATTATAGCTCATTTCTCAATAATATTTTAGAATCTTGATCCAACTTAAAATCCAAGGCAGTTTTTTCAGGTAAATATGGATGTATGGATTGATCATGGTTTTCTGCTTTGTTGTTCATGAAAGCAAATGTTCTCTAGATTTGATATGTTGCTAAAGTACAGGAATCCAGCCTTTTTGTTATTACTCTACGCCCATTCTATTTAACTTTTTTTCACACTCTCAGAATGCTCTCTCCTATTTAAGATTTTTAAAAAAATAAAATTAAAGCTTGAAATAGTTTGGAGAAACCAGTTACTGACAAATATTTCTGAAACTATAACAACCAGGAAAATTTTAACTGTAGCATTTCTCTTTGTTTTGATTTGATTTGACTTTTGGTTCTTAAAGAACTGGGATTTTCAGAAAATGTCTCTTGTACTATTACACTACAAATATAAAATCATGCTTTCTTCTTGCACTTCTTACAGTTTTAAATTATAGGAAGGAATGGGGATTTCAATGCTTATCATGTCTGGTATAAAATGGTAATGTCCATTTCTTCTTCTTCTTTGTAATTTGTTTCATGTAGCCAGGTTGCACAGAGTGATTAGTGCTGCTCCATCTTTCTTTGTCTTGCTTCAGTGATGTTGATGATGCTGTAACTACTTCAGCCTGTTTTCTATCCACTTTAGGGTAACATCTCGAACTGGTTTGGGAAAGAACTGCTAAACTAGTAGAAAATGTCTTTGCTATTTCTTTCAATTGTCATTGTCTGAAAAATATTAGTCTTAATTATTGAAGGTGCATTATGTAAATGACACCTTTGACCAGCTTCTGGGATCAGGGCCTTACCTTTAATGGGAGACCAGCTCAACCAGGAGCAGCTACTCCTCACCATTTCAGAATTAGCCCAACCCTGTTACAGTTGAGTTTGCCTAGCAATTTTTCTGTTTGGGCGAAATTCCTAAAGATTCTTATCTTGTGTCCTAAAGTCTCTGAACTAAACCACTTAAATATTTTTACATTCAGTGTTCTTTAGAAAACTCATGCAGCAATTTTAGTGGATATGCTTCAAAGCACTTAAAACCTTACTTTACTTTAGGAGTTGAAAAACCTGAAAATCATGCTTTTGAAATTCCTTTTCAAGAACTGAGCAGTAATAAGCCACTGACTTTATTCTTGTGTGCTTAAACATTATTGACAATGTTTTTAGGACACCACTTGGGTGAGGAACAGGAAGAAGTGAAGCAAATAATCTATTTTTTAAATGCACTTGTTTTGGTTTGAGGTGGTTGGGGGGGGGGCAGTTGTTTCTTTTGTGTGGGTTTTGTTTGTTTTAAAAAAAGGTAAGTAGCTAGTCACCTGATGAATATGGTTAGCTTGTGGCTTAAATGACCCTTCCCCACTAAAAGCAGCTAGATCTAACTGTGGCTAAATGGTGTTAATCACATACCTATTTGACATGACTTATTTTGACAAAAGTTTATTATATTAAATGCATTGTGGAATAATTGATTAAAATGTAATATTTTTTAAGTACTGCAGTTAAGTATCCCAAGAGTATCAAGACATGTACATCCATCTAGTTCATAATGTAGATAAATTTAGATAAATTTCATTACATAAAGGTATATTTGTGATTTGATTTTCCCAAGCCTTTCCCAAGAATTCTCTTATCTGAATCATTTTGTCTTCTCATGTCAAATGAGTGAAGTATGAAATGGATGACAAGCTTAGTGGTGCTTTTCCCAGTAGGAGATAGTGTGGTTTGGGTTTTGGAGGCCAAAAGTATTGCTTTTAACAACCAAGTGTAGTATATAATATAATTCTATTCTGGTTAGAAGATGTATTTTGGTACCTTAGCTAGTATTGTATCTTAAAATGGGGATTTTATTATCTGAATAAAAACATTTGGTAATAAATGCAGTCATAATTATGGAAGCAGTGAAAAACTTGTCTTCTTAAATGTACCTTTTCATTTTGAAATACTAAATATATAGTGTGCAGCCTCTTACTAACAATACATTTGCTCAATTTAGAAGAGATAATTACTCCATGCAAATGTTTTCCTGGGGAAAAGCAAAGAGATTGACTGTTGCATAGAACTTGGTCTTTATTTGTTCAAAGAGTTGCCAGTAATTCCACATATACTGTAAGTTAGTGTCTGGCAAAGTGTGTTAGAGTGGGAGTACCTGCTCAAGTTCTTAGGAGATGAAATGTCAATATAATGATAAGGCTTTTTGTCTGTGTGGAAACCAGAGGTTCAAATTGAATGAATCATTTTAATATCAGAACAAATTGCCCATTTGGTTGTGATGGGGAGAAGGTTGCTATTTCCTAAATTAGGGTTCCTTAAACACTGGTATGGATTTGCAAGCTGGTACTGTAGTGCTGTGGAGCAGTGAGCTGTGTTACAGTAAGAGGTCGTCTTTTAATACCATACATCCAGTTGGTGCCTGTTTCTTAGACTTCGTGTAAGACAAAATACACTGGATAGATTGAATTGCTACCAAAAAGGACATTCTGACCATTAATAAGAGTTTTGTATGACTCTGCTTGGTTTTAAGGAGTTGTGATGAGGTTTTTTTGGTTTTGTACCCCTAGAGCGCCCCATACCCTTTGACCATATGATGTATGACCACCTACAGAAGTGGGGACCCCGCAGGGAAGAGGTGAAATTTTTTCTTCGTCACGAAGAGTCACCAGCTGAAAGCAATGAACAGAGTAAGTACATTTATCATTTAGTGTTGTTACTGAAACAGATTTAAAAGATTTCTGGACTGAGTTTGTTTTTCAGTTCGTTCAGTGAACTTAAGCAGTTATATATAATACAGCTTCCTGGTACCAAAACCATTTTGAACCTTCCTCAGGGGCACCTTTATTCTTGTTCTCCAATTCTCTTCTTTAGAATAATTTCTACCTGTCTGATGAGTAATAGCAAGATCTGCTTGTATTCTGCTTAATTTGGGTCGAAAAAAGTTGGTAGATATTAGAGACTTGATGTAGTTTTTTCTTAATGAGAGAAGGTCCCTACATTTTGAGAGGGTAGAACGGTTCTTCTTGAGGTCCTGTTCTTTCAGTTGCACAGAGAAAGACTTGGTAAACTCCTTTGCCTCCTTTAAAAACTCAAATCTATTTTATAGACATCACTGGCAGAGGTTTCAATATCTTTGCTTTCTCAGTACTTCATGTAGATATATTTAATAGTTTGGTTAATTTGCATCTTGAAGAATTGCTGGTCTGCTTGGTTCTGTAGGAGAAGTGTTTGTATGAAACAGTGCGCTATGAAGTGGGGTTTCTTAAAAGACTGGAAGAAAAAATAGAAGTGTTTTAATTTTCTGAACTTACTGGTGTAGATGGTACTTAATCTATGAGAAGAGTTTTGAGGCTGCACGTTGTAGACTTACTGGCGGTCAGACTGTCTGGAGGACAGGAAAGGTGTCTTGGTGAGGTGTGTTTGCATGCCCAGATTATCCTGACTCATTCAACTAATCTGACTACTTTTAACAACAGGATTTTGAGTCTTTGCTGAGTCCTTATTGCTTTCAGCTGAGGCTTCTTTTATTTATAAGTGGTTCCTGCTTCTTTTGAATGCAGAAGTAGCAGACCTAAAAATCTGTGAGGGGATTTTGTATTAATTAGGTACTTTGTAAAATAGTCTATTATCCTTTGGGTAATACAAATATTAAGTATGTTAAAAAGTTTAAGATGCACTTAAAGCCAAGCATTTTAATGTATAAGGAAAGCATTACTTCTGAAGCATACATGCAAGGCTTTTTAATTCATCACTGGGCTATGGATCGATTTCTAGATTAAAGATGTTTATAAGTTAGACATTAGAAAAGCTTCCTCTGCTATATTAATTTATATTGTATTCAGTTGAAGCTACTGCTCTCATGGACACAAATTGTGAAACTTGAGTACATTGCCTTCCACGACAACTTTGCCTAAAGAGAAGTCAAGGAAATAGAGCTGCATGTCTGTACTTTTATCTGAGGAATTCTGTGAAGTAAACGCTTTATTTCTGCTTTATTCACTGCTTACAAAAAGTAACTTTAGTAAGAAAGATTTGGAACTTGCAGAATAAAAATTCACAGGTAAAAGTTTGATGTAAATTCTTGAACAGAATTCCCAGAACATTTGAGGACAGACTGGAGAGTAAAACACATTTGTGTTGAAAACTGAACTTGACACTAAGAGTGATGCTTTACTTTTAGGTGGACGTCAAGCCCAAAATCAAAGAAATGGCATAAATATACCTGTGGAGAAACGAACAGAGAATGGGGTATGTAATAAATCTTAAAGGTTTGGATCAACACCACTCAAATACTTTGTGTTTTAAAAATTACTACATTTCAAGATGTGTTATGATAGAAACTGGGTAAAAATAAATTGATCTTGGTTTTGTTTTGATTTTGTTATAAAGTGAATGGGACAATGTGTCTTTTTCATCAACTACTCTGAATTTTGTGTCTAGAAAGAAATTACATGATGTGAAAATCCATGGAGTCTTATTAATTCATGTTCTAATCTGTTTTATTCATTCTGTGTGAAGTAAAAGCAAGCTTCATTATTTTTACACACTTATATGGCCTGTCCACATATTTTCTTTGATTTATCTCACTGGTACTGATTCATGATGTACCATTATATGTTGAAATACGAGGATGTATCTATGAATCGAGTTGTTTTCAGATGCTGGTAGAAGAGCTTGCATACCCCTCAGAGCCATCACCTTATACTGTTTTTATGCACTTGATTCGTTTCTACACATGGAGTTTTTTAAACTAATATATTACTAGGTTTCTAATTTAAAATACAAATGACATGCCATAGGCAACCTGTGATTCCTGGCTTGAACATTTTCTCTTTTATGCATAAAACATAGTATATCTCTTTCAAAATTAACGTGGCTTAAAAGCCTTCTACTCCTGAGCTGAAACTCTCCTTACTTTCTTCTCTCTTGTCTCATCTTCAGTACTAATGAAGATTCTGCAAAGCATAGTCTGTTCTTGTTTGTTCAAGACCATTCTGATGCCTTCACCAAGACACTCCAGCTGTAGTTAGCTATTTTAAACATTTTAAAATTTCAATAAAAACATTTCATTTCACCAGTCCATGGTTATATTGTCTCAATGAAGCACTGTTAATTTCCAAGTGTGTGTATAGTTCTTTTTCAGAGTAAAGTAATATTTTAAGTTTAAAAGCAAACAAATCAGTTTTTTCAAGCTGAAAATCTTAAAAACAATTGTGCAGATTCTGCCTGATAATTGACATCTTAAATTCACATACACTCCTGTGGGAGATCAGACTGCTAGAGAAGCTGAGCTGGGTAGCATTGCAGACTTTGTGGCGCTGGTGCAGTGAAAGCCAAGGGGGAGATAAACTCAAGGCAAGAGCAAAGGTGAAGACATCATGTGTGGTCACTCTGACCCTCGGACGTGGCTGCTCTGACAAGGGAGGATGCAAAAGGACTTTGCTGGTAAAAGAACTAGCAAAAGACATTACTAGTGTAAAAAAGAATAATCAGAAGATTGGTTTCTAAAAAGGACTGGGACAAAGGGGTCCAAGTGGAAAATTTTGTACAGACGTAATGACCTATAAATACTGGTAAAGTCTGTCATAAACTGGCTTGGTTTTGCTGCATAGGAGAGTCCGTGTCAGTCAATCCTCACACGCTCCCATGTAGCAACAGAGTTGTTCAGTCAGTTTGCAGCTCTTTGCAGCTTGTTTTGTGTATGGCATGTGGACCTAGGGGAAGGAATTTTTTTCCCCTATTCAAAACAGTTAATCATGTATTGCTTTCTACGTTCCTTTTCTGTAGAGAACACTGGCTGATATCCTCTGCTGCATGGATCCGTTTATCCTGCTGCCATTGTCATATTGACAATGCAGTGAGATCATGGTGCTGTAAAGTGCTGGGGGAACATAACCCTTTCATGACCTCCCCTGATCTATTCCTCCGTGTGGGTTGTAGCTCAGATACTACGTTTGAGATACAGTATATTTGGAAATTAGGAGTGGCGTGTGAAGAATACCTTACAGTCTCACTCCTTGGCAGGGCCAAGCTTTATGATAGCATGGCTCTGTATTGAATTGAATTTGCTGTGAGATTTTAAGAGTAAAGCTCAGACTTGATAACTTGAATAAAACACTTCTATCTTATTTCTATTCAGGACACTTCTTTTTCTTTTTTTTTCTTTTAAATCCCAGAAGTTGGTCACAAAATTAAAATTTGTTGGGGAACTGATCACTTTAAAAAACTCTTACCAGGTTTAGGAAATTAAGTGTATTAAATACCTGGTTTATGAAAATAGAAGACTAAAACCTCGAAGACGTTATAGTAATGTAAAACCGTAGTGGGTTTCATGCTAAAAATGGTACAAATTAGGTTTTGGAAGTGTTTAAAACTAAGACTTTCAATTGTGCTAACTTTTAAATTGGAGGGGGAGGGGGGAAAAAGAGGTGGCTTCAGGATCAAGGATTTAATCAGCTTACACTTACGTAATGCATTAGGCTTATTCATTGTTGCTGGCATGCTGAATGTTAGACTGGCCCTAAAATCAACACAAACCAATGGAACATTGAAGACAGCTCAGATCTTACCAAATACTCTGCATTCAGGTATATTTTTATTGCGTGTACTGCTTTAAGGATGAAATAGTTGAAATTTTGCTCAATATTGGGTAGAGCTGTAAGTGTGGCATGCATAGAAAACTTTAAGATTAATATTAGTTTTATCAATTGAACCAATAGTCTTGGAAAAAATATGGGCAATCTATCCAGTTAAATTTAGATTAATTATTGGCTATTAATTGGCATTTTGTCATATGCAGTAAGATTTTTTGTTGTTATTCTTTGAAATGATACGTGCTTGATCAGCAATTTTTTACATAATGGTTACCTTAAAATCACATTATGTAAATGCTTAAATTTCATTAGATTATCTTTTAAAGTTAAAAATAGAATAGGCTAAGTCTCTTCCAGCAGTGAAACGTGTTGCTGTAAAAAGGATACTTACCTGAAAGTATTCATCTGGGAACTTTGCATTCTGCATAACAAAGTCGAAAGGAAAAGCTCTGTGAGGTTTTGTGAATTGACAAGTGCTCTTATTCCAGAGATTACCTTTTGGGGTTTGCTTTTTGTTTACAACTTTCTTTCTTAGAAGTGGGATTATGCTGTAGTCAGGACCTGATCTCTTTCTGCCAGTACACAAAGGTACAGATACGTGAAGATCAGACTTACATAACTAAGCATTTCCTTTTGCCAGGGAGATTGGACAGTGTCTCAGGAGGGATTCTCTTCTCTGAGAACAGCTGCCTCTTCCCCTTCTTTCTTTAGTTTGTGTAACTGAGCCAACTGGATCTGAACACAAGTTGTAACAAGGGGAATTCTAAATAAATAAGGGGAAAAATGTTTTATCATTGAGAGTAACAGACTGTTCAGAGTCTTTGAGTCTGTGGAATTTTGATCTAGCTGAATAAAGTCCTGAGCAGTCTGAACTGCTCCAATCAGGGCTTATTGAACCAACTGACTTCCAGAGGCTCTTTTCTACCTAAATCATTCTTTGATTCTGTGATCGGTACCCATGAAACAGATGTCATCCAAATGCTGGGTCTTGTTTTCTTCCATATATCCTAGCATGATCCAAGCATCATTCCATAGTAGCGGCAGCAGTCTGTGAACTGTGAGGCAGAGCAAATATAGGTGAAACCACTGGGGGTCAGTGGCAGACAGGAGAGGGACTGGGGAGCCCCATCCGGGTTGAGCTGCTGGTCCTCAGTAGATGTGGATCAGATGCTGCTCTCCTTGAAGGAGCACTGAGTGGATCATGAGAGTTTTCCAGATGAAAAGGTAATCAAATAACCCAGAAGTTTCTTGGAGATGAGAAAACAGGAAAACAGATGTAGCTCATGGGGGAAGAAAGGGTGTGGTACAGGAACATGACAGAAGTCAAATGTATTAGACTGAATAAAAGTAGATTAGCATAATTAAAACAGCCTGTATATGAAGAAATATTCATTTGCTATAGTTGCTTATACATAAATAATAATATAATTTAAATATAAATTATTTTTATACATAATAATTTACTTGGGGAGCATAAAATCTCATTTTGTGGTCTCTGGTGCCGATTTTTTAAACTTATTTTTGCTGTTTCTAAAATTGCTCCCCTGATGTAGAGAGAATTATATCAAGCCTTTTTCTTAATGGATGTTGATTGAAGCCTTTGCAAAGAAATACAAAGTGGGACCTCATTTTATCTCATGACAGAATTTGTGTTAACATTAGTATAAAGGAAATTTGTGTAGAGGAACAAAACTTGACCATCATCCCAAACCAGAGACACTCCTGCAAATTTTCTTAGTATTGAAGCTGTGACCAGTAGATGAAGTTGAGGGTTAAAAGTTGTGCTGATTAAATAACAGAACTCATGTTCAATATTTCTGTTAAAGTGTCTCAGATAAGGCTTTTAGCAAAAATTACAACAGGTAGTCCAGCTGTTTTAGTATCAGGAGACTCTTATAATGAGGGAATTCTTGGGGAAATTCCATTAACAGATGCCTTAAAACTTCTATGTACATGTGTACATAAGGCAGTTTTTTGTAGAAACTGATTTAATTTCAGTGTGTGGTTGCTGATGGGGGGTGGATACCCACTATGCAGTCTCTGTATTCCACGCCACCATGACAGCAGTAAAGCTACACTGCTTTTGAGTGTCTGTGGTGTGACTTGTCCCATTCTGTACTTAGAGATTAGATAGATTTACAAGTGGTGCCAAAATCCCTGAATAGAATTATATCTTGTTCATTAGTTTTAACCATTTCATCCATATGAGTGTGACAGGTAAAAAGGCATTAAACATCTAATGTACATTTTGTTGAGGGGGCATGTACAAGTATTCTTGCACATACAAAATAATAGAAGCTTCCTTAACCTGTCAGGTGAAGATACAACAAAATCTAATTGTGAGGAAAAAGGCAAACAAGCCACATTTTTAACAGAAGCAATAAACTCTGATGAGAAATACGTTTTGTGTACTTGCTTGAAGTTTCTCATTTGAACTATTGAAGGATAAAGAGCTTAGTCTGGATAGAAGTTGTTCTTCAAAGCTGAGCTGCAAATTCAATTTAATATAAGCTTGTAAGTATTAAGCACTCTGTTTATAACATTTAACAGTGTGCTTGGAAAGGGCTGCCATTCACATAATACAGGTTTTAATCAAATTTGTTTAAAACAAACAGAAAACTATGTCACTCTTGAAATTTAGATTCAGGGGTCGCATAGCAAAGTCAAAGCAAATAATTCCATTAAAAGATGATTTTAAACAATTTAGGTACAAACAATCCTAACAGTTTACAGAAAAGTATTTTTTTCTGAAGAAATATTCATGTTAGCTTCCTGGAACCTTTTGACCGTCTAATAAAAAGGTAGTTAAATCAGATTCAAGTTTTCCCCGTTTTCTGCTGCAACTTTCTCTGTTGCTTTTGTTAGAAACAAAAACTTTTCTGCTACTCCTGCTGCCAGAGATGTTCCCTTGTATAAGGTATAGATTCTGGAGATTGTTTACCTGTCAGAGAGGAGAGCCTTGCTGCCCCTATAGCAGCCTTTTGCACCATCAAATTCCTAGTTCAGTTCCTAGGTCAGAGTTAATAGAGTTTGGATTCTCCACCGACTGATGGAGTTCTTTAAGTCTGTCTGGAGCATTTTCCAGACAGCTGGCAGTATGTTGCTCTTCAAAAAAATAGAAAAAACTAATCCAACTAAAGGATTTAAGGGAAAAAAATAAATTAGAAAGCAGGAAAAAAATAGTCTAAAGCTAATTTTAATGCATACAAGTAGCTTTTGAATTCTTGCTGGACTAGCAATCTGAGTCTTTTCACACCTCAGTAAAGGATAGTTATGTAGGGGAACATCTCTACAAGACTTATAATTGTGTGATCCCGTAGAAAGAATTTCTGTGAAAATGTAGGGAATTCAAATGCTCTCAACCTCATACCGCCCTCTGAGGCCTTTTTTAAACCTTTTTAAGCAGAATCACATCTTTGTTGGATTTGGAATGTCATAAAAACAGTGTTTTGACTTGTCCTGTGCAATCTCAAATATACTTCAGTCCGTAACAGACAAAGTTACTATATGTTTAGATTTTATGAATAATTTCAGAAGTTTCATTGCACTTACTCTGTGATTATTTTCCTGTTACAACTTTAATTATTTTAGCATTAGTTTATGACTAAGACTCACTTTTAATATATGACTTAGTTTGGTTTGAGGAATCTAAAGGTTATTTGACTAGTTGGGACCGGGGAGCATTCTTGGAATCCACTTGGAACATTGTGGAAGAACTGTTTTCCTCCATGTCTTCTCCATGTATTTACGTAATTTTTAATCTCTGTCACTCTAGATACCAGACAGCTGTCTAGATGGTTATGGATATGAGAGTGACAGTACACAGACTCGTATTATACAGACATTTACACACACTTACTGGCAGTGTACAGATTTTGTAGTTCTGCTGCTCCTCTGGGCATCAAAGAGTTCTGTTCAACAAGTTATGGGAACTGAATATGTGGTTTTCTACTCCATAACAACCAACAGATGTGTTCCCATTTTGCAGAGGAGAAAATACCTAAACTACATCCCTTACTGAATCTCTACTTCTAGTATCTGTTTTTACATGTCTAGCTTTGCTATTCCTCGCTCATGGCTTTGCAGTTTTACAGCAATACCTAGTTGCAGATCTCCATGGGAGGAGAAGTCTGTATGTTTGTTTAAGCTCTAACTATTTATTATTAATAGTTATTTTCCTACATTTGTGTTGCAGACATGGAGCAATGCAATTCACTCTTTTCCCTGGATTTCTAAATAAATGAAGCATGTGAAGAATTGCTTCCAGTTGTCACTGCACATAGCGATCCTTAGCTGCTTGGCTCTTACATAAAGCTAGAACAATTTAGAATAAGTGTTTCAGCTGATGTATAACATTATATACATTAACTTGCAGTAAACCCTCCTAAAGACTTGTTATTTTTTCTGAAGTGTTGCTGTGCAACCCTTACACCTGCACTGTACACTTCAATGCCCTTTGTCACAGCTGTGTCCTTTTGCAGTCACATTAGTATCAATTTTAATTAAACCAAAAATTTAGGATCAAATTATTTTAAGGAAATCGGGACTTGTCCTTTCCTTTATTTCTGTAGATCTTTATAGGAGACTGGTTATGAAATTCACTGCATGGCTCTTAGAGCTTAAATGTGAAAGTTTGAGAGTTTGGACTGTTGCTCTGTCTCTGAACAGCTTTCAGTTCAGAGCAAGAGACTCTACTGGTCTGTGCAAGGCCAGCTATTCATTTTCAGTCCACATTTAGAGTTCTGTCTTTTATGTAGCTGTGTCATTTGCAGATCAGTATTTTCTCTCATCTATTCCATGGTCTCTGCGGTGTTTCTCCTGCAGTGCTGCTGTGGCCTCCTTTCTCTGACACACCTTTCTATGTTCACTGTCTTGTTCATTTAGTTTCCTGTCCCTCTCGCCTCTGGACACCAGGCATACCTATTTCCCACCTGCATGTTTTTCCCAGGCGAGTGAACCTTTCCATTTCTCTGTTGTTTCTGCAGCTGCCTCCAGATGTAATTGTTGTTAAGTTTGTTCCCCTGCAGTCTACCTCGGATCAAAGCCGAGAAAAATGAAAGTCCCTCTGGCTAATTTAGGTGCAAGGGAGTTAAACTTGTTCTTCTTCTCGTATTCCTAGTGGATGATCTTACTCTACAGCTCATACCTTTACTTGCTTGCTAAAAATAAGCCTGTTCTTTATTCAGCTGGAATAGTCACTGTATTGTGCTTGGACATAGAGTTCTTCAGTCTTCTTATGGAGACCCATTTGGCTGGATGTCTCGTATAAGTGCACTAAATCATGCTTGAATTACTTTCTTGAAAGAAGGACACGACGGTGAACTTGCATGCCATTCGTGAGTTTGACAGGGTAAATTACAGCTTTTAATGTTTTGGGGTTTTATCTCATACAGTATCCTGATTTGTAGATAGATTAGAAATTGTTAATGGGGTTTAGTATGTTCTGTAATGTTTAATATTTAAAAATCCTTAGGTCTAGGTTTTGGCTTGTTCCAGTCTTCTCTGGCTTGCACAGTCTTGATTTATGCTATTGCAGACATGCTTTAGCTTTATTGGTAGCTTTATTTATTCATCTTGTTGCATGCAAGATATAAAAAAAGTTGAATTATGTAGGGAAAAGCAAATAGCAAACACTGGAAAGGTTATTTGCATAAGATTGTGGTATCTATTCTGACTCTACTGTTTGCTTTTTATCTTAGTCAGTCTCTGTTAATAAAGAAACTCTTTGTTAAAGTTCCAGGTGGTGTGCTTTGCTGTCACTTTAAATAGTGAAACTACATACAAAAATCACTGATTTTTGTGATCATTTTGGTATTCAGTTTTGGCCCAGCATTGGCAATACTACAAAAATACAAAGGAACGGATCATCCATGGGTTTTTAAAGCTAAATTGTCTATAGTATTACATTTTCAGTTTAACCTGATGACTGTGAAAGAACTGTGTATCGCTCAACATTTTCCATTGAATATGAAAAGTGCAATGAATCAAGCTGATTATAGTTGACAGCTGGCTTGATCTTGCCGTGATTAGATCTTTTACTGCTGGCAAAATCCACTAGCCTTTTCCGTTAGCTGATTGCTGATGAATGCAGAGAGACAGCTTTTCATATCAATAAAGAGTTTGGAGAAACCTGTGTCCCATATGGAATAAGATTAAAAGGCATCCTACCTACTATTGATTGCACTGAGCCGAAAAAGGCATGCAGGAACTCGTAAGATGTGCAGGGTTGTTGTTTTGGTTTGTTCACAACAAACTGTTAAACCAGTAGTGTAGACAGAAAATAGCAGAAAGATGGAGCTGAAGCGTGTTGAAGCATCGGAAATGTTTACAGCTGACGGGCAGTGCTGCGAAATAAAGATGTGCTCTCTTGCAATTAAATGGGAAAATAGTGAACAGGTAATTACTTACTTCTCAAAATTTGTTTGTTTTGCACTTTGGTGGGCATGTTATTTAAGTGCTGTGTAGCTTTCGCACTTTAATTTAAATGATTGTGGGTTTAGTTGTCACATGACAGGAATGCAGACCAGCTCGGGTTTTGTAACACCTTATCTCTGAATTAAAATCCTTTATCAGATTTTCTTACATGCATTTGCTATCTTTCTTACATTTTAAGACTTTATCAAAAGCTCATTACTTCAAAATGTCATGGTCAACTTTTGTTTATGACAGTTTGGGCTTATGGGAAGTACAAGTTGTACGCTAAGGTCACAACACATCTTTCTGTTACAGTTATTTTCAGTGCTTTTGTGTTTTTGAAGTGTTCTATTATACTGTTCTCATATGAACAGTATTACATCACAGAAAAACTTTATATTGAAACAATTAAGGGCAGAATAAACAGAGAATTGGTGCTAAACATTGTTCAGACTAATGATAACTGCATCTTAAGCATCCTTAGCAATCCTATCAGAATAAGCTATTGCTTTTAGAAAAGACCCAGAAAAATATTATTCCAAGACCATTTCTAAAGAATCTAGACAGTGTATTTGCAATGTGTATTGTAACTTGTCTATGACTCAAAATCACTATGAGTAAAAGGATTGGTGTTTTAAAAAGGTCTGAGATTTTGTGCACAACTGATATTTCAACAGGAATGTGTAATCTCTTTTAAGATGCCTTTTTTTTTAGGAGTATGAGGTTGATGTTTTAATTAAAACCAGCTACTGGGTATTTTAGCCAAATACTAAAATTAATATAAACATGCTTAAGATTTCTGTGGCTGTTTAAAAGTGGCTGCAAGGAGAAGGAAGAAAGTAGTGCTTTAAATAAACAAGTTTCAGATGCTACTTTCCTAGAAGTAATTTATAAGCAGTCTATTTCAGATGTAGCAGATGTTCAATATATGCTTAAATCCATTTCTAATTTTGAAAATCTATTCTAACATTGTTTTCATTTTTGTTAAGTTCTGCCTTTTCTTAGCTGTTCTTCTTAAAATAAACAGCAGCCTCGCTAAGAAAGTAATATGGGAAAACAGGAAATCTGGAGTCTGTAGCTTATACTGAGTAGACTTTAAACATTTTATTGTGGAGTGACTCACAAGCATGAGCAAATTGGAGGAATTACTAACAAGATAGTATAGATTGTGGGAGGTTACGATTTTTATCAACTACAGATAATGTGCCATTTTTCAGCAAACTGATGCAGTTGAAGAAACTTCATTGTAAGAAACTGTTAGTGAATGTATTTGCATGATACAATGATATTTTACAATAGCATTTTGGGCTAAAATTACCCAATTCTGTTTGCGATGTTAACTGCAGGATTATTTTATTATCATGAGATAGCACACACTAGGTAGATTTTTTCTTTAATTCCCAATATTCTGGGTATCTTTTCTGGGTTTAATTAGCTTGTTAGTTTCCATTAAGCTAAAAAAAGGCACGTGCTATTGTCATTGGATTCTTTAAAATGGATTTCTGCTATCGGCATGTTTCTGACCCAATTAAAAAAATGCAAGGCTGAGCTGTGGATAAAGCCACTAAACTGGAAATAATGTCATCCATGTTGAGATCAGCAAAAACTCAATTTTAGATAAAATAAAAACAGATACTTTCTTTTGTCTTTTTATAGCATTACACATGAGTTTAGACAAAGGATTTTCAAGTTGTTTGTTGTGCATATCACTATGATCGGGTTTTATGGAAAATATGGTCAAAACTCTATTAAAACCCCTGAATTTGATGATATATAGGATGAATATATTTCAGAAATATACGGAGGTCTGAATCACTAATCTTCAGCAGATGCTTCATCTCCTCCTATGGACCTCAGAGAGCACAAAGAGGCCACATACTTTTCATATCGGACCTATCTGATGCAGGAGTGACATAATAAACTCAGATATCTTCCATCTGTTTTCTTCATCACCACTGTTGTGCCAAGGACAGGTACCCAAGGTGTGTCTTGGATATTCTCACCAGAAACCCTTAAAAGCTTTGTTACCAAGTGGGCTTTTTAGAGCATCCCCCAAACTTTGTTATTTTGAATGAGGCTTAAGGCAAAGATGGAACACATCTGGGCTTCTGCTGCTCATGTCCAAGTTAGCACTGGAGAATCAGGGAGTCTCCTGGTAGATTCAGTAGGCAAAGCAAGCTGTTCCTTTCTTTCCTGCTCTGGCAGTTTGGAGTTCTTCAGCTAGAGTTGCTGTTCTTTTGCTGTAAGTGCTACACAGGGGAGGTAATGCGGGGATGGCCCACAATGGTGACAGCTCCCTGGTTTGGGGAGGCTGAGAATTGTCAGAGTGCTGATCCCAGTCTGGAATTCATTGGCTGGAGAGCACTCCAACCTAACACTTTTCATTTTATAGTTGTCATTCTGCTTCATTCTGGGGAAATGCTCATTTATGCAATACACTTCATTCCCTTTTTGCCTACATGGTCATATACCTAGTTCCAGATCTGCCAGTTCTGTTTGTCATGTAGCTCTGTAGATTTCTGGGGTTTGACAGCTCTGCAAAGGTAAATCCGTAGTCTGGAGATAAGTTTTGTATTCCCTCCTGTGCACTAGGAAGTAAAAACTGCTATGGATTATGGAAAGCTGAGTCTTTCACTATGTGCAGTAAAACCTACGTATTAACTCTGCATTTCCGTGTAGCCATTTTAAGCCCTCTCAGGAGAAACTTGCAGCATCTTTCTCACCTCTGCTGTTCTCTCTTATTAGGGTGGTGAAGATGTTTTCTTCTTGCCATGGCAAAATTGTACATCTTCTTAATGAAGCCCACATGGGAGATGTAAATTCTTGACAAGCTCAAAGTTGTTGCTTCTTGGAATTTTTCTCTCTTGCAGTTTCTGCCTTTAATACTGTGGTTTTGGTTTGGTGATGAGTGTGTGTGGCCACCCTGTCAGCCTTTGATATGCTGGTGTTGTCCCCATTTGGGTAAAAGAATGTTTCTTTCAATTTTCTCTCCTTGAGGATATGGTTACCTTTACTATCACAAGGAGGAAGGTATGGAGGACTTGCCCTTTTGGTTTGATTTTGGGTTGGGGTTTTTGTTTTGTTTCGGGTTGTTTGGGTTTTTGTTTTCTGTGGGGTTTTCTTGGTTTTGGTTGGTTGTTTATTGTTTTTCTTGGTTTTGGGGTTTTGCTTCTTTGGGGTTGTTGTTGTTTGGGTTTTGTTGGGGTTTTTTGGTGGTTTTTTTTTTTTTCTGTAGAGGTCATTTGGCCAAAGTCTTCCTTATCTGTACAACAGTTTTAGAGTTGCAGCCTGAGTAAAGAATAAACAGTGGAGCTGGACTGCAGGTGGGGTATCTGCTGCATTATCTAGAGTAGCTGCACTGTATTGACATTTTAATAAATTAATAGAAGGAGAAAGTAGTGCAATAGAAGCAAAAACTTTCTCGGTTTCCATTTTGATGGCCAAAGCCAGAACCAGCTCTTCTGGACTCCACACTAGAAGCTACGGCACAGACTTTTTAAACTCTGTGTGCTGGTTGTTCACATTTTAAGTGACATTGACCTTGGCATTTGGTGGTTTAACCTCAGATTACTTTCTGACTGTGACAAGAGAGGAACACAGTGGTGGAACCAGGTACAAGAAGAGAAGTACTAAATGAGGGAGAAAGGATAGACATGATGGGGGTGAATGATAGGAAGAAGACTAGAAAATATGTGAGAGTTCATAATACATGATTGAGTGAGTGTGCAGGAATATGCACAGGAGAAGGTGGAGCTTGGCCAGTTTCAGGAAGCTTGAGTTACCTGAACCTCATGCAGGGTTTTGGGAAGGGAACTTCAGAAGATTTGTGTGGGAGATGGGTGTGAACTAAAAAGAAGGAAGAAATAGATAAGGGAAGTTAATGACATGGTGGTTCTTGCAAACCTAGAAAAAGATCCGAAGAGATAGTATGCAGGAAATGATTAGTAAGTTCTTGTACTACTCTGCTTTTCTTTTTCAATTAGTTGGTTGCATTATGCTTTACATTGGCTGTTTGAGTGACTAAATGTTGCTGAACCAAAGCATGAGACCACCAGTCCTTATGGTGGCCTGTAAAGCTTTTGAATATTTGGGTTTTCCATTAAAGCTGTTTTGAAATCTTACCACTCTCAGATGTGAATTTAGTGTATGTTTCATTATTATTTTCAAAGTGACTATTTTACTAGTGCAAATTTAGAAGGTTATCAAAAATAAGTATCTTCATGGGTTAAGCATGGAGGCAAAAAAAAAAAGGCATAAAATCAGACCACATCCCCATTATCATCTTTTAAAAAATAATCTATTCAAAAGGTTGGTCTCATGGGGTTTTTATTTTAATATTGACATAATTAGATTCCTCTTAAAAGAGAGTTTTCTGTTGGGAGTAAAGGGAAAAAAAACACTGGAATTTGCCCTTATTGCTTCCATCCCTTGACTACAGTACGTCCTGCTTGTCAAAGAAATATTTTGAGTTCAGGTGCAATTTTTCATTTACCATTGTGAGTTGCCAATGAATAAGCCATTCATAATAGCCCAGAAGTATGTAGACTGAGGAGTTTGTGATATTAAACAGGATAGAAAGGAAGGAGGAATAAGAAAATAAATTTTAAGAGTGACAAGACTAATATGTAGAAATAAATATTAAAGGAGGTTCGTTTCCTTAATTAAATGCCTAAGGTATGATTTGTTTTGAGGCTGCTTGTAAACTGGTTCCCAAACTGTTTAATTACTACTGTACTGTTCATCTCACCTGTCTCAAAAATATTAATCATCAAATGGTAAAATATTAGCTTGTAGCAGGAGGGTGATGTCAGAAGCTGAAACTCGAGTTCATTACAAATTCTGTCTTTCATCACGCCCTTTTAAAGTGCACGTTAAATAACATAAATATAATTTTTTTAAGATCCTGGTCAATATTAAGAAATTGGTGAATATAGGTGTAAATTATTCTTGCCTATGTGAGACATACATCATACTTCCTTAGTGCTTAATAATGCAGTGTTTGCTCTATGGCATTTCATTTAGGAGTTCGTCCCTGTGTAAATGCTGCTGTGAATCAAAGAAAAGAAATTTACAGTTCAGCAAAACTGTCTGCTTTGATGTATCACTATGTAGCAAATGAATCTGTGGAATCTGGAGGAGTAGGTATTTGTAGTGGCTTTTTAGTACCTCCTTCAGAAGTCAGTTCTGTAGGAGGTCTGGTTCCCTTGCTGCAGGAGAAAGGAGGAGGTCTGGACCTTAAATGTGATAGGCTCATGTTTGTTATGAGAGGTGAGTGTCTTGACTTCGTGGATGGAATTATTAATAACTAGTAGGAGCAGCACAAACTTAAGAATCTGAGAAACCAACAACATCATTAAAGAACTGAAAACGTAGCGCTGTCTTTGCCTGGCACAGCCTGAGGTTTTGGAGAAGGACTGCGACAGACTTCTTTTCTGTGGTGGTGTTTGCATATAGATTATTACAAGCAGACTCAACTAAAATGAAGTGCTCTAAACTAATTGATATTCGACAAGAGAAGGATTCAGTGTTTTTCATGCTGTTTCAAAAATGAAGCTGTGCTGATTTGCAGACCGGAAACCAGCCACGGTCTATCTGAAAATAATTGATTTGATGTTGAAGAGGACTTCTCGCTCTGTTTACTGCTTTTGCCATGTGGATGAAAAGGAGAAAACAGCGAGTGAAGTTACAGGTTCAATGCTGTGTTTGCTCAGCTGGTTTTTTTTTTCTTTTTCCCCTAAGTATAGTGTAGCTCTTGCAGTGAAAGGGATACTTATTGGTATTCAGTGAGGTGAACATTAAAAGATTTCTCATAGGGTGTTTATATTTAAATGGTTAATTATCACTGTTTCCCATGCTCTTGTGTTTTGCCATTTATAAAAGGTTTTTAGACATTAGACTTTCTAAATGGAACATTTTACAGTAGTTAATACCTTCTTCAAGGAGACTCTAATATTTGCATTAATCTTGTAATTAATCTTCTATATTTGACATGATACAAAATAATACAGTCCTTATGCCAGGCATGATGAGAGAGACTTCCAAATATGCCTGTTTAGAGCAGTAAAACTTCTGAGCTCTTTGATTAGACTGGGTTGGGGTTCTTTGTTAGTTTCTGGTGCTTTTACAAACCAGTTTCTTATTGTTACTGTGCATTCCAGGTTACATTATCCAGTTAGAAAAATCTTTAATTTTCATGTGGTGAAATGGTATTTTTACTTTGAAATGCTCACAATCCCTACACAGATACCACTTTTTCTGTTGGTCTGGATATATTTTTAACAAGATTACTTAGTAGAATAAAACATCTCTGTGTTTCTTGGACAGTATTATACTCAAAATTTCTACTGGAAATACAATGTTTTTTACTTCAACTGGTAATGAAAGCAGAAGAAAAGGAAGCATTGGGAAAGCTATGCATAGTCAGATGCAAGTTGCATGTTTCTGAAAAAGCACATATGTGTATTGAGAAAATACTATTGATTCACACACAGTCCCCTTTTAACTTCTAAAATCAGTGATCCAGAGGGAAGCTTTCATGCCATTCTGAGCCCCCTGTAAGAACTGCCTGCAGAGCCCAGCAGAAGCAGATGTAGAAGTTTATTTTTTTCTGGCAATTGGTCATGCCAGCTGAAGTCAGCAGAGCCTGAATGTGTTTTGGGAGCAGCATCTGGTTTTCTGTTTTGTTTTTTTGTCTCAAGTAAGCCCATTTTGGTTTGTGAATGGCACTTGAAGAAGCTTCCTTACTTTCTTAGCCAATTAGTGCCTTTCAGTCAGTAATTAATAATAAAATGTCTCTCTCGGTGGCCACAAGTGCGTACAAGTTACTTGCCCTGAAAGAATATTGGGAAGTTCTCTCTCTGCATAAGTCATGCTAATTAAAAAAGTACACATTATTAAGTTCTATTTTTTTCCCTGTGTTGAAATAGAAAATTAGTATCTTGAGTGGACTTCACCTCTTTTAATTACTTCTCTACTATAAAAATTTTTCATGAATGTTGACCAGTAAGAGGAATTTCAGTTGTCACTTCCAGTAAGCACTATAATTTCACTTCATAACTTACTCAGTGACAAATGTTCAAACAGGGACAATAACTTAATCTAGATAAACATTTTAGCTGACATGTCTATATCATGTGTCCAAGATGTAGCAGCTTTAAAAGTTAGTGATCCAAATCTGGCTCATTTTAATGATTGACCTTGAGGGGTTTGTCTTACTTGAAGAATTATATGCAGCAACATGAAATATTAATTCAGGTAGAAAAAATATAATTCAGTTACTTTAAAACAAATAGTATTTTCCTTTCCTAAACGAAGCTTAAAGAAGCAGTTCTGTATTGTGCATTGGTTGGAGACTGATACTTATGTAGGAGTTTGATGTAGAAATATGAAAAAAGCCATTCAAAGTGGCTGAGATAAGGTGGTGTCAAAAAGCTGTTTCTGAGGGTTAAGTACAAGTACTGCAGGCAATACATCACTGGGCATCAGTAGTGTGGGCCCAGAAAAGCAGAGCAGCTAAATCAGTTTTCCTGTGGATCAGGTGTGATCAGATCCATAATCTGATGTGCAATCGATTTTGGCCACTGAGGGGTTGTTTCTGTTTGGTGGGTTTTTTTCTGTATGTCTATAAAATGTTCAAACCTCAATTCATTTTATAAGCATTTGAAACAGTATTATTTATCAATATATCCAAACTACTTAATTATCTTTTCTTTTTCACCAGTATTGGCTGTATTGGGGGTAGCAAGAGATGTAGTGTTTATTTGGTTTACTAATAGTGTAGTCATGTAATCTGGTGAAAAAATTACATTGTTTACTGAATTATTAGAGTGCAGTAGTCCAGCCTTTACATTGATCTAATAAATTAACTGAATTACGTATAAATACTTCGAAACAGATGTTGGGCTATTCTGAAGTTTGCAGCATAATTTTTCAAATACTGGTGTTTTCTGTCTGTTGAAATTATGAAGTTGTGGTTAAACCCTGCAATTCTAAGGTTGTGAGTTTTGGTTTTCTGAGTAGCAAGTATCAGCCTCTGTAATTTTTCTTGATACATTGCACTCTCTTTCTTGTGATTGCATACAAAAAAGTGTGGTTGAAGTAATTTAGTGTATAAATGTAAATCGTATTTGTTGATAGAATTATGGATATACTGGAACAATGTGTTCATTTTTTAAAACAAATGAGATTTGGTCACACACATGGTATGAATTTTAAGGAATTCTCGTCATTTATCTCTATCCTAATTTTGTAGCTTGTGTTAGTTTTGAAATGCAAAAGGAGTGAGAAAGCCTTGCTAATACTTTGCATTTCTTTCAAAGTAATAGTGACTTACTTATCTGAAGGGGATCAGCTTTACTTTTCTTCACTTGTACAGACTGTTTTTCACAGATCCTTACCGTAAATGGCCCCAATATATGAGAATTTTCACTACCTTTGAATGTGAGCTTAGTGAGTCTTTATCTGAGGGTTCTCATGTGGTCTTGTCCTGTGCCGGGTAAATAACATGAACCAGCAGTTTAAGCTGCTAATGCAGTTATGCTGAAAATATTAGGAAAGGAAAGCAGCTTCAGATTCCCCTACTGCCTAAAATACCTGTATGTGTGTTATCATGTGGGCCTTACCAGGACTGTGTGCCAGTGCTACCAAACATCTGAACTGAGAGGAGTTAAATGTAGGATTAGGACTCTTTTTTCTCTTCCTGTTTTGTCTCTTAGTGTTCTCTTCTCCATCCACTTTTTGCTTTTTCTGCCCCTATGGTCTATGTCCCTCCTTTCTGCTCTGATGTTCCTCAGTCTTTCACAGGTGCCCATCCTTCGTCTTTCTCTGAGGATTTGGGAAGAGCCTTTAACCTTCCTCTGAGGACTGGGGGTTTAGGTTGTGTGGTCAGAATGCCCTGATACACATGGACACATTCATGGAACATTTTCTGTTCTGCAGGTTGGGAACCCACGTGTTGAGCTCACTCTTTCTGAACTGCAAGATATGGCTGCCCGACAACAGCAACAGATTGAAAATCAACAGCAAATGTTGGTTGCTAAGGTAATAATTATATACAGACCAGTTTCTTTTCAGTATATGCAAGCATAAGTTTCATGAATCGAGAAAAACACACTAAGTCATTTCAGTTAAGCTCAAGAAATAGCTTGAGAAATCCATCATTTTACAAGAATAATCTTTGCTTGGGCAGTGCACAGTCTTTTGGCGTAAATGCTGCTAGAACCTATGTCATATGTCTTTATAAAAATATTGCTAGGGTTTGTTTATCTCCCTTTTGTGGCCCCCTTCATGATCTGTGGTAGAACAGATTCAACTCCCATGTTCATCTTTAGTGGCTTACTCACTCCAGTACAGTAATAGTGGTGTGAGATGAGAATATGCCAAATCCTTAAAAATTTACGTATTGCATTTCTAAGTCTCAGAGACAGAAGAACTTAAGTATGTTTGCAGAGTGGGGAGGGGGCTTAATGGTTTTGAAGTTGTTGATGTTGTTTGAAGTATTATACAGCCTTTGATGCTTGGAGTACCTAAGAGTCAACCTACTGATTCTGTTGTTCTTTCTTGATGGAAATAATACTAAAAAAATTCTTTTCCCTAGTGTGCCCAGCAAAAGAACTATTATTTAGAACTGGAACATTTTCTTACAGCAGGTCATCTTGTTTAAAATGGTCTGTTGGACATACTTTGTCATCTTTGGGAAGCTGGGTAATGGCACTGGAAATTTATTTTGCCAAAAGCAAGGAAACTGTTAACAGTGGTAGAAAACAAATGCCAGAGGAAGCATCACAGATGTATTTGAATGAGTGTTCAGACTAGGGCTGTATTCGCATGTCTATGTAAACATGGTATTTTTTTGTCTAAAAAAATGAATCTTGAATCTCTGCTCTAAAAAAGATTTGTTAATTGATGTTAAAGGGTTTTTTTTTTCCCTAGGATTGCTACATATTTCAACGAAATACATTTTCTGATTTGTGGAAGTAGAAAACCTGGTCAAAATGATCGAGTTTTCTAAGTTAATGTGTTGTGGTTTTTTAGATAAATGGGTGACAGATATCTCTTGTTTAAAACCTCCTTTTGTCAGGAACAACGTTTGCGTTACCTGAAACAGCAAGAACGTCGCCAGCAGCAGTCTGTTTCTGAGAGTGAAAAGCTTCAAAAACTTAAAGAACGTGTTGAAACCCAAGAGACAAAGCTGAAAAAAATCCGTGCCATGAGAGGACAAGTGGACTACAGCAAGATGATGAACGGCAATTTGTGTATGTGGAGTTCTTAATTTATTTAATTTACTGTGCACCGCATGACTAGCAAATAGTTCTATTTTGTAAGTCAGTATAGCATTGAAACAGGCTTTCAGGTAAAATGTTTTTTGTTTTATGGAGGTTCTGTGTTTCCATGAAATTTGTACATGACAGAGCCTTTTGTTAGTTTTACATAGTCAAACATAAAATCAGAATAAGTCTATTCTCTATTAGGAAATACTATGACTGTTAGCAAATCTGCAGTAGAAATATTTTATATGTATTTTAGATGTAAAGCTGGTGTGTGGTGTGCTTATTAGTACTTGTAGAACTAAAAAATTAACAACTTCTGCTTTATTTAATTGTTTTTTGTTATTTTTATCTTGTTAATTTTAGCAACTGAAATTGAGCATATAAGTGCCATGTTCCAGGAAAAGCAGCAGGAGCTGCAGGCTGCAGTGTTAAAAGTGGATCAACTCACTCAGCAACTGGAGGATTTAAGAAAAGGGAAACTGAATGGGTTTCAGTCTTACAATGGACAGATGACAGGGCCTGCAGCAGTAGAATTAAAAAAGTTGTATCAAGAGCTACAGGTAAGTAACAGAAAGATGCTATTTTATTTACAATTGTAGATTTTAAAAGTTTTATTACTCTTGCAAGTACCAGTTTGGTTCTGTTACACCTCAAAAAAGTAGTGTGTTGGAATGCTCTTAATGTGTGAGGTTGTAGTTGCCATACAACCTTTTTTCCAGAAAGAACTTCATTAGCTTTAAAAACTATTTTGCTTTGTTATACACGTAATAATACAAAGTGCACAAGTGTTTTGAAGGGCATTTCTCAGCCCCTAATACTGAAAGTCTACATAATTTATTATTTGTTTTAATTTCTCTCAAAAAATTGTTGTGAAACTAGTTTTGGTACTTTTATATTTTGCACTGGTCTGGGTATAGGAAGCTCACTTAAGATGTCATCTTAACTTGGAGACATGACTACAATTTTAAAAGTATATTGTAAAAATATAGCCATATTGTCTGGTGTGAATAAACAAAATACATAGGAATTAAATAACACATTTTAATAGAGTAATCAAAAATGCAAGCTGCACTATATTCCCTGTAGTAGATAGTGCAACATAGTTGCAGTATATTCACACAGTATTCCCTGCATCAATGTTATATATTTCCTGAAAAAAGATTGTTATATGCAGAGTGTAGTTCTCACATGAGTACTTAAGTGTCCAGTTTACATTGAAATTTTGTCAATGTGTGTGCTAATGTGTCAGGATTTTGAGGGCTTTTTTTTATTTACTTATGTGCTTTATTGTGATCAAGGTAACAGCTCTAATATAGTTAATAATTTAAAAATTAATTTAAATTTCAAAATTAGTCTAATTTATTTAGATGAGTAGATACAGCATAGAAATTAATCAATCCTGTTTTGATGCATTAGGAATGTGTGCTTTTTTTCTCTTTTCCCTCTTCCCCATTTATACAAGGCATATCTGCCTTTGAGTATTTCTAAGTGCAAGGATGCTCGATAGATGAAGATTTCTCTCCTGTGCTTCACAGCAATCCCATATGTGTTTATCAGGACTTAAATTTGCCTCAGGTGTTTTTTTCTTGTCACATTACCATGAAAATCGGAACAACGAGACAATGTCTGAGGTGTGAAAAAATAGCAATAGCAAAGCAAGAGAAATAATTATAAAGAGTGTCATGGTTGATTTAAACCATAAACTCTTAATCTGCTGGAAAACTGCTGTGAAAGTTTCAGTTTAATCCCCATGCAGAGAGGAAAATCTGTGCCCAGTCCCTGCACTAGCAGTTCAGTTAACGCCCCCTTCCAGACATCATGAAGTCTCATGTGGAACTGGAAACAGAATCTATAGCATAATTTCTGTTACAAGTTTTGTATCACTTAGTTTCTGTGATAGACAAACTGTCTTGGGTAAACATAACTTTAAACAAACATTTTCTGTGATTTAGTTCTTCACAGTAGAATTTGCTGGAATGTCTTTCTGCCTAATTCCTCAGTCCATTTTCTATAAATGGGATGCAGTCTGTATGTATTTAATAGGCATCCACTAGTTCTTTTAGAATATTTTTTCACTGTTTTCTTGACAGGGTGTGTGGAAGCATAAATTAGAGACAGAACAAGTTGTTGATCTAAATTCCTTTGGGTTTTTTTAACACTGCATTAAAAACCAATATGCCAAGAGACGGAATGAGAACTGTCCTAACAAATGGGGTTCTGATTTTTTGTTTTGTTTTGTTTTGGTTTTTTTTGTTTGTTTTTGAAGATCCGTAACAGGCTTAACCAGGAGCAGAACTCCAAGCTCCAGCAGCAGAAAGAACTCCTAAACAAACGCAATATGGAGGTGGCCATGATGGACAAGAGAATCAACGAGCTGCGTGAACGACTGTACAAGAAAAAAGTTGAGGCACGTCAAAAAGAAAACATTCCTGTAAGATAAACTGTTAAAAGGGCCACACTTCAGTTTATCAAGGGCCTGTAAAAGCTACATAGAATCTCAGTTTTTCCCACTCAAGTAATACAGTTACTGTGATAAAAGTAGAAGGTCTCTTAAAACTTTCTTAAGGTTTCTCATAGATATCCAAAAACTGTAAGACAATGTGTTTCCTTTTACCCTTCTTTATGGCACAGACAATACTATATTAAAAATCAGGAAAGTTTCTGAAGGAAAGTATGACTCTGTGCTACATGTTTAAAAGCAGGAATGCATTTAAAAATTGGGTTTTATAAAATACTTATCTTCCAGTATGGAAAATGGATAAAAATAACAACACTTTGATAAAGTTAGGCTTAATAGTTGTCTGGAGCCTCAAAAAGATTTTAAGAGATGAATTCTGGATTTCCATATGTATTACTAGCTGGAGGTATTGCTCTGAAAAAACCTAACACAAACATGTCTGATCATTTAAGAACTTGTTTTAGACCATTTGCTTGAGAAAGGCACAGTGAAAGAGATGTTAGAGAGATAAAGGTATCTACATGAGATGTATATGCTCTGACTGAGAAATCTAATTTTTGAGGTGTTCTTTTTAGGGAATAAAGTTTGTGCTTTCTACTACATTTTTTTTTCTCTTTTTGAAGAAGCATAGAGTGTGAGAACTTAATTATTAAGGTGTCCTGCCTACAGTGCATGGTTCTAGATAATTAAGTTTAGACCACCCTGTTCATAGGGAAAGGTCTAGATGAAATAGACATTCACATTTCAATTTGTCTGATGGTTTTCAGTTGAATCGTATTAATGGAACCTCATCGCCCCAGTCATCCCTGAGTGCCTCAGGAAGGGTGGCAGCAGTAGGACCTTATATCCAAGTTCCAAGTGCTGGCACTTACGCTGTACCAGTTGATCCAGTTAAGCCACAGTCTCTCACCATTGCTCCTAATTCAACACATGGAAGATCAAAATCTGGTAAGCACTTGTGTTATGTTTATTAATACATATGGTTTGAAAAGGGGCAGTAAAGAAAAGGAGTAATATTAGGAGACCCAGTGTTGGCATAATTGGTGTAGGGGAGGAGGCAAGTTTCAGATGTGTTAATACTGTTCTGTGAATTGGACAGCAGTCATTTGATCTGTGGCATTTTTGCTTCTTTCCATGAATTTTTCTTAGGAAATGGGGTTTTTTCCAAAATTACTGGTACATCTCTAAAAGGAGCATGTTTTCTTCATGGATTCTATGTTGTGTCTTTAATAGCTTTTTCAATTAATTTATGTGTTTAAATATAATAATGAAATCAACTTTGTGGAAAACTGTATTATAAATAACTATTTACAGTATGTTGCTTTCTGTCAAATAAAGCTAGAGAGTAAATAATAATAATAATAATAATAATAATAATAATAATAATAATAATAATTCTCAGAAGGAGACTAAATAGGAAAATGGAATAAAACTATGAGAGGTTTTTGCTCCAGCTTAGATGTGGGAATTTGTGGTCCTTGAAGCATCTCTGAAATGGAATAATCATAACATTGATGCTGTTTATTTGTTTCTGCCCTATTTAGTGAAGAAGCTGCCCCTCCAGAACTCCCCAGAACTTTGTGTCAGAAATTGGCTCCCATGTCTCCCATCATTTATAATTCCATCTACAATATAAAATAGAATTATTATTTAATTTGTGTTGGAGACTGAAGGAAGCAAGTCATATTTGTGCCTTAAGTTCTCAATTCTAGCAAATCTCATCTGTCTGCTCTCACCTTAGAAAAATCAGAATTCTTAAGAAATTATAAGGTAGGAAGATATACATAATACAAATAAAAATGCACAACCCCATTGGTCTAACCATAGGACTTATTTTACCTGGTCTCCTAGGAGAGATCAAAAAGAGGATAAAGAATGACTAGGAGACCAAAGCTGCTGCAATACTCACATACATTCAAGTACTTAAAACTGAAAATTCCAGCAAAATTTGCATCATGCTTTTTCCAGATGAGAATGCCCCCCCTGCCCCCCAGAACCCCAAGGTCAGGAAGTAAAACTGGCCAAACAGAACTTAAAAAAAAGACTCCAGTCTTTCCCATCGATACAAGTGATTTAGCAATACCTTTATCAGGTAAAAGTATTCAAAATCTGTACAGACCCCATCACTGTGGTTTTATGGAAAATCTCAAGAATACGGAATGACTTCATTGTGGGGTTAAGGTACAGATTTGCAACAGATTTTGTTTTCAGATTCGTGGATCCTTCTTCCACATATGGAAGAGGACAGTTCCTAACTTTTAAGTTTACCAACTGAAAACCACAATTTTGTAATATCAACCTCCCAAAATATATATACCCACTTCTAGACCTACCTCGGGACTTTCAATATTATAAAAGTAATTATTCTGCCTTAGGACTGACTTTGTATTTATTATTTTGAAGGGACTTGAATGAAGTTCTGTAAAATAGATTTATGTAAGGAGAAGCATATATACTCCCAGGAAGAAAAGAAATTGAGAATTTATTTCAACTGTCATGCTTTTATTTCTCATTATCTGAGTGTTCCTGTTCTAATGTTCTCCATTGTCATTGTTATAATTTTTCCACCACTTTTTTTTCTTTCTTTTTCTGTGTAACTGGATCTGCCTTGGTGCGTCCGGTAGAGACAGACTGTGGGTGTGTGAAAAAATCTCCAGACACCTGGAAGGTTTCTGATTTAGACATAATAGTGGATCCTATTCTGTCACCTCCCACTTCTCTTCAGTCTGCTGTTCACAATGTCATCCGCCTGGCACCTACTCTGTTTGACACCCAGCACTGTGAGTCCGTAGAAGATCTCTAGCTAGCTAAGAACTCAGTTTTTAATATGGTCATCTGAGCTCTTGCACACAGATGCATATTAAACAGCATCTTTAGAACTTGTGTTGTGGTCTGGCGTGTAGAGGATGCTGTTGAAATGTAAATTGGTTGAGAAGTTGCTTTTCATCTTTGAAGGAAACAGATTTGCAGCAAATTCGTCCCAGGAGTACTGGAGTAGTGTACCAGGGATAAGTTTTCTTCTCTGAAAAACCTCAAAGTTTTCTAAATATTAGAGATTTCTGGCAATCACTAAAGCATGTTTTAGTATATTTTGGATTGGATAGAGGTATAAAATACAGGCTTGGTTTGAGTTACTTTGTGGGAAACTTGAAGTTTCCATGTTGCACTGACCCTAGAGTTGGGATAAAAGCTCACTCTGTCCAAGTCAATACCCAGAGTCTTGCTGCCTTCCATTGAACTTGGAGTGTGCTTCAGTTGCTATAGTAAATATCCTGGATCCAGACCTACAAAAATTTTAGGTGAAGCCAGAGAAAATGCACAAAACCTTTTGCGTCTGTGTGTCACTGTCCTATTTGTGTAAATGCACAATGTCCTGGTGAGAGCTGAGATGCACTGGGTGTTACATTTACAGGCACAGGCAAGAGGGTGCATTTGGGGGAGAAGATGGAGCCAGTTGGCTGTGGGGTGGCTGAGAGCAGCAGCTGGGTTGGCCTTGTCAGGAGGGTGTTGGCATCAGATCCCCCTAGATGAGGTTGCCCAAAGCCTCATCCAACCTGGCCTTGAACACCACCTTCAGGGATGGGGCATCCACAACTTCTCTGGACAACTTGGGCCACTGACTCTCCCCCTCACAGTACAGATTAGGGAGGAGAGAAAGAGTCTGAATTTACTTCCAGTCTGTTACCTCAGAATTTGGGGATAAACATACTGATTATGATAAGTTTTTGTGTATCTGTCTTTCTAATAGAAAAGTGTTGAATTTGCAGGTAAGATGTTTAAAATTGTCATGCCTTTTGCTGTTTCTATAAGTACTTTCCTCATAACTAAACTTACAGAATGCTTTCATATTTAGCATGAATCAGTTATAACACCTTTCACTGATCTTCCAAACAAAGGTTTTACTGAACTGTAACTTTAGTGGAGGTACAGAATGTCTTGTGTATTTTTTACAGTGAGCATTAATTCAGTGCATTGTTGGGAAAATTGCCATTAGTTAGAGCCTAAGTGTTTAGACACCTCTTTGGTCTCGCTCTTGATAACCAGATTATTAGAAACAATAACAAACAAAACCTGTAACATTTTCAGCTCTTGGATAATGCCAGTATTAAAGCTGGGATTCATTACTTTACTTCCTGGCAGTCTGCAAGTGTGAAAAGTGATTTCTGGACTATATACCATATTCTCAGTGTAAAAGTATGCAAGTGTTAATCCTGTTTTGAGAGATACTCAACAGAGAGGGTAAGGCTACTGGATAGCAAATAGGCTGGTGATGGAAAATTCACTCTCATTAGAATGTTCCTATGCAGCTTATTTTGAGACTATCTACTATACTAGACAGAGAATTCTAGAAATAGCCCTGCTGATTCTGTTTTCTAGAGGCTTAGAACTGAAATATGAAACTTGGCCTCTAAATACCTGGTTTTCATTTGATACTGTATTACTGTGAGGTCCAGAAATCTCATTGAACCTCCACACATGCCCAATCCCACTCCATTTTAGGTGCTATCCTGTACTAAAGTCAATTACATGTCACCTTTACTGATTTAAGTGCTCCACTACAAAAATTACAAGCCATAGGGATGGAGGAATGATCTCCAGTCTGCTTAGTGGAAGAGATGCCTGAAATTTAATCGTGTAAATGCAAATCAAATCCTTAGGATCTAACATGGGATCTATTTAGTTACTATAAACCATATCTAATTCTTAGGCTACTTAAACTCTTTTGCTTACTTAGAGAACTGAAACTAAATGGTTTCTCACACAGTTAATAAAGTAACATCAAGGCATCTAGGATTTCATTAAGGATTTGTTGCCGCAGCTTATGTGCAGCTATGCATGATTTTTTGCATATGATGAAGATAAAAGCCCATGATTTGTGTCTTGATACTGAGTTAAAGTTGTCAGCTGACTTCATAAATTTATTTAATATTATATCTCTGGGGCAATTCTAATCAAGTGAGTATGCTGAGGAAAAACAAAAGGTGAGTTAACCAGCACTTCCAGCAAAGAAATGTGTGCTTTTGTTCCATCCTGCTATTGAAAGGAGTTTTTACATCCTGTTATGGGTGAATGAATCTGGTAACCATAGTTTAAATTTGGAGTAAGTCCACTCGGGGCTTACATAGACTTAACATTTAGTGTAATTTGACAGTGTCTCTGGATAGTACCCAAAGAATTGTGTTGATGAAATATTTCTGTACGGATTGCTACTCTGAATTTGTTTGCCTTCTAATACCAGAATGTGCAACACTCAAGCCAAAATTCTAATCACTTTTTTTCTATAGAAATTTTCAGTGCAATCTAAATGTTAAAGGGTAGTGAACAGCACATTCTATGCAGTGATTTTGGCTTTCAATATTGATTTCTGAATCAAGAGTATTAATAATGATTTATCTCACTTCTAGAATAAAACTAATCCCACTGTAATCTAAATTGTTTTATTTCACGTGATGTTTTACTTGTTTGCAATGCTAGTATGGATTATCTTAAATCTAGTATTTTTGTCTGTTTTCAAGCTAATGATGGAAATTGGCCGATACTTAAACAGAGCTCAGCCCCTGTGGTAAAACCCCCTCAGATCTCCAACACAGACTGGAAAGAATCGAGCATGGATACTGCTTTAAAACAAGGAACGATATCCAGCCAGCCTTTGCCAACTTCAGTATTAGGAAGTACTGATAAGATGGTGGGTTTCATCTGTGACATATTTATAGATCTGCTTTGCTGAAATTACGAACCTTTGGCTTTCATAGCTGAACTCACTTCAATTAGATATACATTCTGTTTCCCTGCTGCTGTTTATTTTAAAAGTCCTAAAGAAAATTACCTTTGTATTTCTTCCGTTCATTTCTGGTTTTATCACATTAAAATGTGGGGGTTTGTTTCAAGTTCAGTACTTTGTACTCCTTCCTGTTCTCTTACATATCTAATCTCTCCTTTTCTATCTTGGCTTCTCCAAATCCTTTCCCCCTCCTTCATGTTTTTCTAATTCATATCTTTGTTAGTCATTTTCCTTTGTATAGATTACTGCTTTTTCAATGTACTCTTTTTTCCATAAAAATCTCAAAAAAGAAGTAATTAAATCCTTCCTTAAGTGAGTCCACTACTGGTATCTGTCTGCACTGTTGTGCTAGTACTTTATGAATTCTTCAAGACTATAATCGCTAAAGAATAAGGACTCGTTGTCAGATGTGTTATCAACTAGACACAGATCTGGAACCTAGAACAAGTTTTTTAGACTTTGCATGTATGCAAATAGCTTTGAATTGATATGAATGTGTTACAGCTGAAGGTGCCTTTAAACAGTGGCCTTTGTCTGAGGTATGATGAGATCCTCAGATAAACTCAGGTAGAATCATATCTAGTGATAAAAGTACACAAATTGTTTATGTTGACTCCTTTGCTGTCCCACAAGATTGCTTGTATGGTATGTTGAAAGAGGGATGTTCTTGCTCAGAAGCACTTTATTTAATTAAATGATATATACTATTTATTGTTCTTACACAGGGTCTTGACCTGGGGAAGGTGCCACCGACAGTTCCTGGTGTAAGCAAGCAATTGCCTCAGAACTATGGGACCTATCCAAGCCCAGTTCCCTTAGGAACAGGTTCTACAAACTCTCTAGAAAGAAGGAAGGATGGCAGCCTGCCCAGACCTGGCACCAGTATAGCAAATCGGCAAAGGCCAGTTCCGCTCCCGCCGCCCAGCAACGTGCACCAGCCCAGCTCTTCACAGCAGATCCAGCAGAGAATTTCTGTCCCTCCCAGCCCCACATATCAACCCTCTGGTCCCCCCTTATTCCCAGGAGGAGAGGGCAGGCCAGAACTGCCTTTGACTGTGGCAATCAGACCTTTTCTTGCTGATAAAGGATCCAGACCTCAGTCTCCCAGAAAAGGGCCACAGACAGTGAACTCCAGTTCCATCTACTCAGTGTATCTTCAGCAAGCAACACCACCAAAGAATTACCAACAAGCTGTGTACAATACTTTAAATAAGTCGGTAAAAGCAGGTAGAATATATTTTCTTTGTTTTTTCTTTAAAATACATGAAGATCTACTTGTTTGGCTTAGTTGACTTCCCATATCGGTTTGGAAAACTTGTCTAAATCTATGAGGAAAGTTATTTTTGTGTATGCAGCATAGCAACAAAATCATTCAATATAGTTTTGAGGTTATCAGTAAGTATGCATTGATTTTCCTTTTCTTTTAAAACAAGATGCAATTGAAACGATATAGTGTGGATCTTTACCAATACTTTGATAAATAAGTTAAAAAACAGTGTCTAGATAAGAGTTTTTCTCCTCTGTTTCCTCATGAAAGAGGAAGAACATCCCAGATGCTACTTGTAGCTTGTAATTATAAGAAGCATCAGCATCACCAGCAGGTATTTATTTCTGCTTTGACAGTCCCCAGAACATTTTTTTTTTCTTTCTCTGTTAGTGTCAAACAAGTAGCAATAGTTTATTTATAAATATTTTATTATGTCATTTAAGAACAGCTATTCACTGTTTTCCATCTTTCTTTTCTTCAGTTTATGGAAAGCCTGTATTACAGTCTGGTTCGACTTCTCCCTCACCCTTGCCATTCCTTCATGGCTCTTTGCCTGCCCAGTCTCCCTCACAGCCACAATCTCAGCCTCAGACTGAGGTTACTGAAAAAGATCAAGAGCTAGAGAATGCTCCACCACCCAGTGAAAACAGCAATGTGGAAAACATTCCTCGTCCTCTCAGTCCCACTAAGCTCACCCCTATTGTGCACTCGCCCCTTCGGTATCAGAGCGATGCTGACCTCGAGGCTCTGAGGAGAAAACTGGCCAATGCTCCGAGGCCATTAAAGAAGCGCAGCTCCATCACCGAGCCAGAGGGCCCAAGTGGACCAAATATACAAAAATTACTGTATCAGCGCTTTAACACCCTGGCTGGAGGGATAGAGAGTGCTCCTTTCTATCAGCCAAGCAATCCACAGGACTTCATAGGCAATTTAGCTGATGTTGATAACGGGAACGCCAGCACCAATGGCAATATTGAAGAACCGATCCCCGTGCAACCTACAGTTCCTGTCCCTGATGAACCACCCCCTTCGTCAGATGCCAATGACAATGAGTTACCTTCTCCTGCTACTGAGGAGCTGATAAGCACTGAAACCACAAATCAAACACCTGAGACAACTGAAGACAACAACAACAATCTTGCTATAGTTCCTTCTACTGAGCAGTCGCCCAGCCCCACGCCAGAGGTCAGTTCTCCAGTAGAAGATGAAGCTCCTTTGCCACCTGCTCTTCCTCCTCCACTTCCTCCAGTAAGTTACAAAGCAAAAGAACAACTTTGTGAGCTACAGAATTAGCTTTGTGCTTAAGCGTAACTGGAATATGGTAAGCTTGTGCTCAGTGGTGTCTTTGCACTTGAAGTCTCATGATACTAAAAGAAAAGAAAACCAGGGGGAGTTCCAGGGAGAATTCTGATGGATTCATTTCTTTACTGCCCTAGCTGTTTAATAAGGAAAATATGCAAACAGGTAATGGGAGGTGGTGTATGTATTTTTCAGCTTTTTGGAGGTTTCTTATTGTAGAACTAATTCTGGAATTGGAGATTCCATTAATATGTATATTTTTTTTTTAATATGTCCAGTCCTTCAAAGATAGTTTACCCTTAGTTTCATACAAATAGTTATGTCAGTGGGAAGCTTTTTAATTTGCTGGCAAGCTGAAGTAGCTGTTCTGGGAAAACTGCACTCCTTTTGCCCTCTCAGGGGAGATGGACCAGTGCTAACTCCAGCAGCAGCACAGCTGGCTCCTGATAACAGAAATGTTCTTCTATGGGCTTGTCACATACTTTGAATTGCTTCCAAAGTCCATCCTCCAGCTGTACTAGAATCTTTTAAATACTTGCCATTACCAAAATCTACCACATTTGGAGAATTGAAAAATACAGAAAATATGGATTTTATTCTTTGTTGTTGTGATATCACTCACTCTGAAACCAAGGTTGATCCTCACTTTTAGATTCAGGTAGGAACCTTGCATTCCTCTGAGAATTCGACTGCAGTGTGCACAGGGCTTTGTATGATTTTCCATGAGCCTAAGGGCCAGGATACTTCTGGGAGAATTGGATATGCTAACAGCTAATATTATTCATAATGTGAAGGATTTATTTTCCAAACTGAAATAGCCATAATCCTATTTAGGACCATAAGTGAAAACAGATCCTACAGAGCTAGAGACTAAAAGCATTCTATAAAAGCTGTAGTTAATAATAGATTATTTTTTTCCCCAGAAAGTGACAAGGACACATGTAAGAGATTCAGAATATTCTCACAACACATTTAAATGTGCTTCAGATCTTGAAAATGCTGCTTCTGATAACACCTGCTAGAATATCACATAAAATAGCTTCATGTTCTGTACTTTCCATTCCTACAACAAAACTCTCAACTTGCCAGGCATGACCTTCAACAGAGACTCCTGCTAATTCAAGGCATTGATTCCTCTAAGTACAGACTCTGGCTTAATTGTGTGGTGCTTTCCAGGCTAAGCAAAAGTTTGCACAGTGTCTCAGATAATCCACCAGTAATATGCACAGCTTACATTAGATACAATTAAGATGATGATGCTTAAAACACTGACTTAAGCACTCCATTCCTTGTACTCATTATCTTTAATTAGAAGCTTCGAAATTATATTGGCTTGCTTTTTCATTTTTTAACTGTATAAAATGTAGTAATGTATCAAGCCTTTTATTTAGAGACTTTTAAACAGAAATGATTGCATAGTTCTAAATATCATTTAAGGAAGACAAGATTCATAAATTAATCAATTTTCTACTTGTGCAACCTCAAATTATGCCTTCCAACCTTCATCTCTACTCAGACAAAACGTACCAATTTGAAGAAACCCAACTCAGAAAGAACAGGCCATGGTTTGAGAGTGAAGTTCAATCCCTTGGCTCTCCTTCTAGATGCTTCTTTGGAGGGCGAATTTGATCTGGTACAACGGATCATATATGAGGTAAGCTTTTAAACAATGGCAACCTCATCCAGTATTCAGGAAAAAGAAAGTGCTGAACTGTTTTATGTTTTCAACAGGTTGACGATCCCAGTAAACCAAATGATGAAGGCATTACACCTTTGCATAATGCAGTGTGTGCTGGTCATCACCACATTGTGAAGTTCCTACTCGATTTTGGTGTAAATGTAAATGCAGCAGATAGTGATGGGTGGTAAGTGTCAAGATTTTTAACCTACTGTCTGGGAGAAGCACCATTTAGATGCACATTGAAAATTTAGTTGAGACCTGTTTTGGGAACAACTTCCTCTGCTTTATCCCCAGCAAATGAGTACTCTCTAAGCTGTAGGTGGAGATGAACTCAAAGCAAGGTTAGAGTGTGTTCAGCTCCTGAGCAAGCACACTTAAACCATAAATGAGATTACAGTTTGTTATAATTAGTGGTAGAGTTGCATTTCTTGTTCAGATGCTGAAATAATTAAACTATAAATAACAAATGGCAAAAGTTAATTTGCTTAAGTTTCTTTATCATAGATTGCACTACAGATGTTGATGTCTTTGAAGAATCTCACTTTATGGGTAGCTGTAGCATTCCTGAAGTCTTTGGGGGGGGGGAATGTGAACCTTCACCTTTGTTTTACCTTTCAGGTTTCCTTATATTGGAAAATACCCTTTTACACCCAAGTTTTTTAGCTGTGAAAATTCTTAGTTTTTCTATCATCTGTTTCATAATGCCTGGCTTTACTGGCGTCAGGTAAATCCTGAAATCCACCCTTGCTGCTTGGCAGGTTTTACACAATGCATATACATACTATAAAGAGAAATTTCCTTTTAAACCAGACAGGCTCTGCCTGGCAAGATGAAAATTAGGATTCATGGAAGCTTCTTTTTTCACATGTACATTTTTTTGCTTTATTTCAGGACACCCTTGCATTGTGCAGCTTCTTGCAATAGTGTTCACCTCTGTAAACTACTGGTTGAATCTGGGGCAGCTATTTTTGCTTCAACTATAAGTGATATAGAAACTGCTGCAGACAAGTGTGAGGAGATGGAAGAAGGTTATATTCAGTGTTCCCAGTTTTTGTATGGTAAGCTGTGACACTTTCCAACTCTTTTCTAAGATTCATCCTGATTTGTCCCTCTTATCTGTGCGAAACATCTGCTTAGGGCCCAGACTGGATGATACTGTCCATCATGTCCCTGTGCTTTCAAAGTGCTAAAACCAGAATCACCTTTTCACTGTGATGTTGATAGTGGTCCTTCTGGGTTTTGAATTACTTCACAGGCTTCTTCAAATGTTAAGATTTTTAAAGTTTTAATTTAGCTTAATTTCAAGGAAATGCTTCTACAGGGAGGTTTTGACCCTAATAGTGAGTTGTCAAGTATTTTGACAGAGAGACTCCCAAGTTCCAGATGCACAAATTTCTAGATCACACAAAGAAATATACTTTATTAATAATTAACTTATAGAAGGTGCTTAGTTACTAAAATACATTTTGCAAGAAAAGCACTTCAATGGAGCAAATTTTTAATTTCCATCAGATGATTTAAGCTTCATTAAAGCTCTGTCAGATCTGACATTGTGTGAGTTCCAACAGCCTTAATTGTCCCTGTCCAAGGCCTGCTGTAGGAAGCAGTTTCCACTGCATGTATAATAAAAGAGAAAAAAAACTCATTCTCTAAATTAAAGATTTTATCGTGTAGTTAAATTTCTGACAGTATTTCATCATGGAAGTGCTGAAAACTGTTCATGAAACGTTATTAACAGGAGACTAATATTTGGGCCACCGTGTCAATAGTAAAAATCTCAGAGGGAAAAAGAGGCTATTTTACCATCTGGTGTTGTTAACAGGAGTGCAGGAGAAGCTGGGAGTGATGAATAAAGGGGTGGTGTATGCTCTGTGGGATTATGAAGCCCAGAACAATGACGAGCTGTCATTCCACGAGGGCGATGCCATCACTATTCTGAGGCGCAAGGATGACAACGAAACGGAGTGGTGGTGGGCCCGCCTCAATGACAAGGAAGGCTATGTGCCTAAAAACCTCCTCGGGGTAAGTTCTTTCACCCTCTCCCTTCTATTTTTCACATGCAGCTGAAGTAGGACAGAAGACGGATCTTTCGTCAGAATCCCTCTGTGCACCATCCACAGCACTATAAAGTGGTGTAAAGCAGGTTATCCTTATTCTCTCTGGCCTCTGTGCCATTGTAAACAAACAGGAGAGGCTACTGTTAGGAGATTGGTGCTGGTTGTCATTGAGCAAGTTAGTGTATTTAATATAGTTTATGCTTTAATGAGACCTTTTCTCCCCCTTGGCTAAAATACAGAGCCCTTATGGAAAGCATGGTGGCTCTATTATGCAGCTTGAAGCCTTGGTTCAGAAAGTTCTTTGGGAAAATTTTTAATACCTGGCACAAGATGAGAACATAGGAGTGTGTGAGTTTAAAACAAGAAAGAGCCTTGAAGATGACAAATGTGGGCACATTGTTTATGCTGCTCAGACAGATGTGAACACTGTCAGGAGAGGCCAGGAATGTAAGGTGACTAAGTAGAGAGCTACTGAGGACAAAATGCATAAGAGAACGTGCAGAGCAGGAAATAAGCTCTCTGGAGTGCTCAATGGGGAATTTTTGTACTTAAGTAAAAGCATCCTTTGTCTGTTCTGGATCTTGAGCTAAATGCACCACGTCATTTTCAGAGCAGCCATGTTGCTGTCATTGGCAGGAGTAAATCAGCCCTTTTTCTCCTGCTTCTTGTTTTTAGGAGTTGCATAAGAACACCCCCAAGCTTACAAAAACCTCACCCCCCACAACACTTCATCACCCAGTTCTGCCTAATAAGTACCCCTTAGTTATAAATTATTTAAGTTGTTATTAACCATGCACAGCCTAACACTGTTATTCTGTTTTTTTAGTTATATCCACGAATAAAACCTCGACAGCGAACCCTTGCTTGAATTCAGTTGTACGACAGTGCAGTACCGTGCTGGTAACTGGAAACTTAGAACACACACTGGAGCCATCATTTTTGATCATTTCACACAGAGATATAAAACTATGATACTTAGTTTTAATGGTGCTTTCTCTCATTAAAATGGACAGCATCCACAATTTCCAAGATCTGCAGTTGCAAATGAGGATTGTTTCTGTGTGACCCAGCACTGAGGAGGCGAGCGATACCTCCACTACTGACAGTGTTGTGCCAACTCTCGTCTGCCGCAGTGTTTTCAGTCAGAGTTCCGTGGTAGGAGCTTTCCTTGTGTTCCGTGTTCAGAGGTGTCATTTGCGGAGTGCAGAGGCGCTGTCCGGTTTGCTCCAACCCCCCACAGCAACTGTCCCGTGTCAGCATTTTGGGTATTTCTGTTCCATACCAGTGAATGTTGAGTTCTCATGACCCATCAACTCTTTGGGTTCTAGGACTTGAGATCTTCACCTGTTACATGCATAATTAAGTAGTTACCAAAGCTTGGTGAAGGCTAGGATTTTAGGTGGCGACATGCTAAACACTTAAATCCTAGTCTGGACAACCCCAACAAAAGCTTTACCTAGTCTAGCATCTTGCATTATTTGCATTTAGAATCAAGCTAGAGAACTAACAAAACCAACAGTATTTGTACACTTCTCAAAGTCCCTACACAATATTTCACTTGGTGTTTTATTTTCTTATTATTCAGCCTACAGCACCGGTGTTACCTCTACGAATGTAAAGGTTCCCCTACTAACCCCCCAAGCTCGTCCAGCCTGGACACAACAGTTAGTACTGAAGTTGCAGCAGCGTAAGGGATTTGTATGTTTGCAGGGATGAAAGTGCAATAGTTGAAAAGGGTAAGAGTCTGGTAAGGGTTATACTGTGTCACCTGAAGTCTGCCTGAGTCAGTCTAGAAGAAAATATGAAGGACTGGATAGAAGTAGAAAGAGGGTCGTGTAGATGCCAAGTCGAGGAGAAGAAAGAAACAAGGTTTAGAGAAGGATTTAAGAAAGGCAATAGCTTATTTGAGGATAGTTTCTGTGGTTCTTGGCAGCCCACAACTGCTGCCAAGGCAAGTTATGCAATAACCTGTTCCACTACATTGTAGTTTCAAGCAAAAAAGAAAAACCCCACAAACAGGCACTTCACTGGAATTTTAATTGTACATGATTTTATATACCAAAAGTATATTTTGAATTTCCCATTATAAGTTTTAGCCATATTTCTTGTAATTTTCTCCCACTTTACAGTATGCAATTTGATTAACTCTTCATGTACAAGTTCTGTGTATAATTTATATATCCATTTCTGCAGTGCTGTAACTTGCTTTTACCACAGGTCAGCATTAACTGTATATATTGTGGTGAAAAGTGAAAGGGTATTATTGTTGAAGAATTTGCTACATGAATGTGATGATTTCAAGAGCCTATGATACACTAATTCAGAGAACATGTAAATGTGCACAATAAAGTACTGCTAAGGCATGGCTGCATTCTTCACTCTCTTTATAAAGGTCTGAACAGCAAATGTGGCTTTGGTCAGAGTCTGCATGAAAATGCTAATTGCAGCTTGCCAAAGTTACAGCTGCCAACCCACCTTTCCTCCTTTTCCTCCTTCAGCTTCACCGAAGATTTGCTTGCACACTAGTATCCCAGTATTCCAACTGGGACAAATCACCTTGGAACTAAAATTAGTGTTTAGAAAAAAGTGAAAGCTTTCAGACTTCAGATACCATGGTGGCCATTACTAAAGAAGTTGTATATTACAAAATTAAACAGCACCTCTTTTTTTTAAATAAGTGAATTAATTTATTCATATTTGTACATTAAATTGTATACAATTTCAGATAGCATTGCAGTTAGATTAACAAAAGCTAGTTACCAAAAAAGAAAATACAAAACTAAAAATTATTCTGGAAGCTTATTACAGAAGTGAAATTTCAAGGTCAAGATCATGTAAGTCAAATTTGGTGGTATTTGGTGAAATATTTAGATATTTAAAATGAAATGTTTAAAAAAACCCACATGATTTCTATAAAATCATATCTAAGGCAGATTTTTTTTGTACACTGATTTTAAACATTTGGATAGAGGGAAAAACCTGAGATCTATACCCAAAAGCTATTCTCTGCAGAAGAGACATACACATCTGTTTGCTTCCTGTAGCAAACAGTATATATAATGGTTACTATAAAAGTTGTGCTGTACATTAGCTGTAGTGCAGGTCACTTTCATATTAAGTGCCAGTAAAGGCTTAACAAAATATACAAAGTCTTAAAAGGTGAGGCTGTTTAAAGCATTAACTGTATACATATTGCACACTACCGTGAATACTCATGGTTTAAAAAATACTCACATTGCATTTGCCAGTTCTTACATAATGAACCACACTGGAATGAGAGAGAGTCAAGAACAGCAAATATTTCCAGCTGTCAAATCAGCACAAAGTGAGAGGCAGGTCTGTGGAGGCTGGTGTCTGTGTGTGCCCTCAGGAGGCCCCATCTGCAGTTCTCACTGGTCCCGAGACTCATAGAGAAGTTTTGTTGCCTAACAGAAAATGTCAGTGTTAAGTTTCACTTGCAGCCACCTTATCTGCTACCTCCCTCTCCAAAAACCTCCTTTAAATCCAGGGGTTTATATTCTTCCTCTATTTTCCTCCATCTGAGGCATGCACTAGCATTCAGGAAGTGCTGAATGCACTTGCATGGTGATAGAACTTTTGAGCACACTGTGCTGAACAGAGTAAAAGCTGCGGTAGGGGCACCTGGGGAGTTCTAAAATGGCAATAAAGCAGCACAGAGCCACAAACCTACCCATACACATTTTAAATTACAGTTCTGATCAGCAATTGATCAGGTGACTGATTTGAGTGTGGCTTTGGTTTTTTTCCCCCCGTAACTCTGACTTAGGAAATAGGAATCTTTAGTTTCACTACTCATGCACCAAAAGATTGAAATCTTCCATTTCCAAAAGTCAACAACTTGTTTGAACCTTCGTGAAGCAGTAAAAATAATTAGCTGAACTGAGTATTTTATAGTGCACATTGTTCAGCCAGTAAATCCAAGGAAGTTTAAAGCCAAAATCTCAGTTCTTTTCATCTAATAACATACATAAGATCTTGGGAAACCCTTCAGAGTACAAAAATTCTTCAGGTCTCTTAGCAGAAAGCTGAAGTCATGTTCATTACACCCAGCCATAGCTTCTGTTTTCTAAGCAACAAGGCCCTGAAGTCCTTAATTAGAAAATAACAGAAATACTTCTAAGGCTGAATGCCCTCTGTGGTGCTGCTAAACACCCCATGTGAAGATTTTCTTCAGCCCTGTCTAAGTTCTGGCTGCTTTGCTCACCTTATGCATGGCCGCCAGCCAGGCTGCTGACAGCTTCTTGTTACAGCTGAAGTCTTCACCAGCAGTAAACTTCATCTGTGTCACCTCCTCTGACCCAGGTACCTTGTACTGCAGGATCATCCCTATGGCACGAGTGTTGCCTCCTGAAAGGAGAAGTAACATCTGGAACAGCAGCAGGTTTTACCAACTAAATAACGTTTTCCAGCTCATGAGCATGTTTGGAGTAACGTGCTCATTGCCCAGTTCAGAGCACATGCAGCAGCTGGATCCGAGGAGCTCATGACCACGGCTTGTAGTCCCAGGCAGTGGAACCTGCAGCCTCATATTGTTTCATTCTCTCTGCCAAGCACCAAGGCAGAACCTGCATCAGCCCTCAGGTAAAGCCACACACCTGCAACACCCTCACGATTTGCTATCGCCATGTTAAGACACTGACACCACAGTTTCATACAGTAGCCTGCAGTCTGTGGGCTTAGGGTCTGGATAGAGTCTGGGACAGCAGAGAGCAATCCCTCCAAACCTGGCAAAGGTGGGGAATGATGCTTTCATAAGGCTAGAGAACAGCTGGCAACATCATTTACTTCCTGAAGGAAACTGCTACCAGAAATGCTGCTCTGACAACAGCGCAATAAATGAGGTGTTTGTATCTCTCTTCCTGAGGCCGCAGAGATGAAGATAAACCAAAGCAAAAATACAGACATTAAACAGGAACTTCTAGAATAACACGTTACTGTCATTACTTCCTGCAGCAGTGGAGCATAAACTAAGCCCTAGGAATAGCACCAGCATACACAGGACACTTCTTACAAAGCTCTTTTTAAAAAGTGTCTGCATGAGAAGGCTCCTGGAGGCTGTTACTGCAATATCTGAGGAGCCAAAGCAAATCACAATCTAAGCCAAACTCAATCTAGTTAGTGCTGTTAATACATCTAACCCAATCAGAAGCCCACAGCAGGGTTTATAAATGAGCTATTTTCTACTCTCCTAGGATAAATGGAAATTTAACTTCATCAATTGCTTCTCTGCACCTACTAGTCAGAATAACAGAGTAAGGGTCTAAAAGACCCTGAAAGATAAACCAGTGGAAATCACACGCCTACAGCCTTGACCAGTTTGCCCATGTCTGGCATTACTAAGACAGAACACACCTTGCATAACAAAGAGGCCTTTCTTTTAAAGTTGTGTAAAAACAAGCCATTTATTAACAGTTCCAGTGCAAAGTCTTTCCAGACAGCACACAGGGAGAATATTCATTTCTAGTATGTCCAATTCAGCAACCTGCTGAAGCAGGTGATCTCTAACACTGCAGATTTCTCATCTTCCCTTCTCCCAGCATGGACAACAGCACTTTGGTCTAAAGCAGGCTTCAGTGCCTTAGTTCTCCTCCAGAGTGTTACAAAACATTCACTCTTGGTTTATTAAACAGACATATGGGAAGGAACAGATACATGTCAGACTTAAACATAACTCAAGTTGAACAGCAATTATGGATCAAGCAAATAATCAGCACTGCAAAGAAGAAAGAGGTGAAGGGGTCATGACATGCTTGGGTGAGTCATGCTGAAAGGCACTGCAGATACCTTCAGTAACAGGCGGGCTCTCCAGAAGGCTGGTGTAAGTGTGAATATCTTTTTCTACCATCAAGAAGGAAGGCAGGCAGAAAAGAGATACAGCAGTCAGAGCAGTGAACAAGGAATTAAAGGAGCATTAAGTGACTCAGCAATACACCTGGGTGATTTGAATACCAAGGTAAGTTTGAGTTAACATGCTGTACTGACTGAATAATGCACAGATGGGCTGTGCAATTAGAAAAACCCAGCAGTGACAGAAGTGTTGATAAAGAACAATTATTGAAATTCCTGACCTTGTTTGTTCTCATTTCAGTCAAATCATATTCAGGTTCATCCTGAAATACTCTTAAAATCTGGTAAGAGATGGGGCAGTAAGTGGCTGCACTCCAGTTTAGATGTTACCAGTTTCATTTGGCTACCCCTTCATCTTGAATGAAATTAAGAAAGCATAGTTTCATTATTTACTCCCCCTCCCCCATTTCATTCTGTTAACAGTGTTTGTACCAGTCAAGGCAAAATCCCAGCTGGATTCTGAAATGGCAGCTACCAAAGACTAACAGTTCCCTCCTATGAGCTCTTAAATCAGTAAACATTTGTATATACCCAAGAGAACAGATGACAGCCACCCTTACTCAGGTTTATCGAGGGGCTCTCCCACATCAGGGCTGTAGGGGAACTCCTCAGTCTTGTTCCCCCAAATCCCAGTCGCCACATGGGACTGAGCTCTATTCTGAGAGCAGTTGTAACCAACACTGTTACACACTGAGTGCCCTGTCTAGCTCAGTAAGTGCAGCTTCACTTTTTTTTTTCTTAATAGTTCATTTATATTAGAAGAAAAATTTACCTCCAGGAGTAAATCCCTCTGTAAGTATCTGAACAGTTGAAATCTGTACAATTTCAATTTCATAATGGCTGTCTCCATCCAAAACCAGGTATCTACATAATAGAAGAAAAAGGGTTTTTTCAATTCTTCTTCCTACAATCTCTCAGTGACACTGTTTATGTGTTCTTTGGGGTAAGGGATAGAAATCAACCAGAAAATACTACATTTCACTGAAATTCCACCCTTCCAAGGCATTCTGATTCATGCTGTTGGTAAATTTAAACAAACATTCCAGTATTGTTGGATTTGTCCTTTCAGTCTGATTACCCTCTGCAATATCCCTCAGGGCATGTTACTGTTGCATTTTTTTTAGGTTATTATGTAATAATAGCGCCGTAAGTACAACAATGCTATAGTTTACAAGTGCAATTTCTATCAATCTTTCTCACCTCTGGTTGTTGGAAAGTCGACAAACCATGAGCTCAGATTTATCAGATGTTCCCAGAGTTACAAAGAACGTAGCACCTGGAAAGAAATGTTTTAGTACTCTAATACAGAATTCAAGAAGCAACATTCAAGTATCAGAAAGAATAGCCGACTTTTACTAACAGCTTACTTAAATTTTACTAATACACTGAACTGAGTGAAATAAGAGAATAACTGAAATGTTAATTAACATCAGCAAAACACTCAAGTATAAAAAGCTGATCTGTAATTATCACGTTCTGACTTACAAAACCTTTCACACATGCTGTGCAATTTCTCCCACGTGTAGAAATGCAGATGATATCCAAGAGGAATCTTTTAAAAATGAGAAGAGATTTGGAGGTGGCAAAGACAGGCAATTAAAGACCCTCTGTGGTCACTGTAACACAAATGATTGGTTCTGTATTAAAAAAGAACAATTTAATGGCAGGATGTGACCTTCAGTTCTATGCTTAAGAAACTGTAAAGACATCTCTTTTTCATTACTGAAGGTTGGCTCAGTCTTATTGTGAGGTCAGTGAACTTCAGCCTTCATGTTGTGTTTCTTCCCCCTCAAAACTGCTTTGGCATGGGGAAAGTCACTGTTGCTACACTGGAGAAGTGACTCAGAACTCCAAGCAGCCTTACACACCCGACCCCTTTATTTCCTCCATGCCTCATGCTCCCTGTATTACTTAATCCCAACACTGCTGGCCTGGGAAATGAAGAAAATAACGTCCAGCCCTGCCAAATGGTCTGCAATCCATCTCCATAACCTGAACCATGCAGGCCTGGAGTTTCACCTCATTACTTCCCAGTTCACCCAGGCTCACTGAGCCCCAGCACAGACCCTGTGCTGCTGAAATGAGACAGCGACAGCAGCACCAAGGCTGGAGAAGGACATTACAGCACAAGGACATCACAGCCACCATCACAATCTCTCTGACCATGACCTGTAGCTCTACAGCAAGTCAGGAACAACTTCAGAACATGAATTCAAGGAGGATAGGCTTTAAAAAAAAAGTCTTCAGTTTAAAAGATGTAATTTAAAAACTCATCTATGCCCTCATGGCAAAGCAGAGTGAAGAATGATTTATGTGTTCCAAGATGAACACACTCCCTCCCTTCTGAACCCAGGATCTCCCCAGGAACATCCATGCCCATCACATGTGGGGCTTAGCTAACCCATTATGCACACTGGCATCATACTGAGAAATCATCAAAAGGCACTGAAGGATCACAGAATATTTTAAAAACTGAAGTTTCAGCTTTCTTAATGTAATTGGAACATGAATTACAGTACTGTGTGAAGGTTTAAACCTCTGGAAAATTGAGTACTGATGATGAACTGCCATCAACCACGGCTGTAGGCCACAGACAAGATCAAAGCTCTCAAATGAAGCTTGAAACAAGTGCTGTGTCTTGTTTGAAAATATTAAAATATTCTCTAAGGTATTTTTCATCCTTATTAAACGTAACAGGAATATGACTAAAAGATGTATTATTTCAAGGAAAATGCCAACTGCACACACATCTGTTCTCACAGGTATTAAAAGTCTGTCTTTAGTTAAATCACTCTTTGTAAAGACCAAGAAGTACAAACTGAGAAGTGTAAACATTGACTAGGAAGAGTGAACCTCCTCTAAACAAACCAGTGATAGAATTATTAACTGAAAAACAAGAGGCGTGACAAAGAGGAGACAAAACTGCAGCTTGCTGGACGAGAGGCGCTGTTATTGCTGTTCATCAGAATTTGAATAAATACAAATGAGACAGAAGCAGCACATCTGAGCATGCAGTGCTTACCATTCATGAGCACTTTGAGCTGTTTGTCGTAGAACTCTGTCTCCTTCTGCGAGACCAGGGCGCACTCGGCGCACTGGCGCACGGGGTCCACGAAGCACATGCGAGGCAGAGGCACTTTTTTACTGCAGCACTTGTCACAGAAACACTTCCCACACCTTCGGCAGTGATGCTAAGCACGAGAGAACGTTTATTTGTTTATGAAGGAAACTGCTAGGGAATGATTTGATAAGGTTACTACAACAGTTTCTCAGGTGTGAAACACGCAAGTTGAGGGACAGGCAGAAGAAATTAACTGCTACAGTGGCAGACGGGAATCTCTGAAGGTTGGACACAAAGGACTGAGTTTGCTGTATGAACAGCAGCACTCCAAGCCTTTGCTGGCACTCTGTAAAGATGCTTCTGAAATAGAAGACAGGAAGGGGCTTCTCTGGTGTCCAGTAAATCCTTCACCTCCCTGTCAATAGAAACCCATGAGAAGAGTGGTTTCCAGGTCTCTTCCCATTTCTGAGAAAAGATCTAGGAGAACTTCAACTGAAGTTCCTATTCTTCTTCAACTGAAAATACTATTCTTCTCTTTAAAAACTTATTCTCAAGTTTCTCCCAAGGAAAAAATACAAGAATCTTCATACTTTGATCCTACAGCTATTCCTTTTATCAGAAGTATCAAGCAGCACAGCACAAATCCAGTGATGTTGCAAAATCAGAACGAGTATTGCAGTGTGTTTCACAGCCCCTAAATCTGCAACAGTGGCCTATGCTCCAGATCACAGCTGGGGTGTGACAGTGCCAGCAGATCTTCCTGATGCAAGTTTTCATGACAGAACAAGTACTCCCAGGCAAGCAGGAACTAAGCTGTGGCTCAAAGCAAAGTCTGACACAAGGAACTGGTAACACTGCAGTTCTGGCCAGTGTTAGCCTTTCCTTCCACATGTTCTGCAAAATTCTCTGCAGTACCTATTTCCCAGGGCTACCTCCAATTGCTTCCCACAGCTAACACAAGGGAAAAACAGCAGCTTGACATCTGGTATAACATATGAGTATGTCTGGTTTAAAATTTCTCCTTCCCTCTCCCTCCAAACAATTAAATTAAAAAGCATGAACTGTGTGACTGCACTACAAGTCACACTTTCACATCTTTCTTCACTTTCATAAGCCTGTGCTAACAAAGAGCCAATGTAATTATACAAAGGAATGATGTTCCTTCCTAAAAATCACTGCTGGCCTTCTTTGGGAGGGTGCTTTGCAGAATTCTCCATGTCATATTCTGCACAGCAGTCTGCATTCCACAGTGACCTCTTACCATTAGTAAACATAATTTAATCTTAGTGTTTTCTCTTCATCCAGTGAGCTTAATTATGTAGTTTACACTTTCTACTTCAAGTGGAATTTCTCCCAAACTCATGATGAATCCTGGTTTACTTTTCAAAAGATGTCCAGTTTAGTATTTTGCAACACTTACTGCTTTGTATTTCATTGATTTCTCTTACCTTTCTAGTTATGAAGTCAAATTTTGTATCACACTGCATACATCTTGGGCACTAGAAAACAATACAAATTAAGATTAGTCTACAATTTTTTTAAACCTTTAATTCTACCACCATATACGAAGAACGAGCTTTAGATTATCCCCCATAAATAAACACCTCCAAGAAATTTCCATCCTTTATCTTTTCATCATGGATAGCTTTCATTTAATACTGATGTAGCAAAGTAATGTCATCTCCATTTGCAAGACAGAAAAAAAGCTGCCAAACTTCCCCCTAATGAATAGAGCATCCTGCCAGCAGGCAAAACTACATCTCAGGATTACTTACCAGTCTTGGTAATGTCTGGCTATCCAGACAGTCCTATATTCCAGAGTCAACTGTTTTTCTGTAAGTTGTCCTCACTCTACTACGATGCTCTGCTGACTCACCAAAACATTGTTTACACAGTTTAATGCTCTCAATACTCACACATTTTTGAAACATGCTAAGAGATACTTGGTTTTCTTCCAAGCCACCAAGACCTAATGTTTATTCCAGCTACAAAAAGTCACTTCCTGAAATATCTCCTTCCTTTAACAAACTTACACCCACACTCCTTTCAAAAAAATGACAGAAAAAAAATTGAAGGAGTTTCTCCCTTGCAACTAAGTAGAGTTGAAGGGGTGACAGTTTTGACTGTGTTAACAACCAGAACTGATTAGTGACTGCTGGACAATCAACATTTTCTGTATAGAAAGTCACCTACCAAAGGGCTGACACACTCAGCCCTTGGGTCACTGGATTTTCAACAAAACTTTACATGTTTTTATCCATTATAGCAAACCCCAGTGCCTGAGGCTTATAAGGCATTTTTTTCTGTATTTACTTGCACATATTAATGCAAAATTATGCCTGACATCTTACTCAGGAGAACATGGTTAGATCCTATACTAAGTTTTATAACTCTAGAAACCAAAACTCCTCAAACCAGACTATCTCAGATTACAGCACAATGTCCTCTTAAACACATGCCCTAAGCTGAGCAGGTGCTATTTTCTAAGCACACAGTAATCATCTTTTGCCTTTAATTAATACATTTCAATACTTAACCCTTTTTCTTCTATAAACCCCCTCAGGTTACAACAGCTTCTATTCAGGGACTTTTGCTCCAGCAGATACTCAATCACTGTCACAAGTTCAACAACTGCAGCCAAGAAAATATTAGAGCAGCTAAATTAAAAATTCTCCAGAAATATTTCATGTCCTTTTGAAGTGTAAGCTTGTTACTAATTGGCAATAGTTTACATGAAAGGCTCTGCTGTCTAAACAGACGTTTAACACATTAGACAGTAATGGCAGTCACTGTAGTGGAATGTAAGCACCTACTCGCAGAATTTGTTACAACAAGCTGTTTCTAAATCCCACACAAAAAACCACTAGAAGTGCTCCTGAATTGTTTTAAATAACACTGAACTAAGGCATCCAAACACATTTTTTCACAATGGCAGCAGAAAAGGTTATTTCAACACTCACTGATAAAGAACGTTCAGCATGAAGCCATTTCAGCACACATCAGGTTTCACCTCTGTAACACATAGAACTCTACAGCTAATATGTTCTACTATACCTTGATGTTTTAATTTTTTACATGTACTTTAGTAGCTTGCCTGGGAGCTGGACCTGGCAATAATTTTGGTATGCCTTGAATTTACCTGAGTTCTAATTAATTTTCTTAATGAAAATATTTGGGAATTTTTTGGTTGGGTTTTGGTGGTGTCGCCTTTTTTTTTAGTTGGCCCGGACTGGGTTTTTAGAAGGGTTGGGGTTTGGTTTTTTTTTTTTAAATTTGTTTTTTGCCAAAGTGCAGAAAGTGCAAGTCATAAGCTAGAGGGGGGGGGGGGAAAATCAAACCCAAATGCTTCTAAATATTGTCCTACACAGATTTCATACAGAATGCTATGCTGAACATGAAAGTGGTTTCTAGGCAGGAACAAAATTTTCCATCCTCTTATTTAACATATACTATAGAAAAGTATTTCTGAATTCCAGACCCATGATGACAGTCCTAAAGAACAGTCCTAAATAAATCACAAGTCAAGTTGCACATGGTAGCTGGCATTGCAAAATGGGATTTTCCTAGGAAAATGTCCTGACACAAGCAAGCTCGAGATACTGTCCCTTCGAGGTATTTCTGCTTTAAGTAACCAGAACCAAGTGAACCATTTGCATAATGTCAACTTCTGCTTTGCCTGGGACAAGATATTTACTGAGAACATCTTGAAAGGTAAATTCTTCCTATTCATCCATACACTGACATAATTACAGAGTGACAAGTACTGAATTAAGCTTTATTGCTTGGAGGGGTTTTAATCACATTAACAGAGAAGGAAGCACAATGTCCAAGTTACTTCTCAGTCTTCGAACAAAAAAGATGTGAAGCACGAAATTAAATAAGAATTCACGTCACAAGTACATTCATTTCATGTGCAGTCAACCACCAATACCAGTACCAGATTACTTTGTCCAGCAAGAGGAAAATGGAAGAACATCCAACAGCTGCTGGATCTTGGCATTAATTTAAAAATACAGAGAGCTGCTCATTGCAAACTTTTCATGGGTTTGCTCAAGTGTGATAACTTATTTCCATAATCCCACAGATGCAGAGGTGAGAATCCCATTGATGGACAGGAATCTATAGTTACACTTCGCATGCTTTATTTGCATAAATAATAACAGAGTGATTCAAAAAGTGATGCATGGAACACCTGGCTGAGCTCTTCAACACAGCAAACCTTTGCAAACAAGAAAGTTCAGGAAATCCCACCTGGAACACAGCTGGCCAAAGCAGCTGCGGCCAGAGGGGGAAAAGGCAGGATGCAAACACAGGGCAGAAACAGCTCCTGGTGCTCTCTGACGCTGCCTGAACTTGGATTTTGCCAGGAGTTCAAGGGCAGCTCTGCCCCTCCGAGTGCCTGAGCCCAAGAGCAGCCAGCTAAGGAAAGCTCAGTTCCATCCTGCAGCCACGAGGGAACCCAGGGAACCCTTCCACCACATCTGTCAGCTCCTCTGCAGCACAGTGTTCCTCAGCCACAGAAACATCTGGTACACAGCTGGATATCACGAGGTTTGGCCACCTCCGCAGGCAAACTGACACATTTTACTCAATTTCTATTCCAAGGTTTTCTTAACAGAAATATCATCAATTAAGCTCTGCTGGTGATTAACAAAGAAATTCTGAGTCAGGCAAGGCACGTGCAGAGACCAACATTTTAAGCCCTGTCTCGAGTGTAATGATGCTCAGCACAGACTCTCATAAATCCCCCTCAACTCATTACCTGTATTACAAATAAGATTACCAAAAATAAAGTTTTCAACTAGTCCTCCTTCAGCCTCGCATTTCAAATTCCTCATAGTAACTAGTACTTTAAGACTGTATAATCTTGTGACATAAAAATTAAAAACTGAATTCTATTTTAATGCTGTATAAGCTGCACAAAACACAAAACTACCAACTGCCATAATTCTTAGGTGGCCTTAATTTTTTTAAAAAATAAGCCAGTTGACTCCTCTTGCAAAAGAAAAGTAAAGGTACTGGATTTGTGAGCAGTACTGGCTGCACAGCAAAAGCCAATGGATTCGAAAAGCCAGATCAGCATTTGCTAATAGCACTCAAGGTCTTGTCCTGGACATAGACACTTCAGTTTTAATTGTCTGACATGGTAACAAGAGCAAGCATTCTCAACTAATTCATTGCCTAGGTAACCCTGTCTCTTTAAATTTAATGGTTCTTAACAAAACTATGGAATTTATAGGCTTCCCTGTGTATCACATACCTGCTTTCTTTAAGGAAAAAGTTTGTAACATATTTGGCAATTGTTTATTGAAGGCATGTCAGAACTCTAAAGTACTCCCAGAAATCTAGTAAAATAACTAGCCACAAAATAACAATTTATATTTTTAATCTTGCATTAACAAATGCATTTAAAATTTATCTCTACACACCTTCTCTCTCAATAGTAAACACCACTGAGCACATTCAGCCACAATTCAACAGCCTCAGCCTACAGACCAGCAGACTACAGGGGAAAAGCTGAATTTTAAAGAGAATGAATACCTACAATATAGCTGTAATATAAAATTCAAACTAACAACATACATCAGGCTGATGTATCTAAAATACACAGAGTTAATTCTCTAAACATATCTAACTACTTCAAATAAATCCCAGCACAATCCCCAAACAATCTGTAGTTGAATTAAGACGGTCGTGCATGTTAGAGGTACTTTGTTTTCCTGAATGAAACTAGTCTGCTGTAATCACGGACTACCGCGAGGCTAAACTGCACCTCCGAAGGTCAGGGACAAAACTCATTTCCACTGAACTGTTCCACAAACGAGACCCCCGGATGAAGACGATGTCCCGAATCAGGTTTCCAGGGGAGTGCACGGGATGCAGCAACTCCGGCCGGCAGCAGCAGCACAAAGGAAAACCTTTGACAAGAACTGCTCAGCCTTTGCTACCAACCCAGAGATCAGCAGGGGACACACCCCGAGCCCGGAGCACAGCGGGGCCGGCGGGGTGGGAACACGGAGCTCAGCCCTGCACAGGACACGCCACCCAAAGTCACCTCACCCCCTTCGGGACAGGCAGAAAACAGCTCCTGCCGATGGCCAGGAGGGGGTTTTATGTATGGAAGAGACTAACTTGAGAAAATTCCCACCAGACACTGCAGCAGACCGCCTGTATAGAATGAGCTGAATGGTCACTTTCAAAAAAACAAAGTTGTTTTGGGCAAACCTTCAAGTGACTTACCACTCCCACCCTTTATAGCAGCAGAGATCGTCCTGAGCTGCAGAAAGTGTGCTGGCAGAGCGAGCCTCCAGAATTATTATTATTATTTTACTCAGAACTTTCTGTCTCAAGAGATACCAGGTAGAAGAAAAAAAAAATGTTATTCTTCACTGCAAACCAAGGGAGGACTCAGTGTTCCCACACAAAACAGACCAAGCACGTCCGTATCTGCCAAAGAACGGCTTTGTTGGATGACTCCCGGCTTAAATTCACATTGGCTCAACTAAAATAAATCTTCATTCCGGTCACATTTAAATGCACTGGCGTGTGTCCACACCACTGAACGCTGGCAATAAATAAATAAACAATGGATTCTATGTTTTATGTGCATCTGGCTGCAGCGACTGGCAACAAATAACTCTCATCACACAAAATCAAAAATATCACCATCGCGTTATTTGGTACGTAAAAGCAAAGTTAACTGAATCAGACTGAGTTGTTCAATGACTGTCTCACACCACGAACATTCACACCAGGAGCCAGAAGGGCTGATCCAACTCAGCCTTATTGCTTTAATAATTTATGCAATTAGTTTTAGACCTACACGGCCCCTAGAACCACCTTTACAAGCATTTAAAGCCATGCTGCACAGTTCGCTATACTTCTAATCACCAAATCGCCCGCAAATTTTCGCGACGGGGCCGCACACCCCTGAAGAACGAGTGACAGCCCCATCCTTGAGTCCTTTAACCCATCAACCTAAGGGAAATAAAAAAGGAGAAAGGGAAGGGGGAAAGGGGAGCGCGGCGCCCCAGCCCCCGGCGGTACCTCCTTGTCGGGCACCCAGGGCGGCTCGTCGAGGCCGAAGGGGCTGCGGGCGGCGCGGTGCTCGGGCACCATGCGCAGCCCGCTGGGGGAGCGCACCAGCTTCTTCGCGTCGCCGCCCGACATTTTCCCCCGCGCGCCGCCGCCGCCGCGGGACGGGCACCGCCCCTGCCCAATGGCCGCGCGGGCTGCGCGAAGGGCACGGCACCCAACCAATGGGAAGCAGCAATTCGCCGGCCCCGCCCGCCCTCTCAGGGCTTGCTAGCCAATCCCATGTCCCTTGGCGTGCTATTCCCGCCTCCTTCGTGCCCCGCAACCCGGAAGCGAAGGGCGCGGGTGCTACAGCCGCGTCTCCGAGTTCCAGGAAGCGCCACACCGAGGCGCGGACAGGCGCGGACAGGCGCGGACAGGCGCGGACAGGCGCGGACAGGCGCGGACAGGCGCGGACAGGCGGGGCAGCCCCTCAGAGGGCCCACGGCCACTGCCGCAGCACCCACCCGCAGCTCCACCTCCGCTCGGCCCCACCGCTCCCGGCCGGCCCAGCGGGAGGGGAACGAGCGGCGCCCCGCCATTGGCTGTCCCGCCGGGGCAGTCGCTGAGGGGAGCTTTGATTGGCCTGCGGCGGGAAAGCTGCTCGCTGATTGGCTGGGCAGGCGGCGGGGGATTCATGACGGAGTGAGGGCCTTGTGGCGGCGCCGTGCTCTGTCCGTCCGTGTGTCCGTCTGTGTGTCCGCCCGGCTGTCCGCCCCTCGGCCCCTCGCTCCCTCCGATTGGTGCCGGGTCCGTAGGACACCCCAGGCTGCATCGTGATCCGCTCCCCGTGTTTCGCCCTCCCCTGTGCCTCATCCGTGGAGCGGCTTCCTGTGAACGGAGAGCGCGCAATGGTTTGGAGCCCTTCGGTCCAGGGTCGTCGTAATCATGATTGATTTCAGTAAGTTTCTGAAGTAAAAGTAAGGCTTTAGTAAGCTTCTAAAGCACCTCAGAATATTGCTTTAAGTGGGATTTATTCTGTTATTAGCACCCATCACAACCTCTCCCCCCCATGTTGAAAAAGGTTTTGTTCATAAAGTCATGGATTCTCATATAACTCCTGGGTGTCTACTGCAATCCTTCATAAGGTTTATGAGAATAATGCTAAGACCCTCACAGTACTCTTCTAGGCAGCCATGGTGCTAAACTGCTGTGTTTTGGACAAAAGTATTAAAAGAGCTGTTTAATGTCGCTATAAGAAACAAACAGATTTTAACGATTTAATATTAAACTTGTTTTCAGCTAATAAATTTGACTGTGTCATGCGTGAATAATCCTGAGTCATCCCAAATTGCTCGTGTGTGAGACTTTTTTTCTATTTGAAAATGAAAGTCTCGAGTGAAGACCGACAGGGTAGAAACCCATGACTGTCCAGCTTGCTTGTGAGCTGCAGTCCAGAGCAAAAGCACTGTGCAAAATTACAGGCAATTAAAACTACCAACAGTTCTTAACTGCAGGATTATTGGTTGAACTCTTTAATAGGATATATGTCAACAGCCATCAGAGAAGACTTCTGCCAAAGGGCTGGATTACAGAATAGTCAGGGTTGGAAGGGAGCTCTGGAGATCTTCCAGCCCAACCCCCTGCCCAGGCAGGGTCACCTAAAGCAGGTGACCCAGGAATGAGTCCAGGTGAGTTTGGAATGACTCCAGAGAGGGAAACTCCATGGCCTCCCTGGGCAGCTGTTCCAGTGCTCTGCCACCCTCTGTATAAGAATTCTTCTTCAACTTGAGATGAAACCGAAGAGTTTGGCATCATCCTCTTGGCATCCACCTTTGAGATCTTGATATGCATTGATGAGACCACCTCTCTGTCTTCCCTTCTCCAGACTCCCCTCAGCAGGGAGATGCTCCAGACCCCTCATCACCTTTGTGGCCTCTGCTGGGCCCTTTCCAGTAGCTCCTGGTCTTTCTTGTACTGGGGAGCCCAGAACTGAAACACAGCACTCCAGATGTGGCTTCACTGGGGCTGAGTAGAGGGGGAGGATCACCTCCCTCAGCCTGCTGGCCACACTCTTCCCATAAGAAAATAATATCAGTATATAAAATGATACTACTACCACCACCACCACTAATAATAATAATATCCCAGAATAATTGTTACTTCTCTAAGATAAATATATTGTTAAAATAATAATAAAAAAATCCTGGAAACCTTTTTGACACTGATTTATGCCTATTTTTTCTTGCCTGTGTCTGTGATAAATGCCACTTTAATCACAGATAATTACAGGATGTGCTGCTCTTTGCTGTGCTGTCTCAGGAGATGGATTGGGACCAGTTTGACTTGAACCCTAAAACAATTGCTGCCCTGAAAAAAGGTAATTAATTTGTCAGTGTCTCATTAACAGATCTGTCACCACAGATCCTTGACATAATTGTGTGTTTGTGGGTATAAGCAGGCAGAGGGACACTAACATTTTAGAACTGTAATTAAGTATTTCATAAAGGAAGTTTTTGAGTAAGTAGAAGTGTTGGGTTTTGCCCATGCTTCAATAATAATTTCCCAAACAATTTTACAGCTTCTGTTGGTGCATCCAAAGTGAGTGTTGCCTGCCCAACATATAAAAATGCAGCCTAGATAAACCTCAAGTAAATGAGAATTCGAAATTGGGGAAACTTCGCTGTGTAAAACAGCCAAAAGTATTTTAAAAAAACTCCTCTTATTTCAGCTGACATAAAATCAGTAAAAGAGGTTTTAAACCTCTCTGGTGCAGACTTGCAGAGATTGATGAAGCTCTCCAGTGCAGACATCCAGTGCCTGCTGAAAACAGTCTCTCACACACTGAGGAGGAACAGCATGCTCACAGGTAATGCAGTCAGGGCATAAAGTCTCCTGCTAAAACTCAAAATAACTGTCACTGGGAGAAAATACAGTTCTGGCTCCTCAATGACACAGTAATGTGGGTTTAGAATGAGAATGGAAGAGTTCTAATTATGCTGTAGTGGATTATTTAACTATCCTAAGGACAGCTCCTCTGGAGTAAATGGAAGTGAATGAGTGTCATTTTTCTGGATGGAGCCTGCTTGAAACAGGACAAAATGATTCTCCAGTCTGAAACACTTAAACATAGGAACAAAATATTTCCTTTTTCTTTCACACTCTCTTCCTTCTCTCTCACTATTTTCCTTTTGGACTAAGACTAGTTGAAAATTTTATATCATCTACTACAAGCTTCGTAAACTGATTTGTCATAAACACCTCATTCCAAAACAAGCAGGACCTAATAGCTCCTCCTGTACAAATTCTTAATGACACCTCTATTTTCTTGTGCTTGCATATGTCTTCAAGCTTTGACCAGATGCCTGCTGTGCTATTTTATATTCTGCTATAGCTTTCTATTTCCATAGTTGCTGCGCTTGAACCTTTGCTGTCAAAATCCTCTCAGAGTGTGACTTCCCCCAGGGACACCTTAGAGGCAGAGACAGGAAATTAAGAGTTTCAGAGGAGGAAAGAACTCAGTGTAAATTATCAATCTTTGTACAGACATTCAGCAGTAGGTCTGATGGGGAGAGAGGTGGGGAAGAACCAGGCTGAATTAGGGAAATTCTCCATCAACAAAGAAAGCATCCCTTGTAGGTATAAACCTTGTATACAGCATCTATATTGTATCATTGTGTGTTGGAAAAATAATAAATAAAACTACCGTTTTTTTTTTCGATCATTAAAAAACATTCCCAAACCTTGCAGCACTTCAGCTCTACCAAGATAAAGATCATTTCACCTCCCAGCACCAGAAGCTGAGCCTGGGATGTTCAGTGCTAGACAACCTGTTGAAAGGTGGCATTCCTTTAGTGGGAATCACGGAGCTTGCTGGGGAAAGTTCTGCTGGGAAGACTCAGATTAGTTTACAGCTGTGCCTGTGTGTGCAGTATCCTTACAAGTACGGTGGATTAGAGTCTGGTAAGTGCTGAACTGTAAACATGGATTCATTTCCCATTTGGGGGAATATCCTGTCTTTAGGAACCTCATTAAAGCAGGTGCACAGGGTCAGTGCATGTCTAAGTTCAGTAGGAAGCCAGTTAGTGAGTAATGTGTCTTTACAGAGAGAAAAGCTTGCAGTGCACGTCCTGCAGCACAAAACAACTTAATTCAAAATGACTGTTGGCTGTTGTTTGCCTGCCTGCCACTCTGGGTTAAACTAAACACACTCAAACAATGTAAGAAGAGTGTTGCTGTCATGAGAGCTCATTGACCCCTCAGGTACCACCTCAGCAGAACAGCTCAGCAGATAACTGGCTACAAACATCTGGGTATATGGTACATATTCCCTAGCTGAGGATTTCAAATTTCAGAGATAATTTATTTTGATAACAATAACTATTGATTTACAGAGTAAAATCAATGGAAATGTAATTGAAGAAAGGTAACATTGTTTTGTACCTATGATTTTCCTGGGTTTACCAAAGCATACAGGTTTATTCTTTGATTTGAGTACGTTTTTTCACCCTTCAATCACATTAATCTAACTCCTAATTTTTATTTTTTTAATATTCTGTGCTGCTGTAGAAAGGGAGGAAACCTCTGTCACTTCTGAGGATTCTAGTAGTCTGCCTTAGGTGTGTTTTGCCTGTGACCTTGCTGTCCCTTCCACACAGCATTGGCTTTATCTGACAGCTCAGTGGCTCCTTGTGGGGAAACTTACTGATTTCTTGAACTATATCCACCCATGTGGAAAAATCATGGACTGTACAAATTAAGATCTTGCTTAAAGGGCTGTGAGTAGCCTGTGGCTTACATTACATGATGTCATTAATCAGAGCAGAAGCAATTATATTTTGTTCTGCTCCTTTGTGTGCTGCTGCTAACTGCTGCACGTAGTTTGAATGCACTTCTCCCTGTTTGTGTTGAAATAAGGAGCAGAGGTACAGAAGAAGGTGCCCAGCACCCTCCTGGGACTCTCATGTTGAGCCTCCCCAGAGAAATACAGCAATTAAAGCTTAGGTTAAATGTGAGGAGTTTTATCCTTTAGGAAACTTGAGGAGAACAGCAATGCTTGGAAACTGACAGAACTCTGCACTACCAGTGGAAGATTTTGCTACTGATTTAAAATTATGGTGCATTGTATTTTTTTACTGCTTAGATGCTTCCCTTCTCATAAGTGGTGACGTTGAAATACATTTCTTTAAACAGTTACTTCATTAAATTTTGTAATTCTTGTAATTCTCAGTGCAAGGAGGTTGGCAGCAAAGAAATCCTGAAAGTAAACAAAGGCCTCCTTTGCCTCCAGGATATCTTTCTGCTGTTCTAGCAATGGCAGTTGTGTTCAATCATGTGTTGGCTGAATTTATTTTATGTGCCCATATTCATAAGTAATACATGAATATAATGGGACAAATTAATATCCATGTTAGAACTCTGAATTAGAAAATAATGTTTGTTACTGATTCTTGGTAACAAACTGGCTCGGTGCATGACAGATTATGATCATAGTAATCAAAATTTTTTCTTTTTGAGGTTGAGGGGTTTTAGTGGGTTTTATTCCTGTTTGGTTGATTTTTTGGTGGTATTTTTTTGTCACCAACCAGTATAACATATTTATTGGCCTGAATAACAAATTTGATGGAATTGCTGATTTCTGTTTGGGTTTTGTTGGCCCTGTGACTCTTTTCAGTGTCCTGAATGTTGCAATAACTCTGGATCAAAATACAGTTATTTAATCAATGGAGCATCAATCTATCTAGAAATGCAAATCTGCACCTGGAAGAACCCCAGTGACTATGAAATCTGAAGAAATGGACATTCCATCCTTTTAAAGTAAACCAAGGAGAGGACAAGTGACATCCTGCTTAAGGCAGGTCTGGTTTTCAGAAAGCAGATGATTTCTCTGTGAGCCCAGAATTCATGATGGAGAAATCCCTGTCTTTCAGCATTAAAGCAACATTGTGCAAAAGGCAGTCAGCTTAAATAAGAATGGTAGCTGAGAAGACCAGAGTGTTTTATTTAGGAACTGTTGTCTCAACACAAGTTAGCACAGGTTTTTTAGCATGAAATTCATAGTGCTGTGTTTTGGATTTCTGGCTGAACCAGGCAGACTGTGCAGTGTCACTCTGTGAGTTGGATAAACTGTGATACTTCTGATCCCCCAGGGCAAGTGATCAGGTGCTCCACAGCTGTGCACAGTGAGTGTCACCCAGTGGAGAGTACAAAATCCAGTTTTCCCAGCTGGTGCTGAAAAAAGACCAGGCAACTGCAGGGAAGTCACAGGAGTGTGGTTTTTGTTCATCACTGATTCAACATGGTTGCAGAATAACCAAACAAACATGAATTTCCAGGTCTTTATGCGTAGCTTTTAAATGTAGAATATCTGATATAATTTGTGTGCTGTTAAGAAAACTGTGTGTGTAAGAGCCCTGTTGTAACCACAGGTGGTTTCCTTGGTTGCAGGAGCTGTTTACATTTGTACAGAAGATGTGTTCCCAAGCAAACGTTTGCAGCAGCTCATAGATCAGCAGCATAAGCTGCGTGCAGATGTTCCAGCTGAAATCATACAGAAGATCAGATTTGGAAACAGTATTTTTGTTGAGCAGGCAGCAGACCTGGTAAGTAGTAGCACAAAGAATATTTCTAAGACTCTTGGTCAATGTGGATTTGAGGCAGCATTTTACTGTTGAGGGGTCATTAGTGGGAGAGCAGCACAGTCTGTAACTGGTTTGGAACATTTAATGATAGCCTTGTGTACCGAGTGTTTCAGTGAGCAGCACTCCTTCCCCAGGTAGGCTGAGAAAGCTGGGGCTGTTCAGCCTGGAGAAGAAAAGGTTGTGTGGGGACCTCACAGGAACCTTCCAGTGTCCGAAAGGGCTGCAAGGAAGCTGGAGAAGGACTCTGTCGGGAAATGTAGCTAGGACAAGGGTACAAATTGAAAGAGGGGAAATTTAGATACTAGGAAGAAATTCTTTACTGTGAGGGTGCCGAGACACTAGCACAGGTTGCTCAGAGAAACTGTGGCTGCCCCATCCCTGGCAGTGTTTAAGGCCAGGCTGGATGTGGCTCTGAGCAACCTGGTCTGCTGGGAGGTGTCCCTGCCCTGATGGCAGGGAGGTTGGGATTGGATGATTTTTAAGGTCCATTCCAACCCCTTAACAATATATTACTCTGTGAAAACAGGAACAGTTTAGGAGTGTAGTACTACACCTTTGAGATTTTAAAGTATCAGTATCAGAGCTGCAGGTTAAATGCAGGCTGCAGTTTTGTCTCTTCAGTTTTCTCCTCAGTAAAACCACCAGATGTGGTTACTGGTGAGACTTAGAGATCCACCAGCTGCCTGCACGATTTGAAACTCCTGGAGCTCATGCTGGACTGGTGATTGCTGTAGTGCAGTCTCCTGGTGTCCCAGCAGGGTTCTTTGCCCTGTGTCACTGTGTGTGTGGCAGGACACCTTCCAGCAGTGCATCACCAGGAGGCTGTCCCTGCTGCTGGCTCGGGGCATGGTGCGCCTCGTGGTCATCGACTCCATCGCCGCCCTGTTCCGCTGCGAGTTCGGCGCTGCCCAGTCTGCTCTCAAGGCTCGCTATCTGCAGACCCTGGGGGCACAGCTCCACAGCCTGAGCACTAGGTACAGGACTCCCATCATGTGCATTAACCAGGTATGGCAGCAAACGGTTTCTTATTCTACAGGGACTGTTTAATAAATGACTGGAGGGTGATGGAGCAATCTGTGTAAATGCCGATTTCATGGTGTTGTATTTACCACAGTCAGCTGACTATTAATGGCTGATGGAAACTGAAGCTTCCTTTAACTGATGTACTTTAGTAAATGTTAACTACTCAAAGTTTATTATTTAAGCTTTTATAGGCTGTTAATGTTCTCAAAAGTTGTCCACTAAAGCTGACAGAAATAGGTATGTATAGGAACCGCACAGAGCATCAAAGCAAAGTAACAGAGTTCTTTCTTATCGCTGGCATCAAATGCCATTGTCAGCAGGATTGTTCTGGGAGTTGTGCAGGCACAGTTCTATTCCAGGAGACAGTGAAGCACCAGGGACTTTGTTGCATCTCTGTGGAGCTCAGCATTTTTGTGTAACTGCTGAGATTACTGAGGCACTCAAGTGCATGCACTGACTTGAGCTGGACCAAAACAAGGCCACACTGATACTGGTAACAAAGAGTATTCTTTTGAGAAAACAAGGCAAGACACTGCTCTTAGTCCACTCACAAACTGAAGGAGCATCTGAATGCCAGAGATGAAGCATTCACACTCCAAATGTGGCCTTGGGAATGTGCAGGCAGGCCACTGAGAAACTTCAAAGGCAGTGAAATCATTGAGAACAGAGCACTTCTGGGACATCTGAACTTTTGTACTTTTTACCTCCAGCTATAGCACTGGAACACTTTTGTGAGTGTAGGGGGTTTGTTTATAGTTTGGAGGTTTTTTTTAACAAATAAACATCTAGAACTAGTTTAATGTAAGCTGTATCTTGCTAAGTAGTTCTGACACTGTAAACTCAGCTTGTCATTCCCAAATCCATTTTAGTTTGCCTTGAAAGAATAATTATTTTCTAACTTGGCTTAATATATGCTCTGATAACTTAGATTTTCTTGCCTTGGTTGCCTTCCCTGCCCTCCTGCTCGTTAAATACAAGCTCAGAAGCCCAGATCAGCTGCAAACCTTGTTTTTGTGCTTCAGGTGACGGATGCAGTGAGCGAGCCGGAAGCTGCTCAGTGCAGTTGCAGGTGAGTCACCCACACAGAGGGACAGTGTCAGACACAGCAGCACTGAACCACTCTGTTCTTTGTCACCCCAGGGTAAGCTGTGAGGTCACTATGAGGAGCAGTGGGGCATTTACCCAGCAATGCTGGATTTGCTGGAGATGAGCACTAACTCATGCTGTGAAGGGAAAGAAATGTCATATACACTTACATCGTAATTCCTGATCACAAATTAGCAGGAAAAATTCCCTGGAGTTAATGGCTTGAGTACCTGCTTACATGAGAGTATTTTTGCATTTTGTCTCTGATGTAACTGAGTGCACATTCAGTCTGCTTAAAAAATATAGCAAGGAAACTCTAGTGGCTAACTTGGTTAGTGAGCTAAGAAAAAACCCAAAATAGTAACTTTTGACACCAAGCTATTAACATGATTCAAATGTACCTATTTGTTGTTTGAATCCCAACTATAACCTTGATTTACTGCATAAGCTGGGTGCTACATAAATGGGTGTTTGTGAGAAGTTCACTGCATCCTTTGATTCTGAAACTGACACTGAACAAGGATATGGTTCAATTATTATTTTTTGCCTGGTTATCTTGTGGTTCTTTTACTGGAGAAATTGCACTTCTTCCTGGAAAAAAATTGTTTTGAACATTGGGTTGAAAATCATACAATGCAGAGTGTTCTGTTTACCCAACATTTCTAAATACACCTGCAAATGGAATCCAAGGCCAGCAGTTACACACTTCAGATATTAAAAGTTCCACCATTTTTCTCTTGTGGTTTTCCTGTTGCAAGAGAGGCCTGTGCAGAGGTAGCCAGGTATTCCCCCTGGCTGTAGCTGAGAGAATGACAGCTGTTCTGTATAGAAGCACTTCTCCAGCTGTTTCCTTGCCACAGGGACAAGCTAAATTCTGTGAGTAAACCCTGTCACCTCTGTCTTCAAAGACCTATAGTATTCAATATATGTTAGAGAAACATGTAAATTATGTCTTCTAGAGCAGTTTTTTTACAACAGAAGGCATTTCATATGAAATCCATTCATGCAGAAATATGTAATCCTTCCTTTATAGGGTGGAGGGTAGCAGAGTCACTCCAGCACTTGGAATCACCTGGTCCAATCAGCTGCTGATGAGGCTGATGGTCAGCCGGGTCTCACTGCCCGGACACTCGCCTGGCCTGGCGCCACACTGCGCTGGAAGCGTGAGGACTTTGAGTGTCATTTTTGCTCCTCATCTCCCTCCATCCTTTTGCTACTATACAGTACAGCTGGAAGGTGTAAAAGGAATAAAATAACTCTTTCACATAGTAAAGTTCTTCTCGACAAATGTGCCAGAACTTTGCTTCAGGAAGAATTACCTGCATTGAAATGCAATTCTCCCTAGATGAGAGACATTGATGGTGAAGTATATGAACAAAAAATTGAATAGGGACATTTAGCTTCGTCTACATTGTGAAAGATGATCTTTTTACACTTGGATATTCAACTTGTGAGATGAGCATCCTGAAGGTTTGGAAGGAGGGAAAGCTGTGGGCAGGTGGAGGCTGCATGGTGGAGTGAGATGTTGCAATCCCCATGATGGGAGAGACCTGATGTCTAATTTTAATAGCATTTACTGTAGTTTTGTATCCTCTCTATTTCCAGACCCAACAGGACTTGAAATTCAACTAGTTATGTTGCCTGCTGGTGGTTCTGGGTCTCATGCTGCCAATTAAGGATAGCCATTCTTTGTCACAAAGCAGCTGTCCTATTTTAAAACTATTTGTTATTAAGAATTTAAAATAATCCCATAAAGGTATTTGATTTTAACATCGTACTGTAAGAATTAAAATTGCACTGCCTTTGTACTAGATGAGTATATCTGGCTTCATAGCACTCTTAAATTTTTTTTCTAATGGTTCATTTCCACTCTTTTCCTGCTTTCCAGTCCCTTTGTAGCAAAAGCCTCTTTATTTAGCCTCTCCTCTTTCATTTGAAGGACAGCAAACCACATCCCCCATCCCCTTGCTCTCTCTGCCCATTGCTGAAGCTGTGTAGCCTCAGGGCAGGTCTCTGCATTCTTCCTGATGCTCTGCCCTGCTCTGCTCTGTTTTGCTGGATCAGCATTCTTCATGGGCTTCTGGATTGCTGCCTCTCATGTCCTGTGTCCCTGCTGCTGGGCTCAGCTCAGCTGTGATCCTGAAGGGCACCTTCAGCTCTTCTCATCCATTCAGATGCTACTGCTTTTCTCAGGTGATTTTTGTTGTTCAGTTGGGGCTTCACATGGGTTTTCTTCCTGTCTTTGTGCTATTTGTCACATTTTTGTGCTGTCCTCTGACCACTGCCATGACATCCACTCTACCTCTGGCTGAATTTTTCCATTGCTCTGTTCCATGTGAAAGCAAACCAACTGAAGTTACACTGTCCAAAAAGGCCTCTGTTCTGTGGGTGCCTGCTTCCATTAGTCAGTGACACTTGTATCACACATTCATCAAGCTCTCACGTTTCCCCTCCTCCTGCTGCTGGCCCAGACAAGAACCCCACATTCCTGATGCGTTTCTGTGGAGTGATATTGCTCAGGTCTGTCTTTAGGCCAAGGAACCCTGTGTTTGTGGAACAGCTGCCTGCTCTGCCTTTCCCCAGTCACGCTCCTTCAGGACAGTCATCCATCTTTTCATGTGGAAGCATGCAGCTGGGGTAGCTGAAAGGGAAACTTTTGTCTGGCTGTAAACTGCCTCAGCTGGAACTATGGCAGAAGGTTTCTCAAGGGACAACTGAGTGTGACTGAAGGAAAAGAGACCATGTGTGACTGCCTCGGGAAGTTCCAGAGGAGAACAGGCACAGCCTGAAGCTGAAGGAAGGAGACTCCAAGCAAGCAGAAAGGATGAGTTGCTTTCAGTGCCTTCTGCAACCCCTTCAGATGTCTCAGGGGCCCTTGTGCAAATAGCACAAGTTGTGTCTAAATCATTTTTATAAAATGTCTTAATTCTCTGTATTTGGAAATGACTGCACAGCTTTTTTAAATAAAATCCAACCATGAAGCTTAGAAGCCTTTGTGTACTCTAAGAAAAGGTGAGAATGTCACAGCTCTGAGGCAGGGCCACCTCCTTCTTCAAACCCTTGCCTTCCGTGCCTCCTCCCTAACAACTTCAATAAAGACCAACTAATGCAGCACGGGTAACACTTTCTCTTTTGTTCCTGCCCTGTGTATCTGGGCTGGAACTGCAGCCAAGATAATGTCCATCCTATTGTGCTGACTGGGAAAAGCATCCAGAGAGAGATGTAGCTGATTAATGGGAGTCATCAAACCCTACCTGGATATCCTTTACAAAAGAGCCTCATCAAATCCTGGGCTCCAATCCCAGAAGTTTGCCTCACTGTGAGCCATGTCCAGGGCAGTGTGAAACCTCTGAAGGTTTAGTCTGTAATATTTGAATCACTCTTTTTTGCAACTTGACTGCTTGCAGGAATGGCCCCAAATTGTTAAAAGTCACAGATGGGTCTGTAATCAAAGTTCCAGTTTACCTGGTAAAAATCCTTTACCAACAATGAGAAGTAACTTTTTCCTGCTCAAGTGTTCTGTCACTACCCTGTTGGTTTGTTGGTTCTCTCCAGCTGAGTCAGAGTACATCACAGTTTGTCTCCTGGCTCCTGAGCACACACAAACCCTGAAATCTCAAATCCAGCTGAGGCCCTCTGAGGCTCACAGCCAACACTCAGTCACTCCAGTTCCTGCCCTGTCCCTCAGTCCCAACCCCAGCCACAGCCCGGAATGTCCATCTGACCCAAGTGCAGCTTTGGGGCTGCAAACCCTCACAGGAACCCGACACAGCACCTGTGCCCTGTGCCAGAAGTGTTGAAATGTGCCTAAGTTTTAATAAATGCAATTTAAGAACCTTCCCTTTAATAGAGCTTTATTCATCTTTGGGTTTCACAACTGAGATTTGTATTCTATACAAGAAAAAAAATTGAAGTAGTTTTTACAAAGATTTACAGTCTAGAATGTATTAAGTCTTTATCCTGCAAGACTACTTAAATATTCTTCTACACTTTGAGAAGAAATGTTAAATACACTTGAAAAACTATGGTTCCCTAAGTATTTCTCATTTACAAGCAGATGTAACCAAGGAATTGTTGCAACTTCACTAACCACAGGCACCCTCCCAGCTTGGGCCTTTGGACCTCTACCAGACCCCCCACACTCTGTCTGGCTTCTTGCATTGTTGTTTCAGGTTTTTTAACAACTGACCTCAACTATTCAGTGCACTGGCACAACTAAGAATGGTTTTAGGGGAAAGAAATAATCCAATGTAGATATGAGATATTCATAGATTCTAAATATTTACACACACACCCTGGGTACTTCTGTAAATCGATGACAATGAAACTAAACTTCTCAGCATCACATCTGTTAACATTTATTCTCTCAGTACAAACTAACATGACCAAAAATGCCACTCTCTTAGCAGCCTTCAGACACGTGACCTACACAACAAAAACCAAAGTAACTTAAACTCATCAACTACTGTAAACACACTGTCAATGCAGCACTGCACACGCCTTCTAGATATTTACAACAGAACCACACCATTTTCAAATCTCTGGATTCAAATGATAAAATTTAAGTACAAATACTTCTCAAGCTCAAAATCATTTTAATTTACTACGATTCAGGAGTGCTTGGGGAATGAAGGTTTACTGTAAGAAAAAGTACAAACTGTAGGTAATTGACTCTTTCTGCATTGTGTAGGTGCAGACCCACCACAGCAACAGGTCAACTACTCCTCCAGAAGAGGAGCAAATCATGAAACAATTACAAGACTTTAAGTAAGATCTAAACTCAAAACCAAATATTGCCAATACAGCGCACAGCCAGAGACAGAAGGGCAACAGGCACCTTTCTATCAGTAACAATTCCATGTACAGTTCATCCCACATCCTGCTGTACAGACTCACCACTGTTTGCAGGAGAGTCTGAGGCCTCACATGAGCTCCTCGTTACGTTTTTATTCAAGTTCACCCTTAAAATTTTAGTCAAGGACAAAAATGCCAGATAAAAAACACAACCCCACTACCAAGGCTGCATTTTTCCTAACAAGCTGGCTGTCAATTTTGAAGGTCTTTTCCAGTTTTCTGTTTCATCAGAGCTGTTGATTTAGTGCTGAAGACATCCCAGAATTATACGATTGGATATTCTGGACATATTCTTTATGCAGACTCTTAGCTGTAATTGAAACCTTACAAAAGGAAATCCAGAAAGAAAATCTTGTGTAAAAGTGAACTGAGAAACCCATCTAAAATATAAATGTACACAAACCATGTCTTGACAGTAACTCATCCATGCTTCAAACACAGGGAATGTTGACTTTAATTTGGGTTTAGTTTTTTAAAAGTTCTCAAACTGCTAACAGCTCACTGGCTCTTAACAGTAAGGATTTGGCTACTATTCTCAGCAATTTATGGATTGAAGAAGTCTTGAAATTTGTTTCTTGTCAGAAAAAAAAAAGAATCTTTCAAATATAAGAGTTGTTTAATACGCATTAACTCAACAACTTAACCTTCCATCACACTTTAAAATAACATATAAAGAATTAAAACACTTAAAAGCACAGTATTAGTAATGCCACCACCAGCAAGATCTTGACCAGGAAAGTTCTCTCACTATCACCATCAACATACCACAGTCTTGCACTTTGAAACTTACTGTACATTGTCATTTGGCATGGTTACATAATTTATTGCTTATTTACACAGGGTTAGGGGTTTGAGAGGTTGCAAAAATTTTGCTTCAAAGTTGAAAGATGAATGTGGGGATCACATCCTTTAGTTTAAGTAACTCCTTATTACCGAAACAGTTTTGTGTCTGAATAGTTCTGGGGGGTTTTTTTGGAAGCCAGACTCCAAGCGGGGTGGGGGCCGGACATGGGCACCCCTGGCCTGGCAGCCTGACATGGTTCGTTTAGCAAAGCCAGCTCAGTCTGCCTTTGTGCAGAGAGCCCAGTTCACTGTGAGGGCACAGAACACACTTCAGGGGGGGAAAAAGAAGTATATATATTACATATTTTTTTAATATAAAAAGCTCTTAATAAAAAGATTAGAACTCAAGAGTCAACATTATATGAGTATCTACTGTTAAGATAACCGAGCAATAACTTGTTCCTGCTCGAGTTCATTAATGAATTGCACTATGTGCTAAAACTTCTACACAATTATTAGCAGCATTGTCTCTCACCATTCCTACACTGTCTCTAAAGCAGGTGCACCACACGCAGCTTCCTTTGCAGAGAGGCTCAGAGGGTACCTCCTGGTAAACATTGTTAAGTGCATTACACAGACAACTTCTGCATCAGTTACTGTAACCAACTTAAAACCAGGTGCAAACCCAGTCAAAAACTCCTACTAAGTACTAATTCTAACGACTTTTCACAGCCTGTTCAAATACTAAAACTTGTGTATGTTCCTATGTTTTACTTCCTTCAGTTGGTGCTGACCTTGAATAAATTTTCCAGCTTTTCCCAAAGTTAATTTTGTTCGACATTTTCCAACTCACAACCATGACCACAAATACATTTATACACACACTGCATGTTCTTTTTTACTTTCTCATCCAACTTCACACGAATAGGAATTTTTACAAAAGATGAACAAAATTACAAGCTTTACAGAAAAGCAAAAGGAAATCCTAACATCTATAAAATCCTTAAAACATACATACTTTGTTCCAGCAGCAGTCCTGTATACAGACAGCATATATATATTAACCTAAGTGGATTTAACATGGATATGTGGTCACACAGGTACATCGAGTGCTTCCACGAGGGCCCTTAGCACTGAGTGGTCCTTGCAGAGCAGCCACCCCACAGTGTGACATCCCAGCGTGCAGTGCCTGCTTCTGCTGTCACCAGCTGGTGTGGAGAAAGGCAGGATTTGGGATCAGCATAAGGAAACGTTGGGCACTTTCAGCAAACAGAGAATGGGATTGTGAATTCCAGTGGACAAGCGAGAAAGTCAACCTGAGGCTCGATGTCTCCCTGAGAGCAGCAGCAGCTGCTCTGGGACAGATGCAGTCCAAAACGAGTATTCTTCAATCACACAAATTAAAGGGTTTTTTCCATTTTTCCTGATGTACACAAACCATCCTATGTCCGTTGATTATTGTGCCCTAAGACTTACATTATCAAAAGTTATGGTCACAGGTGTTGCTATTCATTCTATCTAAAGGTAACTTACCTCCAGCCATCACTTCTGTAAGATTTAATAGCTCAGTCTAGTGGTTAAGTCAGTCATGTCTAAGTGCTGTTTTGCTAGCCAAGGCTTCTACCATTACAAGAATCAGTGGTGCAAGGGCAAACCCCACCACTACAAAATGCTCAGCTACAATTTCTACAGTAATGCACATAAATTTATCCACTTCTCATTCCAGCACTGTATGTATTTACTGTCACGCATTTAATTTTGCTTGCATTTTCCAACGCTGTTGCATTTTGGTATGTTTTGAATGTGTTTGTTTTTTTACTTTTTTTTTTGGCTGCTGTAATAATCAGATCTATTAAAGAAATTTATGTAAGTAGCATGAACGGAAGCAGTGCAACAAGCAATACCTATCTATAGTTTTCCCTTAGAAGAAAACACACACTAATGCTGTGTTTAAAACTGTCCCTATTTAAAAAGTAAAAACAGCAGTCCATTGGAAAAAAACCAACAACATCAACAAACTAGGTGTTCCTATACATAAGGATGAGGAACCAAAGCTTTGAAGGTCTCAGTGCTTCTTTATTCACACAGGAATATTAGCTAGCTTCTGTCCCAAATCTCAGTGCGCCAGATCAGAATGACTGACACTCAGAGCTCGTGAGTCTGTCAGACAATTATTTCGTTCCTGTGTGAAGGGGAAAAAAAACAAACAAATTAAGCAGATGTCCAGATAGTTCCAGCAAACAAACAAAAATACTAGCTTTAACAAATGGGAACAAACGAAACAAACTACTGAAAACTGCTCATGCTGGATAGGGGGATGTTTTCTGGAGTCCAATAAACATCTTTTCCCCCAGTTTTTAACTAGCAATATTGTAAAGTTCACACACCCTTACAGTCCAACCCAAGCCTTCCCAGAAATGCAAGAGCCCATTTATGGGAATTTCCATGGGTGCCTATAGAGGAGGAACTACAAAGGTTCACAAGAAGAAAGAACTGATTTTATTACTGTGTTGTACACACCAACAAAAAGCCCCTCCTCTGGAAGTCACAGAAATTAAACACACACCGAGGATCCATCCAGTCAAGGCACCCAGGACACTTTCACACCCTTGGCACTGTTGCTGCAGAGAATTGTGCTTTACCCTGGATTTGTTTTGGCTGAACCTCACCCTGAGCAAAGTTTGGCTTACACTTCCAACCACAGAGAACTCTGCAGCACATTTGTTAGGGATCGTACAGTTACAACACCTTTACACCACTGGGGAGAACAACAAGAGCCACAGTTGGGGCTTTTGTGCTGCTTTAGAACACATGGTGATGAAGGTCCTCACCTACATTTTGTTAGTAGAGAAGCAATTCTATCTTCTTAAAATTAGTGGCAGTTACAGTGTTAGTAAAACACACAGCAGTGTTTAGAAGAACGTTGCTCACTCATTTGACAATTTACACAGCGATTTGTTAGGTAAAAACAGGCAATGAGGAGTTGCACTTGGGCACACCATGAACAGTTAAGCAAAATAAGGTTTTATATTAGCAGAAGCACAACACAGATCAGACAAATTTTTGAGACTGCTCCTGTGCCACCTCAGAAATGTACACCAATTAAAATGACAGGGCTCTCTGCAATAAAGGGACTGAAGTAAAAAAAATATTGGGCTTTAACAGTTCTTGCATTTTTAAGTTGCTTTTACAAGAATGTAATATTCCATAAGCTTGATATCCACTGTAATAAAAGTCTAAAGATAGAGACTGCTTGGTATCTTAAAAGCCAATGCTCTTTCCTGGCTGGACTTGAACGCTTTCTTATAATTAATCATAATTCACAAAAGTGTCAGAGAATGATGCCTTAAGCACAGCCTTCAAACACCTTACTGAAGTAGGATCTTACAATCACTGTGAGGTTGTTGGTTTATTATTTATCACACTCTTTTTATCCCAAACCCTACTAACAGTATTTATTTTTGTAAGAGTATTGTAGGGCTTCTTACTTGAAAATGATCTTCAGTAGCCTTGCCACCCATGTTAAGAACATTCAGAGAACTGGCACGCTTCATGCTGCAACCAGGACAGTGAACATGCAAGGATAAACTGATCAGAATGGCTGACAACTACAGCTCTGAAAACACAAGTACAACAACGAGCAATACACAGTGAAGGGAGTGGGAACAGTGCCCCAAAACTGATCTGAGGGACAGCCTTTAAGGTAACAACTACAGGAGTTCAAATATGTTTGTACTCACTTCTAATTACATATAAGCCCCCCAAAATTACAAGCTCCTCAGAGCTTAAACATTTCAGGCAACTGATTTAACTCAAAATCTTAATTTTTAAAGCACATCAAATTAATACAGTGAATTACACTGAGTTTTAATTAATTAATTATGAGGTTTAATTTTGTGTGGCTTCTTAAAAAAACATCAAAACATTCAAACAGTTTAGGAAAAAAACATCTGAAACACAAGTTTGTTATGTAGGCAGTATTTACCTTGAAAAAGCTATAACAAAAGTTAGTTTGGTACTTTCTGCCTCATTTAGTTAAGTCCTCAGAATAAATTTTTAAAGCATGTTAAAGTATTTTATTTTAAGTATTTCAAAGTGAAAGTAACTAAGATGGTTGCTGCTGTTAGCTTTGGTTGTGCTTTTGGCTTTACAACACTCCAAGCAGTGGTAACAAGCACCCTGGAATACGGTATGGAAAGCAATGGAAAAGGGTTAAAAATTCATCACCTACCCAGCAGCTACTGACAATATCATTGCATTAAGTGCAGTATCTGCTGCTGTTTGAAATGAGGATTAATAATTTACCTACATTTCTCAAATATACACAAAATTTAACAAAAAGTATTTTCAAGTGTGAGTCATGAAATCCAAGATCAGTCCTAAGATTCCTACCATGGAATGTCTGATGTCCTTTACACCAGTGCCTGTCCATTCTTCAGAATATTCTGCATTTGCTCTGATTTTTCACGAGCTCTTTAACTATCTCAGAACTAAATGAGGGCTTTGAATACATATTTGATGAACTGGTGACAAGACAAGAAGCCCATACCCTGCAGCTTGGGACAACTGGCTAAAGCCAACTTTCCAATGCCTTCCAGTAACGTGGAAAGGTTTATCCACACAGATCATGTTAGATATTACCCAGGTTTTCTTTCTACTGAAGCAACACTGCTAACAGTCAAAGCACAAGTTTTAAATGCTTTGGTAAAGCAAAAGCTTAGCAGGACAATGAACCAAAACAAGGGGCAACAGCTGCCACACAACACAGCCTGCCTGGCTCTCCCCAGCACTAAATCTGGGTGTTTCCAAAGCCAAGCCAGAAGCACACAATTTAAAATATTTGACATGAGTGTTAGCAACAACAAAGCGAGGACTCATGCATGGTGTACACCTCTCATTTATTCAAGGAAACAGGTACAACAGGGGTTATATATGGAAGGAAGTTAATCTGTAAAACAAACAAAATGTTACAGAAAACTCTCCAAAAGAGCATAAAGGTTTATGGAAAACGTTCCAGGGAAACAAAAATCCACCAGTAAAAGCTCACATGCATATTTTAGGTTCTTGCTAAAGTGCCAATTGAAAAATATATATATTCATACCTGAGATACTACTTCTTTTGTGGGTTGGTCTTTTATTTGTTTGTTGGTCTTTAATTGTTTAAAGCAACATTTTAAAGAACTTTAGTCTGGCAAATGCACTTTTAGTTCCCTTCATGTTACAAATATGACACCACAAAGAAAATGCAGGTATTTTTTCAGTGCATAAATAATAGCAGTAATGAAAGCTTGATTTTTTTCCATTTTAGATTAGAAATCTTAACTGTTCTGTTGTATGATCAGTATTTTTGAAGTGAAAAAAAAAAGAACACTAATTAATCAAAATTAAAGTATTACAGAACTGAATTCTGAAATATGATAAAGAACTGATACCTTGCTTCAGATATTGCATGTTCCAAAGACCATTTTTAAGATACTTGTTATTTGTCAAAAAGGCATTTGCAGGATTGTAAAGAAACAATTTCCCTGATGAGTTTTCCATTTTGTTCTCTTCAACCTTCTGTTATCAAGAAACAACATGGACACTAAGTCCTTCCTTCATCCTGTGAGTGTATTGTTATTCAAGTATTTCTCCCTCAGTGCTCACACCAGCACTGTCAATTCCTATTTAGAGAAGCAGAGTATAAACAAGAGGTGTAAATCAAGTTCAAAGTAACGCCTTCCTGGAGGCACAGGCAGGGAATGCACTGTTAAGGAGGGAGGCACAGAAATGTTCTACCTAAAGTGGCTGCCTTCACAGCAAGGAAGTTTTATATGTGTGCTACGTCTGTACTGAAATATTCAGCTGTCAAACACACAAAAACCCAAAGGTCTGCATGGTAACCACTGAATATGCTTTTTGTTACACTCAGAGGAAACTGAAGTTTCTTCATAAAATGAAATGAAAATGATTTCTTGCAATATCAATATGTAAGCTATGCTTTATGACCTACAGAGCTGGTGTTTAATACCAGAAATCTCTGCATTTGTTATTAAAACCAGCTAATATAAATCAGGATTTTAAAACTCTATTTATTACAAGAACAGAAATTATAGTATTTGTTGTCCTATACGCTGAAAGTGCCTATCTACATAAAAGCCTGTCAATGTAATACACTTATTGCAAGTTTTAAGAATAAATTATTCCTTGAGAACTATGGTGACATCTAAAACCAAGATGATTTTGTCAGAAAGGGAAAGCAAGTGAGATCCTGCTTTGCTTTCCATTTTGTTTCACATTAATGCCTTCATGTGAGGAAATCGCATCTGGTGCTAAAGACCCCACAGTGTAACCCACGGTAATGTGGGCAGTGGACTCTGGTCAGGCAACACAACTCAAGTGCAGACAGTAAGAAGGCAGGTGAGTTCTCACAGGCACTGCAATGCCAAATATCTGCAGTTATATGTAAGCATCATTTGCCTCACCAATAAACATGGAGTTACTTTACCTGCAGAAAGAGTTAGCTATAAATACTACAGAGAATAAGGAATAAACCTCCTGGCTTTTGTGAACCTGAAAGCCTTTCCACATCTCACAAAAATGAGGAGAAAATGCAAAAATAGCTGTGGATAAATGTATCTATTCATACAACAATATACCTGAACTATGATGTATGAACTCTGGACAGAATGGAATAGAAACAGAAAACCAATGTATAAAACTGCTAATACTGAAGAAAAAGAAGGAAATCTCCCTTTTATTCTGTTTGGCTTGCCTTTGTTTTCCCTAAAGCATTTTACATTTACACATTTCCTTCTCCTAATCTCGTGCTTTCCATAGTTAATTCCCAACCTCTTATCTCAAAGGTAGTTCTTAATGATGGATCAATAAATGCAAAGGAATTTTGACCTTCAATTCTATTCAGTGCCTTCAACATCAAGCGTCTGGCAGTGAAATTTTAAGTAACAACTCTAAAATTCAGATCAGGCTGAATTTGAAACAGATATGCAAGGAAGCTGATTTTACATGTAGTGCTGTTGTACTTAATGTTTTACAGCCATAAAAACAGTAAGACAAAACTTCACTGGAGCACTTCCAGAAACACAGTGAGGCCTTGCCTCCAGGTCACTGTCTCAAGTAATACCATCATCATCATCATCTACCACATTACTCAGATCCAGCTGCTCCATCAGAAGTTACTCCAAGTTCTCCAATATGACTGTTTTAAAGCACAAGTTCACACTCTTAGTTTCCTGTCAACTAAATGACTTCTAGTTTTTCACAACAAGGGCAAAAAGCCCTGTAAAATTGACTGCAATTGTGTTGGGGTGAGGGGAACACCCAGAAGTGCCACTATGAAAAGCAGTGGGTGCATTTTAACATTTCAATTTCTCTGCAGCAGCCAATAAGTGATGAATGATTTTATGGATTTATTAGAAATATTACATACATTCTAATCCATCCTCATATGGTAAGATGGGAAGAGTGAGCAGTCAGACTCAGTAAATGTGGATTTCTATTGGACTTCACTGGGGCCAAAATGTTTTAGTAAGATGCACAACTAGGCTCAAGTTTTTCAACATTCTCCTCTGCTCTCTGACATCTGAGTTGCCCAAAAATAGAAACCAAAAGGGGCTTCAATTGGTAATTTTCTTTATACTCACAGCAATATATAAAGCTGTATCAAGAATATATCAAGATACTAAGCTTTATCAAGAATCTTAGTTGCAGGTTTACTGTACTCAGGCTTTTACTATAAAAATCAGTAACATTTACTCTCTACTGCTGTGTGAGAAGAGTAGTCTTGCAGGTAACTAACATTTGTCTTTAATTCTATGAAGCTTTTCTAATCTTCAAGTAGATAAAACAGCAAAAGGAAAAAATTATTTTTTAAATAGAATTAATTCTTACAAGCAACTATAAATGCTCAGATAAAACAGAACTTACAATGGAAGTTTAAGAAGTTATTTCCTATTTTATTTTTCTTTTAGATATAGCTGTGTATGATATGCAGTTAGCTAAGCAGGGAAGGGAACACTGCCCTAGGAACTAGCCTAGGCTACAGTGGGGCACAGACCAAGGGACACCAGCACAGCTAAGAACAGACAATGAATTACCCTGGGTTCTTTGGTTCACTGTCCCGGGAATTTCCTCCCTTCAGCTTCCTAACCAGCTTCTCACTGCTGCGTCTAAGGGAAGCTCGGAGCTTGCTAAAGGAACCACTGCGCTTTAGGGATCCAGTGCCATCCTGAAAGAAATTGAACACATGTGAAACTGCAAGAGCCTGCTGCCCTCCCCCAAACCTGGCTCCAAAACATTTCAGTGATGAATTATTACTTTTTAGTTGCTATTAATATATACTTACACTATATACATTTACCTAAACATGTAATACCATATAGCTACGACTTCACCAAAGCAAAAGGGTTCCTTCCAAAGTGTAAGAAAGATTTCTAAACGTGAAGACATGCCCAAGCCACAATTCATCATTAATAAAACCACAGGAGTCCAACAATTCACCACCACCATTTCATATGAGAGCACCGTGGTTAACAGAGTACAAGTCCCAAGCAAAAGCATTCCATCAGTCTAAGAAAAACATGTTTCATTCTTTCTGAATGTCTACATTACTTGCAAACATGTTTAATTAACCCTAAAATCCCTAAACAAAAATATTTCTGATCAGAAATACATCTGGTCAAATTCCTGTGCTTCTTTTACAGAAGAAAACGTAAACCACAATTAATTTTCCATATACTGCATTAATGTTTTAAACTGCTGTGCTGACACAAAGAAACTCGCAAGAGTGACCACGATTCTATTTTTATGTTTTACTCTTACAGAACCCCAACAGTTTAGTAAGATTAGAAGTGACCACTTCCTACTCCACAGAAAGCCTATGTGATTATGAAAGAAGAGTTGAGAAAGAAAAAAGCACTACTAAGCAAAGACAGACACCTGAGTTGGAGTGAGTTTATTAGAAGTTAGAAAGACAAATACACAAATCACTGAACACCAAGATTAGTAGAGAAAAGCATAATTGCCAAAATCTCACACAAAGACTAAACAGCAATGCTACTTTAGAATAATCTTAAGTGAAGACATCCAGAGTTCCATATTGATGTTAACCATATAATAGGTCTCTAAATACATTTTAAAGCACTTGGAGAACATGCTTTACTTTTACGGGTTTGGTTTTTCTCCTGTAAAGATCACCATCATGCCATTTCAATAATACCTTGTGTGATACTTTTAACTACCTTTATTCCATAGTGAACAGCTACTTATAAAGGTCATTGTTACTTGTTTGGTTTTTTTACTAATGTATTACACAGCAAATGGTTGTAATAACATTTGGTATGACTAGATACATATCTGGCAAAGCTACACAGGTACAGAAATAGAAAACCAAAAACGACACCAGCACTGAAGGAATGGCCAGTTTACAGGGAAGTGTAGCTCTGACAAGAATCTTAAGGGGTTTGCTAAAACACAGCAGTCAGTACTGAAGAGAGAAGTTAAAGCTTGAAGATGGTGCACGCCCGTCATGCAGGAGACAGTATAAGAATCACAAAAGGCATCTAGGCCTGTCGGAAATGGAGAGAGAAAAACTGAATGAAACTGTTGGGAAAAATTCAACAGTTTTCAATTTTGAACAGTTAGTTTACAGTATTTCTAGGTCATGTTCAAAACTTTTTTTTTTCCAGAGTAACTATTTGGACAGCCCTTAGGTACAAAGTGCAGGCCCTTGCAATTACCAGAACCTACATCTTTATGCAGTTTCACCTACATCACTGAGATGGGACTGACAAATGAGCATGACTGATGCTGTGCATTGAAGTTAGAATTTGTATAAAATATGAAACACCTTGAACAAAAAATAGCTTCGCTGTTACATTTCATAAACAAAAAAAAAAAAAAAAGTTTTNAAAGATTTTTTTTCAGCTGATGTTAACACAAAAAAGAGGGAAAAAAGGGGGGAAAAAAAAAGGAAGACTAGCGCAAAGTGCATTCATTTCAGCTTTAACTTCTGTCAGGAATTTTCCTTGAAACAAAAGTCCAAGAAGAAAGAGGTCTTAACCTAACCTCCAGACAAAATTCTCTTCATTCCCTTAATGAACTAGAATCCAACTGGTCTGGGTCATTTCACTTTCACAAGTATTTTTAGAACATACCTGTGTCTATATATATAATCCAAGTGGAATTTTCTCTACTGTCTCTAATGCAGTAAGGCAGCTGAAACAATGCACCTTTAAAATGAACTGTGGTTCAACTTGCACACTTCTCATTCTTTGTGCAAGTACAGAGACCATTATTGATAGGTTCATGATATCTGCCTTGAGAGCCTTTACCTATAACAACTGGAATGAACAGTAATTAAAATTATCCTTGGAAATGGCAAAATGCCTTGCTACCAAGTGATTAGAAGCTCTAAATCTGAGTATTTATGTTTCAAAGTAAACTGCATGTGTTATTCACACTTAAAGACAGACTTCAGCTTTGCAGGACTGAATAAACTGAAGTCTAAATTCCAGCTAGATTAGATCAGTGAAAAGGCTAATTATTCCTGTGGTCTGCAATCAGCAATACTGAAGTAGTGAAAATGATCCAAAGACAAGACAAATTTGGTGGGTATAGTGTATAACTCGATACAGTAAACCTAACCTAGAACATTAGGAATAAATAGACAAGCTTTGGGGTACTTCAAATCTAAAACGAAAGTATCAAACTCCTAAGTTAAATACTGACTACTTGATTAACAAAGTATGAGCTCAAGACAAAAAATACCCCATTCCTTAGTCCAGAGTAAACAAAAACCATACTTACAAGCTGTTTTTATGGCAAAGTTTAATTGCCAATTTTTATGTCATTCAGAATGAGAATCACCTTATTACTGGGCTTACACCTCCCCACCATCACCATCTCCTGTACTTTGTCTGCTACAAGGTCCCTCTGGCACTTATTTAAACAAGAGTAACTCTCGTCTCTGGTAGTGAAATCCATAGTTTTCCCTCTGCACCTGGAAGTGGGCTTACATGCCCAAAAGCCTGTCTCTCTGAAGCATATGGCTTAGAGTATGAGAAGATAATTCCTCACACTAAAAAGGTTATATTAAGTAGCATAAAGATTTTCATCTGTCCTGCAGCAGGCTGCACGATCAGTTTACAAAAATGCCATTTAGAGGTACTCGCTGTTATTTTTTATATAAAAGTATAGTAAGGGATCCAATTCTTGGCCTTCCCACCTTACATTCTTAAGACCAAGTATTTCCTTGCATTTTCAAGTATCTTCTGTTCACTTTAAGTCATGAACTTCACAAGTGACACGTAAAGATGCACTGTAACACCTCACTTAAACGTGTCTGTTTTAATAGTTACTGGAAGATTTACTTCATTAGATATTTCTGTTCTTTTTTAAGAGTGTAAGACATTACATCAAAGCCTCAATGCTTAATATGGATTACATTACATATGGAAGGCCCTTGATTACATCTTCTGACATATTTTTTTTGTTGAGTTTGTCCCTTTGCATACTCCACCTCTTCTCTCAGACAGAGAGTCAGCTTGACCACTTCAGAAGAATTTAAATGGAAAAAGCAGGCCTCTCTTCAGGCTCTGCAGACACAAATGAAAGATTCTACTACACTATGAATCAGAGTTATTTTGTCTGGAGGGAACACACAAGGGTAAAAAAAAACTACACCATATAAAGAAGAGGGAAGAACATCATTGAGAGAGAAACACTTGCAGGGGGGAGGGAGAGAGAGTTGCCCACTTCATGTAGAACATGTAATACAAAATACCTTCTCTTAAGAGGGGAAAAAAGAAATAATGAAGATGAGAATGAAGCAATGCCACTTGAGCACACTAAAATGAAGTTTCCTTACCCTGAGATGTCAAAATTTAATTTTTCAGACCAGCAAATTTTATCACTGAGTTTTATTCAAATATTGACCTAGAAATACTGCCTATTGCTTTTCCCCAGAAGGCCCTTTCCATCCAAACCTGCATGCATTAATGTCAATAACAGAAAAAAGTTTAATCCATTTAGAACATACAGTCATGCAAAGTATAGCGTCAATTAAGGGAGGAGTACAGTACACAGTTCTAATGCTGAATGGGCAAAATGAGAATTAAAAAGAGAGTTATTCAACCTGACTTTGGCTTTATTAATAATGCAGTATTAATTCACAATAGATGCTGATTGACTGTCTTGGCACTGAGAACACCAATGCCAAGAAAACAGTAATAAAGAGACAAAAGCAAAGATGGAAAGTACATTCTCCTTTAAGACTAAAGCACTGCGTGTTTGCTCAAGGTTTCTTTGGAACACTAAGCTTTGTCTCATGTGGCTTACAAAAAGCTGGGGAGAAAAAGATTGCTATTGTAAGAGAAATGAAGCTTCAGAACACTCAATATTGCAAAGTAGGCTACTTCCCCTCCCATACAGCAAAAGCAACACCACTTTTATAATCTAAGGGAGTATTTCCAGCAGAACTGCAGCTGGGAGTTAGTTAAGAGTGCATTATGTATCCCATTACCAGCAATGGGATAAAGCACAGGAAAGCTGTGACAGAAGCAAACTACATAAGCCAGGTAATAACTGAAAGCTTGCACTGTCCTTCAAATTAAAGGAAAACAACGGTTAGAAAAATGCACATGTAACCACATATTTTATATATACACATATATAAAATACATATGTTTTTACTTTATGACCACCAGTGTAACACAGTGAAGCCAATATATGGGAAACAAATAGGAACAAGCCCTGGCTCCAGACAAATTTTAATATGGGGGAACGTCATGAAGTCACCATCACATTGTTATGTGACGGCACTGCCTCTTAAAATGGATTGCATAGCAGCTTGAAAAGCTGTGTTCCTTCCTCCAGCAAGCTGGGTAACAAGGAGATTAGAATTGTTTTAGTGTTAGACTGGTCATTTTAATTCACTCTGAAACTGCTAACACAGTATATTTTCATAGCAAATGTTCTTTGTGATTCCAACTGATGCAGTATTTTTAAATAAACATTTCAATTAGAAGCAAATACGGCACCAAAAGGAAAAAAGCAGAAGTGAGTTAATTGCCAGAGTATTTCTACCAGTAAAAACAAACCACTGACAAGCAACTGTACACCAGACCACAACCAGGACACTCAATCAGCATTACACAACTTAGCCTTAAATACAACTGCTTGGGATCCTTGCAGAAATGTCACCATTCAGGACAGCAACAGAAAGGGTGTCTTAAAATTTTAAAATATTACGATTTTTTTAGCATTACGATGAACAAAATGTTACTCTTCATTTCTTAATTGATTCTGCAAAATTACAAAATACAAGGTAGATCAACTCCTGAAAGCACAGCAGGCTGGTGAGTGGACAGGCCTGGTTGTTAGGTGATGGTTTCCTAGGCTATTCTCTCCAACTGTGTACTGTACTTACCCCGTTCCACTCTACGCTCATACTCACTTCCTCGCCGCCATCAGGGCCACTCTCGTACTTTACCACATCCACGTTGAGGCTCTCCCTGCTCCGCCGCTTCTCGATGCTCTCAGGGTCATTCAGCACCTCGGCCACTCTCTGTTTGTGAACATTGTCAAGACCCTGAGAATTTGATAGAATGGGAATAGGCTTTATCTTGTTACAAGCTCTGTTAATCTACAACTTACACACAACAACTGCGCCAAGCAAGAAGTAAAAGCAACCCACAATTCCATCAGTCCAATCCTGCTTTCAGAGAGCAGCTGAGTTGTTCTTTCTAAACTGCAAGGATCAACACAGCATGAAGTGGATAGTTTGGCAGCTTGAGAATTCACTAACCTGCCATTCTTTTCTTCCTTTCATTGCTTGTCTAAGCCTCGTGGTGTTTGTGTCACTTACCCGAAGCAATCTGGCAACCAGCTAAATATTTAAGCAATTTATAGATCATGAATCATCAATGTAATTCTCAAGTCTTCCACCCATCACAGGGTGCAGTTTTCACCTGCCTTTGGAGATGTGTCTAAATATCTAATATGTCAGAAACAGGTTGTGTTATTTAAAAATACTGACACAAAACACTTGGCATTAATTCAATTTTTCCTTCAGAACGAAATGACATAGAGTACAAACTTGTAAAAAACATACTAAATATATGGTCAATATGTTTACTTTGTTTTAAAGCATGCCTATCAACTATCAAATAATCCTTTAAATATCTTAGAAGTGCTAAATTTAGTACCTTCTATGAGAACCTGGCATTAAAGACAAAACCTTTAACACAGAAACTAGAAAATATCAAAACCCACATCATCCTCATTTTCAGTTTTGTCTTCTTTATAATAAACCTACTCCACATCATAACCAGTATTTGCTGACAGGAAGAGATCCCAGGTGAATGCCTTATACTTTACAAAATATTCTGCATCTTCTACAGTACAGCACTAGCAGAAAATACAGCAGGGATGTGTGTGGCAAATCCATAAAGCCAACCACAATGCAGAAAGTGGAAACGATGCCAAAGTTCTTTAAAGTGCATGAGCAGGAATGAAAGTTGTTTTAATGGCATGGAGCTTTTTGTTCCCATGTAACTGTTTTTGCCTAAGTGAAGAACATTACTTGAATGACCCAGAATAAAAAGGCAGTGTTAAATGCTGCTGTAACACAGCATTGTCTCCTACACACCTATATCTAGGGGTGTGTACACTGCCATATAATATTGATTAATGGTATAGGTGGTATCTGATCCACAGTGAAATTCTGAATCATCCTTAAAAATAGAGTCAGCAGCAAGCTTCTAGAAAAAACATGTCTTATTTATTCTCATATAAAAAATTTATTCTCATATAAAAAATGAAATTAAAACTGAGCTTTCATGTTGCTTGCTTACTTGTATTTTCTTACTTTGCTTTCCATTTTAACACCAACTGACAACCAATGTTCTCTTGTCCAGACACTTTTATAAAAGACCATGAAGCAAACCATTCAAAAGGTAAAGAAAAACAAAGCCAATAGAGCCCCAGCAAACCCAAACTCTCTAAAACCAAACCTTCTAGAGAAGGGAGAAAGGGTTACTTGAATAGTAGATCTGAGAGCACAAAGAGAGCACATGAAAAGAAAGACTCCACTGAAACTGTAATATCTGTCTCACTGGTTTACAAAAATAACAAAAGGTTTCTGTTAGTTAGTCAGCTGTATGCAGAAACTGAACATTTATATGTCTGACAGCTCCTTATTAAAAATAGAACAGCAGGACTGACAAAGCAGATTTCCAGCAGAACCTCCCCATTTTCCCCCAGCTACAGTCTGTTTTCCCAGGACAAGAATTCACCCAGGATTCACCCCCAGTATGAATTATGTCCCCAGTACAAGATGCCACTGCCCTAACAATTAACCAAACTGCAAATGTTAAGATGTATCAGTTTATCAACAGTTCAGCCTGAAATTAGAGGGTGATCAAGAAATGAAAATTTCTATGACCACAATGCAGAAACATCATTAAGGTGAATTTTCATACTTGCCTGTTTACGAGATCTCATTGCTGCCTCTTCTAATGTTTCAGCAGCTTCAAATTTGCCCTGTCGTCTGTAAAGTGCCCCAAGGTTCTTTAAAGTAGTTGTTACTGTTGGACTATTGAAAGAAAAGAAAAATAACTCTATGTAAAATATATACTCACACAGTAAACTCTTTTCAATCCACCAATAAAAGCTTAAATTAATACAGTGTTTATCATGTTTTTGTAGTAAGTTATTCTCGCTTGGAATACACTACACTGTACTTCAAGTACACACAATAACCTGACCTCTCTCAAAGTGTATCAATGTCTCACCCAGTGAGCAGCCAACATCCCTGAAACTGGCATGCTGAAACCTTGTGTTCCTCAGCTGCACCTCAAGGTGAAAATTTAGCTCTAGATGAGTGTATCCAACTGAATAATTGTGCAGCTTCCAAAAAATATGCTTATTCATGCATAGAGACCATTACTGTAATATGTGTTAGTCACCAAAGTAATTAACAGTTTCTTTCATCAGCCTTTACTTAGCACCTATTTGCAGTTTCTACACATTCAAATCATGAACAACAAAAACAAAAAAAAAATGCCCATTTCATTAACAAGTCTCACACTCCAACAAGACATTTTTGTTTCAATGGCACAAAATTAGCTCAGTCACACTATTTTTGAGTGAAATTTTGCTCCAGTAACAACAGAGAAAACATTTTCTCGTGCATTAGAATGAACAAGTACACAAGAAACAAAGCAAGCAAATGTACTGCACACAGAACTCAGGATGGAGAAAAAAAAGAGATTTCAACAGCACAAAGGCTCTGATGTAAACAAAAACCCCTCACTGACTATCAGTACTAGTTGCAGGTTTTTTCATACACTGCACCCCCTACATGTTAAAAAAGTTGCAGTAATAGAACAAAATTAGAGCAAACAAAAAAATATTCACCAATATAATCCAAGTTGAAATCCTTGCTTCTCTTATTTCACTTTAAAGTATACATGGTCATTCACACAACTATATCCTTGAAGATTGAGAAACTCAAATAATGTTTAGTTGTGGCAGTTCAGCTTTGTTTTCTTGTGCCAGCTGGGTAACTAAAGGTGCAGTTATCTGCAGTCTCATCCTCGGCCCTCTCCAGAGGCCGGGCAGGGGCAGGGAGGGCAGCCATGCCAGCAGCGGTATAGAAGGAAAGGTGACCTATGCTGCCACCTGAAGGACTGCCAAGAACACAACTGCTGCAGTTTTACGTCACTTACTGGATCTAACCAGCCTCAGCACTTGAAAACTGTTGCTGCATTCCTGTCTTGGGCCTGGAATTTTTAATATTTTATTTTTTATAGTCCTAACCAAGAAGTTGCTTTGATTTCATTTTTAAAAATGCTTTCATCTGAGACACTGAGTATTAATGAGTTGTTTGTCCTGTTAAGAAATTACCTGTCAACTTTGCAAGCTTTGTACCAGCCACCATATTCTCCAAAAGATGTGCCATCTTTTTGCTTTCCCTAGAACAAAGGTATCGTTGAAAAAAAAATCTGATTTGCAACTTAAACAAGTGTAAGTTCCAAAAAAGATTTATGGCAATGGTCTTACTTTGCATTCTTCCCTCTCTTCTGCATGCATCCAGATAGGCTTATTTTCATCTGGTGAAACAAGAAAAGCATTTGATAGAAGAACAAAACTACAAGGTATTGATTGTTTGATTTTCACCTCTCTGAAATGAAGCTGTGAACCAGGGAATTATACTATTGCTGCAAAAAAACCTTACTGTTCATCCTACAAGCAGCAGATAAATAAAACATGCACCTCTACTACAGTTTTACAATTCTGTCTCCTTTTCTTATCTGAACTTAGAGTTACTTCTGAGAAGCTTTGAAGTCAGTATATGCTGCCACCCATTTGTCATGTGTCTAGTTCTGTGCTACAAAACATGAATTTAATTCTTTTATCCTAGCAACTACTTTGACACCTACTAAGTGGTGAATATGCTACTGTCATGGAAGGCAATGAAAATTCTCTACTGGGATTCTTAGTTTATAAAATGCTCATGACTTCAATGTATACTGTAATTCCCAACTTAAAAGTATTTTCCCCATTCTTTAAATGTGTTAATGGGGAGGTTGCATTAAGAATGTCTTTATTTATGTCACTAAAAATCCTGCACTGACTTTTTCCTGTGACTGGAAATTGATGTATATTTTTCTGCCTCTATAAAAATACCAGAATTGGGTTTAGTGGGGTGTAAGATGAACTATGCAACAAACAAAATCCATAAAACATGAACCCACTAAGTCTACCTCATGTTTGTGAATCAGTTGTTTGCTGCTGTATCTAAAAATCTTTCTTAGGATGAATGTATTTCCAACACATCTATCAGCTCACCTTTTAAGTCCACCTAAAGCGGACAACAATTTTAATCAGGACACTATTGACTTCTTGCAAATTTTATTTCACAACTGCAAAAATAAAACATAAATTCAAATCTAAGGACTCAGTTTCTTACCATCTACAGAGCCAAACTCCCGTTCATGAGCGCGAGTAAGAATCTCTTTGTATAAAGTTTCCGCTTGCTTAAACTTGCCCTGTTTTAGATAGCAGGATGCCTAAAAACAAAATATCCCCCAAAAGGTATCAGCACACTGCTTTATTTATCTTTATAAATAAGAAATACAATACATTGTGGATAAAACTGCATTTCAATTCATGAGAAATTTTGTCTCAGGTCTACTTTGGGAAAGGCTCACCAGATTGTTCTTTGTTTTTGCAACATTTGGATCGTCTGGTCCCAGCTTAGTTTGGTAGATTTCAAGTGCCCTCTGATAGTAATATTCAACCTCCTCGTATTTACCCTGGTTCTGGCATAGCAAAGCCAAATTATTTAATTGCTTGGCAACATCAGGGTGATCTTTCCCCAGGACCTGGAAATGAAATACACTGTATTAAAACATTCTCTAATCATCACATTTATTTATAGAAATAAATCATTTAGAAACATCCTGTTAGTTTTATTCCTCCTCAATTCAACATAAGGATGACAAAAGCAAAAGCTGCATTTCAAAGATATGAAAATGACTCAATTCTATTGCAAACTGAGAATCATGCAGAGCAATCCACAAGAGGAATAAAGTAAGCAGTAAAACATTACATGGAGAGTATTATATAAACCTGAAGGTGCAGTCTCATGGACTAAAATAAATATCCACATAGAGAATAACCAACTTAAAAATTTTAGCTGAGTTTCATTTTTTAATTCCAAAGCTCTTGTCAAATCAAAGACTATTTAGCTATCAAAAGGGAAGGAAAAAGATAAATAAGGTTTCTCAGAAAATACGGAATTTAGCACATACCCAGAGTGCTCCAGCAATCTTGTGGCACTACTGGAATTTCCTACTGTTTTGAATTTCAGACACTCCTAACTGCTAGGCATTGTTAACTCTGGGGTTCATCTGGCAGATCTACCCAACCAAAGCATAAAAAAGTAAGTGTTTAACTTTGCTTTCTCCTTCACAAAGCCCCTTCAGAGGCTCTGTATTTGTCACTCATACCTTTTCTCTGATCTCCAGAGCTCGCTTACACAATGGTTCTGCTTCTTTGTACTTTCCCCGTTTACCATAAAGTACTGCAAGATTGTTAAGAGTTGCTGCCACCTGTCAACAGCAGACAAACATTAAGTACACTGAAATCTGCTGATACAAATGCTTGACAAATGTGCACATCTGCAAGGCACTGATGTTATCAAAATTTCCATGCACAGGATAGACCTCTTGAAATTTCCAAGTGAAGAAATAATTATTATTAAATGCAGACATACGTAAGAGAGGAAAGAAAAACCTAAATCATGAAATAATTTTGCTACCTTTGTGGAAATGTCATTTACTGCACACATCTTCACGTGCTCTTCTCTTACAAAGGTACCTCTCACATCTATACTCTGAACTGCTCTGCATTCCACAGGCCACGAAAGTATCACATGAATTTTGCAAAAGCTTACATTTCATTTACAGTTAGCAGTAAATCAAATCAGAAGTGCCCCTTCAATCTGAGTATAATAAAGTGATTTGAATAAGCAAATTAAATTTTTTCTTCACAAATTGATTTCCCACAGAAAATCCAGGCAATCCAAAATCAAGTATGGGCAAATTATTTATGCTGAAACAGCACTGAATATAATGTGGCCTCCTACCTGCACTGTTTAGACAAGCCAAGTCTTAAAACCTTCCCTGTTGAGTTTGATATTAGAATTAGTTGAAAAAAAGTTCAGTGAAAACCAAACTAAAATTACAATATCGTGTAAATACAAACCGCAGGATGATCTTTGCCCAAAGTCTTTTCACGGATGGCCAAGGCATCATTCAGGAGATTTGCTGCATCCTTGTATTTGTTCTGGTCTCTGAATTGTAAAGAGATGTAATTAACCCCGGAGATTCAGGAATGAAAAATCATAAAAATTAAGCTGAGTTCACTATTGACCTAAAGATGCTACTAAAAAAGAAGAAAAATTGAGAATATATTCATAAATTAGGAAGTAGAACCCTGAAGCCTGTAACTGTAAATAGTTGTCTAAGTGAGGATTGTACTGAGCAGGTACTATTTCTACACTGATGTCCAATTTCTACCTCTAGATTACCTTTAAGTGGATAATCAAGACAGGCCCCCTCAGTAGACAAAAAAAAAAAAAAAATCAAAACCAACTTCATTCCTAAAGCAAAAGTATAGGCAAAAATACAGCAACTTGTTTGACTTTTAAGTATAGGGAGACATACAAACATTTTAGGAACCTCTTGAGGGTTTTAACAACAATTTTTAAAAAAAAATAGAACAAGGAAAAAATTCTAGTCTGAACCTTTTAGTTAAAAGGTTAACCAAATACTAAGTATTTATTTCACTGCTATTTATCTATGCCAGTATACAAACCTGTACACCAAAGCAAGTATGTTCAACATAGTAGCAACATCAGGATGGTCATGACCCGAAGTCTTCTCCAGATCTTCAAGAGCTTGTTTACAGAGAGGCACAGCAACCTCATATCTACCTTGGGAAGCGTACTGGATAACAAGATTATGTAGGGTCCGTAATCTTGCTGGAATTTCATAGCCACCTTGTTGGGCAGCAGCTGCTGCACTGCTATGCTGCTGTTGAACTGAAAGACATCCATAAAATTTCAACTTGTATAAAAGATGACTGTAAATAAAACATCTCACATGAGTGCTCTGTGACACAAAATGGGACTCACTGATTTTTATTTCTTCAATACACAGAATCAGCATTAGAACATACTTCACAGCAGTCAGGCTGCCTTGAACAGTGGCAGTAGAAATGTGACTGGTTTATTCTTCATATCTTGTCCAGTATTGTGTTACTATTATTTTTACAATACTAGTAGCTCAAAGGGCCAAATGTAATAAAGTAATGAAGAAAGCAGGAAACTATTTCAGCTCAGCAAATCATTAACATTCTCAAGATTGTATCATAATTTTGCACTGACAAATATCGCTGTTTTCATATGAAAGAACACTAACATAGATAAGCTGAATACCAGCAGAAAGGCTTTTTCCTTTATTATTCTTCTCTAAAAATATTTTTTTTTGTTTGTTTCCCTTCCCTTGCTTTGCCAAGGAGCACTTAAGGTTAGCACATAAAGGACTGAAACACTTCGGATGCCAGAAATAACAGCTGCAGGACAAAATGCCCTGAGTCAAAGTCAACCTTTAAATTTTACTCACTAACTCGCAGGTTTAGCCACTTAATTTCCAGTAGCTCTTAACCCTTGGTTGTTGCAACTCTCTCTTCCACTGCCCCCCAAAATGTACTACCCCTTTTCTCTCCACGTGACCAATTTCTGGCATTTAGAATATCCCCTCATTCATTTTCATTAAACTCTAGAGAATGCATGAGATTAGGGCTCCAGCCAAGAGCCTGACTTTATTCTCTCCTTTCTATTAAGCAAAAACCACTCTTACAGAAAGTGGGAGCATTTTTATGTCAGTGGAATCACACAAGTCCAAGCCTATACCCAGAGCCACTGCCTGCCAAAACACTGAAGCGTTTCAACTTGGAAGCATTTCAGCATTTTTTGGAAGGTCAGAGAAATCACTGACATGTCAACTTTGCCTTTTGTAAAGCAAAGAAAGGGAGCTTTGCCTCTCAATCTTCCTACTACAAAATTCTAGGGAAGCAAGGATGAGTTAGGAAGGAGCTCATGATCAACACTGACCTACTGTAAACTCTACAGGCCTTCCCTTCAGTGCTGGCTATGGACAGCTTTACTATACTGACAAGAATGCAGTGTGCCTTCTATGCATGCCCATAAAGGAAATTTGAGATTTGATTGCAAAGGTGGGTCCCTTCAGACATTTTCCCTCAAGTCATTTGTCTGGTAAGAACCATTCTGCTCCCAGCACACTGCACTGACTCCACAACATCCATATATTCTATGTTTACACACATACAAAAAACACATTCCACTAAGCAGGGGTTAATTATCTACCAAGAGCTTTTTTCAATCACACTACCAAACACCAACATCAAGTTCCACAGCAAATGCCTCAGCCCTGCTCACCTGAAGACAAACAATACTTCCACAATTAGTAGTAAAACTAAGGCAGAAAACCTTAGCGAAGGACAAAAACTACACGAAGATTTCAGACTGAAACCTGCCATTAGAATCTCAAATGAGATCATTAAAAAGGTCATTAACAGAATTCACTATCTGATCAGAATCTGCCTCAGTCAATCTTAACTAACCATTCTGAGGCCCGAAAGAAGGAAAACAGGACAAATTCTGAATTTAAATCAGTCTGAAGAGCTTTACAGCAGCTAGTAAAATCTTCTAAAAAACCTAAGCCCCAGTTCTGTACATACCAATGTACAGAATGTATATCAATGACTGGATTCCTTATTCTAGCAGAGGCATTCACCACTCCAGCTGTGTCTCAGAGGTGCCCAAGTATGGATATATTTTTGTAGAGACCATCTTTATATACTGCACTGCAGAAACACACCAACAATGTGACCTGAAATACACTTACTTCCTTGTCCTTGGTCATCTTCATCATTGGGAAACAGATCATCCAAAGGCTCTTTGGTGGAATCCGTATCTTTATCCTCCTACAGAACAACCCCAAACCCAACAAATTAAATCTAAGGCATAAGAGGACAGTCCAGTTAATCTGCAATGTTAAAGAAAAACCCCACATTCAAAATTGACAAGAGTAACATTTCTCACTGAAGTTTTAGAAAGGCCCTGTATTGTAATGTATTTACTCGTTCTGTCCCAAAACAATAAGAGGACACCTTCAGAAGGGCCAGGAATAGAAATGAGGTCTCCTAGATTTCAGTCTCAATTTAAGCACACAAGAACACATCTGCCATTCTCACAGAGGCATTGGGTTTCATGAAAGTACCCAATGAAGAGTAAGCAATATTGAGTACAGAATTGTCCATGGTACCTTTTTTAGTCATAAACACAGTCATAGTTGGGCAAGGGAGAGGAATAAGGAGACCTCGGTTTCTGAGTACTCAACTTCTGTACAAACAGTAAGATTTTGCAATTATAATCTGTAAAGTTCAAAAATCAAAAAAAACAAACCAAACAAAACAAGAACACTTGAAAGGAAGTTCATTTCCAAGAGTCTCCATCTGGAACCATATTAATTTCTGCACAATCCATCAGTGTAAATTGATTTTAAGCATCCAATGATCATTTCAAATGTGAAACTAAAAGACAGATAGTCCCTCAGTCCTGTGCCCTAAATGTTGAGCCGACACAATATAAATAGTTGAAGTTCTCAGAAATTACGAGCTCAGTAAGGAGAAAACCCAGAGGCAGAATACATTCCTCTTTTTCTGGCTCTCCATTTAACACATTTTTCCACAGATGAGAAAATGCCAACTGTTGCTGCTGGCATTCAAATTCAGTGGTGGCAGAGCAAGGGCCACTGTAAAACTAGAAAACTGATGGGACTGCATCTCAGATGGGAAGTTCATAATCTTAATTTTGATTCCAACTTCATACTGAGTGAATACAACTATTTCAAAGGCTAGAAACAGACTGTCCATATAGTCAGTAAAACTATAAAGATGCTTGGCTTACTTGGACTCTATTTGTTAATTAAACTTCAAATAATGGACCTATTTAATCCATCTGCAGATTACGGTCTGACAATAGAGCACATCAAAACCCCAATATTCCCTCCGTTGCCCCTTTTCTGAACAGGCTTCACTGGCAAACTCATCTACAAATACCAAGTCATGGAACAGCACTGAAAAATTCCAGGTGCAACTGACCAAAACAACTCTCACCACATAGAATATGTTAAAAAGAAGTAGTTGAGCAGTCAGTTAAGCATGACTAAATCACTAAATCACCATTTTCAACCATTAAAATTGCTGAAATAATTAGTTATGAAAAACTGCACTTTCCAAGACACCACTGACAAGGTTTGAAGACACAAAATGAGATCCTTCTCTACAGGGCCACCTAACCAAAGGAAGCAAAATAAAATAATAAAATGAAGGGCAAATAAATCAGAAGTCTTTTTAAGTAGTAAGTTCCTCCTGTAAATTAAAGTTGTGCCCATTTTCTCTCTGAATCAAAGAATATATAACACAACAGGCTTGAATACATGCAGATGATCACAGTGTCTGGCAGATGGTCCTGAAAGGGAATTCAGTAACATCTTATCATTGTGTAAATTCTCAAAAGATAAAAAAATTATATACTGATTTCACAAGACAAAAATTAAGTAGTTTTCCTGCAGTCAAAATAAGACAAGTCCTCTAGGTATTTAAAATGTCTCACAGCTTAGACTCCTCACTTATTTCAACTGCTGGGTTTACTCAAGTAAGATTTTTTGCTTTGGTCCAGTTCTTCACATTTTTAAGCTTCTGTGATACTAAATGAGTATTTATCAATTTTGTTTCTCATGAGAGTGTATATTTTATTATCTGCAGACAGGAAAATATACACTCTCTTAAAATAACAATGAGCTCTCAGAATCATTCTGCAAACTATATGACACTAGTAAAAAGTAGTATTTTAATGACAAATACATGTTAGGGACAAATAAAATGTATCTGCTCCTTCTTGTTAAACGGGCCGATTACAACACATCCAATGTGCTTTTATTGTTTTACTGTGCAGGAACTTACTGATGGTGAAATATCGTCGTCGTATTTTTTTAATTGATTCATGAATTCTAGATGTTTCTTTTCTTCCTCCAGCTGAGCCACAGACTGCTCACTTTTCTGTAGTTTCTGCTGTGTATTGGCAAGTTCATCCCGGAGCCACTGATTCTCCTGGCATAGCCGGCGAACCTGAGCCCGCAATTTCTGCTTCTCTGATTCCACGGCATTTAAGTGATTTGACAAGGCCATCATTACCTGAAAAGCAGAATGTGTCACATGACATACTTCCCCCAGAATGCAGTCCTCTTCATAACATACAAGGCTTTCATTATTTAAACCTATGTCAGCTGTGAAATCTGGTAAACATTCCCATTTCTCTTCTTTTTAGATATGGTTCTCACTTTTCCTCTAAACCTTTTTACCATTTAGAATCACAGAATGATTTGGGTTGGAAGGGTCTTCTAAGATCATCTCTTTCCAGCCCCCTTCCACCTTGCTCAAAGTCCCATCTGATCTGGCCTTGAACACTTCCAGGGACAGGGACACCTGTTCTACTACCTCACCACCCTCATAGGGAAGAATTTCTTCCTAAATCCAATCTAAACCTACTTTCTTTCAGATTGAAGCCATTCTGCCTTGTCCTGTAAGTACATTATGTTTGAAAAGTTCCTCTCCAGCTCTCTCGTAACCCCTTCCAGGCCTGGAAGGGGCTCTAAGGCCTCCCTGCAGCCTTCTCTTCTCTACCTCTCTCAGCCAGTCTCCAGAGCAGAGGCGCTCCAGCCCCTGATTGTCATCATGTGCCTCCTCTGGACTTGCTCCAACAGATCCATATTCTTCCCTTGTTGGGGTCCCAACCTAGAGAAATTCTTTACTAAATAATTGTTTTCCATGACGCTAACAGAAGTTAAAATTGTCTCAGAATTCCCTGAATATTAAATATAATCCTAAAATACATGAAAAATTTGAACTAGATTACTGAACTGGAAATCTTTGTTCCACTAACATAAAATGGAGCAGTAATACATTCAGCTTGCAGGATCACAAAAATAACCTAAAAACTAACACAGAGTTCTAATTTAGCACCTTCCAGACAAAAAAAGGATTTGTATTTTATAGCTCCTAAAGATGAACACCTCAGCATAATGGTAATACTTCAAAGGGACACTTATTTGACTGAGATCTGAATGTGTAACTTAGCACACAATTTATAGGTGCGCTTTATATTACTAATCATAAGCTTGAGTGTGCAGACTTTCAAACACAGTCACATTAAGGACAAAAAATAAAACACCCATAAAAGCAGCTTATTTGGACTGGGGTATTTTTGCTGAGCAAAGTTAAATGAAAAAGGAGATTATGAAGTGAAAGCCAAACACTGTCAGCAGAAGATACTCTCCCTTCACCGTTTATGCAATCTCCCACTGACACATGTAGAACAGCTGGCAGCAGTCCCAGGATGCACACCTTGCAAGAATGGACCACTGGTGAGAGTACAAATCTTTTAGATCAGTTAGACATGCCCAAGTTACTAGTATTTCGTCTCCTCAATTTCATGGATTTTTTTAAAAAACAAAGTTATCTTTAAGTGGTTTTAAACTAAGTACCTCATGTGAAACAGATGGCGTCCTTAGCTGAAATTTCAGGTGTCAAAATATTCATTAAGCCTTTAGAAACTAATTTTTCCCATAAAGGTAAGGAAAACTCCAGATATAATTTCCTAACACCAGTCCAAAACTCCAGACTTCTGCACCTATTTACATACTAAAAACTGTTCTAATATTTTTAATTACTTGGTCAATTCAAACAGTGGTGTTTATATAATGACAAAGCATATTTAGGAAAATTGTGATAATAGGGCCAACATATTCAAACACCGAACAAGCTACAATGGCAAACTAAAATATTTTGTAGTCTTACTCACTACAATAATCTGAAAGAAAAGTCTGATTACTTCTTCAGCAAAGTTAGTTTCATTTTCATGGAAATAACACATCACCAGACCAACATGCATGCCACAAAAACCATCTATTTCCGTATCTTAAATTTAAAAAATAATTTTAAAAGTACTACATTGTTACAACTCAAAGCATTAAGGAAGAGTAACCTTATCAGGTCCTAGAGCAGTAGTCTGAAGTGGAATTGGCTTCCTAACAAAGGCAGCAAATGCAGACTTCTTGGCTCCTCACCACCACAGTTCACAAAATACCATACTATACACAGAAGTTACTTGATCACTTGCACATCTTCTACAAACAGCCATTAAAGGTTAACTCAACTATTGCAATTTTACTCCATATATCTTCTAGCATTTTCCTCCTATACAAGGCATCACAGTGTGTACAATATATACATTAAGGCCTGACAGTCTGTCCAGGGCTTCTACATTCCCCTGTCTGATAACCCACATTTCATTCTCTCACTCTCAATTCACCATGATCCAATGCACACAACTTCCAGCTCACCACACAATAATAGCTTGATCCAGAAGAGAAGTCTGAGCAGTTACAGACCAACAGAAAGCCTGTTAATGTAGAACTAACTCATTGGCATTTTCAACTCACTTGCAAACACTCTGCCATTTTACAGTGAGGACTGTCACATCACATCGTTTCAGGTTTTTGACTCAGTACAAAATACCACAAAGATGCACTGTAAATACAGTCCTGACAACCCAATAAACAACTTTTCCCAAATGCAACTTTTCACTCATCTTCAGATGGTATCTTCATCAACTAACAGCCCATAGAAATTAGCTCAGAGTCCTCTCCTTAATGCACCAATTCTTTAATGCACCAAATTGTTCAGATTCTGTACTCAGGTCTTAAACGTGTAAAGGTCTTTAGTTTCAATTTTGGTTTAGTAAAACCAAATCAGTACATATTAGAGATTCTTAAGCTCTAAGAGCATCATGTGCTACTATAAAAAATCTGAGTCAAAGGAATATAAACATGAATTAAAGGCTATACCAAAGCTCAAAGGCTGAAGCAAATTCATTTATTATATGCATGTTTGTTTGAGACCTTCCTGTGCCATCATTTAGAGTTAAAATGCCACTGCTCAGTTCTTGAGCTGCTTCGACATTACCTACCTAATGCCTGACGTGGGAAAGTCTAAACAGAAAATGTTAGCGTCTCACTCACAACAAGTGGAGCCCAGGCATGAGTTTCAGTGCTTTAACACTGAACACATAATTAGTTCTGTAACACAGCATGATGGACAGTAACTACCTCTATTAATTACAGCACCTTTTGTCCTTAATATCCAAGAAAAATGTACATGTCCCAGCATATTACTCAGATCTGCAGAGAAACGTCTGAAATGCTTTATTTTTACCACAACTTTACCTGTGCTTCACTAAGGCCAAGCTCCAGCATTTCCAGTGACTTTCGAATCATGTTTGATTTTTCTTCAACCAGATTAGTTTCATCATCTTTCTTCAAACATTTCAGTGTTTCAAGTAAGCTCTGTAAAATTGAATTGTGTTCATTCTTCAGTGCCTCTAGTCCATTAATCACTTGCTTAGTTTTGGCAATGATTTCATCTTGAGTAAGCTTCTCCAACTTCTCTTCCTTTAAATACACCATTGTGGACATGTTTTCATACATTCTGAAATGGAAGAGTATGCTAGTTAATACAAAAGGAAAAATAAAATAAGCGTATAAATCTATGAGTGAATAAAGTCTGAAATGTACATTCAGAATGCAATTATATCTGTGCACAACTTTTACAATGTTTCATGTCCTAAGTTTGAACAGTTTCAAGTTTTCCAGTTTCTATTTCCAGATTTAATATCAACACCCACTGATAAACCAAAAAAACAACACATAATGAAACACAGACTATGATGTGGCACTAGAATTTGTAGCAATTGCTGAAGAACAGGGCTGCATCTCCAGGATTCTGGTTTGTGCAAAAGCAAAGTGGCTGGTGTATAAAATACATCCTCTAATAAATATAGCCTTTTGCAGATGCCACTGATCTCTAGCTCTCTAAAAAAACCCCACAAAATAGAGCTTGAAGAATTTGAAAAATATCATCCAGCCTTCTGAAAGGGTTCATCAGTCAATCATGGGAAAAGTTATCTTTTTCCTGTAAAAGGAAACACCAGCTTCATCCTTTCCCAAAGACTACAAAATCACTTATCACTATGTATTTTGAACATCGCAGCTACCCCCTAGGACAACTTTAATGCATTATTTTAACTCTACACTTAACACACTCAATTGCCTACAGGTCTAGATGCAGCTGTTTTGATGAAGATACAACACCTGTCTCATGCTGGAAAAAGTAGTTTCTTCTATAGTACAAGCCTTGCAGCAAGAAACATTTCACTGTGCTATTTTATCAGTATCTAATGCATTACGCTAAAGATAGCAAATTTCTGGATGTTTGTCAACACCTCTACCAAATGCAAATGAAGACCCAAAAAAGTTTAGAAACTCGCATACTCTAATTATTACACATGCTGTTACTGAAGTGATAAACAAGCTTAATAATGTAAAAATGCAAAGAGAAGACACACAAACCATTTGATTCTTTTTAAATGTCACCAGAAAAATGTTCTGTAATGAAAATTGCTAATTACTAATTGAGAAATTACTCTTCTATATCTCAGGTATTTAAATCTTTGAGTAAACCAGCAACTATGAACTAGAATAAAATAAGAAAGATTTTTCAAAAGCAATAAATTATCCCATCTATGTGAAGACACCTGAGTAAGCACTGATAAACTAAAATTAGTTAAAACTGTATTAAAAGTTTGTACTACAGAAGGAAGTCTAAATTAGGAGGAAGGAAAAAAAATTAAACCCACTTAAGTCTTGAATTAAAACTGCTGTAAGAACATGCATATATGCACATGATGACAATAGCCAAAGGATGTGCTCTTATGCTTTTGTATATTAAAAATAAAAGGCTGCTCTGTTTATATGTACTCAAATTAGACTGTGATGATCTGCAATATCCAAAAGGCACGGCCAGTTGTTACCAAACAAAGGCTGTAGGTGACAATAGGTTTTTTTGTAATAATCTATTGTCTGAAAACACAGATTCTGGGGAAGCATGAACTTGGTTTTACCCAGATTTAATACAGTAACTTCATATTCACAAATAAATCAATATGGAACATATAAATCTGTATAAAGCAACTAATCTTGCATGGCATGAGGAATTAACCCATGAAGACCTGATGAGGAGAGTGATATTTACATATTTCCCATTTATAACCTGGGAACTATGACCCAGAATGCTTAGAAAGACAATTTTAAAGTACAGATTCTCTGAAGTTGTGTAGAAACTGAACTGCAATTTAATGTCGACCAAATTTGTAAATAATTTTAATTAATTTAATAATTAATTTAATAATTAATTAAATTAATTTAATTAATTATTAATTAATTTAATTAATTTAATAATTTTAACACACAGTTATACAAGAAATTGTTATGGATTATGCTAACTTCAGCACATAACTCAACTCTAATTACCCTTGTCACACTTTCACAGCCTCAGTTAACAATTTCCATCTTGAATGCACAGAACCGAACCTTTGATTATAAGGAAGTAAAACCAGCAGAGACATCTAATGAAGTGACCATTTGTGTCTGTCAACAGGGACAGCAGCAATTCCTTCTGCATGCCTCAATATTCTGTCATTTTACAGCAAAAAATGAAAAACAGATGTTTGCATACATATATGTAATGCATACAATAGATGCTGTCTTTTAAAAAATTACACATTTTAAACACCTCAGTAGAAATAAAATTCTAAGTGATGAACACAGATAAATTAACACCATAAATTAACAGGCCCATAGCTCTGGCTGAATACACTAAAGCTGCAACTAAGGATGGCTAAGCCAGCACAGCAGTTTTGAAGAGAGGAAAAGCAGCTTTAAACATGATGGGGCAAAATCACACTAAAACCATCCCAGCAGCAGCCCTGCTTTACAAACACATTCCTCCTGTCTCAGTCCAGTGTCAGATTTTTTAGATGCTTCGTTCCAACCCACATGTAGCTGAAAGCTTCCACTGCCTCTGCACTACCAGCACAAGGAATCTACTGGAGCAGGAGCCAAGGCAAAAGCTGCATCAAGACACAGACTGACCTGAAGGTCCTTGCAACCTGGGAGAGGGATTCTCAAGTCTCTTCTAGTGAACAGTTAGAATTCCAACCTCTCCCACTGACAGGAAAGGAATAAATCTTCTGGGACAGGTTTTGTGGGGTGTCTGTTGGTGTTCAGAGTTTTATAGATTGTGCTTGGGAGAGTAATTCAGAAAACAGGAGGATAACAAACACACAATTTGTCCTGCTATCAAATCTGACTCTTTGTAGGAGTAAAATTAATGAATAAATATCTGATAGCTTTAAGGGTAGTAGGTGAAGGTGTGGTGCTATTTCCATGATTTTTTAAAAAATGTATTTTACAAAAGATCATTGCCTGTTCATCCAACAACCCCACATTGGAATGCATAATCATGTAATTGGGAATGGTTTTGTAAAGGGCAAGGACTTGGATTCAATGATCCCTGTGAGTCTCTTCCAACTCAGCATATTCTGTAAATTAGATTTAAATATCCTGAGGCAGCAAATGCCACACAGGAAGCAAACAAATCAAGTTTGTATGCAGGATGTATACAGAGGAAAGGAGACAAAAACCTACCCAGCTTTTCTATTGTCACCTCTCAAAAAATGTTAACTCTTTCTTCCTGTACATTTTCCCTACAGAAAAAAGGGTGTAGGCAAAGACTTCTTAAGCTCCTGTAAGTTTTGTGCTGCACTCCACTGCACTGCAAATTTTACCTGGGCAGGAATTCTAGATTAAAATACTAGTTTCTAGTGTACAACTGAAAACAAAGCAAATAATTAAGATATACAAAGGTTTATAAAACAGAATTTTGGATGAGAGGAAAAAAAAATAGCCAATGCAGCCAGAGTTACAAACTCACTAGCTGGCTTAAGAAATTTACCCATTATATTAAGTATTTGTCCATTTAGATCTTGAATACTACCCTCCTTCTTTGTTCGTGATAATATTGACTGTGTTGAAATAAAAGTCACTTAATGCTTTCCAACTTTTAGAAAAATCAAGTCACTGTCTTAAAACACACAAAAAGTTAGTTAACTTTGACAGAGCAACATAAAAAGCCCTGGAACATCCTCTACTAAAGAGGTTTCCACAACATTTTGTAACATACGCTCCAAACAAAGAAATGGACTGAGAGTGGCAAGAGTCTGAACCAAAGAAAGCACAGAGAGCAAAGCCAAGCCTTTCAGTGGTGTAACCACTGGGATAATCTCACCATATACAAACAACTTAAGTGGCTGGTATCTTTAATCACTTTAAGTATTTTGTTATTCATAAAACTTGCAAACCAACTACACCAGTATTGCTGACATCACAAATTTGTGCCTAAATTCTCCCACAGACATACACATACCACAGACAGCTACCTAAGCTCTCCAGCTCATATTTAAAGATCTCTTAAAGAGCTTTTCCTACTCAGCTGCTTTTAAAGAAGAGTCGTTTTCCTGCAGATCACCTCAAAATATTCTTGTGCCAAAAAATATATGAATCCCTCCTTGCATAAGAAAATTTATCAAGGAAGAATTTTATTCTAAAAAACCCACAAGATTTCTTTTCCTTGATTAAAGATTAGCATGGATCCTAAAAACAAATAAATAAAACCATTCTAATTTTTCTTCCTTGTAATGAATCCCTAAGGACTTCCCCTCTCTGTATTGATATTTTTTATTATTTAATGGGTTTCAAGTACTAAAAGCTTGGAAGATAAATTCTTAATGTATTTAGCATTTGATCACTACTGTTGCAAAATACAATTTTAAATAAATAAATTATAAAACCTCCCAAGTCTAAACTGCTTTGTCAAGCCAAATTCTCCCTAAACTTTTTCTCTGAATTTACAGCTAACAGGCAACATGGCTGAAAATGAAACAATAATGTGTTTGCCTATAAAAAAAATCTTCTTCCCAACAGTAAACGCTGCTACAAGACTGGCTCAAGCCACACCTAGGGGCTCTGTCACCTACACGCAGTGCAAATTCCACCGAGTTATGGTGGAAAGTTACACTTATTTGAGCTTTCTGTATCTCTAACAGGGACCTATCACTTCACTGTTCCCTAACAATAATCAGCCTATTCAAGGCTTTTAACCCTAATTTCACTCTTAGTTCCTCCTTAATTATATGGAAAGGCTCGGCATTCTCCATCTGCCATGTGCTTGTATCAATTTTGTATGAGCTGCAAATTACAAGTCATTAATTCCCTGCTCAGAACAAGAACGGGTCTCATTACATCATGGAAGGCACCATCTTCAAATACTAGGAGCTGCTTTAACTGCTAATCTTCATAATGTGGAAAACTGCCTTCTCAAACAGTCCTCGAAACATTACAGGCTGTTCCAAGCACAAAAAGAAACCGAGCAACAAAGGCAAGAGATGAAAAACAGTTTGGGGAGGGCTGAGTAGTGTGTCAAACACTGCATTAGCCGCACCTCTCCTGCAGGCAGCTCAGTGACTGCAGAAATGACAAGGATGAATCATTCACGGATGCTTTTCATATGCTGAGAAAGGTATTTGTAAGAGCACTCAGATAACAAACACTCAATTTGGACAATAGTGCTGTTATGGTTTTCAGTCAGAATCAGTCAGAATCTCAAAGTTTGAAAGAACAATGACTATCTGGTTTGGTTTTCTTTTTTTTTCAAATTTAAGATGTTAAATTTCTCTTTACCTGTGAGATTACTTCTGCTGTCACAAGTCATATTCCCATAAGGAATATTTATAATCTTTCCCTTTTCGTCTGATTTGCCTTCCTTTTACTTAAAATGATCCCTTATAGTCAGGGATTTTGTTCCATTACATGATCTCCAAACTCCCAGAGGAAAGTAGCTTTTCCCTCTTGACACATTCAGGACTGCAGCTTTCCTGCCAGTGCTAGTCATCACTCTTCTCATCATCTATATTTGAATCCGCATAGAATAGAAAATCTGGAACTGCACCTGCAAGCAGTGTCCTGGTGGAGGTCAGACTTAAGGCACACTCACTGACCCAGTTCTATAAACAGAACACTGCTGCACCTCTGCACTGCCCCGGCTTTCCAAATGCACGAGCTCAGGAAGCACCTTCAGCAGGTACCACACAGGTACACGAGCTGCCTTAAAAATAACTCGGTGAGGCCAATTAGCAGCACGTACTGGAGGCTGTAAATCACTGACCAGAAGCAGGTAAGAGGATGGCATTGCACATGACCTAGCAACCAATATTAAGCTACAGAGAAACTCCCCCTCTCCAAGGGGAGTCACTTTTTCTACCAATTTTCAGCCAGTAAGCATCTGAATTTTAAAATGATCTTACTGTGCTCCTTCTGCCAGCCTTCAATTCAGAGCTAGCCCTGAATGTAGAAGTCTGCCCTACCACTTGGTTTAAAGTGAAGATATGCTAGGTAAATACTGTAAAAAGGACATTTGTAGTCCTTTAATGTCAAAGGCACATATCCCAAGAAAAGCTCAGAATCACATTTGGAATTTGGCCTACAGCCTTAACATCACAAAATATCTGTGTTGGTAAGTAAACTGGACAAACACTCAACCTTTGCAAAGTTTTGGCATTTCTAAAGGCAAGCCCAGAGGTTTCTGAAGAAATGCACAGGGCATTAGTAATAAGCAATAATAAGCAAAGGACAGATTGACTAAAAGGAGTAAAACACAAAAAACCTTGAATACTTGCAGAAATTTCCCCATCTCCAACAAGGCTGTTGCTTTTCTCTTACAACTGCCAGGAGCAGCCTACTCGCCACATGGCAGCAGTGGGAAGAGGCTGCATGGCCTCACGTTCTACCCCTGCATCACAGCAGCACCCACCTCTGAAAAACACCCTGGCAGCCTCTAGGAAACCCCAATAAGCCCATGCACTGCATTAAACTATGTTTAAGTGAAGAGGATTATGTACTTGTTTAGCTGAAGAACGCAGCCACTGTACATCTACCTTAATAAATCTTGGCATTCTTGTAATGTTGAGGCCTGCTATTAAAAAAATTAAAAATCACGCCTTTCAGGGGAAATCTTCAGATTCTTCGGAAGATGAAGAAATTATGGAGAAACGCAGACTAACAAACCATATTTGCTAAAAAAAAAAGAGATGATAGCAAAAATAGCTCCTATAAAGCCCTTAGCAAGGGTGATGCTGACAATTCTCTTTGAGAACGCACAGGCTAAGATGATTTGCACTGCTGAGAAAGTACAAGCTATGAAGATTTGCTCTGCTGCAGAGTTCTTTGATTTAGATTTCTGTAGCATCCTACTTCAACACTAATGAACACTTTCTTAGCAATCATGCTTTGATTCTTAAAGGCAACAAATTTAATATTGTTTTGAAAAAAAAAAAACTTTTGCACATTTCAAAAACCATAGGGAAAAAATGCCTTGAGAGTTATTTCAGCCCTCAGCCTTCTTCTGTAGCAAGCAAACTATCTGCATGAAAATTATTACTTCCTGCTGAAATAATTGAGTTAAAAATCTGTATACAATATAAAAGTATTCAGTGACATAAAAGCATTCTTTAACTACATGGATTATTCTTCCTCTTAAAGAAAAGATTACGGTGTCAATCCCTTGACCGTACTGCACTGAATAAACACTGGCTAGCAGCTAGCATTTCAATTATCATGATACAGCAGATCTGTATCCTTTTAACTGCAGACAAACCAGATGACCTGTCCCTCTAATTCCAAAATCTCTTTTAGACTCAAACATATCTGGAATTCCATAAGGCTGCAGGCCAAATCCCATCTTGCTCTTCCTGTTCACATACTGCAGCAGACTGAGACCCTCAGATGATGTGACTGCCTCCTACACATTATTATGCCTATTTCAATTATTTGTGTGAAAGGAATCAAGGGAAAATATCCTCTTTCTTGCATATCCCATCAATTGCACTTTACCTTTCCAAAGGCCTAAAATTACTGTGATTGAAACACAGAATAGCAACATATCCTAAAATCACTGTAGATGCTCTGAGAAATGTTAGATACTACAATCAGTCTGGACATATTATAAGCATGTAAGTGAAAAATTCACTCTCTGTATACATTCCCAAGCCCTTCTAATATCTCAAATTTCAAATGAAATGGGATAGATATTAAGACCCTTCTATGCAATCACATCAAAGATTACTTTGTCAAAGCTGAAACAAGTGCAAAAGAAATCTGACTGGTGTGTGTGTCTCTAAGGCAGTTTCACAGACGCAGTCAGGAGTCCAGAGGAGCTACACTAAAAGCCAGACTTTCAAGAAGGTACAGCTTATAAACTCTTTGTTAATTGAGGCTTCTATCATTGTTACATGCTGGTGGTACATAACTTTCTAACTCAAAATCTGAAACAGTGCTGTGGCAAGATCCAAACCCCTTTCTTTTCCAGAATAATAAAACTGAACACAACTCTCTTCTGCTGCTTGCCAGTGTTGGACCAAATCTAATGCTGATTTTTTAAAAATTTTAGTTATGTCCACGGAATCTCTGAAGGCAGACAGACTGCAAATCTCCAAGTCTCCTACCCCTTGGAGCAAGGGAGTTGTCTCTCTTCTGTACCACTGTTGTGTCAACACAAGCAGCGTCTGTTGGTCTCCTTCAAAGCGAGCACTTCCTTAGCTTCTGTGAGCACTAATAAACATTTCCAAGCAGCCACCAATGGATCTTGAGAAAGGAGAGCTTTTCACCCTCCCTAAAACACTGACACATCAGTTAAAGCCGCAGGAGATTTGCCTTCTGCATACAACAAAGCCACCTCACTGGATCACTTTAACAAAATGACTGTATTAAGCACAGTTACATAAAGACAGAATAAACTTACTTAAATGCATCAGAAGGCAGAGGTGTAAAGACTTAAAAAGTAGTTATAATTACCCTTAATAATTAAAAAGTCTTGTCACAAGAATCAGATACATCAGGAAAAATCCAGACTAATTGTTCAAAAATTGTATTGTAATTTAGTATTTCGTAGTTACAAAGACAGGCGTCATAAATTATCTACTTTAAGTGGATTGAAAAGAAATTTTGACTGCATTTTTAAATAAATACTGTCAAGAAAGTTTGAATAACAAATCCATCACCACTATCAAATTCTACAGTTTTTCCCCTCAGTATTCCAAAAATCTACATTGATTTCTGTGTGAAAATGGCACTTGGCTCTTCCTGGACTGTCCACCTTGTGCAATCAGGTCTTCAATGAATTTTGATAAATGTCTTGATAAGGCTGGTTCTTGCTGGTGTAAGAGACTTTGAGACTGAAATAGGATTAGGGTACATAGGGTAAATAGAGGAAAACAACAACATCTAAAGCTACCTGTCTTGCAATTTGTAGCTGTCAATAGTGTAGACAGAACATTTCTACAGTTTGACTCTAGTTCTTTCATTTTGCATTGTTATTTTTGTACAAGAACTGCTTTATTGACTAAACAAAGTAAGCATCCATTTATGTTATCTATTTATCTAATCTCTAAATAGCACTTAGGTAGAAGCACAGTAATGTTCCCATCAAATCAGACTTCCAAAATACATTAAAAATTCTTATCAGCTTCCACTTACCAACATCAGATCTATTATCTTAACCAAATCTACTTTTTATAGCATACCCATAAACATCTAGAAAATGCATTCAGGAAGGGCAGAGAAAGCCACAGATTGCCTCATATCATGGGACCTATGTGGGAAACTCTGCTGACAATTTACTGTGGGTACTGACTACCAATGCTCTTACATGCTTGATGACATTGAAGAGAAGGGTTCTTTGGACTGAACAAAGAAAAAAAGAGCAATTTCTTCTGCAGACATAAAAGGAACATTCACTAACATTGTTTCAGCCTATAACAGCCTTTAGGTTTAGCAAATACTTACATTAGATTTTGAAGCTATTTAATAGTTTACATCACGATGCACAAACTGTGCAGAGTCTTCCTTCAAGTTTTAGGGAAAATATCTTCCTCTGGTTTATCCTTCCAATAAAGAAATGTAAACCAATAACCCAGTTCTTGCAAAAAGACTACAGACAAAGTTTCACAATTACACTCTGCAAGCATAATCCTTAATATTGAGAAAGAATTAATCTAACCCATTCAATATTACATCAAAATCAATACTTTCAATGGCAACTACCAGTTACGAGAATAATTCTTTTTTTATATCTTACATATTAAAGTTCACAGAAAGCACAGCAAATGATACAACCATCTAGAAAAACAACTGCCTATCACTCACTGCTTCTTATCTACAACTGCAGAAAGCTGACTTAGCTATAAGGTTGGAAATAATTTCCTTGTTAAGTACTCCATAATCTGGAGACCTTATTCTGATGTTCGGAACTCTCTCGGGTCAGGAGGGGCTGAGCAGCAGAGCAGGCTTCACAAAGGCACCTTAACATCCTGTGCATTCACACCTGAGGACTAAACCACAGTTCCAACCCCCTCTCCAGTGATCTTTCACATTCCTGATTTATCTCAGCTATTGCTGGGCACAGACTGTCCCTTTGGGACCCCTGAAATCCTCGCTGTGGTTACACCTCTCGTGACAGTTCCCACCACCCTGCTGCAGGACACCACCCTTCTGGTGGACTGACACAGAACAAGGGCACATACTAACTGGAAAACAAACACAGAAGCTAAAAGTTTCATTTGAATATTATTTTTTAAACCATCTCGCTTGGATAATCCGTTCTGAAAGCATCCCCCTGCAAGGATGGCAGAACAGTGGCCTCCTAAAACAACCATGCCATTAAAAGCACTGCATTGTGAGCTTGCAAGCATTGCTCCATGTGCAGCCAGACTACAGGCTGCAAGACAATAAGGGAAAATAAAAAATGGAAGTCAGCACAAGCATATTTTCAAGCTACTTGTTATCCTAACAAACGGGTGTGGATCAAGATTCAATGGCCACACAAAGTACAAGCAGTCACTGCAATTCAAACTCTACCAACTGCTGCTTTCAAAAATGGGCTGTGCATCTTGCCTCCCACCTGCATTCAGGTGCATTCCAAATCCAAGAATTTCTTCTTTAATTAAACAATGCATTCCAACAGCAATATTTTAAGCGTGTGCTAAAATCAATGTGCAGAATACAATTTTTACTTAAAACTCCTGGGAGAGAAATTGATACTAACTGAATAAAAAGTACTTAAAAGCAAAGTAATTGATTCATTAATCTGCATTTGTTTGTCTTCTAAACAATGAAAAGGAGATGTAGCTAAATAACAGCTAATTACTGAGACTCTGAGACAAAGTTACCTTGTGGTGCCTCTTGACTTTTCAAAAGATATAAATGGATAACAAATTCTTTAAAAATTAGGACATCTGGCTACCATAAGAACACATTACATATCATCTCTGTATGATTTCTTAAGCCCTTGGGAGTATCAACCAAGGACCAGTATTGTGTGTTCCAGAATGCTCCCAGACCAGAATCTTACAAAGCAGTTTTATTACACCCTTGTTAAACACAATTCTGCCTTGTACCACAGGCACAATCCTCACATTCACACACCTAATCTTCCCAAAATACATCACTCCTCAGAATTAACATGTCTCTCTGAGGATTCATTCCCTTATACCTCTAGCAAGAGCTCTAGGTGACTAACAAGTAAGCTAACACACTGCAAAACATCATCATGACTTCTGCACTCCATTCTGTTTCAATACAGTAATATTCATTATTCTGAATGCTACTATACTGAATTGGGGTCTACATCCAGGGAAATGGTAAATATAAACAATAGCACATTCTTTTGTTTTCCACACATTATTGCCTTCTGTGTTCAGAGGAATTTAGAGACAGAAACAGCCACTGAATCTTCTGGCCTGGCTTCCTGCAAACACCAGACCACGAGTATTCTTTCACTCACTAAGGCTATGGCTAGACATGATAACCTGGTGATGCTCCTCACCCAGGCATCCATTTCATTCACATCCCTGTCCATAATAAATCAAAATACAGATATGTGCCTTTTACTGGATTATTTTTCCGTCAGAGGTGAGGAGACAGAAAAGAAAGTAAGTTCAGGCCATAAACACAACCAAAATACACTTTCCCCAGGCTGCCATACAGCAAGCTGTGTTGATTGAACAAGGATAGGGAACAAGCAGCAGGACTGTTAAACTACATAAATCAGCACTGAGATGGAAAAACGTTTCATCTACATCCTCAGAGATCAATTATATATTCCTATCTGTCAACAGCAACGTAACAGGAGGTTGTAGTCCCCCTCCTAGCTGAAAATTGTAACCTCCCCTATGTCCTCACAGACTACCATCCCACTAATTGCATTAATCTGACTACACTCTGCCACTGTGGGGGAGAGATGAATCCACTTCTTTGATCAACCCTTCTCCCTTGAAACACACACTAAATGTGATTGGGAGCTGGGGAGAGCAGGGTGGAACATCCAGTTTAAATACATGAAGAAATGAAACATTAAAGGTGGGGTATACTAAAATCCACTCGTGGCAAAGACAGGAGGGATGACAGAGTAAGAGCAGCCTCTCTGAAATGGAAGCTGCTGAAGCCATAAGAGAAAGAACTGTGGCTGTCCCACACTATTCAGGCCGACACTGTTTGATAAAGGAACATCCATAAAAGCACTTAATCTTAAAACAATATTCTATTCAGAAAACCAAAATAAAGCAGCAGAACCACACCAACACACACCCTGCTCCTCCCTGCCACCCCATAATCTGTATGACATGGTTTGCAAATCAATCAGCCACTGTCAGCTGGAAGGAGCAAACTCAAGATATGCTGCAGGAATGCAGTTCCTGCACTTCACAAAGCTTAAAACCACCACCCTCTGCACTATGGAACAGCACACAAGTTTGAATCATAGCGCTTTGCCAGTAATCTTAATTTGTTGTTAACATTAACTACTTAACTACTACATACAAACACAGATAAGAATGAAGATAATAATTTATTTCGTAGCCCTGAAAATATATATGCATTGTCCTTTAAAAAGACTAACTTGCAGATACAACTTTTTAAGTAGTATCAAAAAGTTTGTTTATGTCAGACATTTCTTGAACTTCTGAACATTAATAAGTGCAGTGTTAACTTTTCAAATGGTTTGCTGGGGTACATCACATAGTAAATGTAATATAATTGGCCACCACCTCAACCCTACAGATATGTAAGGAAGTCAGTACTACCCACTAGATTGGTGACATACTTTGTTCTAGCACTTTAAAATTTAATAAAGTCAGCTATGTTTCTGACATAATAACAGAAAAAGAATCTAAACATCATGAATTGAGTTTATGGTGGGTATTTACAAAATAATCATGATATGAAACTCCTGACTTTTAAGTCTACCCCACTAAAGATATTTTACTGCTTTCACTTGTAAGAAAGACTTGATATTGAGAAACCACGTACAAAATATGTCCATTTGGGCAGACAGCAGAAGGAAAGCATATTGGAAGTATAAGATGCCATGATCCCCTGCTTCCTCATGTTGAGCAAGAAACACGAACAACAGTAATTATTTGACAAACTAAATTCATTTTAATTCTATATACATGCCAAAGCCAAAATACAGCTTCCAGAGTAAAAAGATTGTTTCTGACTGCAGTTAAATAGCAGCATCCCTGGAAGATAAGCTGGATTCAAGGAAACAAACTGATTAAATCAACACACAGATACTATTACTTGCATCTGTTTTCTTAGCTGACTGAATCTGAAGAAACTGTCAACTATCAGAGACTGCCTACACATTTAAAGAAACTAGCATCTCTAATGTTAACTGTGCTTTAGTGTTCATCCTTTGCTCACATTCTAAATATATTATGGGTACGAGAAGAAGCATACATACACCCTTCAGTCCTCATGCTTGCCCTTTCAGCATGGCCTCTTATTATTAAGTATGTTAATTGTGGAGCACAAAAAAGCCCCATGTATAGTGTCATCTCATGCCTGATGACTACAAAACATCTCACATAAAACCCTCTGGAAGTAATTCCTGTATCACTGAAAGCATCTGCAATTCTGGTTCTAATCCTCGCAATGAAGTGCCCAATTTAAATCCCAGAAGATGATGACAACAAATATCTCAGCAAATCCAAGTCACAAAAAGGACACCTTTTTCTGGTCAGGCATTTATTTAGTAACTTTTCAAAGGAACCACACTTTCTTCTACATCCTTCTTTCAGAAAGGAAAATGTTTCACTAAATAAAATACTGGGAAGACTTTATTACCTCAAAAACACCTGAAGCTGACTCTGACTCAGGATAACTATTACAACCAGTTCTATTTGGAAGTCAAATTGGATTCTTCTTAGAGTGAACAAGGTGTCTCTGACAGATAGTTGAGTACAACAAGTATGTCTTAGACATCGTGTTCATCATGCTTTTGCTTGAAGGAAAATCAGAGTTAACATCGAAAAGAAATGTTTCTTCTAAACTTTGGTCAAGGTAAATACTGTGTTCTTGTAAAACAATTAGAAATACTTTGGAAACATGAAACATTGTGAAGGCTGAATTAACAGAAACCATGTGGCTACCCACTTTATTGAGATGATGATGGAATTGGTTCATTTTTACAATAGTTGTGTCACACTCAACAACACCCTGGAGGTACACTGACTACAAGGGATGTTAATTTAACCAGACCTAGCATGCTTGTCCCCATCACTATCTGCTACTCTGCTCTTCAACACTGAACACAAAAGTACACTTTGCTTACTTATGAATTTACCCAAATTTCTGTATTTTTCACTCCTCTTACAAAAACTCTGTTTTACAAGTATTTGTATACTGAATTGAGTCTTAAAATGAGCTATGCAATTGGAGAGATGCTATTAATCCCAGAGGAAATCCAATTGCACATTTGCCAAAGGAGTCAAACAGAAGAAGAGATGAGAGAGTAACCGCACAAGCCCACATTTCCAGAGAAACAGAAGCTGCATTAAACAGACTCAGAACTGAATATAAGGCTAAGTATTTCCCCAAACTCCCAATTAAATAAGAGACATATGTAGGTATGTGTGCATACACAAAAAGATACAGAGAGAGAGATATGTGTACTGTAGGAGCAGTACATGAGTGAGAGGTGTCTGACATTAGCATGGCAAGTTCTCCACAAACACAGGAAGCAGCAATTGTCCTTATATGCCTTAAACGTCTGTACAGTGTATTTTGTTCTCTGTCAAAAAAATTCAGGTTGTGTTCAGGACTCCTGCATACTTAATCACAAATTATGTATGTGATTCTTCTATTGTCAAACACAGACCTTTTAAAAGAATCCATTTCCGCTAATATGGCATTACTGACTGTGTAACAGGAATTTGACAAACAATTCATGAGGCTGCTTGGACCTTTGGGGGTTATTTTATTCTCTTTATTAGTTATATATGGTAGGGAGTAAAGGGAATCTATGCTCAAATTGCTGTTAGAGTTTCTGATAACTGGAACTGTCCAGCTCCATCATCATCCTTCAGAAACATGAAGGCTGCCAAACTTTAACTGCGACATGATGCAGAAGTGACACTGCATTGATGAGCAAATTTCAGAAACACACAATTTAAATTCCCTGCTTTTACCCACATGCTTCTGCACTGTGTGAAATGCCTATCTAAATGGAACTGCCAGAGTTCTCCATAGCTGTTCTAATTTCATGAAAAAGGTCCTCCTAAACCATGTGGTCACAAAAATAATTGTGCAAGTGACTTACAAAGTCCTCTGCACAGCCTCACCAGATGGATCAGCTTTCTCTCTGCTGCCAGTAAAAGCTGAATGTGTAACTTCCAATTGTATCTGTAACCCTAGGGTTATAACATCCTCTATCATGTTTCGCTGAAGCTTTGGAATTCACACTCAATTAAAATAAAGCTATTTCTCAAAAGAGTTTTAAATCAACTGTGCATTCTAAAAGGTGTTGCTTTCAGTTTTGTTGGGCATTTTTTTAAAATCCAAATGTTAAGCTGTCTAAAATCTCGAAGGTTCCTCTTCCTTATTTTCCAATGGACACTCTTTGTGCATCAGTTTCCTATTTAAATGATGAGTAAATCCAAAAGTGGAAGTGAAAGAGACAATTACTTTGCAAAGTAATTGTTGTTAAACCTTCTTCCAAGCACAAAACAGCTAAAAATTAATTTAAACTGTTTTAGTTTCTTGTATTTTAATGTGTAAACATGAAAGCATTCTATATGAATGATACTGGCTCACAATTTTGCTGTTCTAAGCAAGCTAGAAAAACAGACTTTTGTTTTTCCCTAGCTGGTTTTGTTTTCTGAGTCTGTATTCTGACTTCATGACCAGTATTTTGAGTACTGATACTACTTTTGCATCATATCCATTATCAGAAATCCCTAACATTAAAAAAAAAAGGAATAAGAGCACCATCACTGACTGAGTTGCCTTCAAAAAGCCACATAAGAGTATTATTACACTAGGTGATGCCACCTTGGTCATTAAAATGCGTTTAAATATGCCTAGAACACAGAATTCAATAAAGTGTCAAGAAGTTTCCTTCTGATTACACACAACTGCTATGCAGACGTACCAATCTGGCATCTCGTTACTTAGAAATATCAGAAAGACGAGTAATTTGAGTAAGGTTTTAAAGTATCTTTCTAATCAACTTCTGCTCTAAAGATACAGTTATCAATTAAATCAATTACGTATTTTTACTAGAATAACGTGTTTCTAACCACTGCTTTCCTTATTTTGGAGGTGCAGAAACCCGGGCAAGACCTAAGTCTATGAATCGCCTCCAACTACAGCACGGCAGGTGACCTACAATGTATAAATCCGGTCAGTAGGTACAAAGCCCGAAGAAGACCTGTCCTCGCCTCGCCTTCCAGCAGTTCCGAGCTGGCAGGGGCACGGCCCCAAAGCCGGGGGCAGCGCAGACAAAGCGCCGCACGCCCGGAGCCGCAGGCCGAAGCCTCCTCAGCCCGCTCTGCCCGCTCCCTCCCAGGGCGGCGCCCGCCGCAGCACCGAGGGGAGCCGGGAGAGGAAACGGGGACAAAGCCGAGCCGATCCCCATCCCGAGGCACGTACCCCTGCCCGCAGCCGAGCGCTGAGCGCAACTGACAAAACGCCCAAAAAACAGCCTCGCCAAAAACCCACCCCGCCCTGGGCGCGGGGAAGGACGGGGCCGGCTGTCAGCGGCGGCACTGCGGGGGGACCGGGCGGCCCGCGCCGCCTTTTGTTGTTTGCGCAGCGGCGGATAAAAAGGGAGAGGAATTGAACACCCCACGCACCCACACCCAAATACACACGCCCCGGGTCCCGGCCCGCCGGCCCCGGCCCGGGCGGCTTCCCTCGCTCACCGCTCGGTGCTGCAGCTCGGGCGATGTGCGCAGCGCTCGCTGGGGCGGCGGGGGCCGCGCAGCCCGGGGCGGGGAGGCGGCCGGAGGAGGATGTCAGAGATGGGCGGGCGAAAGGGAGGAAGGAAAAGGGTTTTTTTGGGGGGAGAGAGGACCGGAGAGAGGGAGGGAAGGCGAGAAAGAAACGAGTCAGCACCACGGCGCACCCAGTGCTTCCCGCAAGGCGCTGGTAGGGCCGCGGTGGTCGGCGCCGGCGGAGCGGGCGCTGACAGCTGCCGGCAGCCGCCACCACCGCCCCGGCTGCTGCTGCTGCGGCTGCGGCCGCCGCCCCTGTCCCGCCCCGCGCTCCCCTCCCTCCTTCCCTCCCGCCCCGCCTGACATGGCGGCGCCCCCCCTTCTCCCACAAGCGCCCGCGCGCCCTTCTCGCCCACCGCCCCCCCGCATGGCGTCATCCCTCCCGGGAGCGGGGCAGCGCCGGGCTGGATGCTCTGAGGGAGGTCAGGGGTTCGGGTGCATCCCCGAGGCTGCCAGAGCGGGCCACGGTAAACCTCGCTAAGATTTGCCTCGTCTGCCTCAAGTGGGTGTCAGTGGAGAGAGATCCCCGCGTTTCCTCAGGTCGCCCTCGGTGACATTGGGGTGGTTTTGCTCTGGAGGAGGCACCACTGCTGATGCTCCTGGCGCTGGTTTGACCTACGGAAAGAAGTTCAGGGTTATGGTGACCGTAGGACTCGTGAAACTGATGCCTCCATCTGAGTTGAACACCTCTGGGAAAATCTTCCACTCCTTTTAAAAAAGGACTTTGAGGTGCTGGAATGTGTCCAGCAAAGGGCAGCAAGCCTGATGAAAACTCTATAAAACATGTCTTACAAGGAATGGCTGAGGGACCTGAGTTGGCTTAATTTCAAGAAGAGGAGGCTCAGGAGAAACCTTGTCACACTCTACCAACATCATGTCAGGAAAGTGTAGTGAGGTGGGAGCTGGTCTCTTCTACCGTGCTTGCAGTGAGAAGGACAAGAGGAATTGTCCTCCAGTGGGACAGGGGAGATTCAGATTAGATATTAGACCAAAAAAATTTCACTGTTAGCGTGCCAGGCATTGGTATAGGTTGCCCAGGGAGGTGGTGGAGCCACCACCCCCTGGAGGTGTTCAAGAGACATCTGGATGTCGCACTGAGGAACGTGGTTTAGCGTTATGAGGCTACAGGAGCAGTGCTGGGTGGATGGTTGGACTGAATAATCTTGAAGTGCTCTTCCAACCATGACTATGAAATGTGGATGAAAATCTCTGCAGTGTGCAGCGGCTTGTGAAGCAAGTCACACAGAGAAATGGGCTGAAGGATGAGTTCTGGGCTGAAGGTTGGGCCCCCACACAGAGCTCCATGTGTGTAGCTAATATATTTCAATGTCCTTGTCTTTGTTCTGCATGGAACTAAGTGAAAGATCCCTGCTCTTGCATGGGTTTACACATGAAAAGTAAGACTTCCATGAGAACTCTGAGAACTCAGTGACACTTGTCACAAGAACTATTTCTTCACAAGCTTCCAATTTCATTCCCGTTCCCACTAGAGAGGAAGGAATGNCCCTCCCCTCACAAAAAAAAAAACCAAAACACAAAACCCACCAGCACATTAAATATAGCAAAGCAGTAAAATGTACATTGCAAATCATCAGGGAGTAGTGACAACCTAACTTTATGAAAGAGTTATATTGTGATGTATTATCACCTGAGCTCCACATAGAATAGAATAGCATTGTTCAGTTGGAGGGGACCTGCAATGACTATGTAATCCCTGCAGTACGTACAGGGTATGAATCATAACCTAATAGAAGAATATAGAGGTATAGTGGTTAATCAAAATATGCAGCCTCAGCTAAGTGGTAATATTTAAAATATTCAAGGAAAGCAGAGCTTACATATGTTTGCCCTCACATACAATGCTGAGCAAGTCTACAGAATAGCAGATGTGAGAACAAGAGTCAAGCAAGACTCCTAAGAATAAGCAGGAAGTCAGAAGAATCAAAGTTAATGCTGTTGTCAAAGACGCAGAAGAACAGGAAGAGTCACAGAAGCCCACAAGAAACAAAGCAAAGTTAGGGGAACATGGATAGCTGCAGACTGCAAATACAGAGAATCACTGCTGGATTCGAAAAGCTGAGGGAAATAAAGTATACTTACTGAATTCCACTCTCTGATTGATATCCTGCACAGATCCAGCTGTCCAGCAAAACCCAATTTTGATACAATATTTCTGAGCAGCAGTTTCTTGTGTTCTTCATCTCCATTTAAATTTTTCTCTGGCAATTTTATATTAATGGTTTAATTAACCACATTTTAATTTTGACAGGCAATACAACCCAACTATAACAATGTAAAATATGTGCTTGCACAATAAAAGAAAAGGGGAAAAATATTGAAGGGCATTCCTTTATACAAACTACATTTTAAAGAGTTATGCCATTTGGTTCACAGGTTCAGAGTATTCTCATGAATATGCAAGAGATTTAATTAAAAATAGAACATGCCCTAATTACATAATTATGCAAGAGAACTGATTCAAAGGAACCACTCCTGCCTTTTGAATAAACAATATTCATTGCTTTCTTCCTATCACACATTTGCTTTAAAAGATTTCCTGCAATTAGCTGCTTACACCAGGGATGTGAGCATCCTTGAACAAAGCAACTACTCCAACTATGACCCTGATTCATAATATGCTGGCTAATCAAGTATTTGCATCCTGGCAATTTCCCACAAAAACAGCACATGCTATAAGCTCCCTCCTGCAGGAAGGTTGATTAACTCAATGGAACTGAAGTGCAGTGTTACTCCTCTCTGTTTATGGCACACAGCAGAAGATAGGAGAGACTTCATGAATGTGATTTTTCCTGAAGCTTCTGCATGACCTGAAATATCTGTTTGGATCTTGTTTTTCCTGTCTCATCTACATGAGAATTATCCAGGTTCATCTAGTATTAAAAACTATTCACTGCCCACATTTCCTTTTTCTCTTAAGGAACTAGTTATGCTGCATGCCCTGATTTTTGGATTAAATTATCGAGACATGCTGTCTCTAGTAGATTACAAAATCATAGAATCATTTAGGTTGGAAAAGACCTCTGAGATCATGAAGTCCAACCTATGACCGGACACCACCATGTCAACTAGACCTGGGCACTAAATGCCATGTCCAGTCTTTGCTCAAACACCTCCAAGGATGGTGACTTCTGTGATCCTTTATCACCAAGATCACTATGATTTTCTGCAGACATCCCTGTGTGTACCAAAACAAAACCCCAAAACACATTATTTACAATGCTGGGTTCTTTAGTCTCAATATACCAATTTCCCTCTTCTCCCAGAAGAGAGTAGGAGGTTTGTAATTCACAGTGGGAGAGCAAAAAGCAAACAGTTCAACTAATGCAGCACAAAGCTCTTCAGTTTTAGAAGTGCAGGAGTGTGAGAAATACACACAGCAAACTGAGGTCAGCTTAACTGACATCCACAAATGGGGCAAGCCTCTAAAGCAATTCAGGGTCACTTCATTTAAGAAGTGTGGGTCATTTTATTTTACCACTTGCGAGGGGTTGATGCTGGCCAAACGCCACCGGCACACCACTGTACTAAAAAAATACATCCTTCTGTCTTAGAGGATCTTCCTACCAAAAGAGAATTTCTTTTTTTTTTTAATCTAATCTTACAGTCTATAAAATCCATGACTTCATTATAGAAATATGGGCCACAATAAAGTACTACATTGGAGTAATTTCAACTGCTGCTAAAGTGCTGTTTAAAAGCATCTTGGCAATAATAAATATTGAAAGGCCAGATTCAGCAACCTGTCTGGCTTTTCATCACAACCACTTGACAGTTGCATATGTTTTTAGTTTGTCTTTTCTACAAGAATGTCCTTTATGGAAAAGAGGACACATAAAAACCATTGCTCAAGACCCAGAAGTGTCAAGTACACAGTCCCAAGCACATTTTAGCCCAACTCTTTTGTTCATATGTGCAATTACTGCATGCAGAGCTACCTTTTTATCAGGGAGTTCAGGCACTTTGGGGTAAAAGGACTGTGTTTTGCTTTGCTTGACTCATTGTCAAATGCCTGAACTTACCATTGGGAACCCACTGTCAGGCAAGGCATTAATTCTAAGTAAAATAAACACTGATCATGATCCTGCTTCCCAAGTCAATACGTTTTATTTACAAGCAAGTGAATTCTCTTTTCTCACAGTCACAAGGATTTCTAGGAAGCTCTAACAAATGAAAGCCAGTTTGCTTTTCCCTGCTGTTTTCTCTCCACAGAGAAATAACAAGGAAATAAAGTGTGCAGTGTTATTTCAAGCCTTAACAGCTAATTTCTATTATATTTTTTAAAACAGAGCAGGATACTTGCACTGGGTATTTTGTTAACAAGGTGTTTTTTCATCTCTCAGTTACTACAGAGCTGTGCTGCTGCTAAAGAACGTAACATACTGAATGAAAGGTTTAAGCAGCACATTCAATTAACTTTAAAACAGTTCTGTTATGAAAAACAGACTTCTAAACCTCAGGTAATACAGGTAAAATAACCACTGGAGAGCTAGAAAACTTGCATGCCAACATTAATGTGAACATAGAAAAAAAACTAGACAATTTCAGCAACATAGCTATATTTATATATCCCAATTTCCATTGTTATCTTCAAAGTGTTAAGTGATCAAGGAGCTAAGGATTCCACTCTTTGACAAGTTCTAATACTCTGTGCTATATGAGTTTACAGACACTGTCACTATTCTCCAAGATCCGACTTTAAACATCAAAATCCTGAACAAGTTAAGGATTCATAGAGGAGAGCTTGTGATGATAATTAGATTTGTATTTTTACTCCTTGCATTCAAGGAATAGGTTGCCACCTCTATGAGGGAATCTTTACACCTCTGCATACTCACTATGCTCCACCAGCAATTTCTGTTCTGCCTTCTGTCATACCTCTTATTTCATTGAAAGATGAAGCAACTTTCTTCCTCACTTGTTTCCATGCTCCATAATCAGCTGATGGTTGACTACCAGCACTTTTCTAGTTTGGAAATGCTCTCTTCTCTGCGTTCACTCTGCATGACTTTTAGTGCTTATGCATGAAGTAAGATAACATTCGATTTATGTTCATCCTTTCCTTCCTCCATACTTTCACTTCTCACTGAGTTTATTCTCTCCTGGGGTTTCAGCTGTTTATTCAAGGTTATGAGGATTATTAATCCCTGCATATGAGTCACAGGAAGTTACATTTATTTCTGTATTCACCTACCTCAGCCACTGAACCATTGCAGAAGTGTATTAGATCCTCCTGAGGAAATAAAAAACATCCTGGTGATGGAATATCAAGCCCTGGCCACTACTGGAATAATAAAATTCAGTTTGTGGTACAGTACTTCCTGTTCACTCTCCTATATCCTTACTTCCCAATTATTCAGGTCCCATTTTTCACCTTTATATTGGGATAAGAGCTAGTATTGATAGGAAAAAAGTTTATTCCACAAACACAACAAACAGACTCTTCCAAACACAAAATCACATGTCTTTGTTCAAACCCAGGAACATGTAGGTAAAAGCAGGGGGAAAAAGGAATCCCCTTTACTGATTTCTAAGTGCCTGCTTTCTTACTGCTTCCATTATCCCCTTCCCTTTCTTAGAACACCAGCTCTTTATTACTTATATGGTTTGTCAGCACATCTTTAGAGATCTGCTGCCAGATTACTTGCAATTAGATTAGGTGAGACTCTTTCCTTGGTCATTTCAGTAGTCATTGTAGGATCCTTGGCAAAGGAGACTTTTAAATAACCTTTTCTCATTAAATCCTCCAGAGTTTCATTATGAAAAATGCTTTTTCCTAAAAAAAAAAACCCCAAAACAAAAACCAAACAAAAACAAACAAAAAAACAAAACCAAAGACCAAACAAAGAAACAAACACCACCACCACCCCCCCCCCCAAAAAAAAAACAAAACCAAAACAAAACGACCAACCTGTGAAGGCTGTGACTGTAACACACCAGTATAAACCTGTGATAATTTAATTAAGCAGTATGAGATTTTTCTTCTTTTGAGAAGTGAATCATTGAAAATGTAGGCAAAGAACTAATTTTTTTCCTATTGACATCAGGCAGAGGCACAGACTAGAATATAAACTTGCCTCAGCACCAGGAAAACTGGTGCTTCCTCACACAGATATAGATCTGAGGTTCCTCCATACATTAGAGAAGGAAGCTGTGATTTTTCAGATGCTGCCTTTTCTCAAAGCTTACACATAAGCTTTGATAAAGAAATGCTAATGCCAGTGGATGCCTGTATGTGACCATTTCCAAGTAGAAATTTGCACCTACTGATGAAAGAAAGACAACTAAATCTCCAAAGTCTAAAAGCCCTTACAGATAACCACCTATAATCTGGTCTTTTTCTAAATGTAATTATCAAAGTCATTGAAAACCAAGTAGGCATCTTGCCCTTCCTGCCCAAGAACATCACTCCTCCACTGTGCATTCTCAAGGGTAATATATACATACAGAGATTGTGCCAAATTGTGTTATTCTTTTCCTGGCTCTTTTCCCTGGCTAGTAATTGGCCCCATTTCTCTATGTGTTTGCATTTCTAAGGAAGTCCTCACAGGTAACACTTCTCTTTTGTAGGTTTAATTAAATTATTTTAGAAAAAGAAGATTCTTCCCTGTGTAACTCTCTTGGCTGGTTCTTCCTCCACTCACCTGTGTAGCAAATTCTGCACACCTTTCTCCCCTCATGATCATTAATTTGCTTGGCTAAACATACTGAACTCTTAATCTCTTTAAAAGACATTCTACATCTCCCTGATTATTCAATTTGCCCTTCTTTGCTCCTATTTGCTTCATCTTTCTGGAGCCTAAAGAGCTGCAACTGTTTGTGCCATGGTCACTATCTGAAATGCTTGTTGCCAAGTCAGATTTATCAGTACCCTCCCTTTCACTTGATGTATTCCTTTTCTCCACATGGCACAGTAATTGCTAAAATTTTATATCCCTTTCTTCCATTAAATGCTTTTCTCTCTTCTTTAGCTAATGCTCTATATGGAATTATACCAAATTCACTTGGCATCCAAGGTTGATTGGAATTTCTCTTTTTTGGGGGGGAGGCCATTTTACATCCACTTTTCATTGTTGGCGTTTGTCTTGGTTAAGAGGGTATTGCAGGGGCAGTACCCAGCTGCACTGGACTGGGGACTTCATGGTAATAGAGTTTGCCCCAAGGGAAAGGGAAATGGAAATGCTTCTGCTGTGTGACAATAGTTTCTGTCATTTCTGTGCCAATGACCAATTATGTCTGTGCAGAAAATGGCTTCTCTGAATGTGCCTGTGGCTAGATGGATGGTACACAGGACGTGGGGCTGAGAAGGGCAGAGTCACTCTAAAAATCAATAGCAAACAGAACTGCCTGTGCTAGATATTTTGTTCCTCATCCTGTCTCCTGGGAAACAGAGCAGATGCAGGATAAGGACAGATGATCTTATTCCCAGTGGTTTGGATATGAGTCCTCTCTCCTTGCTGCTTCCTTCTTCCTATAGCAAGTATATACCATGGAGCTTTCGCTTAACTTTCAGATGCTATAATTCCTGTATTTTCTATTGGAATTCTATATTTTTTAATCTGTTTTAACAAGACATTTTCTTACTTGTTCACAGATAAATCCACTTAAAGTGTTGAAATCAAAGACATTCCATGGACACACTCTTCATTTCTTCTGTATCTTCACAACGACGCAGAAGAAAGCAAAATACATCACTGGTATCAAGGCTTGCATTTAAAACATCAGTGAGATGATTGTGTAATTCACTCCTACAGGATGGATTCTGTGTCTTAGCCCCGCGAGAGCAAATATTCTTAAGAGCTCAATCTGTGCACAGCCTCCAAAAGCCCTAGAACCAAGACTGATAGCCCAGATGAGAAGAGTCTGAGAAGGGCTGAACTTTAAATGAACTTTGTCCCTTCTCAACCCTGTACTACTCCCTGCTCCCTGTATGATTTGGACAACATCAAGGACCTGCCTTTCATGTGATCCTTCTGCCCAAGACCTCCAGGGGCCCATCTCTAACCTAGCCTACCCACACTCAGTGTACCTCCTATATTTAGGGGATGTGAAAGGAGGCCTTAGAAAGTGGCCTTGTAGGTGTCTATTTCTGAAGAAAGCAATTCCACCTATATCTGTGTATAGGTTTTTTATTGACCAGTATAGGCATAAAAAAACTAGTGAGACGATGCTATTAGTTTGACAAGTTTGGCAGACACTGCTGAATCACACTGTGTTCTGAAGGTTTTCCTCGTGCCAAAAAGACTGGATTCAATTTAGGTAATTTAGGTAATTTATGCAGCAACTGGCTGAGAAGGCAGTTACCTCATTGGTATGTAGGTCATTACAGATATTCTGAGGCTACAGTTTTACTTTAGAGTGATGCCTTGAGAGGATAGCTAGAACAGAGGTTAGACAGTGTTAAAGGAATAAAGTATTTATTAAAAAAGGCCTTCACAGGATACACCTTGGGCAGTACAAGAGCCTGGCCGAGGCTACACCCAAGATGGATGATGGATCATATGTTTTCACACTTTTATAAGTATTGGTTCATTTACATATTGGAGTTAATTGTCCAATTACAGCTTCAGGTTCTGAAGTCCCATCCTCCCAGATGGCTCTCCTCATTTAGCTGTTGTTTATACTTTTTGGGCCTGAAGCTGCAACGGTGTCTTTGGTTCTCGGGCTGGAAAAGGATTGTTTTGTCTAACTAAATTGTGAAGAGAACTTGCTAACACTTTATATGAAGTTCAGAGTTATAAACTAATGCAGTAGAGAATTTGGAAAATATGAAAGGTACAATTTAAAGCATCAAGAGGACAATTATAAATAGGAATTTGAAGCAGGACTCCTTGGCCTTTGATTTTGGTGGCCAGCTGGGCATAGGAAAATTCACAGAGTAGAGCTTGTTGTAATTCCTTTGAAGGAAAAAATCCATGTTGCCATGGTTCTCTATGACACCATTATCACCTAAAACACCTGGACTGTTTGAGATGTTTTGATAACAGAGAGCAGTTCACTCTGCCACACCAATTAACCTCCTGGTAAAGTTCTGGGGAGCTGCTGAAACATGCCATATGTAGTACTTTAGATTTTGAATCTGTGTGTTTTAAGATAAGATTATTCCTTAATATCTAATATAATTATTTTTAATGAAAGCTGAAATTGAAATATATTGAAATTATTGAATGTATTGAAATTGTTTCAAAGACATATATAGCGCAGTTTTCTATCAAAGTCTACCTATTGAAGATAATGTAGCTGTAAACAGGAACTGACATATGCCTCAGCAAACACTAAGAGGAAGCTGGGAACAACTGATAAATATAAATTACCCATGAAAGTGAAATGTACTGCCTACACAGTGTTACACTTCATATTACATGCTGAAGGGCCACAAAGTACACCATCACCATATGTTTGAAAGCTGCCATGACTCACACAGAATGGGCTGATGAATAACAGTATCTTCTTTCCCCAGTGTATAACACTGACCAGAAATCTACCCTGTAAATGGTTCCGTTGTGGGCAGCAGTTTAACGTGCCCCACATCCTTGTAATTAACTACATAACTGTGAAAGAGTGCTGCCAGGTTTATTGTGCACCAATGCAGAAAGCACTCTAAATTCCTTTAAAGAATGGTTCACACATTTGTCATTTCCCATCCCACTCATTTTGCAGCCAAAGGAAGCTGGAATGCTGTGTTAACCATCTTTTCCATTAGTTTCACTTCTTTTCTATCTCTTTGAATTTTTGGTTATGAATTCTGTTGGGTAGTGCCCAAACCCAAAGTTCACATTGTAAACAAGTGACATTGTTTTTCTAATTTACATTTAAACATACAGTAGCACTAAAAGCTGAAATGACATTGTTAATTACATACAAAATTGAACATTGAGTGCTAAGTGGCTGTTTGATAAGACGTATAAATTATAGACTCAAGTCAGTAAGTAATAAGCTGCTTTGCTGCTTTTAGAGACACTCTGAACCTCATGATTTATAAGCCTGAGAAAAATCTTCCTGAGATGGAAAAGTGCTCTGCACAGTGGCAGCTCTTCAGTGACATTGTCCCAGCACCAGCCTGTTTTACTCAGTCCTGTGGTACTCAGATTTAGGGCTGAGATACTGCAGTAACTTAGACATGCCCAGCAAGCCCTCAGGTTGAATTTCCCTTTTTTCCTTTTTTCCCAGCAGCAGAAGCAGCACCAGGGGAAAGGCAGCAAACGAATTAATTTTGAACATCTCTTGTCAATTCAAGTTGCTCCATAATATCCTATGGCAGAACTGATTTTTTTTCTTTGAAGTGAGCTGGAATTCTTCCTTGTCACAAATTGGCACCTGTGGCTATTTACTCATATGTCAGCTTAGTATTTTGTTCTGTTATCCATGGTGGAACTTTTCATGAGGCCTGAGGAAGCTGGAGGTTTTCCAGACATGACAGTAAAAATGAAATGTCACTTTGGTAAATGTGAAAAGAAGATTGATAAATTCAGAAGGCATTTTCTTACATATTCATTGGAACTTAGTTTCCATTTTGTATTCCATTCTTATAAAATTTTGAACAAATAAGTGTTTTCTCCTAAGTATTTATTGTAGAGCTACTAAGGTCAGAACTGACTTGACTTGGTTTGTTGCACAATACTTATGCTGTGTCATACCAGCTATTTTCTATATGACATGCCAGGATAATATAATCACTTGGAAAGCAATCAAGGCAGTCAGGCTCTTTTGAAATTTGAAATTCATGGATTTTGTCTTCTTAAATAGCCTTAACTACAAAGTCTGTTCTGCAAAACAACACATACCCCCTCTGCTCTCTCCCAAGAATTTAGACTTTTAATTATTTGAGTCATTCCAGAAATTAAAGTCTGTAGCTTTTCTGGAACCCTTTAAAAACAGGCCATGTATGCTACACCCCAACCATCATATGAGAATTTTTCCATGGCAAGAATTTCTTACAATTTGTCAACAGGAAGTTCTTTTACAATGAGATATGAATAGTGACCTGAATTTCTTATGATTCTGAAACTTGTGTTTTGCCTGTTAATGTGTTTTGGCTCAGCTGATGAAAGTATCACAGCCAAGTCTGCAGCTGAATCATATCAGTGGGTTCTTTGGAGGCAGCCGTGTGAACAGAGCACTGCTGAATGCCAGAAAGCCTTGACTGGAAGGGGGGCTGCTGGAAACTCATGCCAGACATGGTCCATCACAGTAGCTTCAGGGCTTCTCTGGGCTTAGGCTGGTGCTAATTGCCTCCTGGCAGCCTCAGGAGATGCATATAGACATTTTTGCTGCCTCCTGCTGTCTCAGGCCCTGGACACAACACACCTGGGACCACCCTAAGGATGAGAACCTGCATACACCAGCAAGCAAAATCATTGTGCCTTTCCCTGCAAAATACAAGAAACTCGATTAAATTGGTATTTGGTTTGAACCACAAGCCACAAACACAAACCAATGTATGAAATGGACCATGTCTTCAGAGCTTCTAAAACTCACTCTGACTGTAGGTAAGTCACTACACAATAATACTGCTGAGTAAGACCAGACTTGAAAAAGGATCATGTATTCTTTTGCCTTTACTATTTCTAGCCAAATGTACTACTCTTGCATTTGAACAGCATCTGCTGTTGAATACATCAGTCAAGCAAATCTCACAATACTTGGGTAAATCTTAATCCATCAATGAATGCAAAGCCAAGGCACAGAGAAGTGATTTATATAATTATGAATACTAATGAGTATGTACTTCAAGGTGATTACATTCCATGCACTTATAAACTCTTCTGAAGACATAAACTGTTAAGAAATAAAGTGAGCTGTGTTTTCCTTACTAATTTTTTTTTTGAGAAATGAACTTGAATATTCAATTATGGGTTTATTATTCTGTGAATCAGTTTACAGTGATCAGTGAATACAATTTTTAGTATGAAAATGTTATTCATGCATATTACAGTTCCAGGCATATATTATCATTTCATGAAAACACTTCAATCTTCCAGTCTTTATGTAAAAGATTGGCCTGTGGGCTCTGCACAGGATGTAAATTAAGTTCTTGTTTGCCTAAATCTGATTACCCTGTAGGGTACCAATCTTGCTTAGTGACAGTGGAAGCTAAAAATTGCAAGCAGGACAGTCCACTTGAAATGGGGCCAGGAAGGGTCAGTTTCTAAATAGTGAATCTGAGGTTTGAACTAGATTTTAATATTATCACTAAGAATGTTCAGTTAAACATAGAAGCTGTCTCCTCCATAGCTGCTGTCATTGCTTTTAAATATCATGCTGAAATTGAGAACAGCTCTTCTTTTTTTAAGAAGTACAGGTTTTTATTAATCATATGTAAAGATGCTGCAATCACTTTAACCCAGCCTTTAGTCAGTCTGCGGCTTAATTCCCATTTGACACTTCCTCTTACTCCTCTCATATTCTATCAAAATGATTGTTCCAATATTCAGTGAATTCAATGAATAGCAAAATCCCACACAGATTTTCAAAACAAAACCACTCCAAGTCTAAAACTATTTGATTATTACCAAAATACTATTGCTTTATTGTGGACTTACTGAGTGCATGAGAGAGACTAAAAAGGCATATGCTGACACTACTGAATATGAAATACTGCTGTTCCTTCTGACAGGATTAGCTAAATACTTAAATGATAAGAACACTCCCTTGTATTTTTTCCTATAGTCAGAAAGTGTGCACAGAAAAGTCACTCTTTGATCTATTTCACTAGCTTCAGTTACTGTAGCCGGCTTTTGTATACATAAAAAATTTATTTTTAGTAGTCTTTGGCATCTCCTTGGCTTTCCTTTGATGTATAAAGGTTTTATGATCAATAATATCTAAAAGCAGCTGGTGTTATTGCAATTGCTCTGAGTCAAGGAAAAAAAACCAACAAAAGTAATGCAACACTGGTGAAAATGATACGGCTTTTGGCTGTTCAGAAAATGTAATTATCTCAGTAAATGCATGTGGTTTTTAGTAATGAGATTCAAAATTTCAGACGGATTATTTTTAATAACATCTTTTCATAGTGGTTCTATTAGATATTTTAAATCAGACCTCAACACTTACCTAGTAGATAAATAGCTCACTCCTCAATAGGTTTTAGATGAAGGCACTCAGCACTCCACACAGAATCCTAATGAATTTGAAGGGGGAAAAGGATAAAACCAGGCCTGGAGATAGCCTGGGGGCAACACGCCAGTGTCTGAGGGATGGTGTGTTGGGGATGTCCTTTCATCTGCTGTCTCAATGGAGACAGGAGATGGAAATCCATGTGGCAGCAGTGACACAAGGGATATTGATGTGTTAGAAACCACAGAAGTGCCTGAGAATGATCACATGGAAGGTCCTGCTTGACTTGACCCCATCTCCTTCTGTGACAAGATGACCTGTGGAGAGGATGAGGGAAAGGCTGTGGATGTTGCCTTCTGTACTTCAATAAAGCTGACAGTTTTCCACAGTATTCTCCTGGAGAAACTGGCTGCTTATGGCTTGGATGGATGCACTCTTCACTGTTAAAAACTGGCTGGATAGCTGAGCCCAGAGTGCTGGTGAATGCCGCTGCATCCATTTAGCATCCAGTCATGAGTAGTGTTCCCTAGGGAGCAGAGCTGGGGCCAGTTCTGTTTAATATCTTTATCAATGACCAGGATGAGGGGATTGAGGACACCCTCAGTTTGCAGAAGACACCAAGCTGGGCAGGAGTGTGATCTGCTGGAGGGCAGGAGGACTCTGGACAGGCTGGATTGATGGGCCAAGGCCAGTGGTGTGAGGGTCAACAAGAACAAGCAGAGGTTTTGTCAACAGTGTCTGAACATGAGGCAAGAGTGTGCCCAGGTGGTCAAGGCCAGTGGCATCCTGGCCTCTATCAGGACTAGTGTGGTCAGCAGGACCAGGACAGTGACCATCCATTGCCCCGTACTCAACACCGGTGAGGCCACACCCCAGGTCCTGTGTCCAGTTCTGGGCCCCTCAATCCAGGAAGGACAGGGAGGTGCTGCAGTGTTACTGCTCTCCACAACTACCCCAAAGGAAGTTGTAGAGAGTTGAGAGTCGGTCTCTTCTCCCAAGCCACAAGCAACAGGATGAGAGGAAACGGCTGCAAGTTGTGCCAGGGGAAGTTTAGATGAGATATTAGGAAAAATTTCTTCACCAGAAGGGTTGTCAGGCAGCCGAACAGGCTGTTTAGGGAGGTGGCTGAGTCACTGTCCCTGGAGGTATTTAAAAGACAAAGCAGCTCGCAGCTTAATCCTAGCATGATCCATTGTATGCTGATACTGTTCTTGGGTGACCAACACTAAAATTACATTTTCAGAAAACAGTTTTAACTGTGAATTTATAGAAGCACAATCCAAAGCTTCCATTTGAATTCCCACAGCTCCCCCATGCCAAACAACACATATCTGCATGATGAGGCACATTAACTGGTCTGACATCGAACAGTTTTCTCACTGGATTAGTTCGAGTAGTGAATCAATTTCCTGATCTGGTTCAGCAGGCAGACACAAAAATGTCTGTGTTAATGGAAGTGAGCAGCTCAGAAAATGAAAATGCTTTTGATTGACCTCTACCCATTTAAAGCATATCTGAAACTACCTTAGGGATGTTATACACAGGCTGTCAGAACATATGGCCATTAACCACCAGACCACTGGGGCTCTGGTCTCTCCCTTTCTGGGATATTTTCCTGTATTATCCAATTATTGTTTTATATCAGAACTACCTATTAAAGTGTGCATTCACATTGTGGTCAAAGCTTACATACTGTAAGGTATGATTTACCATAAAGCCCTGAAGAATTATATTACACACCCACAGTAGTCTATTTCAAAAACTTATTTTCCTAAACATGGCATTTTCTATTTTTTAATAAATATATACCCTTTACAGTACTGATGCAGTGGAACATTCACAAATATTTTTCAAGTATTGGTTATTCTCAGCAAATACCATTAATGACTGTTTTCATTTACTAATAACTCAACACTTAAAATCACAATTCAGTGGCCACTTTAGCCCCAATATAATACCAGTGTTTGTATGAAACACTGTGATCTGCTGCTGTATCAGTAACATTTATTTCATTTTCCAGAGAAATTATTATAGCTGATGGGGACAAAGCTCTTTTTGCTCCAGTTGAAAAAGTCTCTGAATAAATCATGTCATGTTTAGATATGAAAAATAGGTCAATGGCTACTGAGATCATGTTTCCAAAAGCAGAACCTTCCCTACAGCACAGCTTTAGGAAAACACTTCATCTGACAGCATACACTCTTTTTAACAGAATCCTCTAAGAGTACTGGATACTGTACTATCCTCTAGGTACTTGAAAAAAAATCATTTAACTGTATGTATGGACAAAGAGAAGATAGCGAGAAGTGAGACTTTTTTTAAATTAAAAATACATGGCGTAACATTTTAGGACTTCACTTGAACCAAGCTCCTTCCAATTGATGTTACCTACCTGGAGGCCACAGAAACAACCCTCAGGAAAGTTGTTTTCACTGCCTTGGAGAAAGTGATGAGAACAGCACATTTTTTTGGAAGAAATGAACCATGAGAAAGCAGTGCATACTTGCAGTAATGTTGTCCTCCATACAGAAGTTACCAGTTTCGTCTTCTACCGAAATTAAATGAGGGGCAGCACATTTGTTAAATTGCTCAGCAACTAAAACATTTATCAATCACAGATCAGAGGAGCTCTTGTCCCATTTCTCTTAATTAAACAAAAATCTAAGAAGATCCTAGTGCATTAGCACTTTATATGAAATCGTACTTAAATCTTTATTAAAAATAGCAAATAATCACACTGAAGAGAGGATTATTCTACAATGATTGTATATGTACTCACAAATCAAACTTGTTCCTTCACCCCTTTTGTATTACTTATGGATAGCTACTGCCCCAGACAGGCAATTGCTGCAAAATGAAGCATTTTTGTCTGTAGCTACTAATCTAGTTAGTGGAGACATCATTGAGACCAGAGTTCAGGTACAGCACACTGAATCTCATATTATTTAGCAGCATTCTGTGCACAGTAAAAACAGGACAGTCATTACCCATTCCATCTGACATGAACAAAGAACAGCTTTTAAAAGTTTTCTTGGTTGTGTTTTGGTGGAGAAATATTTTAGATATTCTTGGAATAAAGGGAAAAGGAAATCTACATACTGCTTATAAATTAAGCAGTGTTGACTTTTATTTACATAGTTTTAACAAACAATTTCAAGTAATTATTGCATCAACCATTCAGATTTTGAACATTATTATAAACCACAAGTTTACAGCATATAATGTTGCATTCTTCATGGAGCTGTGATTACTGTCCTACATTTTTCTTTCTCCAACGAAGCCACCTCAGAGCTCTCACCAGTGCTACTTGTCCCATGAGGAATGTGATCCTAAAGTTACGTTTATACCAATCTCTAGGATTCCAAAGCCAAGAAAATCATCAGCATACAGAACAAGAACAGGAAAAAGATACACAATTATATTAAAATATCCTTTGGCATTGACAAATGACATTTCAGTGATGACCTGCATTTTCTGTTCTTTGTGGTAATGCTTTTCTTGCCTAATGAGAGTTAAATAACCTAGGAAAAAGTCTATGTGTATATCCACATTCATGAACAGATGACACGTGGATTACAGGGTTGCAACTGTATTTGAAATCAGGTGAGATAAAACAGTTAAAACCATGTCTCATGTTTCAGAAGTAAAGCTGATGACCAAGCTATCTGGACTAATTTCCTGCCAATGCTGTGCTTCAGGTAAGATTTGTTTGTGTGGATGAAGATGCCTGTGTTGAAAAGGGTGGAGTTGGTCTCATGTAAGGGTAGGAAAAAAGAAAATCAAATCACACTTCAAAGGCTAATTTTATAACCCATTTTCTTTACCCATATTATCTTTCTACTGCAATATCTTTTAAAGATAATGCCTTTAATATTGTCAAAGTTAGTTTTTATAGCTTTAAATAACTTAATTTTTATGAATTGTGCATGGCTTCTGGAACCAATTCAAATTATTCACAGTATGGTCTGCGTCAGCCCTTTTTAACCTCTGAAAACTTGCTTCAAATTCTTGCCCTTGTTACAAATTAAAATAATATCAAATTTTTTTCTAGTCTCTAACAAGGATCTCACTCCCATTGTTGTAAAATGCTCACAAGAAGCAATAGGATATGCAGAATTCTAGAACTAGAACGCTGGGATTTAGGTCTTCTCTTGAGATGTCTGGGGCAAACCTTGCATGCACAGATCTAACATAAGCCTGAGATACCAACCTCTCAGTGAGGATAGCAGCCAAATTCACACTGACAGGCAGCACTGAGCTACCCCTTCAAACGTCATGTTAAATAAAAATATCATGCTAACATTGCAACTGTTTCTTTTCCCCTTTCACATTTAATTTCCTATATCCTTCTTGAATTTTTTTTACCAAAACTAAATTGTATTTCCAGTCTAAGTACCCTGAACTAAATATTCAAGGCATCTATGCACAGTCATTGCTTCAGTTTTAACTACATTTTAGAAGTTGCAACACTTCAGCTGCCAGTTTTCAGGCCAGCTGGCAATACTGCAAAAGAACATACAGCTAAATGCATAAACAGATTTTTATAAATATGACCCCTCAAAATCAGAGAGCCTGTAAAAAGCTCTGCTGTTTTCAAGGCTGTGCAGTTCCACTTTGAAACTACAACAATGCAACTGACACAATCTGATTTTACAAGTCAGCAGCAAGGAAGGTCATGTTTAAGCACAAACCCTGATTTATCTTACCCTGAAGATGGGACACTATCCTAAGGTCACTGCAACAATGGCAACTGGTAACCAGTTCTAAGATGAACTATTTGTATTCCCACTTATCAGTTATAGGCAATGTATTGACAATCCTTTCACTAAAAACAATTTCTTTGCAACTTTTCATGCTGTTGCTTGGATCATGGTGAGGTTCCCCCCCTGCCCCTCCATGGGCAAGATAAGATGTGCATAATTAATTATTTATTAGTTAAATTGTTCTTACAGGATAGTATTTTATAGTTTATGCACAATATACACAAAGAAACTTAAGCCACCATTTGTTATAGATCAGTTACAGTGATGGCAGAATTCTCATTAGCATTGTACCATAAGGAATCCTGTCACAATTGACACTTTTGGGCCCAATAATCTCCCAACCCAGTACAGGGAGGGAACTGCAGTTGTGCTTTCACATTCAGTGGTCACTACTCCTGCATTAAGTGCTGCCTTTCTCCATCTTCCCATTCCTCCCTCATTTCTAACCCTTTTTCAAGTGTGCACAGCCACTTGCAGGGGTATGTGTGCGTGCAAGTAATTTTTCACCCCTTTCAGATCCCCACTCCACTTTCTGGAGTTGTTGTACACACAGTAACACTGAAACAATGCAGGAGATGCTGTGAGGAGTTGGATGTGGGTTTACTAAGCTGTAGCTAAGATTCTACCCAGGACGAGTCAGGTAATCACTTTATGCCTTGCCAACTCAAAGCTGATCACTTTTTTACTCAACACTTGCAAAATAAGAGACCCAAGATTATTAAATATTACTCCCATTAAAAGATTTTCCTTTGAGATAAACCACATTTACTTGTCCTTATTTAACAGTCAGCTAGAATCTGTTATACAGAACTTTCAAGTGGTCTATCTGCATATTTATCAGTTTCAATTAGCAGCATGAAAAGACCCGTGCCCTAAGCTAATAAAATGTGCCTGATCTTGTCTCTTTAAACCTCAGACTTGAGCTTATCTTTCCACTAAAACAACAATAAGCAGCAGCAGAACTCAAATGATAACGCAAATTTATGTCAAATGCTAATAACAGCATTAAAAAAATAAATCTCCAAAATTACAGGGGTTTGTGCTGTTTTACCAATTACAGAAAAAATGTTCAAATTTTAAACTTGATCTTATACCTTTCACTTAGACTGTAATGTATAATGGCCAACATAAATACCTTCTACATACCTGTTATACTGCAAATGCTTTTTTAAATTTTTACTTAGAAAGTCCTTGTAAAAGTCAGCCATTTCTTCTGCATTCAGTGTTGCTTTGTGACCTGAAAATAGGTTTTGGTATAACAAAGTCAAGGCAATTCTTTGGATCAAAACACTGGGCTCAGATGCTAGGTCTAATGCCCTGCTCCTACAAGCTTTCTGTGTAACTCTGAGCAAGTTAACATGCCTTTATATTTCAACTTTTTAAAACTTACCTAGAGAGCACAGCAGATTAAAAATACTGATCATCTCAAAGCTGGCATAGTCCTTAAACCCCTATTACCTGTGGAAGTGATGAAGTTAATCAGCTCTTAGACTATTAGGGAACCAGTGAACCCCTATAAAAATGTGCACAGATCTAGGAGCATCTATCCTTTGAATAAAATAACTCCTCACAGGGCTGAAGCCTAAACCAATAAGAGCATTTAGTAACTTAAACTCTCCCCTAAAGCAAGTCCATAAATATCAAAAGAACACTATCCACAATTGACATGGTATTTTCAGATGTGATTCTTTTCCTATTACTGTTGATAAATTTCAAGTAACTTCAGGCAAAAAGATTATGTTCTGAGATGTCAGACTTCCAAACAATCTAGCAGGCAATTATTTTGAGAAGAAGCAAATACAAAAAATTATTTTTAATATGTCACTCATGACCAAAATATATAAGGAAGAACAGGAAGACCTGTGGTTACAGCACAGATGTCTAATCCTGAGAACCAGCAAATATTCTCAACTCTACCAGACAATTCCTACACAAACCTTCTGGCACAAAGTGTCCCTAAAATGAAAGTCAAATTTCAATGCCCCAGGGAACATGGATATGATGAGGGAGATGGAATTGCAATATTCAACTTGTTACTCTTCCAAAATGCATTTTAAGGCCCTTGAGATTGATCACAGAAATGTAAATTATTGATTGGTTCTATTTGTCATTATTTTAAAAACTAATATATCATGAAGTATTAACAGACTGTGGGATAAATAACTCTAAAATCATTTGAAGCCTGTCAGCTTAATACCTGTAGTTAATTTTTTTCTTCATACTGGTATCAGCAAAACTGATTTGTAACAAAAAAAAGTAAGTTTTGTTCCAACTGTTCATGTATATTTTTATTTTTACAAATATTCACTGCTGTATTATAGAATAGCTGACCAAAGGCATGAGGTTGATATAAATTTATTTTTAATGGAGGTATGTGGTCACTCTCTTTTACTTCTAGAGTATAAAAGCAAAAAAAAACACCGAAGAAAAAAACATGTAAAAGAAGTGGTTTTGAAACAACATAGATGTTAATTAAAATTACTTCTCAGGCACACACTGATCACCAGGATACAAACAGAAAAGAAAAATAATGGTGTGTGAGACACAGAACGTCAGAGCAGATGCTTCACTAAACTCAAACAGATCATTATTCTGTGAACAAAGTGTTCAACCTCATACTACAATGCCCAATTCACTATTTTTATGAAGGCATTTTGTTTTCATTTTCACACAATGAATTAGAGAGACAACTATTTTGCAGCAACTGTGCTCAGGCAGAGACATGCAGATAGCAGCTGCCATCACCCCAGAAGCTGTCTTCCTCTCCCTCAAGGAAAAATGTTGTATTCACTGGACACACCATGGACCTGACGCCAAAGACTGTGAATTTATCCATGCAACCATAACATGCACTTGAGGCAAATGCTCTGTATGTTTATCTCAGCCAGCTCACTGGCTTAGGAGGTGTGAAAGTAAAAAGTCCCTTCCTCCTTAGGCTACATGATTATTTTATTACTGAGCTAGAATTTCAGCACATTCCCTCTGGCTGTGGGGAAGGAATTAGTGGGAGAAGAGTGCAACAGATGATCTGACCCCCAGCACATCTCTGAAAAGCTCACATCTCTTTTTTTATCACACTTCTAAATCCTATCCCTAAGATTTACTTGTGACAGAACACAAAGAGCATAAACTAACAAAATTCAAAGTTAAACAGAATTCAGAATGCATCCTAAACTTTTAACAAAGATCTCACTAACCTGATTCATCTCTCATTTCCAGACCCTTGGCCTTCAGTCTTGAATAAATAAATTCTTCTTTTTCCTAAAACATGTTTTTCCACATTAGAATGGGATGTAGTCAGTCCTTGAAGTTAACCATTGTTTTTAATTACATAGCAATGTGGTGTTCAACACCCTTTGAAATAACTAGCAATACTTGTTATACTTGGAAGTGTCAACTAAACACTTTTCTTAATCCAGTGAGTTAGTTAAACTGGTCACTTATATCCTGCCACCTGCATGCATCAATTAATTCATACAAGTGTGACAATGATACTTATAAAACTTGTTTGTGGAGTAAAGCTACAGCCAAACTTCAGTGTTGTTTGACAGAATTCAAACTTTCAATTTAAAAACAAACTATGGAAGTGTGCTGTACTGTATAACAGATTTTGAGCATAGAGAAAACATGCAGCCTAAAAATTTAAAATTATTTAGATGGAAGCACGATAATCATTTGTGTTGAGCTTTACAGACTTAAAAAAGAGTTCTGTGGCATTAAAAAAAACAGCTTCATTTTTTTTTTCTGGGATCTTTGCAAGTTTTGAGAGGATATGATGTTCAACATCATAAAATGGTGAATTACTGAACTGTTACTGTTCTTCCAAAAAAAAGCCACATTGGTTGGGAGATAGTAAAATCAGGAAAGGAGACAGACTCACTTTAGCCTTGCTGGGATACGCTGCCAGTGAAATGGGACATATCATTTAACCTCATTTAGTCTTGGTAATTACACCAAATTTCTCTCACTTATGACAAGAGAAAAACCAGCCATGAAATAATTTTCAACAGCTTCTCTGGTCACAGACAGGTCTTGCACGTGGGGCAGCTACGACTTTATACTTTCAGTGCAAGACAGGAAAAAGGCAATACGCTATGCCACTAGGTAGCAATAGAACGTGGGATTTTGACGAAACTGCAATTTCCTCCGTGCCTCTGAGCGCATTTACAGCAGACAGAACTGAGCTCCACCTCAGAGAGGCCAAGCCCCCTGGGTCTGGGCAGGCAGGCGGGCGCCGAGCAGCAGCGGCAGGAGGAGGTGGGGGCCGGGCTCACCTTGCGAAAGGCGCGGTTGTGCCGGGCCCAGAAGCGCTGGTTGCTGGCCTGGGCCTCCTGGCGCGCCTCCCGCAGGCGCCGCTCCAGCGCCGACTCCTCGGGGGGCACGTAGAAGATGACGGGCCGCAGGTTGGAGTGCTGGTCCGGGGGCCCGATCCAGTCGCTGTGCGAGTGCGCGGGGGGACGGAAACCCAGGCCCTGCCGAACACAGACACAACAACGCGTTATCTGCACTGCCGCAGTCTCAATTTGGAATAAATTCCCAAACGCCACGGAGCCTTAAAGCATGCAAGCATAGCAAATTCAGAAATAAAGCACATTTATTTGCTGTGACCAACAACAATGGTGTACATTTACAATTTGCTTTTACTTACAAATGCACTACAGAGAGGACACCTTTAACGCTCTTACCATGGGCATGAATCATGAGGTATTTTTTTAAATCATGGTGGGGTTTTTTTTCATTTTTGTATCACTGATACCCTGTTAAAATATTTCATGGAGAGAACTAGCAAGTGTGCAAGTTTTTTATGGTGCTGATCTCTGCCCTCTGGTGACCAATGACAGCACCCGAGGGAACAGGATGGAGATTAGGCTGGATATTAAAGGCTCTTCAACCAGAGGGCTGATGGGGTGAGAGAGTGCCCAGGGATGGGGTCACGGCCCCAAGCGTGACAAGCTCAAGGAGCTTTTGGTCAATTCAGACACACCGTGCGATTCTTAGGGCTGTTCTGTACAAGGCCAGGAATTGGATTTCAGTGATCCTTGTGGGTCCCTTGAAACTCGGCATATTTTATAATTTTATGATTCTACGTTTTCCTCAGCCCGGCGTTCTTCCTGCATCCATGTGCCCACACACAGGCGTATGCCTGCCCCAGCCGGGTTAGGGAACACCTGGCGTTACCCAAAAGCCCGGACCTGAGCGTCCCTCCACAAAAAAAAACACCGGGGGGCATGACAAACACATCAAAAAACAGAGGCCGCGGGGAACGCGGTTTGCTACCGGCCGCCCCCGCTCCACCGCCGTTACCGGGGGCAGCCGGAGCCCTCCCCGCCCAGGGCTCGGCGGGGGCGGCGGCCCCAGAGGCTTCCGCCGCGGCCCCCGCGGAAGCTTCCGCCCCCTCCCGGGTTTACCGCGCTGTCCGGCCGCTCCCCGCGCTCAGCCGCGCGGCCGCCACCGGAGGTAGAGGAGGAGGCGGAGGAGGAGGCGGAGGAGTGCAGGAGGAGGCGGCGGCAGCGGCAGCAGCCACCGGCCCGCAGCACCCGCGCGGCCGCCATGGCCCGGCGCTTTACGGCGCTGCCGCGCGGGCGCTGCGAGCGGGGCGGGGCCAGGTCGGGGTCGGGGCCGGGCCCGGTCCCGGTCCCGCCTCGGCCCCCGCCTCCCTCTGCGCGGCCGGGCCGGGCGGGGCTCGGGCGGTTCGTGGCGCTCGGCCCGTGGCGCAGCGCCGGGCCGGGCAGCGGGTCCTCGCCGGGCGGCGGGTGAGTGAGTGACTGAGGCGGGTCGGCGGCGCCGCGCGAGTTCGCTGCGGGGCCGGTGGGGACGGGCCTCCCGCAGGTGCCTCGGTGGTGGCCCGGTGTCATTTCCTCTTCTCGCTGCGCCGGGCCCCACCGCGGGGGAGGCGGGAGGTTGTGGCCATGGAGGGGCAGGGGGCGACGAGCGCTGAAGGGGAACGAGGTATATGCGGGGAAGGAGCTCTGCCCCGGGGTTGTGGCGCCCGAGGGCGGTCGGGTTCGGCCGCTGTTCTCCCCCCGCTCCGGGTTTTCCCCTGGGCTGCGGGTGCCTTGTTTGTTCTGCGGCGGCTTCAGCTGCAGAGCAGGTGAGGAAGGCAGGGCGGGAGGCTGGGGGTGAACAGCCGAGGGCTGGGCGTGTGGAAACTGAAGCATCGCCCCTGCGGCCCGACCGGGAGAAAGGTGTAAAAAATTAAAGGGCTGTGAGATATCAGTAAGTGGTTTACTCGTATGGGTGAAGATATTTAAAATAGCTGTAATGCTGAAGTGCTTCAGAACGTAAAAGTTGCAATGTGCGCTCGTGTAGCACTTAAGCAAGTCTTGTTCTCGTTTTCCTTGTAGTTCATCTGGCGCTGGACGAGGGAAGAGGAATGGATATGGGTAACCAACACCCATCCATAAAACGGTTACATGAAATACAGAAAGAAGTCAAAGAGATTGAACAGCAAGTGGCTGTCTTCAGCGGTGTGTCTACTGACCGAGATTACAAGAAATTGGAAAGAAGCCTTACGAAACAGCTTTTTGAAATAGATTCCGTAGACACCGAAGGGAAGGGAGATATTCAGCAAGCCAGAAAGCGAGCTGCCCAGGAAACTGAGAGGCTGCTGAAGGAACTGGAACAAAATGCAAACCATCCGCGCAGACTGGAAATAGAGGCTTTGTTCAAGGAGGCGCAGTCACTTGTGGAACGCGAGATCACATCTTTTTACAAAGGAGGAAACTGTATAAGTGATGAATTTGAAGAAGGAATTCAGGACATTGTGTTGAGGCTTACCCAGGTGAAAACTGGAGGGAAAGTTTCTCTACGCAAAGCAAGATACCGCACTCTGACAAAGATATGTGCTGTTCAGGAGATTATAGAGAGTGGTATAAAGCAACAGCTGTCCCTGCCACTCTCTAATGATGCACATCCTTCTGTCTCCAAAATTAACTCTGTAATGTGTGATGTGAACAAAGCCAGAGGAACTCTCATTGCACTGCTAATGGGAGTGAGTAGTAATGATACCTGCAGGCATCTGTCCTGTGTGCTCACAGGCCTCATTGCTGATTTGGATGCTTTAGATGTCTGCGGTCGCACGGAAATAAGAAATTACAGAAAGGAAGTAGTAGAAGAGATCAATAAATTGCAGAAATACCTGGACTTGGATGAAGAAGCAAATTCTACTCATGCTTATGATTTGGCACAAAATCAGTCCATTCTGAAAATAGAAGAGATCCGTAAGAAGATGAAGGAAGTTAATTCTTTACTTTTAAAAACAGAGAATGCTTCTGATTTGTATCTGGGATCCAAAGCAGAGTTGCAGGGACTAATTGCCCAACTAGATGAAGTGAGTCCAGGAAAAAATCCCTGTATTAGAGAGGCCAGGAGAAGAGCAGTAATTGAAGTTCAGACTCTTATAACATATATTGATTTGAAGGAAGCGCTGGAAAAAAGGCAAATGTATCCAGAGCAAACTGCTGCTGAACATCAGTCTCATAAAGCAGTTTGGACTGTACTTGGAAACTTGTCTCAAATTCAGCAAGAGGTGATTTCATTCGATGGGAACAGAACAGATAAAAATTACATGAGACTGGAAGAACTTCTTACAAAACAACTTCTTGCCCTGGATGCTGTTGATCCACAAGGTGATCAGCGGTGTAAGGCTGCCAGGAAGCAGGCAGTAAAGCTTGCACAGAATATTCTTTACTATCTGGACATGAAAACAGATGAATGGGAATACTGAAACAGCCATGGCCTGACACAGAACAACATTTTTCCCTTTGGCACTTTATGAAGATCATTGGAAGCACATAATAAAGTGTTCTGTGCTTGCTGAAATCATGGAGATTGCATAAGCAGTTGACTTGGCTATATGTCTGCTATCCCACGCAGTCACCCACTTGCCATGGCAACTGTCAGTACACCATCAGCAATTCTGGTCATTGCTATAAGCAAAGAAGTGCAATTCTTTGAAGGAATAGCTTAATACTTGAGCAAATAGCTTCTCTTTTTTTTTTTCTTTTTTTTTCTTTTTTTTTTGTTTCAATAGCCTTGTGCAATGTTCAGTGAATGCAGGTTTTTCAAAGACGCAGAAACTTCCTTATAGTGCAGTACTGGCAAAACTGTTTAAGGAGACTGGACATGAAAATTGGTATTCAGGCATGAGGCTCCATCCAGCAACTTCACAGCAGTCTGGATGTATTGTTAATGTGCTGTTACGACATAAAGTACTAAGGGCAAAAAGCCTGCTGGCTTTTGGATTGTACTTGATTTATTCCATCCATCATACAATCTAGATTTCTCAGTAATGGAGCTATAATGCCAGCTGCAAATTAGCATTTACATAGGCAAAGCCAATTATGTCAATTTTTGTAATACCTGAGCCCTTTGATTTGGAGAACCAGGTCTTTTGTTGGTGGAAATTCTTTCAAGTTATTGCTTTAAGGTACTGAGACTTGGAGAAGAAAATCTCTACATTTGTACCAAACAGATAAAGGGGATTTTGAGGATTTCACGCTGTCAGCCATAAACCCTTGAAAACTGCACTGAACTTTATTTAGTGGCTGCTTAGGTGTCTTTTTAAACTCTGCTGTTGCGTCTGGTTTTCACACTTGGCGAAAACAGAAACAGAGTTCACTTTGAAGTGAAACATGGATTTTGGAATTATTTTTGTAAAATTAGGTAACCAGCTATAAAGATGTCCCTAATGATGTAAGTGTGTGCTATATGGTCAGGTGTGGCTTCAAGCATGTCTTGGAAAGACTTGTGGCAAATGTCTCTCTTTGCAACTCATTCACTTCATTGTTTCAGTAGCTTCATAAATAAGCTTGCTTGTACTGTTGTATGCACCTACCTTTTTATTTGTGGCTGCTAGTGCCAATCACATTTCTACTATAGCATGGTTTTGGCATTTTTGAGAGTACGGCATTAAAATGATTTGAGTATGTATAGATACCTATAAAGAATATAGATACATATAAAGATATATTCAATTATGGATAATTTGCACTCAGCTCTTTCAGGATGAACTAATGAATTATTGTTCTGTAGATGATGATTTGCACCACTTTAAGGAGCAAAAACCATTTTGGATGTTACAATAAATATTTTTAAGATCTCTTTTAGACTGATTAGAGAGGACAGTACTGTCTGCGAGAGACAAGTGCCTTTATGACACTGCTAACTTGCACCGTCATATGTAGATATAGGAACTCTTTACTGGCAGCTTGATACATTTGTAATCTTTGCAAACTGGATTTTTCAGGTATATATCTAATTCTGCTGTAGTATATGTCAAGCTAAGATAATACGATAGGTGACAGTTGCCCCATGGAGTCCTGAGAATGAGTATCAAATTTGGGAGATACGTATTCTGCTTAAAACCTAAAGCATTGGTGTGGAGGTGGGGGACTTGGGGCAGGTCTTCTGTGCCTATTGCTACAAGAATAATATGTTTGTTCATAATATACTATGAGGTGTTGATTGAAGGCTGCATACCTTCAGAGTGTGAATAGATTTTGTTTCTGATTGCACAGGTGATTGCTTTGCAAATCTACTTGCCAAAACCGACTTAATTGAGTACAGTGCCTAAGGCACAATTTGGCAATGACAGAATGTTTGTTGGAGGATTCTTCCTGCTCTTTCAGAGACACAACCCCATTGAATTTAACTTCCTTCACTAAAAAAAAAAATAAAATTCCCCTAGTTAAAATTCCAATCTCTCTTTGAATATTATGTGGCTAACACAGGATATTAATGGTGTTATACACCTGAATTATTTTACTCATTTCAAGCTCTCTACATGTTTGAATTGCAACTTGTGATTTGCACTTACATTTTTAGGAAAGATAAGGATTTGATATTGTAATGCTATTAATAATTTTTCTTTAGTATTACCGTCCAGTCTGCAGTGGTTACTTGTAGTTTGTTTAAACAATTTAGTGTCTGTGTTCTCTGGCAGATACACGTAGTTTTTTAAGTGTTTGAGCCTCTTATGTAAAAATGAGTAAGTATAGTTATCAGATCTGTTCTATTTTGAATGTGTCTTTTAGTTTTCCTGAATGAATTGTTATGCCTGCATCTCTAAGAATGCAAATGTGTAAGGTTAGTGTAATTTGACTGAGTAGAGTCCAGTAGCAAGATATTATGTGGATTAAGCTTTTTTCCTTTGTTCTGTGCTCTGATAAATTGAACATTTAAATTTTATGGTTAAATCCTCATCTGGAATGGCATTAATTCAGAGTTTTTGCATGAAAGAAAGTAATAAAATATATGTGCTTAACCAAAAAAAAAAAAAAAAAAAAAAAGAAAAGAAAAAAAAAACCCTAACCAAAAAAGAAATGCACAGGTTTCTCAAAGATTTGCTTTTATGCTGAAGAATGTAATTTCTCTGGTTTTTGTATCCAAAGATTGAGAGACACACAACTTTTCTTTCCAATACAGCAGGCTAAAATAATCAACAAAAAGTAAATGGACCAAATGGCAAAAGCCTGCATTTTAGTACTATACTAAAATAGAATAACTTTTCTGTGTGCTGTGTTATGTACCTTAGAGCAAAATAATCGAGTGGATATTCTGGGGGAGAGGTAATCCTGCATCGCGGTTCCTATTTGTTAACCAAATTTCTTTTTAAAATAGTTTTCTTTAGTTATTTCAGTAATAATCTTTTGTTGTTTGCTACTCACAGTGGTTTTTCTGCGATACCAGATTGGAGAAGACTTTTGTTAGGTACAATTCTTACCTTTTTAATTTAACAGAAATCAGTGTCTGTGCTCCTAATGGTGTCTGTCTGCAGTTGTTGCCATGTAGGATGTGACATTTGTGTTCACAGATCCAAGATTAAATATTGCAGTGTTGCATTCTTGATTACTGATACAAATACATTACTGCTTTTACTAGGTATTCATTTGAATGTTATGCCCTGATGCCTTTCTCTATTTATTTTTGAATGTGAGTTATCAGAATGTAAATTACTTTTGTCTTAGAGCAAGTGTTTTTATTAATCATGCAGACATAAAGCTCTCTTTTTTTTTCCTCCTTCTTTAAAAGTTTGCTTTTTCACTGCTGTATCGACTAAAATAAAGTTCTTTGTGTGGATACCACTCCTACTTGCTAAATCTGGTGCCTGTTGGTTTTCTCTGCATTCCTCAGCAGTAGCTTTGCACCCTCCAGGGTTCCACTTGGATGGTGAGTGCAGCAGTGCTTGTGGCAGTGTTCAGATCCTGCCACTTTGCTGTTGGAGGATGCTGCCTGAGCTGGCGAAGCTGCTGGCGTGAGCCTCTTCGTGCAGAGTCAGTGTGGATTCCAGAGCCTTGAGCAGGAGCTCAGCTGATCTGGTTTTAGGCTGTGCACATGAGGCAGGTTCCCTGATTGCTCTGTTGCCTCTGTGTTTTTTGGAGACGCAATGAGCCACGTTACTGGCTCACTGCTGATGGAAATTGGGAATTCTCTTTCTGCCCAGAAAGCTGCTGGCGTTGTGCAGTTTCTGCTGCTCGGCCAACTCCAGTGAACTGATTTAATCCAATAAAATGGGAGAAAACTAACAACAAAAATGGAGGAGGGGGTTTAATGAGCCAGACTGGTTTAGAAATGTATGTGAGCCAGAGCTACTGCAAAATGAAGGGGTGGGTGGTGCAGCCATGGGCTAGGGAGCAAATGGTAAGAATTTTGGTAGCAGCAAGTCATTAGATCAACTTGCATAGTTAAATAACTGGAGGAGGAGGAAGGAAAGGTGTCAACTATCAACTCCTACAAAGAAGTAGGAATTTTCTGCTTCGCTAATGGGATATGATGAAGGCAATATAAATGAATCATGTATGGAAAATAAACCAGTAGCTTTCAACTGCACTTTCATGATCATGTCACAAGTGATCATAGAATCCTTATAAAATCATTAAGGTTGGAAAAGACTGCCAAGGTTTGGTTTTGTATCTTTGTACGAAGTACAGTCACGTCAAAGTACTACACAGGGTCTGGAAAAGCTTTACCCAGAAGATACTGGATAAGAGCAGGGTTTATAAAGGTTGAATGTTCCCATAGGTAACAACTTCACTGTATCTTCTGTCCCTTTTAACAATAGAGCTTATTTGAAGGAAATATATTCTTCAAAGACCAGTAAATCCTGTGGTCCATGGCTCTAGATGTTGCTCAGCTAGCTGCTGACCTGCTTGTCTTGATTGCCTGTTTACTTGTGAAAGGAGAGAATTTATATTGTAAGAATATTTTTTTGTGTGTGTTTTGGTGCCTGAAATGGTTCAACTGGAAAAACACCATATTTTATGATATTTTTGTACTATTATATTTATTTTAGGTGTATCCTCTCCTTTGGAGAATTCTCGGCTGAGAATTTAAGGAGTGGAAGGAGATTAGTACTGAGCTCATGGATTGAAGGCCTGGGGGTTCAAGCTGGCTGCCAGCAGGAGATATTTAAATGGCAGGATCCAGGAAAACATTCCTGCTAGAGGAAACTGCTAGCAGAGACATGACCAAATGTTTTTCAGAGCTGATGATTTGAAGTGAGCTGTATGTCTGTTCCTCTGCTGCTGCTGAGCTTTCATTGAGAAAGTGGATTCTTAGGGAAATACTCCCTGATACACTCTCGGGCTTTCTGTTTCAGATGAAACTGAGAAATAATGTTTTAAAGCTTTTGCTGAGCTGTGGTGGGGCTGACCTGGGTATCATTCTGATTTGCTATGTCCACAGTGCTCTCAGTTATATGGGTAGGCATGTACATGTCAGCTAAAAGCTGGTCATTAACTGAAGAAGCTGGGAATGAGCTGTGCTTTTGTTGAAGGCTTTGCACAGTACCCTTTCTCTACACAGCATTTGGTTCTGGGGACGGCCAAGCGCAGATGATTGCATGAGTTGCGCTGCTTGACAGCTCAAAAAATAATGAGGACCTTTCCTAAGTCTGCAAACTCTTCCTACAGGACATAAATTGTTGCAAAGTTTGCCATTGGAAATGGAAAAATACAATGAGTTCTTTAATTGGGCCATTTCTCCTCAATTAGTTTTGCCAGACAAATTTCTGTGCCACAGGAGTTCCTTGTGCAACCTGTATTTCAGGCAGCTAATCAAAAGCATCTCATGAGGGAGGAAACACGATGATGCAGTGCAATGTCCTTAGTAAGGTCCAGAACACATACCCCAAACCAATCTGTGATCATGGCCACCAAGAGTCCATAAGGCAAATCAAAACCCCAAAGAAACAGAGACAAAAAGGGCTGGAGGAAAACAAAGTGAAAAACTAATGTAGTTGTCAGGTTTGCCCAATTTAATTTAGTTTTATGACAATAAAGCAAGCAAAGCAAAGCTCCCTTTTGGCTTGGTGCATTTGTGCCTTGTCTACACCCTGCAGTTCTACATTGTTTCCCACTCTGTGTCACCCTAAGTGCTCCTCCTGGGCACGATGTAGCTGATAAGGGTTAGCCTTGGAGTGCCCTTGGGGAAGAGGGTGCCACCCATCTCCAGGGATACCATAATTACCTTCATTCTCTGAAATGTGTGGTCGTGGCAACTCCTAGCACATAGAATATCAGCATGGCTTGCATAAGGCAGTGTGAGCATGAAGGTTATACCCTGTAATAAACTGGGTAATTGGAAGGGGTCAGACTGCTAGCAAGTCTGAGTAAGATATCTTTTGTGTGTTTATGCTGAATTTATTAGGTTTTTAAAGAAAATTCTTTGTAACCTTTTATTCAAATCAACCTGGAGCCTTTGATCAAGTCTCTTACCTTCCAGATGCTTCACCTTAATACCACATGAAAAGGAGGTTTGAAGAGCTCCACTGTCAATGGATATTTATGAATGGCCTCTGCTCACTTTCAGACATGTAGTAAAACCCAGATTTTCCAAAAGGCTCAGCATCCAAAGTTCCCACCATGACAAGTAAGGGCATGTTTTGAAAAGGAGCCCATCCACAGACCCAAACACTGTCATTTATTGTCACAGACAACCACAGGATCATCCCTGCAGCTAATCAAGAAGCCACTTAAAATGGCTTTGCCTCGTTTCTCCAGTGAAAGGTTGTTCCAAAGCATCATTGCTGTGAGGACTGAGTAACCTTCTAATTTCCAGCATAAACATATTCATGAGAAGCTTTTCTTCTCCCCTAGCATGTAGTCTGTGATATATTTATAGGCCACAGCTGAGCTGCCTCTCAGCTCTGGATTTGCTTGGCTACCAAGCAAATACACCCAAACAGGCTGAGCTCCTTTTGAAAATCTCTGTCCTCTGAATCCAAAACAAATTATAAGCAGTACTTTGCAATTTTTTCAGGAGTTTTTCCGGCTCTGACAGAAACTTCCAACTTGGAGTCCATACTTGTACACTGTTGGATGGATTGTTTCAAAGGAAATAGCAAAAAAACCCACCTAATATTAGTTCTGTAGCACTGCAAGTGTAAAACTGGATTACCTATTTTCAGTACTTTCTTCATGGCACTGTCTTCATGCCCAGCTTGCTTTGCTATTTGAATATTCTAGCAGTTGATAATTTTGAGTTCAGAAGGGGATTAGAAACATTTTCAACCTCTGCTATGTTGGAGTGTTTTTGCATCAACAGTAGGTGTGTCATTGTCTGAAGGAGCTACGTGTGAATGGTTTTTAGATCACAACCTCCCACTGATGGTTTAACTCAACTGGAAGTATGAGTTTACTTAGGCAAGTGCTATAGTAGCCAAAGTAGATTAAAAGGTTCTTCAGGGAGAGTCCACTCCAATTCATGGCAAAGGTCTTTGAAATCATCAGTTAAAACAGGAGACTGCTTAGTAAGTGTGGCCACAGTGTAGAAGAATGATTTACATTGCTTTCATGCATAGATATGTTCAAATTTTCATTATTAAGAGTGTTAAAATCTTAAGAAAAAATATCTAATAAACTCAAAAACATCTTACTGCACATATATACATAAGTGGACATTCGTATGAGTTGTGCACTGTGGTTTTCAACCTTCTTCAAGTTATAAACTGCAAAAATACACGTGGCTAATTAAAATCTGCTGACCACTGCTGCCTTTTGGGAGCTTCTAAAAGTGCCAGGGATCACTAAGAACCTGCAGAATACTAGCTGGAAAGATTACTGACATGCAGTAAAGCCAGTGGCTGTTTCAGAAAGCCTCAGAATAGCCCCAGTTCAATTCAGTGTTTTGGAATATTTCTCAGCATCCCTGCTTTCAAAGCAGAAGCCAATTTATTGTCTCCTTTGTTTCTACAGAGCCATTGTGTTTCTGCTGTATTTGTCTCTGTCTTTTCATTAATAACCATTAATTCAGTTTTGTGGCAAATTTCATCATATCTAGTCCATCTTGTTCTGCCCAAGCATGAGTTTCTTCCCAAGTTACTAATTATTTTGTGGGCATTGTCTTCACCACTTCACTGTTGGCTGAGTTATTTCTCTGTCCTGGTGCAAATCTCACAGCTGACATTTCGGGTGCATTTCTCTGGAAAAGATAAAATTTCCTCGCTTGGTCAGACCTGGAGACACTGAAAAAATACATGCTCTCCACATGAGTTACTGTGTTATAGATCTCTGGGACCCAGGTCCTTGTGATTGAGAAAAAGCTGTTTGAGATACAAGGCAGCTGGGAGGACTTTTATGAGCTTCATTCCTGGTACAGAAAAATAATATTAGGAGGTTGCAGCAACAAATGAGAAACTATGAGGAGGTAGAAGAACAACCAACAAGGTGACTAAAACCACTAATATTGCTGATATACTCAGCTGATGGAAGGTAGGAGACAAAATGGAGAATGGCATGGGGCTCCAGGAGGCAGCATGACAGCAGGGCAGGGCAGGTCCTGAGACAAAATCCAAGCCCTGCCAGGAGTCCAGATCACAAGACAAGGCTGGTGCTAAAGCAGGTCTGAGGGTAGGCCAGGAACTCAGCCAGAGGGTTGGGGTCAAGGCCCCAGGTCCAAATAATCAAGGACAAGAGTCAAAGATGACCATGTTTTAGACAGACTCTGCTAAGCAGGTAGGGGACCACAGGATAAGGTCAAACCATAGGAAGTTTGGTGTTGGTCTCAGGTCACAAGGATGCATTCCTACAAATCCAGAGAGCGAAGTCAGCTGCTGAATACTTCAAGGACCTGAGCATGGAAAAGGTCTGGGCCTTCAGCAAGTGTGCAATTTCTGATCATATGACAAATTTAGTCACACACCTGTACATCCAAAGTTCATGATGCAATTGCATTCTGACTTCCTTACTATGGGATGATTTATAGGATGATGCTGTATGACTGAGGACTAGCAGATGTAATATTTATATTTAATGCAAGGCCAATTGATCTTGACTCACTGAAGCTGTACAGAGCTTCATGTGGAAATTTGAGTGGTCACTCCCAGTACCCGTTTCAGTTTTGATGCTACCTCACAGAGAGCTTTCTGGAGGATTTCTCACTATCCCTGTGGTATGGACACAAAGATGGTGAAGATGTTCTTAGAATGCACCAGAGACAATATCTCTATTACAGAAAGGGAAACGTTACTGTCATTACCCCGGGGAGTACGGAGCTCCCTGTGAGATATCATATCCACTTTTGGTCATTCCCACTCAGGGAAGCTTAATGACCACAAAAGAGATGCAACACAGACCAGAAGAGCGAAGGCCCTGCTTTAATGGAAGGCAGTAAAAGAGCTGGGTTTTGTAGCCAAGAAAAATGAAAACGGAGAGAAAAAAAAATGTTCTCTCTAAATAGGTTAAGTGTCAAAGATTAAAGAACAATTACTTAAGCTAATGGATGCTGTGGGCAAAGATATAAATGGAAATGAGCCAGGCTGAAAATGGGAAAAAAAGACAATTTCTGAAGGAAGTTATATGAGATGTTGCCTTGACTTGATTACTCCAAAGATACTTTTGAGTCCTTCAGTATTTGCCTTCTTAAGCCTTCTTTGGGTGTGCTAGTATATGTCACAAATTTCTATTTAGCTTACCCTGCTTTAGAAATAATGTCCATTTCAGAGTAGCTGTAAGGTTCTGTTAAATTCTTACAGACATCAAGCCATCCAATGATGGTAATGTGGCTAAGTAATAATGCTTAAAAAGTTATTCTCTATTTCTTTTCAAACTCTTTATTCAGTATCTGGCTTCACATTTATATAATTTCCTGCAAATAATGTAAATCCTACTCTGAGTATACCATTACTAGTTTCATGTGCCTCAGCAGATTTCAATGACATTGGTGAGTTTGATTTCAGAGCACCTGTGAGGAGCTCAGGCTGTTATTGTTCCTTGTTCCTAACTGGCTTTGGGGACCAGTGGGTGGGAGAGGCTGCATCATACCCAGAATGCAGGATGTTAAAATTTAGATGATCATCTCTAACATGCCTTCACTGTCTGTGTGGGAGTACACTTTTCAGGAGCCCACAGCCACCAAATGAAGGCATTTTTACATAGGAACCTGGGAAGCAGAAGTCTGGCAGGCATTAAGTCACAGAATCAGTGACTTAGACCACAAAAGAATTAGTAACCTGGGAGGGATGCAAGGACAGCATTTAATGAAAACCTTTGCCTTAAGAGAGGATTAATATCAACAGATCACAAGTGACCAATATTTGTGTAACCTTCTCAGAGAATCCACATCCTCTGCTGGCAGCCTGTTCTAGCTCTTCTATAATTAGCAAGTTTTTTCCTAACAGCTTGACTCTTCATCTAAAGATTTAAATAGTGCTGATTTTTTTTTCTTCTTACTCTATCTTCATGAGTCTGGAGAGTAAGTAATGGTTAGTAATAAATAGCCCTAATCCTTTATTATTCACAGAAAATAGCTGTTTCCTCAGCTCCCCTTTTAGCAGTTGCTTTTATAGACTAAGCACCCAAACAGCTTCAGTATTCCATCACAGAATAACCCCATGTTGTTTACATTTCTATTGCTGAGGTGTGTCTCCCATATATAGTCACCATGGGCCTATTTCTTGAAGTACTATTCCCAAAAATGGACACAGGACTACAGCTGGGGAGTCATTGGCAATTAGTAGCATGGCATAATTGCCTTTCATATTTTAGCTATTACAGTCCTATAAATACAGCCAAGAACACCTTCCTTTCAAGAGCATCACAGGATTGACTCACATTCAGCACAGGATCCTGCATGAGCCCGGACCTGTCTGATCTCACCCATCATGTGCAGGACTCCTGGCACTGGTTCCTGCCCCTGACCTGCCCACAGCAAGGGTGAGAGCTGTGCTGGGCACATTTCAGCTATTTGATCTGAAACCTCCGAATGAGGCCTCATTCAGAGATAGTTCCCAAACATCTTCTGAAGAAAAAGAGCAGCTTTAACAGAGTACTTAAAGAGACGTCTATATTCACTAGTAACTTATCATTTTGCTAAGCCTTCTTGTTATTCCCACACCCTTCCTTAGTGTTACATGTTCAGCTGCTGAAAATAGGAGTGCCTTCTGCTTTCTGGAATGCTCATCTGCTCATGCAATCAAGGGCACTCTCTCTGGGGTTTTATGGGCTTGTGTAGCTCTTTGGCAATGGACACATTCTCTTCCACATAGTCTGGATTATGGCAGACAGAGCATTGTATCACTTGCACTAGTGATTGCCAGGCTGTGTTTTAAGGAGAAGCTTCCTCTGCGTACTCTGTTTTTCTGATCTGTGTTCTAGCTTGGAAGGGAATGATATTTAAAAGGAAGAAGGTAGATGTGGGTGGCAATAATTATCACAGGCGTGGGAAAATTTGTTGATATCTGGCCCTGGAGTTGCTGGTTCCTGGGTTAGTGATTATATCTTCCTATTTGTTCAATATCCAGCACAGTGAGGAATTAGACTGGTGACCCTGGGGAGAAGGGTAGATGCTTGTGCATGACTTCAGTGCCTGCCTCAGTCTGAAGCCATGGGCTGAACTGGAGTTTCCAGCCTGACTTCAGTGTCCTGCCACAGCCACAGCTCCAACCCTGGGTGCGTCTGCATAGAGCCACTGCAAAGATAAGCCACCACTGCAGAGATAAGCCACAACTGACTACCCTTTCCAGGGGTCAAGCAGTTCACAGATCACTGAACCTGTTTCCAATGTGATTTTTGATTGCAAATATTGGAATGTCAATTTTGGTCTGTCCAAGGCCTTTCCATGAGATTCTTACCTTCCTGCTTAAACACCTGCACTGCAATTCCTACTTGTGATTGCCAGCTTTAGCTTAATCCCAGACTCTCCCTCATATGAAGTCTTTTTGTAGGAAGAAGCTCCTTCCCTCCTCCCATTGGGGGTGCAAAGGGCATCAGCCCACCTGGAGAAACACAGGACTAAAAAGGCAACCCCATCTCTTTTTGAGACTCAAACTGCGGAGATTTTGTGCAGGCAAAAGCCTCTGACTACGGATGAAAGCCACCCCTTCCCCCACATCAAAGGGTTAAAACACTTCATTTCTTTGCAACAGGCACTTGGATGCTTCCAGGCAGTGTATGAGCTACTGGGTGTGTTGGGAGTGTCTGCTGTCTGCCTGGACCATTGTTCTTTTCTTCAAGGCAGCACATCACTCTCTGCTGTAGGATATCTCATCCCTCCTCCTCCGTGTAGGTGGAAAACTCACCCTGACAACACCTTGCAGTGTCTTATGCTGCTCCTTGATTTTCCTTCTGATTTGGTATTTGCTGTGAACTTTTAATCTCACCAGAATGGCTCTACTTTGAAGCACGAAGCCACATGGTCCCTTGGTTGAGGTGTCACTGCAGTTTGGTGGAAATAGGTTTTGTTTGGGAAGGAAGGGGGAGGCACAGCACCAGCTTTCTATTTATGTACATCGCTCCAGATCCTTGCTCTCTGCTGTGCATGGCTGCTGCCTTGCAGGGTCTGAGAGATTCCATTTCTTCTTAGCTTACCCATTTTGTCTGACATGGTCCTGTGCTTGGGCACTACAATCATGCCTGGTCCCCTAAATCTCAAGAGAGTCTTGAAAGAAACAGGGCACAACCTAATCTGCTGTTTTCTGTCTATAACTGGAGTGTATGACACACTTCTCAAAATAAGCTGCAGTACTTATTGGCTGCTGCACTGTCACAGGGTGCAGAACAGGAAAAGCAGTTCCTCGGCTTTCATCAGGGCTTTTGTTGCCAACCTGACTTGTCACTTTTCTAACTGAAAGCAGCAGGGCTTTTACTTCTTTGTTAGCTTCATCTTTTTGCAAAACAACCAGTAGAATAAATAAAACAAACATGGCATTTTGGCAGTGCAGAAAGTCAGAGGGATTATTGCATGTGGATTTGTAGGGAACATGATTCAGCTCCTGCACTTGTCTAAAGAACCCAGCTCTGACTTTCATCCCTAAACACATGGGTCTCCAAAGTTATCTGGAATGCAGTCTTGCAAAATCCTCAGCTTCTTGCTTCAAGTGGCCTGGCCTGTGCAGAGGGACAGGAGAACCTGTCTCCTCACAGTGCCAAGAAAGCACTGGCAGATGTTTAGAGGGTGCTGATATGTCTTCAGCCACTGGTGTTAAATTCCTGAAGGGGTGAGGCTGTGAGGGGTTTGATAAATGGTTCAGACAGGGCACTGCAGCTGCTCTCATCATGTCCCCAGTCAGGAAAAGATTGTGATTTTCCAAAAATGAAACACTAAAGTGGAAGAAGATGAATGTGTTTGCATTTTTCAGACTGAGTATCTTTTTAAAATACAACTCATGAACATAAATGCTGTTATTAAGGGGTTTTTTTAAAGCCCTTCACAAATGTAAATATTAGGAGAAGCACTAAGCAATTCAGTGAGCAGGAGATTTAGGTTAATAGAGCTCCTTTCAGAAAATATCATGACACTAATGCTTAGCTAGCCTTTTTTTTTTTNTTTTTTTTTTTGGTCTCTCAGTTGTTTCTGGCTTATAAATGTAAACTTTATTCTTCAGCCAGCAAAGTCATTTGAATGTGCAAACCTGCACAGGAGATGGCATGAAAGGCCAGATGGTAACAGCATTATGACCTGCTTAGCAGAACAAACATTGCCTGGGACTGTGAGCTTTTACCTCAGTGTCAATATGAACTGAACACCCAACCTAAGCCAGCCCTTACTGACCAAGAACACCCTATATCGATAATAAAACAGTAGGAGATTTATTTACTACAACAACAACAAAAAATAAATATACGCATGGCCAGAAGAGAAATGGGCCACAGGAAGGCTCAGTCAAAAATTTGATCCCGAATTTCTGCTGTGTGTGGTACTGCTGTGTACTTGTGAATCACAGTGTGCTCACCTGGGGGCTTTGTTCTTCCACTCCTGTTGGTTTAGCATATGGAGAAGGGCAGCACTTCCAAGAATTGCTGTCCATCTTGTTTGTATAGCAGGATAAGCAAATGAAGTTAATTGGAGGCCCTTGGTGGCACCATAGGCAGTGGGACACACCCAGGGCACCCTTCCAGCTCCTGGGCTCTATCAGCAGCAAACAGCTCCAGAGCTGCTGGGGGTGAGCGCAGCCCCTTCACGTGAGATCAGCCCAAGCGGGGCGCAGGCTTGTGCCTGGGCACACAGCTCAGGCCAGGCACTGCTGGGAGCCCTTCCAAGGGCCAGAGCCAACACACACACACCTGCACAGCGCTGGCTGGCACTGTGGGGATTGCTGCCGGCTGACCCTGGCTGTGGCAAACACCACTTCTTTCACATCGCCTCCTTTAACCCATCAAGCCTCCTCCCAAAATACTCCCATCACCCTGGTCTCAAGCCTCCCTGCCAGCCACAGTCTGGCAGTGTCCCACCAACCATTTGTCCTTGTGCTGGCTTTGTCCTTTAGATTCCAAATCGCATCCTCCCCTGGGTCGGCTTGTGTTTGTGTGGGAGCCTGTCCCAGCATGGTCTATGTAGGGTTTCCTTGGGGTCTTTGTCTTCAGGCTTGTGGGCACATTTCACCAGCCTGCATGTTCCTCAATAAACAACTTTCTTACTGTTTCTCCAAAGGTCTCTCATGTCTCACCAGCAAGAGCATTATCTGTGCACTGATTCATTCCTGGCTATTTTGCCTACCATGATCTCTGGTCCATCTCTGTGAGTTCAGGCTGTGTCACAGTGGCCTCCTGAGGTATATTAGATAACACACAGAGGTGTCCCTGCTCTCCACTGCATCCCCACTGCCCTGGGAGAGCCCCAGCCTTGCCTCTGCAACACCAGCCTGGCTGCTCACAGCAACTAATGCCCTGGGCACTGACAAAAGTAAATCCTTTTGCTCCTCCACAGGAGGCTGGAAAACTGCCCACTTTCTCTAGAGATGCTGAATATAAGTGGGTAGGTGTGAGAGGTGCAGATGCTTTAGCAGGAATGTTTTTTCAAGAACCAGCTCTACTGTCTGGAAACGGCGCCAGAGTGTTGTGTTTGCTGCTTCTGACTCAAAGAAGAGGGATAAAAATAGGCTTATACAGGGCTTACCACAGAGGATGTACTGCTGTCACACTGGTACTGACACACAGCACTGCTTAATATTCATTTACCTTTGTTGATATTGCATTCCCTAATTTTTTACCCCACCAGTGTCCACCCTCTCTAGACTAGTATTTAATGCTTGAAGCATGGATTTTTCATCTGACCTTCTTCACAGCACAGACTGCACGTACCTGGTACCCTCTTGGTGAGGTGAATCCAAATTTAGAAGCATTTCCTTGTGAAGCAAATGACTTTTCATTTGATGAGAACCACCTGGCTGAATAACTGAGTAATGATTTCCTTCTAAACCTTTCTCGGAAGCAAAAAGCAGCTGTTACCCTTGTGCTGAGTAGTCTCAAGCAACATAAAAATCTAGCAGTTATTGATCCCCTGTAGTTAACTCCACAAATTTTGCCAGTAAGCAGCAGAATTTTTTTAACATCCCTGAATAAAAGCTAAGAAGGGAGGCAACGATTTTCCATGTCTCTGCCAACACTGATCTGCCTCAGGGACTTGGCAGGACAAGTGACAGCCAGGCCTGACAGGCCTGTCTGCAAACAACATGAGATGGTAGAAGGTCATTTAACACATTAGCTCCACCTGTGAGGAGACAGGGCTGCACTCACACTCCTGCTGCAGGCACCAAGTGGTTGTGGCTCCAGGCTCAAGAGGGAAATTCACATTCTCTGCATAGCCACAGACCTTCTGAGAGTTCTGGCGTGAGATATTCAGAGCAGTCTGGAAGTGGGCAGGCATGTCATGGGAGATTACCACTGGTTCACTTGTTTCCAGGAGTGTCTTCTGCAATGTCATGGTCCTTCTGCCCTGGCTTTTAATTCTCTGAGTGATGGGTCTTTTCATTGTCCAAGCTGTGGCTCCATCTGTAGTCACATAGCCAGCTGAGTATTTGCACTTTTGCGTGCTAGGTAAGGGAGACTGGCTGAATGGAGAGAGAGCAAAGCATTGTTTGTGTAGTTGGGATGGATATGAGGAAGAGGAGATCTGGCAAATGTCAGGGGAGAATGGTGAGGATGAGCAACCAGGTAAAGCTGGGAAAGAAAAACAGGCTCTTCCTGGATTTTTTCCCCATGGCTGAAATCTGAAAGCATTCACATTTTTCATGTACTTTTGAGGAATAAACTAAAGGAATTTGGTGCCTGTCCTCTGCTTTACATGTATTTAATTATTTTTTGCACATTCAGCTGCTAACAAACCAGCCAAGGCTCAGCCTGGTGGCCCTGCCTGCCTTCCTGAGGACAGCAGCAGTGGCAGCCAGAGCAACAACCAGCTGCCTGTTCCCCTTTGCACTGCTGCATTCAAGAGTCTCAAAGCATTTTTGTAGACAGGGCACAGTCTCTTTTCTGAGGAGGAAACCACAGTAAAAGGAGAGGAAGTGATGGGTGCGAGCTGACATGGTGTGGCTCCACAACCCTTCAGCCCAGAGCGGATGGGGGATGTTCAAGGGGCATCCAGTGACCTGGGACATCCAGGCCCCATCTCTCCCGGGGTGTGCTATCCACTGCAGGTGGCCTTTTCTGTTGTTCTCTGCAATGAGAAAGGGACTCAGAAACACCAGCTCTGTACAAAGCAGAAGTTTACCTCCGTGCCCTGAGCTGCACCAATAAAGTTGTGTTTTCCTGAATCCTGCTGCAGGCATTTTCTGCACTGTGCTTCCCATGAGGCAGTCCACACTTATGTCTTTAAGGTTAAGTTCACTTTTTTATCCACTGTGTTTTCCACCCTAAGAGCTTTCTGTCTCTGAAGCCCCTAAGGAAAATATTTGCAGTCCTTAGTACTGCAAGCAACAAATGTAATGTCTCCTCTGGTTTTGAGCCAATGCCCTGTAATTGTTCAGGAGTCTTGAATTAAACAGCCAAATCAATGGCAGACATGACAGATGCTTTTCAGCAGTGTTTAATCAAGGTATTGATGCCCATTAGACTCGCAGACAAGCAAGCCAGCACCTCACTACAACCCTGGCCCCCTCATCCACCTTCCTTGTCCCCTCCAGCATGTTTATCTCCTCCCGGAGTCCTTTTGAGCAACATGGGGCATTACATGTGCCCTAGCAGCCCCAAATGGAGGGAATGAATCCCGGGCACTGGTGAACTCATCCCTGCCTCAGTGATGTGGGGGCCAGGAGGCTCCATGGGGCCCTCAGGATGCTTGAAAGAGGGAGCACAAACTGTCCATGCCTCAGCCCATGTGCACTTTGTACAGGTTATCAGCTTTTCCACAGATTTTTCAAATTGAGGAAGGGAGCTTTTTTCATATTAGTAGGGAGCTTGCTGAAATAGTTTATGAACATGTTCTGTGGGTGCATTAATACTCCTGCAGCCTCTACAGGCTGCCTCTGCCACCATCAGCTCCTGAAGGCATCTCCCTCATTTCTGTTTCACCTTGTTGGAAGTCAGGACTGTGGCTTTCTGAGATGGCTTGCGGCTGTTTGTGTGAGTTCATGGAAAGAAATGAAGTCAGTTATCAAGTCAGAGCTTACAGGGCTGGTACTTGTAGGGTTCGGGCTGCATGAAGGACATGGTGTTTCAGCTGGCAGGTTTGTTTCCAGTGTTGCATTGATGAAAAGCAAACACAAGCCCTCAGGCAGTCTGTGTCCATGTGAACAGAAATGTCAGGGGACACGGGCTCATCCCCTCCCTTCCTTTCCCTATTAACACCTCAAGATTTTTGAAGAACAAGGTGTCAGCTGGTGCCTCTGCTGGTCACACTCTGGTCAGAGGTGGTAGGAAACTCTGATGCATTGCCAAATGCCTTGGTGACCTTGGTGAGGGAGGGTGGTGACCAATGACACCATGACACATTACTGAAGGTTGATGTGTCCCAGTACCTCCTGAAGATTTTTGCTCACTGGGGAAGCTGGGCTACTCAATACCCATTTAATTAAACTCTGGGCATGACACACAGCCCATTTATTTTCCTTATTGGTAACTCTACATGAGGCAGCATGTCACGAGCTTGAGTCCCAGCAGATACCTGTCCACATCACAAGTTAAGAATAATTCTCTGCTGCTGGGGTTAAAGAGAGAGACTTCAGGCTGCTCACACCAAAGTGCTGCAATGCTCCCTCTGGTTTTCAGTCTGTGAATCATATCTGGCATTGTGAGAGTAATTTAAATAGGATCATGAGGGCAGGCAGTGCTGTTAGCCCAGATCTACTCTGATCCTGGGGGACCCCAGTGGCAGCAGAGCTGGGGAGAGGTCCAGTCTTCCCTGCTTTGGGCATGTGCCCAGCCATGTGTTTCATGGCGTGAGATGCTTGCTCACTCCTTGTACATCAGGCTGAAATCTGTGAGGTCAACCATCATCCCTAAGGAACACTGAGTGTCCTTTCAGGCATGTCCCTGTGCCCCTCCACAGGCTGTCTCTGAGGTTTTCAGACCTTGAAGGGCTTTGCAGTGCAAGGAGTTAACTCTGAGTATCTGTAAAATCAGGCAACTATAAAGTGAAAATTGAGCAGAAGAAGGTGTTAGGTCAGGAATTTTCCAATCCAAGCTGGTCAAAACATGCAGCAGAGATCCACTGTGCAAAGTAATTGTTTTCAGAGGGCCATGTGTTCACAGCCTGCAATGACAAAGCAGATATAACTTAGATTATAAATGTAAAATTGACCTGAAGAGAAACTTGGGAGTGTTTTCTTTAAGAGAGAGGAGGGAAGGCGTCTCTTGGAAATTCATATTTTGTCCATCTCAGAAGGACTTTAGGGAAGCAGTCGAAAACAAAAGCCATCTGAGCAGAAGAAAGGTCCACACATGCCCAGCAAGTGTTGCATTTTGGCCCATCTGAATGAGCTGACAGGTGCAGTTAATAAAAAAGCTTTGTTTTTGGATGCTGAAAAGGGGATAATTTCTGATGTATGGGCTGGAGGAAAGTTTTGTGGGAAAGCTAACATGATGAGTAAGAAATGTGCCTGCTTTTAATGGGGATTTTCAAAAGGAAAGGGTGTGCTATATGATCCCCAAACTTTGTTTTGTCAGCTGGATTTGAAACACTGTGTTTGCTCAATGGTAATGACCTCTGTGAGTTTACTATAATGTGGGACAACACACAGGCATGCTGGTCAGCCTCAGCCAGAGGAGCTTCCCAAAGGATGATGCTGCAGGACTTGGCCTGACATGACTGCTGGGTGAATCAACAACTCAGTGGCTGCAACTTTCCCATGGAGAGAGAGGCAATGCTGAATTCATGGGCTGCTGATCAGAGTGAGAGGGAGTCTCCTTGTCTGCATCATAGAAATAGGGAATGACCTCAGTTGCAAGAGACCCCTGGAGGTCATCTCCCCCAGCCTGCCCAAAACAGGCCTGACTGAACTCAGATCAAGGTGCATTTTCCAATTGAGTTTTCTCCAGGGATGAGGAGTCCACCTGTTTCCATTCCTCTGCTCTAGTATCTCACTATTGTAATAGTGAAATATTGTTTTGTTATGTATCAGCTTGGATTGATATCTTCATCTGTTATAAAGAATGCTGCCTGTTCTGTTTTTCTGTAGTGTGAGATTTTAGAGAGATTTCTGTTTTACCCCCCCCCCCCCAAGGAATAAAATAAAGTAAGATAGTCCTTGATGTGGGTTTCCTGCAAACAGTAGCATAATGAATGCTTATTTTGAAACCTTATCTGATCATGCCCTAGGAGAGGAGTGAGAGACGCTGTTTTAGAGACTAAATATAGTTATTTAAAAAACAAAGATGAGCTTCTTTCTTGCTTCCTTCTGGGAAAGATAAAACCATGGCTTACTGTGTATAAGTTTTGTCTGCAGTTTCTCCTGAGAACCAGAGACACATAGGAACACAAAGCAATATTTCAGTAATTCTTATTTTGTATTCTGGCAGCAGCCTCTGCAGCTGTTCTGGTACAAAGTCAAACCTCAGGCTGCATTATGACTTGACAGGGGCTGGCCCATGCAGGTGGCAAAGTGGAGTCACTCTACATTAAAACTGGGTATCAAACAGAATGAGATAATTTTTAATAGAAGTCAGTTGTAATTGTGTCTCTCTGTGGAACAGGACCTGGACATCCCCTCCCCAGAAAGCAAGTTCATGCCTGCTGTCCTCAGTGGGAAGAGCAAATTCTCTTCTTCCCTCTGTCAAAACCTGCAGATGAGTGCCAGGGAAGGTGGGAGCATGGCCCTGTTTCCACCAGGCATTCAAGGACAAGATCTCACTTCTATATGGAGTGCTGAAGGAAGAAAGAGGCTGCTCTTGCTGTCTTGGCAGAGGTCAGGCAAGAATCTCAGGTTTTCTCTCCAGTGTCAATAGAAAGGAATCAGATCCAGGCTGCAGCTCAGTAGTTGTGCACCTGCCTCACCCAGCAAATGCTTCCAGAAGAACTCATCCTCAAATGCAAATCTGGGGGAATTTTAGAAGGCAGAGTGAAGTATTAACTGAGGCTGTCTCTATTTAAACCACAAATGTGGATTTTGAGGTGTCTTTTGAAATCCATAGGCCTCTGGTTCTCTGAAGCTTGGAGCTGTCTCCTTCCTGTCTGGAGGGGACCTGGAGCTGTGAATGATCTCCCAGCCCCATCCTCCCTGGGCTGTGGGGTGTCCCCCACCTCAGTTCAATCCCTGGCCCACTGGGCCCCACTGAGTGCCACAGTGCGTGCCCCAAATGCATCCCCTGAAGTGGATGAAGATCCAGAATGGACCACTCTCCTTTATCAGACTGGTGGGAATGTAACATCGAGGATACACCTTCCAGAGCCAAGGAGCATTTACAAATTAAACAGAATAGGTTTCTTGTTAGGGAAACAGTGATGAACACAGGGATGGCCCCGTTACATTTTGGAGGCAGCCGGATGAGGACAAAGCAGGGCTCAGCCATCAGGTGGCACTCTGAGCATGCTGTTCAGCAGAAATACCAGTCACAATGTTCCCTGGGATGGAGGAAATTCCTTCAATTCAAGAATATGACATAAACTTCATGAGCTGTGATTCATTTCAGGTTAACTCCCTTTCTTTATTCCTGCAAAATTAATCATCCAGCTACTGCATTGTTTTAATACACAAGAGTCCAAGAAGAGAAGTACAGAAATTACATATTTTCCTAATGTTTCTTTATCTAAATATTTATTATGTGGCTTAATATTTTTGCCAAAGTAGAATAATTTCACTATTTGTTCTCCAGTAGTAAACTAGCATATATTGGCATCTGTTCTGAGTTTGTGCCTGTCTTTTTCTTAATCTCCTATCATCAAGCTGCTCTCAAAATAGGAACCTGAATTAACAATCTCCAGGGGTTTTTTACAAAAATCCTTTCTTAACCTTTTCAGCCATTTAACAGTATTTGGAGTCTTTGGTATTGTTCTGCATGAGGTTTCACTTGGGAAGAACTTCACTTAGAGCTTTTTCTTTTTTTTTTTCCCTAGAATTACACATCTAGATAAAAATATAATATTTCAGATGTCTTCCTGGTTTGTTCCTTGATAATTTTTTAGCAGTAGAGCATCTTCAGCTTTGAAATACCAGCAGTAGTTTATTATTAGTAGTGTGCTGGTTCTACATTCGTGCTTCTACAGGAAAAATTGTAGTGACAGCAATTGAAGGGTAAAATGAAAGGTCTCGTGGTTAGCACTGCAGAACAGCACTGCAGACTATAAAATCGCTGTTCTGCTGCTTGAAGCCAGGATTTTGTAACTGGCATCAATGGGAGAGAGATCAGGCTCTGTAGCAGATGGCAAATACTACTCACATGCAGAAGACAGCAGGGCTGAACGGTTTTTGCACAATATTCTCCCCTTCTGCCCAGCATATTTGTAAAACATATTTTTTAACTTTTCTGACCTACTCACCACAGAAAACAATTTAATTCCTTACTCCTGCGTCATCTGACCCTGATATTTAATGTATTCCCTGCCATTCATGGCTCCCATCCCCAGCGCCGTGAACAAAGCCGTGCTTGTTACAGGGAAAAGCATGAGCTCATCCATTGTAATCACCCGGCTGCTTTAGCTGCTGCTCCAAAGGAGGTTTTGTGGCAATTTCTGAATGCCTTCAGACAAGCCAGCACTGGATAAACTTTGGTTGAATCTTCAGGGAGCAAAACTGAGTGGATTAAGTGCTCGTAGCTGCCGTAAGAATAGGTTTTCTGAATGCAGGGAAGCCCCGGTTATTCAGATAATGCAGTGGGGTTTCAGCTCCCAGCACATCTCTTGGAGGCTCAGGGAAGCAAGGTCCCAGTGTAGGCTTCAGGCACCCCCCGCAGCCTGTAACCTAGATAATCCTTTGATCCTCTGACATTAAGGGCTTCAGGCAAACAAAGGTGAGAAAATGAGAAATGCAAATAAGTAATTTTGAAAGTGTGAAGAAAAGGACTTGTTGAAGCTTAAGCTTGCCGAAAATAGCAGTGAAACAACTTCATTTTATGCAGATGAGTTTTAATCGCATGTAAATTGCATTTTTTTTCCCCCAGTTGGATTCACTGTAGCTTTCAATTTAGAGACCTGCCCGAGGTCCCTGAAGGTCTATAATCTCTCCTCCAGCTTTGGCTCCAAGAAGACTTTGCTAAAATTATTCATGTGGTGCCTGGCTCCTGAAAAATCAATCAGCCCATATCTTTTGAGCATTAACTACCTGAAAGGGCTTGAAAGATAAACAGAGGGCACTGTCCTGTAGTCATTCATTACACAGAACAGAGATAACAAGCTTGTAGGAGTTTTCCCACTGAACACCTAGGTACAATGAAGCAGCTGCAGCTCTGCCTCCATACCATCTTTTCGTTACCTCATAGGTTAAAGAATAGATTAAGTTCTGAATTTTTAGTAATACATAATCTAATTAGGTTACATAATCAAGTTAAGAGAGAAGTTCAATTTTTAAGTTCAAGAAGAAGTTCAAGAAATCTTCACAGGTTGTGGGACCTTGAGGCATTGCTCCTCTAGACATAATTTTCCCCAACCATTACAAATTAATGTGTTGTTACATTTTTGGCATCACGGTCTGCTAGTGACAGAGGAAGGGCTGCTAGTTTGGGATTTCCTACATCTGACTTGTCTCCATTAACAGACAGAAGTAAAAGGCATGCACACCATCCCCCCCCCCC
>VZDJ01007753.1:42626521-42649427 GCA_008694505.1 Cyanoderma ruficeps | reverse complement strand
AAAGGAAAGGAAAGGAAAGTTCCAAAGCTCTTATAGAGTTTTACCTAGGATAAATACAACCTTCCTCCCATTCAGAAAGGCAACAGCCTGTACAAAATGAATTTTTACAGGATTATTTGCCACTGTGGGAGCCAGGCTGGGTCCCAGTTTGACCACTCACATTATCTCTGTGCCCATATGGGGCTGGAGGAGCTGTGTACAGGCAGAGCTCCTGGCTCAGCTGGCTGGAGAGGCTGCTTCACTTCTCTCACTCAGCAGCTCTCAAAGACAGAACAGCACAAATATTTGTGTGTGAAGTAGAAAATGAATCGTGCATTTTCCTGGAGGACTGGTGCCATTTGTTTTATCATGCTATGCCTGGAAATGTTTGTAAACACTGCATCAAGTTGCCATACTACAGCAAAGATTAGGATTCAGTGCTTTAAAGCCTGTGTTGAGGCCTGAGATAAGTCTCTTTTTAATGAGGTATTTGAGGACCACTCATACTCCAAAAAGTATGGTTTGGCTGTGTGAATCTGCCCATGTTTTCGCTCTGAACTTGCCACAGCTGAGGGAAGGGAGGGAGATGCACAGCCTCCTGAGTGTCTCTTTCCAACCAGGGACACATAAATTCCATCTCACCAGAGAACACAAGTTTCTGACATTGCTCTTCATGTGGCTCATGCCACAGACCAGGCTGAGTTCATGGCCTCACACTGACATCAAGGCTTTTAAGGAAGAACTAGGTTGGAAATTCAAGAAGCTGGAGAAAGTCCATATGAAGCCAGCAGGAGACATACAAAGCATCACAATTTCCCGCCTACAACAGATTATAAAACTTGAGGTTTATAACCCAGGCTGCAGGAAACAACCCTTGAAATCCCATTTTTCCAGGCTGCCTGTCCCACTGGTGATGTGGAGTCTCCAGTTACATGCCCTGCTCCTTCACATGCTGCTGGTCCCCTTCCTACTCCTCTGCTTCCATATGTGCCCTACTAGGCTGCATCCCTCAGCAGCTGCTGGGGCTTAATGAAGATGGAAAACTGCCAGAAAGACACAGAGTCATCTCCATGGATATGTGAAGAAATGCACTACTGTATGTGTCTAATCTTTTGCACGTGGAAAAGGTGGCAATGGCCTTTCCTTGGATAACCTTTCCACAGGGTGGTGTTCCATAGCTTGGAGCAGGCATGCCTGAGGGAGGAGGGAATCTCCTTCCCAAACCTCTCCTGAACTGATGTTTGCCCCACATCCTGCTGGAAAAGGTGCTGAGCTCATCCTCCGCTGGGAATACTCCTGGCAACATGCTGGTTCATGCCATGTCTCCTCTGCCAGGCCCTCACCCTGTCACAGCAGCAGCAGAGGAACCACAGAGATTATTAGGGCAAAGTCCCCCAGAGCCATTGAACATCTCCTCTATGTACACCCAGCCATCCCATCTAGTGTTCCAAGAACCAGTGCAAAGATGACAGTCAGCTGCTGGACTGGCACTACAACCTGCAGGGTGACAGACCCTCGTAAATTCTGATGGTCTAAACTATGAGGGCCTATCTGTGTTTCTTTTTATTGTGGAATAAAGCTGAACAAGCTGAGAGTCATATGGATGTTTAACACTACCAACAGTTTTTATGAGGCTGAGCGTTTTGGCAAGAAATCACTTCAACTGCTTGCTTGACCCAACTGAACTGTACCTGGCAGAGAGGTTGCCAGAAAATCCTGGTCCTCCATGACAAAGGCAATCCTTGAGATACAGCTGCCCTACTCTCATCTCCCTGATTTGTGACACACATAAACCATGAGATTGTTAATTTTGTCTAATTTACTTACATATTTAAAAGGTGCCATGTATTCAAAATCTGATTGTCATGTGGACCCTGGCTTCACTTATAGGTGGAGGGTCTCACCCCTCTTCCTCACTTGGGAATTTTCTATTACTGCCGAGTCTGTCCCTATGTGTTTTATCTTTCCCTTTAAAGCTGGCAAAACCTAACTCCACTGTTTGTTTGTGTTTTGGTTTTCTNCTGTTTATGACTTCTTGTTGGCCTTTAATGAAATGCTTCACATTTTATGCTCCATTTTTTTCTGCTAACACTGACAAGTGAAGCTTGCTTTAGTACTCCCAGCTGTACTGCATGGTTGATCTGTGAATGCTTCTAGAAGAGCAATGGAAGATGAGAGATAAATATATATATTCCCTTACTGTGGCCTGCAGTATTTTGCCTGATTTCTCTGGTAGGAACATCTCCTTTGTATATAGCTCTCATGTCTTGCCTGCATCCAGGACAGTACCTGATCCAAGCAAACACTGTAATTTGTGTCCTGTTGGAGCATGTTCCCAGAAAAAGCCCTACATGAGTCATATCACTCTCCCAAACTCCCTGCCTGCTGCCAAGACGTCCAGCTGCATGAGGAGGAAGCACAAACTGTCACATGGGGATCTTTTTGACGGTGGTGTCCTGTCAGCCTGGTGCTTGTCAGAGCCTCCTCAGGCAGCGCTCGCCAGGCTGTGCTGCCTGATTTGCAGCAAGGCTTGCTTTGCCGTAGGAGATGTGTGGTAACGAATTCCCTCTGGGTCACCTTCATCTGCAGCACAAAACCAAGCAGATGGGGCCTGAGGGAAGCATTTCCATAATGAAACAGAGAGGCAGAGTACCTCCAAGGATGGCAGGAGTTCCCTTGTATTAATAACATTCTTAAATAACAAGCACTTTCGATAATCTTCTCTCACTGGCTGCTCTCCTCAAAAGCCCCTTCATTCAGTTTTACTGCATCCCCTTTGATGCACTTGAATTTTCTCATGGCCTCATTCAGAAATTTTTATTGTGCTTCAGTTCCTTTGTGGACTCATTCATTGTTTGCTGCAGCTCCAACATGGCTGTTAGTGGTGCAGGAGTGTTGCCATCACACACATAAGTGGCTCCTGCTGCAGATGTTGAGTTTGGCCTCAGTTACACTCAGACTGTTGTTTTCCCCATGAGATGAACTGAAACAAGACACATTTGAGGTGCAGGGTAAGGAGCTGGAAGAAGACAAGAGTGGGAGGAAACAAGCAAGTGGTTTACATGGAAATACCTTTCAAATGGCTCATTTTCTGTCATTTAAAGTACAAGGACTAATGCACAACAGGAAATGTCTTTATTCCAGCAATAATTCTTTACCACTCACTATGTCGTGTCCTTCCATGTATATGCATGTTTTACATGGAATGGTAATGTCCTACTACTTAGTTTTCCAATGATAAACCACACCCTAGTGGTAAAACACTTGGCTTCTCCTCCTTAAAAGAGTGAGGAGGATAATACCCACCTGTGTAAATCACTTTGTTGCCTAAGGCTGGAGTTTGCCTGTGTTAATTTCCACCGCAAGGTAACCCAGACCACTGGAGGAGACTGATGCCATCTCATTAATTTGCCTTGTTTTTGTGTTTTCGTGCATTTTCCTGCCACAGATTCTTTGGAGAGTCATGAAACTTTTACAGAACACAAGAATGACAGTAGAGGCTCTGGTTTGTTTATCGTGCTGCCAGCTGCAGAGGGCTAGAAGTGATGAGACTGACTTGAAAATCACAAATCCTGAAATAATATGTATTTTTTCACATGTTTTTCTCCTCTACTTGGAGCCTCCAAGTACAACCAGTGCCACATATTCAATTTTTTTTCAACAAAATGGGTGCAATTAAAAAGGAAAAGGTAAAAAGAGGGATGTGATAATTTTCAAGAGGTGAAACATGTAGGAAAACAGCAACTACCGTGAGCATTGAAAACCCAAAGAAGGTGGTAATGCTGTTTTAAAAACAGTTTTGGAATTTAATTTAATTTTATTTTAAACTCTGTTTCACTCCTTGTCTTCTGCCTTCCCCTAATTTTTAGTCCAAGCTAACTCTGCTGTTGCTAAGTCTTCCAGGAGAGAAATTCGTGTTTCTAAAGGCCATTACAGTTGACACAGCAGGACTTCAGCTGAAAACTAATCTGAAGTGAAGGTTGGGTCTGGAGGACACCCTGGTGCTTATTGCCGTGCCCCTGGCTACTGGGTCACGGAGTATTCGGTGGAGCTCAGCTCGGAGTATAAGGGTTGTAATTGTGCTGGTGTGGTGGGTGGTGAGAGACAGGCTGTTCCTATGGCCAGGGGGAGGGATGGGGGCCGGAGGGGGCTGGGGGAGGAGAACTTCGCCGGCCACTGCTCCCACGGCTCTTAATTGCAGCGGCATACATGGGGATAAGCTGCTGAATTGCCTTTCACCGGCCGGGAAACCCAGCATGTGAGAAAATTCGGTCTGTCATTGTCTGCTCGGTGCAGCTCTCTGCCTGACCCGCCGGTCTGCACACAATGCGGGAAAATAAAGGCAAATATTATTGCCACTCCAAGAGCCACCGGCCGCTGCCTCGGGCCGGGGGAGGTGGAAGGATCAAGGTGGTGGAAGTCAGCTCACGTTGGCCACGTTATTCATTTGTCCTCCTTTAAGGCCGCACCCTAAAGTGCAAAGTTGTTTCCCCAGCTGCAGGTGAACAGCGGGGCTCAGGGCGAGGGCGGCATACGCGTGAGCCAAGGCCAGTGGGGACAACATCCCTTGGACTTTACAGTTCCCGGGCCCAACTCCCGAACACCGACTATTTGCAGGGAACCTGTAGTTTGCTTGTTTATTTATCTAGCTTATCCTGTGACTTCCAAGGAACGGCTGGCTTATCCTTATGCTAATTCGAGCCCTGCTGAATAAAGGAGGCTTTTTCCCCCCATCCCATCCTGGGAGAGGTCATCTTTATTCAAGAGCCATGAATGATGTGCGCAGGGTACTAATCGCGCACAAAGCGCCCCGTCCCGACCCAGCCAAGCGTACAGCTGTCCTTTTGTTCACAGGGATGGAGAGGGAACCTAAAAAGTGCTCCTGCCCCAGGGACAATAGCAGCGGCTCGAGAGACGCCTGAGATTTGGCAGGGCCCCTCTTTCCTGGCGCTAAAAAGGCCTTTATTAAACATAAATCATGTCAGCTGCTACCGCAGCCCTTTCTCAGCTTATAAAAGATTCCCCTTTACTGCTTAAATGACACGATGGAAAGGAATTGCTCTGAAATACTCTGAAGACCAGAGCAATGGAGCAGGTTGGGGACAAATGACACTTCTGACTGTTTAATAGTAATGCTCATCTGTCGCTGTTACGATGATGCTTGCAGCTGGGTTCGTTTTTTAAGCTGGCTGATGATTCAATGTGCTTTGTTGATTTTGTGTTGTCTTGAAATGTCATGAGGTCACAGGACAAATTTTATACCTGTGAGTTATGAAGAATAACGTGGAGTCCTACAAGCCCTGGGATAAATATGCTGCCGTATGTTATCCTTGGGAAAGGGTGATAATAACCTTTGGCATAATAACTAAGTGTAGAGCACCTCTGCAAAGAGTGTCATACCTCTGTCAGGGGAATAATTATTTGACTTTCTTATGCAGTGATGTGTGACCTGACTGCAGCATTTCCCCGGGCTGGGAAGCAAACACTCTTTCTTCTTCCCCTTGTAAATAAAAGGGCATTCTGAGTATAAGGAACAAAATCACTCATGGAAAAACGGGTAGCTTCAGGTAGTGCTGTTGGCATTTCCTGTCCTCACTGGGCAGCGGGTGCCTCTGGGCAAGGAGATGTCACTAGGAGTTGCAAGACATGGCAACCACTGAAGCCTGGGGCAAGATGAGGATGGACTTTGATGTCCCTCTGGAATTTCAGGCAACTGGATGCTGGTTGTGACTGGAATTGAGTAGTGTACAACTTATAGTCTTACCTGGAGGGCTCCCTTCAAGGTATAGTCATCTGGACTTATCTTCTGCTTCTCATACAGAGATGTAGCAGTCAAACCCAGGCAGTTACCAGCTACCACTCTGTCAATAAATATGTATATCCACCTGTTGTTTAAATTTGCACTTTAATAGCAGTGATAGCTCATTCAGACCATGCCTCAACGTCCTTCCTCCCCTCCTGCTTGCTTCACCTTTGTTCCCCTTGAGCTGACACACCTGGCTGGGCAGCTCTCTTGCTTGCCACAGACAGCTGTCACAAGGATGGCGTTTCAGTCCCACAGAGTCCCCTGTTGTGCTTGCTGTCATTCAGTGTCTCACTAACTCTTGGAGGCCAGGCATAGCAGGGTTGCACAGCCATGGATCTGCACTATACACTGGAACAGGAAATTCCATAGGTGGCATTAGTCCCCTAGTTCAGTATCAGTGCCATGCTCCATGACCATCACCTCGTGGAGTCAGGGAAAGCATATTAGAGGTTTTCACAAGTGAGGTCCTGCGGCACTGGGTAACAAGCAGAGCTCCTTATTTGTATAATGAGCTCCTTTCTCATGTTTTCAATGCATTCTTGGGTTTTGACAAGGATCCCCACCAACCTCCCAATATTTATTTATTCATAAACAACTGAGCCTACAGCTCTATGCATCATGTCACAGCTCCTCTCTGCAGAACAAGCCACTGCTCTGACCACCCTGATCACCAGGTTTGCAAAAAAGTGCATTCACTCTTCCGCATTTTTCAGGCTGGAGAGGTCTGATTTGTTCCTGCCATATTTTATTGCAAGTTATTCAAGTCAGTGAAGAGTTGCTTAGTTTGCACTAGCAATACCTTTGGCCCTGAATCTGCAACAATTTATTTCCACTTAAAAAAGGAAAGGTATTTTCTGCATACCACTGGGACATTCACAGAGAATATAGTCTCTTATCCAGTGGCTGTTGCTCCTTGAATTTGATATTTGCCTCATGAAGTTCTGGGTGACATGGCACTCAAATGAAGATTATTCAGAAAGACACATTTTTCCTGACATGAGTAATAGGCTGGAAAAAGAGCTAATGGAGTGTTAGTAACCCAGAGACCAGTCATCACATTGCTATCTGCACAAAACTCATCTGTGTGAAATGCTCATCTTTTTTACAGGTGCCATGAAACGTCGGTTTTCTCCTCAATAATATGTATCTGAATTTACATATGTTAAGTGTATGCTTATTATTAATATACTTATTTATACATTATGTATCTCAGAGTTTTTATGTATATATAAAGATATTGAGATTTTATATATTTGCATGTCAATGCATATCTCTTATGCATAATATGTAAAGCTGAAGTATCAAAGCTTAATTTACCCAAGTTAAGTTTAATGGAGTTGATGGCTAGGAAAGGCAGAGAGAAACCAGTGTATTAATTTCTTTGGATCTTCAGATTTATACTTTCTGACTTGCTGCAGACCAGAATAAAACTCATAATAGCACAGGTGAATCATTCTATTTACTCTCTTTACACTAAGAAGCTTTAAACAGTTTTTAAATGCATTTATTTTCTTTATAATACTTTTTCAATTGCTAGAACACCCTGACTCGAGTTTCAAATATCTTTCACTCGCTCGTTAAACAGAAGAAGAAGGACAACAAATGTCAAAGTGAAAATGTGCAGAGGATGGGGGGATGATTCAGCCTCACTGATCACTATTTACCATGGCAATTTGCTTTATAAGTTGCAGATGTAAATTTTAGCAAAGCAAGATCATCTCTGTTTTTCCCTTGTGCCTTAGTGTCTCCATCAGTTAAAAAAACTTTGCTAGGGCTGAGTATGTAGCTTGTGGTTAGCCACACAAACACAAAGGCAGATTCTCACACTTGGTGTGCACCAAATTCAGCCTAAGTGTGGCCGCTCACTCCGCCCACCCCAGGGTCTTCTGTATTCAGCACTCCTGGAAATATCTGAGTTGTTGGAAGCATGGGGGACTTGGCAGATCTGCCTTGTTTGAGTGGCCTCTGAGACTGCAGATGTCTGCATGTGTTGTGTTGTGTTCCTTTGCACCCACGCAGGACCACTGAGCTCTCTGCACATGAGTCACAGCCTCGGGAGCTGGCCTGAAGCCCTGAGGCTGGTGGCTTGGCACTGTGACTCCAACCAAATTCTTGGGAATTCAGTACCATGTCTCACTTCCAATGGTAGCCACAGCTTTTTCATGTGAAAGTATGAGATGTGCTCTCAGAGATTGCTTGAACCAGTAGAGCACAGAAAGCACGTGGGGTGGGGATGGACAGGGCTCACAGCTTTTTGGGGAAGGATTGCCCTTAGCTGTATGTGCAGTGCTGAAATAGCAGAGCATCAATATTTCTGAGACACATTTATCCAGTTATTGGTTTATAAAAGCTTAAAACTGCAAAAAGGTGACCACAGGTCAGTAAATGGTATGTTCCTTGTAAGGTCCTGATGAACAGGTGTGTATCTGAGAGGGTGCATAAGTTCTGACAGTGGCCTAAAAAGTGATAGGAAATAGTAACGGATTCACTACCTACTTTTTTTCTCTTATTGTACCAAAGCATGTACATTTCAGGGTTCAGATCCCTGAAATTTATGCCACTGGTACCTTATCCTAGTGAAAAGAACTGATTTTTGTCTGCTACCAGAGCACATCCCTTTCTCTAGATGAATGATATAAACTCACTACCCAAAGGTGTACCTTGATCAGCACTTAGGTGCGCTGTATTCTTCTGCTGTCTCCTGAAGTGCTCCTGATAATTGGGGTATTTCTACACCTTTAGCCCCAGAATAACTGAATTAATGTGACAAAATTACCTGGACTTGCAGGGGAATAACCTCTTAGTGATTTTCTTTCCACTCAACTGATATGAAGCTCCATTAATCCTGGCAAACTTGTTAAACCATTTTCCCAGTCCAAGTAGCACACGTTTGATTGGCACTTCTGCAAAAAGAGGGATCTGAATGTGAAATCCTTGTTTTTTTAGCAGCATCATTCACACATGGGAGCTGGCAGATGGCTGTGCTCTCCTAGGCCAGCCCATTGAGGGAGCAGGGAAAGCGGCACACGACATCCTGGCGACTGTGGGCTCCTGAGTGTGTGGGCCAAAGGAGGCAAATCCCACCTCCTCCATCCTCCAGGAGGCAAATACCACCTCCTCCCTGCTTTAGGACACGCCATCAGCAGATGACTCCTGCCTCTGCATGCCAACCCTGCCTCTGGTCTTCAGAAGTGAGTTTGTCAGGAGGTCTGGAGAGAGAACTGCCACAGTGCATTGATGATACCAATGGGGGTGGTGGAGAAGGGATGTCAGAGCCTGGATTAGGAGCAGAGCAGCTGGAAGGGGGCTGGCAGGGGCTGGGGGTTCATCGGAGCAGCACAGGAGGGTGCCCCACTTATTTAACAGCTGCAGGAATTCCAAGGACCTGTTTTCTCCCCTGTCAGGAGCTTATCATGCCTCCTGAAAGGCTGGGGTGTGCAAGCTTGGTGCAGCGCTGGCACTGAGAAGGGAAGCAGGGTTGTCTCATGGAGGCAGCTGAAGAAACAGGCAGGGGTTTTGAGCTGGTGACTGGGAGTTTTCAGGGTACTGCAGGGCAATTTTCAGGATTCAATGTCTTGTTCCCTGCCTAACAGATCAAAGTCATCAGCATGAATTCAGACACCACCATTTATATTTCAATCTATTACAGAAACTAGATCCTTTTTTACCAATCCCTGCTGTCTGCAGGTGAAGGCACCAACTTCAGTCACAGTAGAAGTGCTGCTTCCATTTGCCTCAGCCCTCCCCACTGCCCTTGCCTGCAATGGTTGCTATTTTTATCCTCTGTAAAAACAGTACAATCAGCTCCCTCTGCTACCAAAGGAGCTCTGATGGATAATTTAATACCAAACACTGAGATGATTAGGGGTGCAGGGCGGCTTTATTACAGTCAGAGAGAAGCTGAACAGGCGAAGGTTGTGCTGCAAGTCTGAAACCTCCCAAAAATAGCAATGTGGAAAGCCCACGGGGGGGAAAGCTCTACGGAAGTGTCAAATGCTGAAAGAAACTGGTGGCTCAGGGGAAAAGAGAGGTTCCTTAGAATGGGGGCTGTTCACCCGTTAAACCCCAGCCTGCAAAACAGGCTGGCTTCTGATGTGGTCAAAGAAACATGAGGTGGCTGTTCAGGCTATCAATGAGTCAAACAAATCAGGCCATGCCTTTAAATACACCCACTACCGCTGGACCGAAAGAGGAATAAACAACTCTGCTTTCCCCACAGGAGGAAAGACGAAGTTTCTTTGAAGCTCTCTTGATGTCAGAGGTTATCTGTTCCACTTTTTTTTCAAGACTGGCTCTACTTGTTGTTCCCCTCCCTGTATTGTTGGAGGAAAAGGACTCACCGGGTCTTGCAGAGGAGCACGTGCTATAGCAGACTGTATTTTCTCTGGCAGCTTCTGCTGACTGGAAGGTGCCCTCATGCTGAGGTGTGCACACAGTTAACATGGCAAAACTCCTTTTGAGTGGGGTAGATCTGCTCTCTTGCAGATGTGCTGGTATAAATACATCTGTATTGGGATAGCTACACATGTAGATAAATTAAATGACTCTTCTTGTCTAAAATAGATATACTCGTTATACCAGAACAATTTATGCACTAAGGGAATTAGTCATATAACTATATACAGTAGTTGAAATTGGATTTACCAGCTAGTGGGATGAATATTTATTCTTATCCATACAGAAGTAAGTACAGGTTTATTATTAATCTGTCCTATGTAGCAGACACAGTATGGACCCATATGGCTAGCAGCAGGAATCTTATAAAAGTGAACTTCCTATATAGTTTGTTTCCAGGGTATATCAATTAAAAAAAAAAAAGTCACCTTGCAAAAATACTTATGGTAGGACAAAGAGTGCCCATGCCCTGTCTGAACAACTGTCTTGAAATAATTACAGCCAGAGGTGGGTTACAATCATTCCTTCTGTCCAAACCCCTTCTGGCTTTGAGATTTCAGTCATACCAGTATGATAAAGTAAAAACCTTTCTCTTCTTCGGTGGAATTTCAATAAGATCCTCAGCTCATGTGAAGTCCACCTTCAGCTAACAGAGTGGCTTCTTAGTGGGAAACCCTATTTAAACTTGAGACAGATCATCATGGCACTGTGGGAAGAACACCCATGCTGGGTCTCCCTGTCCATCTTCCTGATGCACTGAGCACAGTTCCTTGCCCCTGGTCCTTTGCAGGGGGTTGGCACAAGGCAGACTCCAGGGACTACCCTCAGCATTGATGGGTCCCAGTCCTGGGGCCAGGGCAAACTCATTTCTTTTCTCTTGGATGTGCTGAGGAGCAGAGGCCGGTGAGCATTAAAACTGAGTTGGAGCATTCACATTCCACCCACTCCTACCACTTTAATCGTGCACTGATCTACCCCAGCCGTGGGCCTTACAAGATCTGGCCTTTGCTAGCATTTTGCTAGAGCCCAGCAACAAGACTTCTATTTTATCTGGCAGGGCTCATTTCAAAGAGGCCTGGTCCCCGGAGAGGCAGCTGACATTCTCTTTCTTCATTTCATCCTGCCAGCTGTCTTCTCAGTTCTGTCTTTTAGAGCTGTTTTTGTTCCTGGGCAGAAATACTTGTACAGGTCAGCACTGAGCTTTCATTCAGTAGCAAGCTAAGGAATTTTTCAATGGCATAATGTTAGCCTATTTTAATCCCTGCATAAATTCACTGTCCTGTAGCCTGGATACATTTCATTTAACGACAACATTGATCTGCATCAAGAACACAAATGGAAGTGGGAGGGTTAAAAAAAGTCCCGGACCTTTTCTTTTGGCTGTGTCAGACTGCAAAGTGGAAGAAGAATGCAGAAATACACCTTACACTGCACCTTCTTGGTGACTTTTCCAGGCCAGCAGAGCGGTTACTCAGTACCTGCTATTTCAGTTCCTAGCTCAGCCACAGATGTCACTACAAAGATGAATTTTCTACCTTTTGCTGGGAGTTGCTGACGTAAGGAATAAGACTCCCAGTTGCAGAATCCAACCTTGTGTCTCCCAAACCAACGTGGAATGATGCAATGATTCTCTGAGTGTTTGGCAGTTCACCAACACCAACAGGATTTCCAAGTATGAATGTCAACCGAAAAAGCCTTCTTTCTGGCTAAAAAAACCCCTCTTTCAAAGCCATCTCCATCTCTGCTTCCCCAAGGTCCCAATTACAGCCATGTAAGAAACTCTCCTTCCTTTGCTTGCAGCCATGTCTTTGTGGTGTGGGTGGAATTGCTCTTTGTAGGTAGCAGTGCCCCGGGGCTTCGTTCTGTGAATCTCACTACAGCAGCCACCTCTTCTTATCTGCCAATCAAGGTATTCTCCCACTAGTCATTTTATAATCTACCATGTAATACTGAACAATCTACTGTAGGGTAGACTTTTGACAGGATATTTTATGGTTTATTCAGAGTAAATGCACACTAAGCTCATTTAATCTAAAATCCATGCAGTTTCCAAAATTTCCTGTGCTCTCTGTATCCTCTTTATAAAAATACCAGATTTTTCTCCTGCAGCTTGGATTCTAACAGGACTTTATTTCATTCCTCTATCTTTTCTCTTCCTTCTTTAACTGAAAGTTGCTACCAGCTTCTCCTGAAGACAAGGGCAAAGCTGTGATGGACTTCAGCAGGTGAAAGGCTGGGTCTTTAGCTACCATGCTCATCTACCAGAAATGAGACCAGCATCACCTCCATAGGACATGAGGGCACCTTTGAAACACATTATCCACCGTAAAAAGCAGGTGGTCCAGCAGCACAGCTGCAGGCAGACCACTCACTCAACAGCAGATGGAGTTACCAGAAATCAAACTTGTGAGTTACCACACTTGCCCTGAGCTTTTACACATTAGTCCTGGCAAATGCTGAGAAAAGAACCATAAAGTGAAAATCGTGCTGTTGTTCCAAATGGACATGCTCTGTGCCAGCAAGTGAGAGGTTTGGTGGCTGCAAATATAATGTCATTGGGGGGCATTCTTATGTCCTGACTGGTTGGGAGAGTTTTGGTGACAGCAGCATTTCGATGGACACAGCTCCTGCAGCGTGGGTCCCTGGGAGCAGCCTGAACATTCCCAGGGTGCCTCTCCCACTGCTGTGCAGGGCTGTAACTCCCAGAGCACCACAGCTGAGGGTTCAACTTGGTGCCAGCACCTTACTGCCACTAGGGTGAGTGATGCTTTAGAGGTGTGTATTTTCTCCATCCCTGCTGAGCAATAAAACCAAGCCCTTCATATGCATGTGGGTTTGCCCCAGGGTTTCTTCGACCAGGCTCAACTGGTCCCATCTGTCACCACCGGCTGTGTTAGATATGCAATGTGCCTTGCTGCACGGTAAGTCCTGGTGTCAAGGGCCTGGGCTGCAGCTGCTGCACACCCAGATGCCCCCGATCTCAGGTATCAGTTGGGGATTTTGTGGAGGTAAAGGGATACATTGATCAAATTCCTTAACCCTCGTTCCTCCTTTTGTTTTCACAGAATATGCTGAATTGGAAGGGACCATTCAGGATCATCAAGTCCAGCTCCTGACCCTGAGCAGGACACCCCAAGAATCTCACTGTGTGCCTGAGAGCATTGTCCAAATGCTTATGGAACTCTGTTAGAGATGGTGCTGTGACCGCTTCCCTGGGGAGTTTATTCCAGTGCTCAACCACCCTTTACATGAACAACCTTTTCCTGATACACGACAGAAACCCACCAAACTCAGCTTCATGCTCTTTCTTCAGGTCCTGTCACTGAAGAGATTGATACCTGACCCTTTGCTGCCCTTGTGAGGATGTTGAAGGCCACAATGAGCTTTCTCCTCCTCTCCAGGGCGAACAGACCAAGTGACCTCAGCTTGATTCCCCTCCAGACCCTTCGCCATCCTCATGGCCTCCTTTGGAAGCTCTATAACAGCTTTATGTCTTTCTTATATTTTGGCACCCAAAACTGCTCCCAGCACTCGAGGTGAGGCCACCCCAGTGCAGAGCAGAGGGGACAATCCCCTCCCTTGCCCAGCTGGCAATACTGTGCCTGATGTCCCCCAGGACAGGGATGGCCCTCCTGGCTGCCAGGGCACTGCTGGCTCATGTTCAACTTGCCATCGACCAGGATCCCCAGATCCCTCTCCATGGCACTGCTCTCCAGTCTCTCATGCCCCAGTCCATACACACAGCCAGGGCTGCTCTTTCTCAGGTGCAGAATCCAGCACTTGCCCTCATTAAACTTCGTGCAGTTGGTGATTGCTCATCTGTAACTTGTCGAGGTCTCTCTGCAGGGCCTCTCTGCCCTTGAGGGAATCGATGGCTCCTCCCAGTTTGGTGTTGGCAAACTTACTTAGCATTCCTTCCACTCCAGCATCCAAGTTGTTAATGAACATTTTGACTAATTTTGATGGAATTACTTCTTCCTCACGTTCTGAGGAAGCCTCTGCTCGGTGGTTGGCCCTCGGGACATCGAGCAGACACATAGGCAGAGAATGACCCAGAATCTTGTGAGGCCACCATGGTTTTGCACGTTTTTCCTACCAGGAGGTTTTTCGAGGAGTGAAACGTGTGGGAATGGTGAGCTCACAGCAGGGGGCAGTGCTCTATGGAAAATCCATCCGCCGTCCTTCAGCCATTTTGAGCATGGAAACTGTGGCATTACAGGGCCTGACCCAGCAGCCTGGAGCTTCAACACCCCTCTCCCTCCCTGCCCAGGAAGAATGATTGCAGTCGAGGGAGGCTTGTACACAACTCTCTCTGCACAACTTAGGCTTTGCCTCTGTCTCAGACACACACTTGGTTTTGTGGTTGAAGAAAATTATCAGATGTTTCAGTGTTTAAATCCATGTGTGTATTTCCCCAGATGTATCTGATGTGTCTTTGGGCCATTCCTAGAAAGAAAACTCAAAAGGCCAAGGCTCCTCCAGAGCACCCTGAGAAATGAGCCCTCGGCAGCCAGCCTGACTTTATCAGCCATCATTCACGAGTCACATGCTACCCCAGGAGGGGCCATTTTAATTAAACTTGAGACTACTGCCAGCCTTTCCACTCGACTCCAGCGTCAGCCCTTTTCCTATGTTTACTGCAGACACATCCTGCCTGGAACTCTTTCCAAACACCACAGCATCTTGCAAATAAACACTCAGCAGTGAAGTCCAAGCCTTTTCTCCTCCCTGTTTGCTCTGCCCTGTGCTCGTCTCAGGAGGCGGTGGCTGTGCTGTGGGATGACAGACCACTGTTTGGGAGAGAGCAGGGACAGGTGGCCCTGGTGAGCTGAGCTGCAGCTCACTCCTGCAATTTAAACCAACTCAAAGCTTTGCTGAAAATCTGGTGCTGCAATTTAGGGTAGAAAGTGGTTGTTTTCTCATTGTTTTGGACCATGTTGCCACTGAGGAGCTCAGCTGGAGGTAGTAAGGAGCTCTCTGTTTCCCTATCCATCTCCTCTTGCCGTTCTCCAGCATGCAAAGGTCTCAAGGGGATACCATGTGTGAACCTTCACAGTGCTTCCTGCAAGATTTTCCTATCTAATCTGTATCTATGTACTTGCTTAGACTTGTAATACGTGCAAGAGAGTGAGACTGCTCTTGCTGGTCCTGCCCTTCCCACCCAGAATACAGAGGCCTCTGCTTGCTCTCCTGCTGTTGACATTTCTGTGGAAACCACAGAACTGGCATTCAGGGTAGAAGGGTGTTGGAAAGGATTTCAGGTCCTTGAAGAATCCTTTCACATCATAGGCTCTGTCTCCTACATCCCCAGAAGTCCCACAGGTCCCTGAAGCCACCAGAAGAGACATGGTGCAGCTGCCCAAGCCTTCAAGGACCTCACAATGTTGGCCTTGTGCTTTGCTTTTTGTTTTTGTGATCTCTGCTCCCTGGCTTATCCCCTGATCCCTTTCTCCTCCCCTCTCTGACGTGCCTCTCTGGCTTTCCCAAGCACTATGCCAAGACACTAATTACATTCCTCATGCTCCTGTGTTTCCATTAATGGCTGAGGACTTGGACCCATTCCTCTTTCCTTCCCTCCTCCCAGCATACCTGTCCCTGACGCAGACATGGTCCTGTCCCAGGCAAAAAGCCAGTGCTGAGGGTGGACATGGGATGAGGCAGGATTCCGAAATCCAAGCAAGCAGAGAGGAGACAGCCTGCACATTGCCCAAACACAAATGTGAAGGGTGAGACTTGTCACCCCAAGGTTACACAGGCTCAAGAAGCAATTAGACAAACTCACTGAAGGCAAATATGCCCAGGGCTACTAAACACACAGACATGACCCCTGAATGAGAACGTCCCTGAGCTGGGGGTTGCAGGGCCAGGTGAGTGTTCTGGGGAAGGAGCCCATATTTTTGCTCTGTTTGTAGCTCTTCTCAGTGTTGCACCTGCAAGTGCTCTGCAAAGTCAGAAAAATGATATGAGACCAAAAATTCTCTTCCACAGGAATCTCTCTCAAAATATCCCCTGCCATATTCCCACTTGCTTGCTTCCAGGTTTTCAAAATATGGGAGCCAATTGTTCATGACAGGGAGCAGGGAACTGGCTTCACCTTGTGAATGGTGTACCAAGGTGACAATAGTTTATCTGACGAAGGAGATCTCATGTGGATGGCTGCCTCTCAGTCACTCTGATGTCCAGAGATTCAGGGTGCACGATTTTAGCACCAGGAATCCTCCTGGCTCACTGGTTGTATCCAAAAAGAGGCTTTTGATATCCAAAAAGAAGGCTTTTCAGTGCTGTTCTGGAAGCCACACAGGACTTGATGGGAAGCTCCCCCAGGCAATTTCAGACCTCAGCATTGCTGCTCAGCCTGTTGCTGTTCATCCAGGAGCTGCTGCTGCCCATCTTGCCTGCACCCACCCTGTCCCCTCTGCAGGCTGGGTTCCTGCCCCATATTCATTCTCACTTTCAGGCCCCAGCTTTGGGGTGCTGTGGGGTTCCTGTGCCTCCCCTTGAGTGTGCACCCTTATGGGGACAGATCTGGGTCCCAAATTATGTCTATATAGAGGAGGGGGCAGCCCTGGGAGAGCTGCCCCTGCATCACACCAGTCCCCCAAGACAAACTGCACCAGATCTGCTTAAAGTGATAGTCACTAAAGGCTGTGCAGCGTCGCTCCCAGAAAAGGCTCGGGAAGCTGTTGTGCAAAGCTGACCTAATTTACAGCTTTCGGTGCTATTCTAGTAGTTTGGGATGTAGTGAAAGGGAACCTGGCATCTATCCTCATTTAATACCCATCTCAGCCTGACTTTGAAATGTCCTACTGAAAGTGCAGCCAAGGGAAACTGCTTTTTTTTTAACAGACCAACAGCCAAGAGGGGAGTAAAAGGCAGGGAAAAGGGAGTGAAAAAGAAAGCAACAAACAGCAACCAAGGATTTGGGGACTGCAAATAGCTTCATGAATAAAATTATCCCCTGGAAATCAAGTGGCTGGAAACCCTTGCCTGACCCAATATGCAAATCTGTCCTGAGAAGGGATGGGGCAGACAGGATTTCCTGTACCCAGCACTGGGCTCTTGCAGGGAGCACCAAATCTTCAAGGGCTAGGCACAGCCAGAGGTCTTCACCATGTGTACCACCTTTGGGGATGCCACTAGGAATGAGGTCAGGCCATTTTAGTGAAAACTGGGGGGATGCTTTGAGGAGGAAGGGGATGCATGTGGTGGGTGAGGGTCAGCACTTGCCCAGGGGAGCCCAGAGGACTTTGTGGTGGGAGCTCTTCTGCGTCCACAGATAAATGTGGATGGAGCTTCAGGGACAGACAGGGATCCCTTGCAACCCCTCTAGGGAATGTGGATGGACCTTTTCTGAGAACAGCAAAGAGACTCCAGCCCCGTGGCATGGCTGCCACTGGCGCCGTGCCATCGGCACCTCTCTTGCAGTACGTGAAGGGCGGATGCTCCGGTCTCTGCCCTGCCAAGGCAGCTCCAACCAGCCCAGCTGGGAATGTCCTGCAGCAAACACACCTCTGTTTACAAAGTATTCATGGATAAAGGCCCTGAGAGTGCACCAAGGGAGGCTACAGATCTTGAGGAAGGCAAAGGGCATTTGCTCACAAAGCCCTTGAGCACAAGGGCATAGCCCTTGTCAGCCTGTGGTATGGAGGGGCCTTTGCTGCCATGTCCCTGTTGCAGAGGAAGGGCTGCCCCTCCTTCTGGCCTCCATGGTGCTTCCTGAGGGATGTGGCTGCTGGATCCAGGCCCCTCTGTTCCCAGGAGCCCCGTGCAAGACTGAGACAAGGACTGTTTTTTACCTGGCGGTTTCTCTGGATATCTTCATGTGTGCTAGACTTGGCTCTCCAGGGCAGAGAGGCCCAAAATCAGAGTGACTTTTGTGAGTAGAGGTTATTAGGTTCCAATGACACATAATGTATCACTAGACATTTCCTCATCCCCAGTGCACACATGTGTACAGCATTCCCAGGACACAGTGTTTCACAGTGGCTGGCTGCTCTCAGTGGCACACAGGGACTGGCATGCTGGCCTGGCACAGTAGGTAGAAACCGCAATAAATGTGTCCTGGCAGAGGTGTCTGCACAAAACTGGCATTTTGCCCTCAGAGTCCAGACACATGTGGTCATACTGCAGTCTCTCAATGCTCTGGCTGTGCCATTTCAGATCCCTTCCAGGGGTTAGTCTGCTCCCAATGGCTCGTCTCACTCTGAAGACTTTTCCTTAATTTCTAACAGGAAGATCCTTCTCTTTTTCTCATGACTCTGTTTTGACTTCCTACCCTTTCTCCTCCTTGGATAACCTTGTGACTGTTTTAATATGGAATATTAAGTATTAATATGCCTCTCTTTATGGCATGGAGCTCAGGGATCACAGCAGTACCTGCTTGTTGTTTTCATGTGACACATCATTACGTGTTCTGCACTTCTTATGTTTATTTGGGGAGTTGTCCCCATGGATAAGTGGCTCAATCCAGCTGCCTCTGGTGCAAATAACTCAGAGCATCTCTTTAGCATCAACACCCCTCTAACGTATTTGGCACTGGAAAGTTAAGAGAGCTCCCAGAGCCATGATACATCTTGTCAGTCTCACATGAGAGGCCAGGACATTGAACTTGAGCGCAAGGTGCCAGGACTTGAATTAAAACTAATTTCTGCAGCACATTGGTGCCTGCAGTGCACCTGATAAAGCTGGAGCCATCAGCAATTTGCTGGGGTGCAGCTTGTTGACATGTCTCCAGAGGGACCCACAGTGGGTTCATTCCTCCTTCGGTACAAGGAGCAATTGCAAAACTTTCAACGCTGAGGCCTGATCGCTGCACATTGATTCACCCTTTCCTATGCCCAGGCAATTTGCATAGATTTTGGAGGATGAATCTTGCAATGGCTCCCTTGGATATCAAGGTAGCCATGGGACTAACCCGTATCAGTAGTGCTGCCTGGCACACAGCTGCAGTGGGTGGGTTCCATGCTCTTACCAGAGCCTCTGTGCTTTGGTCTCCAAATTCGCATGTGGCAGAAACCAGCCCTGAAGCTACAGAGAGCTGTACTTGAGCTCCTTTCTCAGCCAGTTCTGTAGCATTGTTCTTCAGTTGTCTAGGATGGACTTTTTAATTTTAATCACTGGTCACGCAGCACAGCCTGAAGGCACTGTTGCGTAGGGTTAAATGGAAAAGGTTCTCCATAATTACAGTGAAATTGCTCATATGAGGGTCAGTTTTAACACAAGCTTTAATTTTAACCACAATTGCTTTGAAGACTGACAGACACAAAAGGGATCCAAGCCTGTTTGAGTTTGGATATGAATTCTGCTCTGTGGTAGGACAAACAAATGGCAGAGCTCAATGTCTCCAGGTGTAATGAAGTTTTATGTACTTGATACCACAGCTGAAAATCTGACTCTGGGCTTTGCAGCACAGGTGTTGCTGACCCTGGGAATGTTTGCCTGGGTGTAGCTGTGTGGAATGGGTCTGGGTGAGGCTTTCAGCATAGTCTGAGTGTGGTTTGCAGCATTGCACAAGGTTTGCAGCACAGACTACAAGGCCAGGAGCAACTGACCTCATGTATGCTCCCTTCTCAGCCAGTTTTATAGTGTTGTTCTCCATTTGTCTGGGATGGACTTTAATTTAATCACTGGTGTATGGTTCCATGGGTCTCCTCTAAGACACAGGGGAGATTTATATATATATATATATTTATAACTCCAACAAAACAAATACCTCCAAACTCAACACACTTCTAGGGATATATGGGATAGCTGTTTTCTTCCACCATCTTCTCCCCTTGCTGCTTCCACCTTTCCTCTTGTGCCAGTATAGTGAGGAGTGTTAAGGAGATGGACAACCTGAAAAACTAATCCCACAGGGAAAAGGAGGATGTCTGTTTGGTTCCTCCACATACCTGGAGAAACCCCAGTGCTTCATTGTAGGTGAGGGGGGATGGAACCACCATTTTCAGTCCTGCAGTCAGCTTAGCTGTATTGTCCTGGTGCTTTCCTTTAATTTTCATTGCTTTTCCACCCCCCACCCCTCCCAGGGACATTCCTGTCATTTTGTATGTGCCACCAAAATATAGAGAGGCAGTTTCCAGAAGGCAAAAGACAGGTAGCATCAAATGACTTCAGAAAACAGATTAGGATTTTTAGAGCATGTGCTGTGATAGGAATCTTCTTCACCTGCTGTTGGGAGGAAGATACTTCAGCAGCTGTGGATATAAATAGCACTTATCAGGCAGTGAAAGAGAAACAAAGGCTTGGGTGATTACAAGAAGAAATGTCTAGGGGAAGATGATTTTTTTTTTAAAGAGCAATTAAATTGGCTCCTATGCAGCTGGTGAAGGTAGGAGATGTTTGGCAGCATGGTACAGAACAGCCAGGTCTAAGAAAGGTCTTTCAGTAAAGGTCAGATAAGAGCAGGGGCCGGGAGCTTGTGCATATATTGGACAAGAAATCAGAAGTAAAGAAAGGTGATTGTGACTTTAATAACTAAACTGGAATTTCTCTGACTGAGGAACAAGAGCCTGGACCTCTTTCAGCTAAGGGCTATTTTTTTTCACAAACAGCATTTTTCTTGTACCTTCACCTTCCAAAGATGGGCAGCAGATAATAGAAAAGCATAGTTTCTCTGATGATTGTACTTCCTCTTGATTTCTTAATTTAAAAGAAAGATCTTGGGAGCGACTTGAATGCCAGCAGGCCTCTGCAGTGTGCAAAGATCCTTACTATCAGCAGACTTGTGTTCAGGATAAGGTTGGGAACAGGGCAGGGGGCAGGTGCAATGGTGATAGAGAGGTGTGCTGCTGCATCCTTTCAACAAAGTGGTCTTGAGTGGCCCAAAAAAAATTCTCATGAACAGGCAAAGGGCAGTGAAACCAGTAGCTAGAACCATGAAATTAACAAGAGGCTCAGGTTATTAATTCAGAATAAACCACATGACCAATCTTTTGTTTGACTGTGTTCAGATTGACTGCACTTCGGTTCTACCCAACCTCTCAGTTTGGCCCCTGTTGAAAAAGGGGACAGGAAATCTTTTACTAGAAAAAGGAAAACTTGGAAACACACAGCTCACCGGTAGCTGCAGCTCAGTTTATCACATGTGGGATTACATTTGGCTCCCAAAGTACTCAGATAAATGGTGTGTGTTGCTTGAAATGTCAGCAAGATCGCCCAAGGTGCTGGATGTGACTGGAAGGAGAACTGATACTGCAAGGCCAGGCTGTTACCTCTGCTGTTCCTGCTGCCTGGAGCGATGGATTTCTGTATTTTGGCTGTGTCAGTGATTTGTTGGAGCGCACATGCTGCTCTTCAGAGAACAAAATGGTAACATAGTTGCATAGATTAGTTATCTGCTAATAAACCTCTCACAATGAAAACTGGGGGAGTGAGCAAGCAAACGCAAATACCTCAGACTGCATCAATCTCTGGGGAAAAAAATACATTCAGGGCCAACATAGTAGCAGGATTTGTTGGTCACTTAGCTCTGCCCTAGAACAGTTTACTCCCAGATTTTTTTGGTTTTAGTGACAATGAAGGACAAATTGCAGTGGCATCGTGTGAGAAATAATAACTGTGCTACAGTGTGTTTTGCATTAACTGTTGGGAGGCTGATGCTTAGTGGCCAAGACTGGTGCATTTTGAAGTCCCACAGTAGGAGCAACATGAGGGAAATAAAGTTTCCCTGAGATCCACTGTGAAGGCTTAAGTCCTCAACAAAACTTTGCCCCTCTTTTCTGGCCATGCCACACTTAAAGTGACAAGCCCAAGACAAAAGCAGCAAATAACAATGAAACTTTTCTCAATTCTTAAAAAGTGGATTTTTCAGAAGTGATGCTGGTACCTGGCTCTGATCCTTGCTTCCCTCTTTGGAAAGCCAGTCCAAATAATCCTGTTCCCTCTAGACAAAGAGCCCTGCCTGTTTTCTGTTGCCCATAGAGATGGACTTTTCTTGAGCTGGGGATGATTTCATCAGCAATGCTGAGCCCCAGCCTCAGCTCCCTGTGACTGATCTGATGTGCACTGTGGAAAACAATGAGAATCTCAGGGTTAAAACAAGTTAGGATCACTTTTTTTTTTTTTTAGTAAGGCAAACAATTCCATTGCTGCAGTGCCTAGGAGAATCTCTGCCTCATTCCATTCTGAGTGCTAAGGCAGCACTCAGGCCTGCCAGGCATTTTTTCCCTTTCTGAACTAGACACTATTCTGTGCAAGAAAAAGAGCAGAAGGAAACTCTGCATTTCTTGGTATAAAATTCCATGGTAAAAGTTCTTACTGGTCTCACTGCATCTTGGAGTCTGCTATGAACTGGGCTTTCAAAGCCTCAGTTCTCCTTGCAGGAGGTTGGACCCTCAGTGGGGTAAAGGCTTCAAGCCAGAGAGCTTGTTCACTCACTCTTGTCCTCTTCCAACAGCCAGAGGCAGCTGATGTTGGAGACCTCCTGGTTTCCTTCTTTGGTTCCTGACTCCCAGGCCTGTGGGGAGGGGTCAAATGTTGCTATATTTAGTGACATTTTAATGTGCATTTGATTTTGATCAGCGTTGGTCCTTTTAGAGTACCTGACAGCTCCCACAAGCCCAATCTGTAGCCATGGTGCTCGTTGGTACCAGCCTGGTCCCAGTAGACACAAATCAGCTGACAAAGTTAACAGTCCACCTCCATCCCAGCTAATTTTTTTCTGCAGAGTAGCTGTGAGATACAAATCTCTCTGCAGGGAAAAAACCTCCTCTCCCTCTCCCTCTC
>VZDJ01007753.1:42491751-42626506 GCA_008694505.1 Cyanoderma ruficeps | reverse complement strand
TCCTCTTCCTCTCCCTCTCCCCCTCCCCTCCCTCCCCTGTCCCCTCCTTTTCACTTTCTTTTTCTTTGTGTGTGGTTTGCACATCTGAGATTCCAAGGGAAGGCTGTTCCAACCCCATCTAAGCACATGGCAATGGGCAATGTATCTCTATTCCTGGGGAGAGCATTGGGATCCAATGGGATGTGTTGATGCCTTGAGCCCCCTGAAAGCTGACCTCTTCAGGCCTCATGCAAGGACAAGGCTTACCAAGAGCACCCGTAGAATTTCCTGCTCACAGGATAACATTATGGATTGTGCCCAGGATTCTTTAAAGTCTTTGATTGCTCTTCTCACTGCTCATCAGTGATGTCAGGGAAGATTTTCTAAAGTTTCCAGCCTCCCCCAATGTACACATACCTGCCCTGAAGATGTGGAGCCAGTCAACACCCCCCACTGCTGAGAGTAAGGACCCTCAGACAGACCACATCAGGATTCTGCATCCCACAGTCCACCCTAACACCTGGTCTGAACACAAGTGGAAATCTGGAAGGCAAAAAGGGAAAGTATATCAAGGCAAATCAGAAATACCAGCAAAGCCTCAGGGGCTTTATCAAGGAGTTCAGTTCCAATTTAGTGTAAAATTCAGAGGGCTGGATCACAGTAGCACCATAGTGACGGACTGTGATTTTCCTGGTCTGTTCGTCTGCCACCTCCTCTGGGCACAACCGAGTGAGAGGAGCTAATGAGGTCCAGACTGATCCAAGTTGGAAGGAACACACAGTCTGCTTCTCAGAAGGATTAAGAATTAAAGAGCCACTGTCAGGTCCCATAAGTGTAAGCACGAGGTACAAAACCCAGCAGCCCTGAGCTGCTGAAGCTGAAAAAGCTCATTGCATTCTTCACAGCAGGATGCAAAGGGCATCAGTCCAACAGCTGCAGAACAAGACCTGGCATTGCGTCAGGAGGAGGGGCTCTGCCAGGCAGGTTCTTGCAACAGGTTGGAAATGCAATGATTGCCAGAGGTGGATTACACCTATTTACCCAGGGGATTTTAGCCTGAATGTCCTGGTGCCACACTCTTCTCTGAATACTCATCTTTGTTATACCAGCTTGGTCCAAAGTGCCTCTTGGAACAGCTCATCCGAAGTGCCCAGGCAGTAGCATGTCCCCCAGTAGGTAGCAGAGGAGCAGAGGTGTTTTTGGAGAAGTTGTCCCAGCTGTGGTCCATGTGTGTCCTGAGTCACCCTGCTCTGAACCTGGAAATCTGAGTCATGGTCCCACTTCCCTGCTGGGCCAGGAGGGTTTGAATCAGATCAGCAGCGTGAATCAGGACTGGAATGAGCCTTTCTCCTGAGTGTCAGGAGGCTCTGAATCAGGTCATGAATGAGTCCTTTCCTTCCAGACATGGAGAACTTGAGTCAGGCTCTAGGCTGATCCTCCTGCTCCAGAGCAGAGGCTGTTTGCAGAGCATGATGGTGAGAGTTCCTGTCTGGCAAAACAAGAAGGGAAACCATTGCATGGTTTGATTAAAAACTGCCTGAATGCTCTCATTCTCTGCATATTTGCTGCAATATCACAGGCCCTCTGAAGTGGAGATGAGAGAGAGGAAAACAAAGAGGAGTATTCTGGACCAGTAACGATAATTGTGTTGGAGAAAGGGCACTAAAAAGGACACTTGCAATCTCCTCATAGGGATGTCCTGATTCCAGGGAGGACATCTAGTAGTCTTCAGTCCACTACAGAGCCTCTTGCCTCACTGCCTCTGTGTGTAACGCAGCCAAAGCACAGTTTGTGCAGATTTTTACTTAGGCTTTGGGGATTCTTGCCTAAGTGTGGGAGTTCCTGTGTGCTGGGCAAAGAATGGTCACCTGCGAGGGAACTTGTAAAAAGACCAAATCCGGATGAGTAACAGTACAGGAAAGGAGGCACCATCCCTATTTTGTAGAATGAACATTGACATTATCCAAAGTCAGCCAAGGTCAATGTGTTGTCAGCACAGCTTCAGGCTCAACTTTTCATACTGATTTGAAGTTTTGTTTTGCTGACACAGGCATTCTCCCTCCCTGTCAGGGAATAAGGGATGCTTTCTTCAGCTTTACACATTTTTGCAGGCATTCACTTTCATGCTTTGATTCATTGACTTGTTAGTGATGGGAGTAATTAGAGTAGGCTGTACGTGCTTTTCTGCACTCCTTATCTTCTTTATTATTGCCCTTGACACTAATAGTGCTCTTGGGCTGGGATGGGGATGATTCATGTGACACATTTTATCATCTAAGAATGGAGTTTACAAGGTGTTTTTCCTTCTGAGCAGTCCTGTGATAGCATCTCTCAAACTTTGGTTTACGAGCTGCTGCAGTGGAGTATTGCTGTCATGTGACCCATCCAGGGAGATGGTTTGTTACAAGAGAAGATGGAGACAGAAGGAAAAATTTGTTAAAAGTGTGGGCCAGGTCCATTTGTGCTTGAAGCTCTCTGTTTTCAGAGAATGCACGGGACAGGACAACATGGACAGCCAGTCACTGCTGACAGCTGATCACTGGCAGACATGAGTGGACCAGCCAGGATAGCCTGAATATTTTGTCTCCATCTTGGCAGCTGCAAATGTGACAGCTGGGTGCCAGCTCCCCACTTCCAGTGTCAAGGCAGAAGATGTTGGATCACATTTGGAGAAGGAGGATAGAGAATGGTGCTTCTTTAGCAGAAGACATGTTATGGCTGGTGACAAGACTGACTAATATCTGGCAGGAATGAAAGGATATTTTGAGCTATCTGTGTAACCTTCTGTTTCCTTTACTCTTTTCCTACAATATTCTCCCCTTCTATGACTTGCAGCTGCTTTATGCTATATATATACACTTCTGATCTCCTTTAGCACCCCTGGGAATCACTCTGCTGACTTGGAAGGGACTTCTCATCTAAGTGTCTCTGGGGTTTGTAGGAGAATTGGCATGCTATGTTTGGGTTAACAGCAATGATCAGAGCATAAGTATTGAATTAAAAATAAAATAATAACTAAGTGGCATCTGCCCCTAGAGGAGCTTCCCAGTTCCCATCACTGAGCACAGAAACAGGTTTGGCCTTGCAGTTAAGTCTGTACACCCAGGGACAAAGTGGCCGTGCCATGGCTTTTTTATGCTGCATTTGACATGCAGCTCCTCCAGGCCTAAGGAGTTGGTCTGGCACTTCAAAAGCTCCAGAAGGGGTAGTTTATGTCCCTGTTGCTCACCTAATGCCAGGTTTATGCCTTATGATGTTCATCATAGGGACATTAAATGGCATGGAAACATCTGCTCAGGAGCTGAGGCCAGACCGGAGCGTGGTAACCCGACTGATGGAAACTTCGTCAGTGAGTGAAGCCACCCAGGGACCATCTAAAACAGTTCCATCATGGCAGAATAAAATAAAATGGATTTCTACCACTTTTTTCATGCACCAACCCTTTTCCAAGCAGTTACTGGTTGTGCCAGCAGTGGAATTAACAGCTCTTATTTAGGTTGCCCTTTAAAGACCCACTTGGTACATCTACTTAATTGTCAAGTTACAGCAGGAGGCAATTTCGCAGTCTGGACCATGAGTTTGAATTTAACTGCAGTAGCCAACACACAGGAGATGGATTTTTGCTTTTGTTTTGTTGTAACCCTGTGGTATTGTCCAAGTGCAAAATGCTGGTAAGAAGAATATTAATCCCTCTAGTTTCCAAAGGGATGGCTGGCAGGAATGAAACAACATTAGTTTACATCCAATGAATCCTGACACAGGAGGCTGGGAGTGCAGGAGAAAAGGGAGAAAAGGGATGTTGCTTGCATCTGAGCAATGTTTGCAACTCTGACAATAGCTATGGGTCTGGAGACTTTGGGGTGCTGCTCAAGGCCAGAAAGAAATTCCTGGCTCCTGCTGATGAGCTGTACAGCAGGCAACAGGAGGGAAGGATGGAGCAACTTGGCATCAGCTGTCATGATGGAGAGGAGACCAGCTCCTCCCCCCTTCTGAAGGGGCAGCAGCTCCAACTTGCAGGTCCAAGGGCTACCAGCTGTGGCTGTGGTCACCTTGGATTTGGTTCACTTTGATGTCTTGGCTTGCAGAGCACCACGCTGATGGGCTGCTGCCATGCCATGGGCCTTCCCTGGAGTGTGGCCTGGTGTGGGATGCTGTGGGGCTGTGACGTGGTGCCAGACCCTTCCAGGTGCTGGGAATGGGGACAGGCTGCAGACACCCAGCCCTCCCCAGGGAGAGGTGTCCTGGAGGCGTGAGTGCAGCCAGGAGAGGAGACAGCTCAGCCACAGGAGCACTGGCTATTCCTGTGTGTGGTTTGCTCTGTCTCCTCTCACAACCCCTTTGCTTTGGGAGGCAGAGCGTGTCTGCTAATGGCAAGCTGACAAGTGAATCAGTGCATATGTGCAATCAGCAGTGCCGGGGGAAGGAAACAGGGATTTATCCTCCCCCCGTTGCTTTAGACAATGCTTCCACTTGCAGCCTGGGCTCCGGTTAAGGACATTTATTGATTGCTTCTCTGGTTTACTACTGGCTGCCCAGGGAGCAAATAACAACATTTTAAATGAACAGGCTGAAATACGGCAAGGCAGGAGCTGACAGGCAGTGATTAAGCAGCTCTCTGATCTGGAGGAGGGTGAGAAACAAATGACAGTATATATAGATGTATGACAGCTAATATAGCAGGGGAGAGAATTAACTCATTGTAGGAAGGTGGAAGATCTTTCTGCTACTCTTATTCTTGTCTGATGATTAAGCTGCTAAACTAGAGGTTGCCAGAGGGAGAAATTATCCCAAATACATTTTTAAAAGGCTGCTGCCAGAGCACTGTATATCTGTGTTCCCTCAGCACCTACAGAAATGAGGGGCTGCTTCAAAGGCTGCTGAAGTCAACGGGAGGATTTCCAGTGACGTCTGTGGGTGCGGGTCTGACCTCCAAATTCTGAGAATGGTTTCATTGAGAAAAACACTTAATACATGGCATCCTCGAAAACTGGTCCCCAAATTATTGTACTGAGAAGAAGGGAAGCATTGCTGGTGACCTTCTGGGTGCCACAATAGCAAGCGCCCTGGATCACAGACATGCAATTTGTATTACATACCTTTATATTATTTTTCTAATCTCAAGAGTCTAAGGGAGTAAACCCACATTTTCCCCTCCCCCCCACTTCTGAACTGGTACATATAGCCTACATTGGAGGGTCCAGTGAGTGGTGGTCTGTAAAGCATTTTTCTCAATGGGTCATTTGTGCTCAGTGGTTCATTCTTTATAGTTAGAACAGATAACTTTTTAGGTGGAAGGAGTCCAGCTGCTGTTCTGCATGGTACCATGTGCTACCACTGTGTCACCTCAAGCCCAGGTTCCCTAATCACATATGTCTGGTGCTGCAAGTGCATTATCTGCTGATAAGAAATATTTGCATAAGGCAGACTGATTTTTTTTTTTAATCTATAACTTATATAAGAGGAAGTAATTTCCTGGAAAATATTGGCAGAGAATTGGAGAGATAGCACAGTTCCTCTGCCATCCGCCATCAGCCTTTAATCTCCCTCTATCACCATTTTTGTATTGCCATTTGCAATGGGGCTGAAAGGCATTTCAAAGGGCTCAGGTGGTAAAAGAGCTGACTACAAGCTCCCAATCCATGGCTGAAGGTTACAGGCTGAGGTGTGGCCAGCAGTGGCATGTCTGACAAATGGGTTGAAAGTCAGGTGCTCACTGTGCCATTGCTTTGCTAGACGTGATCTCAAAAGCTCTTGAAGGTCACTGGGTGAGTTTCGCAGTAGGCTGATTGGAAAAGACTGTCTGCAAATCAGGTTTTCACCAAATGCAATGTTACTGTAGAATCAAAGCCCTCTTTGTTTAGCAAGGACAGCAGTTTATAAAGATCTTATCATTGCTAGATATTACTGTTGCTCTGCAAAAGCACACACAGCAGGGTGCCTGAGAACACAAGAGGGACATCATATCATCTTAAAACTTGTAATTAAAAATATTGTTTGGAAAAAAAATTAGCAGAGAATACCAATTCTTCAATTTTTTGCAGGCAGGCAGAATTGAGAGATGTCATGCAAGATGTCCATGTTATGTTGTATCAGGCTGGACTTTAAGATAATAAGTTTGAGAGAAAGCTCAAGAAAGGTGCGTGTATGTCTCAACTTCTCTGAGTTTGTTTTCTGGGTGTCCCACCGAACCAAGTGGTTTCCACTGACAACACAAGCTGGCTTTGACTTTTGTCTCCGGGAATTTTCTTTTCTTCTCATTAAAATTCACTTTCCCCACTGACACTTTCTCCTGGTTGCTGTTTTGTGAGTTGTTGGACTTTCCTCGGGGAGAAGCAGCTGCAAGACCATATCGTGTGTACTCCATAACATGGACTTTGGAGGAAAGTGGGAGGAAAAAGGGTTGGAGATTTGGAGAGATGCAAAAGACACATTTAAAGCTGTTAAGGAAATGGCAAGCTTTTAAAAACAAGGCATTTTTATGAATAAGAAAAGCTCATTAAGGCTTTTTAAACATTGCCAGCTCTAAGGAAGGGGCATTTTCATTTACCTTTATGTGCGAGGGAGAACTTTTAGAGATTCTTGATATTTATATTGAGAACAGGCTATATCTTGTGAAGATCTGGAGAAAAATGACAGAACACTTTGTTTACTAAATGGAAGCACTGCCCCTGTGTAACCCAGGCCTGTGGGATGCAGGTGAGAGGAGATGCCCCAGGGCTGCATCATATTAATCCCTTCATGATATGCTACCACCAGCTCATCTGGCTCCCTAATATAGTGTGTGAAAGCTGAATTTGGCTACTGCAACTCTACTCCAGAGACCTCCAAACACTTCACTTTCTTATTAGATGAAGAGTACAGAGTCCTTATTTTGTGCAGAGATGGGGCGGAATTATATGGGAAATTTCCCTAGCTTTCAGAAATATAAACTGAGTGATGTAATTACGAGAGATCTTTGTTTCTGTGTACATAAGCATTTTAAGAGACATTAATTTACTGAATAAACCCCTAATAAGCTACTTTATAAAGCACCTTTCACTTTGCTTTTAGCATACAATTGATCATCATGTCCATACGGCCTTCGTAGAGTAGAAAGTAACATTATAAACAAGCATGTTAGAAGGCTTTATATGAATAATAAAAGAACAGTAGAAACTAAGGGCAGAGCCAGCAGCACTGCCTGGCCCCGTGCTGGCTGACTGCAGAGCCCTTGCCTGTGACAGTGCTGTCCTGGACCCAAGTGACCCATCCAAGGTCGGACACAGTCTGGTCCGGCAGCAGCAGGCAGGGACACTGGCCCTGCTCCATCAGCTGAAGCTTTCCTGTAGGTAATCCCTTTTTCCTTGATTTCTTTTGAATTTGCAAGAAACTGCCCTGCTAATGGAGGGATTTATTCCCCAGAGAGGGCAGGGGCAGTCTCCCTGCCTGTGCGTCAAATCCGCACTGGTGTTCCTGGAGTTTAGCATTTCCTCAGTGACAGGCCTGACTGGGAGGAGGAGGACTGGCAGAGAAGTGGAAAGACTAATTTCAGCAAAGAACATGGAAAAAGCCTTCCCAGTTCTGGGGTGTGAGTTTCTGAAATTGCCTCCTTCCTCCTCGTGAGCTCCTGGTGAGAGATGTGGAGGCAGCATGGTTCCTCCAAAGGGATAACATCCGTTCCCTGCAGTGTCCCACGAGGTGACAGGGACATATGGGCACAGAGCACATGTATCCTCCTGCTCTTGCAGCTCACAGCAGCATTGCCCCTGGGGAACATCCACCTCAGGGGGATCTTTCTGTTGCTTTGCAAGTGTGGACTGATGGTTGAGTAGGATTGTTTGTGGTGGAGGTACAACTGATTTGTTTTCCCCAAATAAAACTTTTAATGCAAGAAAACCCCACCCATAGCTGATGTCTGAATTCACAGCATATGACTGAGGCAGGTGAAACTATAAAGGTGATTCTGCAGATAAAGCAAGGGCTGCATGGCCTTGGCACATGCTGAAGTGCCAATGTGCCTTTGGAGGCATAAACCAGACTTTCCTGTGCCTACAAAGATGTGCAACTGCATGAAGTGAGAAAGTGCTGCTGCTGTGAGAGCACTTTGCACAGTTCCTGCTCTCAGGCATCAGCCCCAACGCCACCGCACAGCCCGAGAGCTGCCTGAGGAAGGGGAAGAGATTTAAACTGACACATTAAAGAGACCAAAATGAAAAGTTGTGGGTGCAATTGGGAGTAAATGCTTCAGAGCTGCTAGAGCTTGTGCTCGAAAATAGCACAGAGGAGGGGGGTTTAAGCCCTGCACAGTATTTCCAAGTAGCCCTTTGGATAAATTGACACAAATTCCAGAGGGATTTTAACTACTAGGACAAGGATCCAGAGCCTCTGTTCTGCCTGTGCACAAGCTTTAACCATGTAATGGAAAAAGCCTGTTTTCAGTTCCATGGGGCAGGGACAGGAATTTGGGCAGGGAGCATGCTTATAATGTGCATGCTTGCATAAGCTTCATTAGGATTACTTTTAGGAGTATCTATTTTACCTGGCCAAAAGAGTATGAGCAACACAAGCTCACTTCAACTACAAGACTATACAGTATTGTGAGAAATTACAAAATAAATATGTACCTAGTGAAAGGGTCAGGAATAGGGTTAATTTTTATTTTGTCTTTGGCCTTTTTTTCCTGTTAAATAAATAATACTGCTGTTAAAGCTTCATTTGCAGAGAAGTGTGTCTTCTCTGGAACCAACTTTAAGCTGCATCACGGGGAAAGCTTCTCTTGGACTTCCCAAATGCTTCCTTTTTTGTGAGGTGGTGGTGGGGGATGAGCTAGGAAAGCGAAACAGATGTTATTAGGATTCAGTTTGTTCCTTTTTCCTCAGCTCCTGTGCTGCAGCACAAAACTGCTCTGCTCTGAAGTGTGGGAAGGCACAAAGCTTTGCTGAGCAGGTTTACTCCAGGGTCTTCAAGAGGCGAAAGAGGAATTTGTGCTTTCACTGGCAAAACCCACTGCTTACTCTGTTGCCCCTACAGTTCCTTATCTGTAGTTAAATTCCTTACAAGGCTGTTCCATCACCTGTGCCCCTCAGCCCTGCTGGTGCAGTGCTGGAATTCAGACTCCAGCACTGTCACATTTATCATATGGTTTTGAGGCTGTCTTGCTTCTTTCATCTGTATTTCAAAGATAACGAGCCAAACACATTTCTGACGTCATTGGTTTAAATTTCCTCATTAATTTTAATTGCACTGCATAGGGCAACAGGCTCTAATTGCATTGGGCATGGGAATGGGGGCTCTGGGCAGAGACACAGCAGCTTCCTGCTCTTGGAAGCCAAGGAAGGAAGGCTTTAGGTGGTGATGACAAGCGGAAATCATTAGAGCCGTCTTAATTACAGGTGTCCCCCAAGTAAGCTCAGAAGGTCACACAGTCTGGGGTGTTTATCAGATCAGAGCAAAGAGCAAAGGGTCTGCCCAGCCCATTGAGCCCCCACGGGCAGCTTGATAAACTCAGTGCCAAGAAATGCAGCCGAGAAACCTCCCATAAAACTGGTACCAGTGAGATCAGGAGGACATCCTGATTGCGTGGGACTAACCAAGCAGGAAAGAAAAAACACCTCCTTAAGGCACGTAGGAATTAACAACATCAACTTATGCATGACAGGTTTAATCCCAGAGAGATTTCCGAGTTTGTCCCTGTTATCCCATCAAGCCTGGGAAGGAAGCATCCTTCTTCCACACCAGCACTGAACTCACTTTTCCAGTGCCTGTTTTTAGCTTCTTGCTGTCAGTGGCAGTTTCTGGATGGGGCTTGAATTATGGGGCCATTCCCACCCCCTCATTGCGTGAATGCTGCTGTCACAGGCAGACAGCTGTTTTTACCTCTTTTGCCAAATTCTGTGAATTTTGAACCCTGTTCAAGACTGAACAAATCAATGGGGACTTTCCATTGTTTGCAGTGAGCTCTGGAGCAGCTGTTATTGTTCTTCATCATCTGCTGGAACATTTCTAATCGAGTTATTGTTGTCTCCTGAGGAAACTTTTAGAAGACTTTCAGAAACCTTCACATATTGGCAAAGCAAGTTTTTGGTTTCATTCCCAGGGCGATAGTCAGGCTTTTTCCTTTTTACTGACGTCATGGCTTTTGGATGTGCTCAGACTAACTCGTGAGTGAATTCAATATTCATCTTCGCAGCTTCTGCTACTTTTTCCTTTTTATCCCACAGTAGTTTATGGCCTCTAGTTATTACAGAACCATATTTAATTTCCACAAAAGAAACAACTAAAGACAGAAAAAGCCTTTATTCTTGAAATATTTAGGAAAAAATGCTGTCGCTTATTATCCCAATTTTTGTTGTTGTTTTTGGTTTTGTTTTTTAATCCTTTTCCTTTGCAAAGATTTCTCACACATATGTCCATCTGTAGCCATTTTTCTCATATGTCTGGGTTTTGTCTCTCTCTTGTTGTGTGAAGACTGATGGGCATTGTCAGCTTTTTCCAAAGCTGTGGATTTAGAGATCCAGAAATCTACTAATTAGTTCATGTTTAATCTGCATGATCTGCAAGAGCAGTTCTGGAGTCTTGTAGATTTGTTCCAGCACAGTCAAATTATGTTGATTTGATTGGTAAAAAGCCAAAAAAAAAAAAAAAAGCATAAACAGCAATTATTTTAAATAAATTCCAAGCACATAAAGACTGATTTTAGCCTGGGCTGTTGAAAAATTTTGTGCAAATTGTAGTGTGTGTTTATTGGATTATTTTTTTTTTCCCCAAAGTGGAAGAGTTGGACCTCTAGTTGTCATAAATATGCTGAAACATGACAGGCAGCTGTGATCAGGAGCAGTGAAACAGATGAACCCCAGAGCTGTGTGGTGTCTCGCAGGGGAGAGCACCGTCACCAGCGTTTGCTGCGTCGCCTGTTCCCAAGGCAGAGCTGCCTCTTAAAAATCCTTGTAAAATCCCACTGCCTGCAAACAAGCTGCCGCTGTTGAGCCGTGCTGCCTCCCAAGGACACTGGAGTTGCCAGGCGGGGGAACGGGGCTGCTCCCCGCCGCAGGCACGGAGCCCAGCCCCTGGAGCAGGCAATGGGCTGGGTGGGACGGCAGCCGCAGGACAGGGAGGGGTGCCCGGCACTCCACCAGCCACTGCAGCCAAAGGTGCTACCTGACAGTGCCCTTCCTGGCACTCCAGTGGCTAATGCCATCGTTTTGGGGGTGTAGTGGTATTCAAATAAGTAATTTTAAAGTCTTACTCTCTGGTCCATCACAGATTCAAGCATGGGAGCCAGGAGGTTTAGCTCCCCCGGCTGCACTGCAGGTAGGAGGTTTCTTCCATCACTGGTCTCTGAGGACTGCTGCACTTGCTAAACAGCAACATGCACACACAGAGGATAAATAAAGGCTAGAAAATAAGTCAAGTATAATTTGAATGTTTATGGACACAGCTGAGCAGGCCCTCTGCTTTTCAAAGGCTTTCAAATGTTTAGGAAACAAAGTCATAACGAAAACCTCCTGTCTTACAAGCGGGCAAATGTACTGCTAAGAACCACAAAAGTTTTGCAAGATAAATCTTATTGTGTGGTTGAAAACACAACTTGACTCTGACTTGCAGCAAGCAGCCATTACATGTCTGGGAAGTGTCACGGAGCTTTAGACCATCACTGGCAGGAAAGTACAGAGGGACATTGGAGTAAACAGGAATGATTTTCTAGATTAGCTACACTTAGTCATGCTCTGCAAGGAGGTTTAAAACAGCTCCTGTGAAAAGGAACAAGCTTGTACTTCCCTCAGAGCATGACAGTTCTCCTCTCATGGTGTTTCTCAGCCTGGAGCAGCCAGCTGAGCACTGACCTTCCCTGTCCTGGTGCTGCAGCCCCAGCAACCATCAACTCACAATTCCCAACAGGCCTGTCCCCTGGTAACCCTTTGCATTTATCTGCATGAGTTTCACCTGCACTTTATTGTCCAGTTCTTCATTAGGCAGGACTCACCCCTAAAGTCTTTCTATAGTTCCTTACAACCTGTCCCCATCCTTAGTGCCATAAATAACTGTGCACCATCAGCAGATTCCCCTGATGAAGTGCTCAGCCCTTTTTCCAGGTCATTTATAGCAACATTGAGCTGCACAAGTACCAGCACAGACGCCAGGATGCCACTGGTGACCTCTAGACTCCTGTGAGACCCAGCTGGGACCTCCTCCCTCTGTCCTTTATCCCTGAACTCATTACTCAGCCTTATTTATCCTACAACTAATGGCTTCAGAAAGTGCCTTAATTCTATTAGATTCCCTAGCTTTTTGCATGGGTGGCTCTGCAGCCTTACTCATGATCTTTTAATATTATTTTGGGGTGTATAATTGAATTCAACCACTCTTAGGTATTCTACAACAGAGTGGGGCAGGCATGGAGGAAAACACTGACTATGTGTTTCGAGCAGTTAGCAGCCTTTGTGGTGTTGCTGCTTTGTTGATTTTTACTTGAGAAAGTATTCTGTAAAAGTGCAACAAAATGTGACTGTTTTCTGCTAGTGTGACTGCTTTGGATCTAGACTATCTAAAACCAGTGCCATGTTTCAGCTGGTGGGGGAAGAGCACAGGATCTATCTATAGTCACTGATCCTTCTAATTCACAGGGAATTTGGGAGGTTTTTTTCAGCTCTGATAAAACTAATGCAGCACATAAGCCTCTTTGAGTCACCCTCTCTGCTATAAGAACTACCATAAACAGCTGATTTCTATGAGGCAGATGTATTTATAGGCTTGGGATAGAATGTAGATTTTAAAATGCCACTTTTCTACTTCAAAGAGATTGACTTACATTTTTAATCTGTATAAAATTAATACAGCTAATTAATGAAAACGGCTACAGAGTAAAATGAATTAAAGTTTCAGAAAATCATTAAGCACTGATACGGCTGCATGCTCTGATTTGGTAATGAGTTGTGACATGAGTCAAGACATTATCTAACTGTATTTGCATCCAGGTACTGTAAAAACTTGTGGGCACTGAGGTGTTGCCATGTGAGAGTTTTGCTCTGGAGGAGATTCTTGCTGAGCATTACGAGAGCACTGTTGTTTAAGAAGGAGCTGTGAGAAGATCTGGGTTGCCAGGTCCTGTTTCTCATTCTGCCACTGCCTTGCACAGTCCCCTCATGCATCAGCCTTTGAAAGGAGCACGCTGCCGTGTGATTCCCAAAGAAACCTATGCAACCAGGGCCCAGGTGATCAATGGAATTGTGCTGAAATCCCACTGAAATAAATAAGTAAGAAAAGTCAGTAGGAGCTGGGGCATGAAATCCCTTTACCTTCTTTGAGAAACCTGCTCTTTCTTCAGGCAGCCAGCAGCTCCCTAACGTGGAGGTACCACCATGCTCTCACAACAGCCGCAGGTACTTCCAATCTCCTGCCATGGCCGTTTTGCAAATCCCTTCCCCTCTCTTAGTAAATGTTTGCAGATCAAAGTCAAACTGCATGAGAAATGAGGAACTGTTTCCTTACAAAGCAGAAATCCTGTCTCACACAGAGATTTACCATGAGGAAGAACTGCATTTTCTTTTCCTAGGCAAGCACGCTGTACCCTGACTCTTAGACTACAGCTCTGTGAGAAGTGGCACTGAAGTGGCAGGTGCAAAGGCACTTAGTCTGAGGGGAATTGAGCCCTCATGTTCCCTTAGGGGCAGAAGATGCCCCAAGGGATAATGCTCAAGACCCAGCACTGTCCCTGAGGTGGGAGGAAGCCCCGGGCTTGCTGCAGTGCCACACAGTCGTGCACAGGTCACGTTTTGCCGGCAGCTTTCTCAGTTGTGACAGGCCATAGGTTCACGTGTTCAGCCCACCTGGGCCTCTTGGTGCTGCTCTAATGCCAGCAGTGCACAGGGCTGGGTGTAATGCCTTCAGAGGGAATACAGTTCCATTTATAGCCCGTGTAAAAATCTAAAGGAGTCCAGGGCTGCCATCCTTGCTCTGAAGTGTGTCTGCAGGCTGGTAATCAGCTGTAACCATGAGAATATCTGCACACCCTGCTGCAGAAGGGCACTTTCCTCTCTCTTTAAAGGGCTGTTAAGATCAGTGAAGAAATGTTAGCAATGAAGTAACCTCCTAGGAACACTGGGTGGTAAAAACTGGACGTCAATCTCCTGTCTGGGAAGATTGATGTGCTTGTGGGTTGTGTATTTCACTGAAGTATTATACATTTTCTTACATGTTTCCACCTTACCCGACAGAGGACACAAAAATACATCAAGAGAACATGCAGAAACTATAGCTAGTTTCTTAGCCTGGAAGTACCTGATGGAAGTACCTGATTTTTCAACACAGCCAATCAAATCTCTCTTATTCAATGCTCTTACCCAGTAATGTCCTGAAATGGGTGATTCTTTATTGTATAATATATAACTATATTGTGTGTTTTGCTGACATAATTTGAACCGTACTGAACTCCTCTAACAGTGGGACATGATGCACCTGTAAACCAACAGGTTGAGCTGACTGCAGACTTCTTTCCTTCTCCCTTCCTCCTTTCCACTCCACCCCACCCTACATCCTTTGTTAAAACAGCATGATTGAACCGACATGCTCACTAATGAGCATTTCTGGTCCACAGCTTTCAAGAGGAGAATCTGGAATTTCCTGGGAAATTGCCTCTTTATAGCAAAAGGCCAGGAAATTAAAAGCTTTCTCCTAGAAATCATTCTCTACTTTGCTACTGCTCCTTCCCCTTCTTCCTTCAAGCAGATTTGGTTCTCAAATCTAGCTGATTCTTACAAATCTTGACTCTTTTAATTATTCTGAAATGGCACTTTATGAACAATTTCTAAGGGGATCGGGGACCAGTGTAAAAAGTATCAGAGCCTACAACTTCATCATCTTCCTCACCCCTCAAGTGGAATAAACTTCTGGCTCAGAATATTTTGACAACACAAACTTTCATTCCACATGCCCAGGGTCCAGCCACACTGTATTGCATACACATGGTAGGCGAAACTAGTTCCAGATATATTTTTGACTCCGGTTAGGAGCGAGGATTTACAGCTCTCCCCAAGCAACATGAGGGAGAGGAAAATCCCACTGCAGACTTCCCCTTCCTGCATGGTGCCTAATACAAAAGGAGGTTGCTAAAGCAACAGTTTCTCTGAGCTGACTAGACCTAGTCATGCACATGGGTTTCATGGTGAATCAGGATCAGCTTTCAGAAAGAGATGGAAAAGGCTCTTTCTTCTCCTTGTGCAGCTTTGACTACTCAGCTTGCACCTCTGGGAGCAGAAACTCTGAATTCACTCGGTCGGTCCTGGTCTCTGACATATCCAGCAGCTATCTGGACCCCTGGGGAGAGCTCCAGAGCTCCACTGGAACCACTCATGCAAATTGCCCTCTTAACAGCTATAAAGGAATAAGATATTTAGCATCAACCCACTCAGCCCCCACCGAAATAACTTCAGGCTGAGGTCTTCAGCAGCTCCAATGTGCTGCTCTCTGCAGAGTACCTGGTCAGGAGCACTCAGCTGTACCTGCAGGTTCTGATGGGGTGGCAAAATGCACCCTTGTCCTGCACTCCAGTGAAGAGGAGAGGAAAATGCTCTGCCAAAGCCTGGCTGTGCAATCTCAGTGGGCTCGGAGCAGCAGGAAGAGCTGGTGCATACTGTTGGTATGGCTGTCGGCTTTGGGTCTGAGGCAGGAGCAGGGAGATGATGGGAAGGGACCACTCACAGCAAGGAGAAGCCCAACTGTGCACAGTCGACCTTGGCAGCCAGGGGGAAACACGAGGTACAGTGAGATACCCACAGGACAGTGTTCCCAGCTGGCCTTTGTGGTTGTTCCTATCAGCACATCAGCCAGTTTACCTCAGAGTTCAAAACTGCTGCCCTGCAGCAGAGGACAACAGCCTGCAAAAGGACACATCTCCTGGGTTGAGATATGCCAGGTAAAGGGTTGGATACCAGTGAGGAGAATTATTTTTATTTCACTATTTAATTTAAGGTTTCTCTGTTCCCTGTGTTGATGATGATGCAGATTCATTCCAGTTCAGAAGCTGTCACGTAGGGAGAAAGGAAGTAACACAGTCTGGCTCCCCTCTTTCAGAATCTAAACAATATCGTTCCTCAGGAGCATTTGAGAGGCCAAGCAGCATGTAAATGCTTTCCCTCATGGCAACAAAGAACTTTCTGGTACTACAGCAACCCCCTTCCTCCCTTTGACTGGAGACAGCTGCACGTACCTTTGGTGTAACATCATGGTTATGCAATACTGACTCTCCCACTCTGCTCTTATCGTGCCTCTCTCCTATTTGTGCAAGCAGAAGCCGAGACGGAGCCCAACAACGGTCTCCAAGAGCTCAGCCATTTCTCAACCTTCATTTTCCGAGCCTGCACTGGCACAGAGGTGAGCTGGGACCACCAAACACCCCTGAACTGCAGCCCAGGAGGGCACAGCTCTCCAGCCTCTGACCAGAATGAACCTGGGAAGGCATGAACACACAGGCTACTCAGCGCATTCCTGCACCCAAGTGATGCAGACCCTGCTGGGATGAGCACTCGTTCCCAAATGCATCACTGCATCTCTGGGCCCCCCTCCTTCCTAGGTCACCATGACTTCCTCAATCATCCTGTTCACCAGGACTAATGGAGCACAGATGTACTCTCAGGGGAGTGAGTGTGAACCGCAACCCTCATCTCCGGAACGTTTCCCAGGAAGAACCATCTCCTCACCATCACGTATCCCAAAGTACCTAAGGAGAAGGCAGAGCAGGAAATTAAGCAGAAGAATGAGTTCCTAGAATTTTTGCTACTTTATCCCTTTAAGGTTCTCAAGCAGAATTTAGGATCCTCTTCTTCAGAGAAGAGTGCTGTGCTAACAGGTATGCAGGAAACAACCACAGTGAGATACAGATTTGTGATGCTTTAATTAAAGCACAGGTAAACTATGAACAGCAGCAGAACTCTGAGTGTTTCTTAGTCACTCATCTTAGTCACTGCTGTGTGCCTTGTAGGCTGCCAGGTGTCACAGCCTGCTCTCCACGCCAGCCTGCAGGGCTCGGGGCACAACGGGACCTGGCTGTTGTGCAGAGCTGTGTCCCAGTGCTCATCCATGACTGAGAGATCCTGGTGCATGGCAGCAGTGAAAAGGTGCACCTGAACATGTGACTGAACTGCACCAGGACAAGAAGAAGTGTTTTGTTCCATACTGGAGACTAAAATGTATTCAAAAGAGAAATGAGTCTAAAAGTATGGCCCCGGCAGATTCCCCCAGTGTGGAGGGAAAGACCCGTCTTTCTCATCTATGACTTTTGGCAGGGAATGCAGCCAGAATGTAGAACACAGGTGACCATTAGCAGCATTAAACAGTGGGGGGTCTGGCAGCACAGTACTGTCCATGCTGGACAGTGTGGGATCCCCCCTGTGACCCTGACAAACAAATCACAGGAAGTGATGCAGTGCTGCTGGCCATGGCTGCCATCGGCAACAAAAACACAGAAGCCTTTTTAATATTGCAAAGACAGAAATGAAATCCTCTTCTTATGCAATGCCTGTCCTTCCTCAGCAGAGATCAAATCAATATGGGACCAAGCAAAGTCAATGGTTTATTTCAAGGGGTTTTGAATTGGGCTTTGTAGGCAAAAAGGCATCAACCTTGTTTCAAACTCCAGGAAGACACTTTGGTATTTCCATTCCACATCTATTTGTAGCACAGAAATGTGACTTTGTTCCTCTTTAGTCCTGTTTAAATGTTACATTACTTTAAAATAAGGTCTGTCTGGAAAAAACAATCAAGTTTGGGGCTGGAATTATCCCTGGAGAAGCTTGAGGATCCCCCTTGTTAGTGAATGAGGATCACCTTGAAGGAATTTAAGAAGAACCTTGTGGTTGTAATTCCCCATCCTTTCTTCTGGAGTCTGCCAGTAGCTGTGCTGTGCTGCTTGGTGGTGATCCCAGCACACACAAACATGTGCACACACAAACACACACACATGTTCTAACACAGCCGCCAAACCCCACGCACAACGTCAGCAGCTTACTGCACAGCCTGGAGAACATGAACAGCAGCAGAAAGGGAACTTTTCCATAATTTCTGGGGAAATGCTGCAGTTGTAGGCCAACTTACATAACTGATTTAGCTGAACAGAATTGCTTTCTGCCTTTAATCTGCTCAACAGTTTATCTCTGCAGTCGTGATCACTTGAGCTCTCTTTAAACCGTTATGGATTAGCGTTCTGCTGAAACACGTTAAAAGCTTAGCTTTGTTTATTTTTGTCAAGAATGGGGGAGGGATGTCAGGTTAAATGTTCAGGCAGCAGTTTATGAATGGCTGCTGCTCTTGCATAGCAATCGATATGCTCAGGTACCGAATGCAAGGCACAGCTAAATGCTTGGAGTGGCAGCACTAGTGGCTGGAATAGGAATATTACTATTAAAAATAAAATAAAAAAAGAAGGAACTTAATAAATTTGCATGATTATTTTAATCCATAAATACAAAATGTAATCCAGCATTCAAACAGTTCATCACACCCACCAGTTCTATACAGAAGACCAAAGAGTAAATGATCTAAAAACTTAGTTAATAAGGCTGGTCAAGGATTTTACTAAGTTTGCATTATTGATGTAATCTGGAGACAGAAATCCTGCCAAAAGCAATCTTTCTGTCATTCAGCTGCAGGAAAACAGTACACCATAATGGAAGTAAACCACCAAACTACTGGAACCTCATCCACACCACTTACAAAGAGGTGCTCAGATAATATTAGCCAGCTGTTCAGTTAATTTTCACAGTGGATTCATCAACTATGCAAGTGGTTGTTCCATCAGAACATGACTGTATGGATCCAGGTTCAAATTTCTGCTACAAACCGATGAGCACCATATACCAATTTAAATGAAATCCAAGAATTACCACACTTCTTTGACCTCTGTGTAGCCAAAACGATTTGCAGATGCCAGCCTGGAATGGAGTAAGAGGTTGCGTCCCTGCTCACTGCCAATAATCCTCTGGAACACTATTCCAAGGAAACACTGATTCTGTGAATAGTTGTGCTGGCAACCCTATGATCTTGGAACTTTCTTATCTAAAATGGAGGAAGTAGGTACTTTCACATTCTTCAGAGCAACACAGACCCTAGAGAAGTTAAAAAAATAGTGTCCAGTGGTGTTAGGGAAAAAACCAAACCATAAACCTGGGAAAGTAATTCAGAAAAAAAAAGGAGAAAAAAAATCCAACTTCTTTGTAATTTGTTTGTTGTTTGTTTTGCTTTCTTATGAGAGATCTTAATTCTGAACATTCCAGTGAATGGCCATTCGCTATTAATTTATCTTCTTTCTGACAGCAAGTGGAGCACCATTCCAGAGTTTCAACATTCCCTTGATGCTGCTCTGCTTAATGCTTGTGTGCTATTTAAACAAAGCATATTCCAACCAAATCTGACTATATATGGAATTGCCTGACAAGTAAAAACTTTGGATGCCATACAAAAAAAGGCCCGTGAAAACAGAATGCACACAAACTCCACTCCAGACTGCACAGACTGGGCATGTACTACACCAGGTTCTTGGTGGCAAAGGTCAGGTACCCAGTGTGCCCAACCACCTCCCTCAGCGGCACGCCACTCTTGAACTGCACAGTCCCTTGCTGCAGATTAGCACAGGGGCTGCCTTGGTGTGATGGGTTGCTGCTGTCAAAGCCAGTGCTAGAATTATCCTCAGCCGCTTTTCCAAGGTCAGGGATTTGCAAACTGATTGTCCTTACATTGTACACTCGGAGCAGAATTTCCAAGGTGTTAATCTCTGTAAAACCATATTCTTCCATCGCTAGGCAGGTTCTTTGAACTTGTTCAATGCAGGGGGAGAAAGAGCAGATGCGGCCACCTGCAAAATAAGACAGGTCGTGGAAAAGAGGGCAAATGCCAAAATGAAGCACTTTTCATCTTTTTTCAAATTCTCCCAGATGCCCATAGAAGTATAAAGTGAAAACATTCTTCAACAAAATCTTCAATATGCAACTTTGTTGGTTTAAAGTGTCAACACAAAATCAAACATGGACAACTCTACAGGATGCTTCAGACCCTTTAAAAACCACAACACAACAGCAACTTCCTTCGTCTTCCACATCCAATGGTGCCCTCGACATTTGTTCACAGCAAAACTGTTAAAGTTGATCCCTTTAGAGCAGCAACTCTTTTGGAATCACTCTCCACTGTTCTGGACTGAGGCACCAAACTGCAGCTGGCACGTACACAAAGCCAGAAGTCATTCTCCACACACTGCACAGTGCTGGAGCCCCAGCACGTGTGCACACGCCCCTGACAAAAGCGGCTGTGTTTAGTGGAGGACGATGGTATGTGTGGACAGAATAAAGGGATCTCTCCAGGCCATAGATGGAGTGCCGTTAAGGCTTTACCCTTTTAGTCAAGCTGAGTAGAATGTCTCCTGAGTACTGAAGTTTACTGGATATCAGATTGTACAGGCTTCCAGTAAATGCTGTAAAACTCTAGGACAGGACTTTTAAGTGATAAACTAACACTTGTTTCCTTGTCTGTGCACAGTTCTGATTTTTGATTCTTAACACAGAGTATTAATAGGCCCCCTACACCTTACTAAGTGCTACAATGTCACCTTAACAGCTGAGAATAGAATGATTCAGATTTACTCTGAAAAGCCACAGCCAAATCAGATCAAAGAATTATAAGGACACTGTCTGCCATAAAGCCAGGGCATGTGCTTTCACCCAGGACACAGTGTCCCACAGGGCAACTGCGCTTCCTGAAAAGCTTTTGTGCAGGAGGAAGGAACACTGGGCAATGCAGCTTCAGCTATTGTTTCATTTTTTACAATTAGATGAAAATGCCTGCTGACCTGATTTGCATTCCTTCCCAGTCCTCTCCCGAGCTCCAGTCAAACCTTGCAATACCAGTCAGCTAAGCAGTTAAAGAACCCGTGCAAGCCAGAGCAAAGCATCCTGCTAAAAATAGAGGCAATGCTGGGACTACATGAAGCCTGCTTTATCTCAAACTCCCCTTTTTTTTTCCTTTTTCGTTTCTAAAGTCAGATCTCTAAAAAAAGAAAGCATCAGGTCTGAAAGGGTCACTGTAGCACTCTAGTTACTGTGCAGCAATGATGTGCTGGGTACTGCCTGGGGAAGAACACTTTTCACAACCATTAATCCACCATATGCTAAGTAGGATTCAATTTTAGTCCTCAAATAAAGTCTCTGCACCAAGGGGTTCTTATCATGAATCTTCAGAACAAAGTACCCTGGACAAGTAATTCCCTGGAGTGACAATTAAAACCCAAATCTAATAATCACCTGCAAAATTAATGCTGGTATGTGTTGTTATGAACCCAGTCTGTTGATGTTGATTTAACTGCACGCCCAGTCCATTAACTCCTATGAAATTAGATTTGTATGTTCATCAGGATGGCCAGCACTACCAAAATGTTCCTGAATCTGACAGCTAATCTTTCCTGGCCAAAGAACTTACAACACACTTCTACCAAGCTTGCAGATTTAAAACAGAAAAGCTCATTAAAAAAAAAATCTGTTACATAATTAGAAAGCTACTATGATGCATGCATGTTACAAAGAAAGAATTTATATTCTTATTGTGTAGGGAACTGAACAAATGTCTGACTTAACTAAATGTCAGCTCACAATAACTCTTTGTCTGCAAAGCAAGATTCTGCGGAGAGACCAGAGACTACTACTTCATTCAGGCTTTTTGGTTTTGAGGTTTTATATTGCAATAAAAAAGCAAAATATATTTACATTCACGTAAGTCTGTTCTTATTTATTCTGACTCTAAGGGCTTGAAGATATGTTTAGGCTTTTAAATTCACATGCTGTGGATTTACAGTCAAAAACTCAAAGCCTGCACACAGCTGTTGCCATACAAGCGGCAAAGCCACCTACGGTTCTCGTCAAGCCTTCAATTAAAGGCAGAGCACCCTTCCTCCTGCCTGGGGCTGGTCAGCTGAGCACAGCACTGTCAACGCCAAACTTGGTGAAGATTTATCAGGCTGCCTCCTCACAACTGCTGGGGGAAGTAGGGTTACAGAAAACAGGCTTTCAAGCCGTTTGGTAAAGGAAGAAAGCTCTTGTTTGCAGTAGCAAATATCCAGAGGGCAAGCACAAAAAATGATGTTACTTTACTTTCTGCACTGCTGGAAGTTTCTCAGGTGTGAACGATGAGAAAACAGTGAACTGCTGGTATTCCATCTAACTGAGACCATCCAGTGGGTTTTAATAGTTCTGTCAATTTTGTTTTTCCCTTTCATGCCTGTTGTTCTCGTTATTTTTATACGACCCTCCCAAATAAATATACCTACAAAGGGCTTAGAAGCAAACCCATCAAGCATCTGTCCTTACAGATCCTAACAAGTGGGAGAGGGGTTCCCTCTGCTTTTTCCTGTACTACCAGGCAGGCCAGATCTAACTTACAGTTACAGGCTGGAATTATTTGATTAAGCAGATATTAGGAGCAAAGATTGGAAAGCTACAATTGGCAGAAGGCTGGAAGGCAAAAATGAAATTGCAGTTCCAGACTGCGAGAGGCTGTCTAAAATAGAAACATTTGGGAAGTTTCAATTCCTATGGTGTGTTTAGACCAGAAAAAAAAAATATATATATAAAACCATCTCTCAGAAGGACATGCTCATCTATCCCAGGATCAGAGACACTGTCATCTTCAACAGAGCAGATGCTTCTGAATTCTGCACACTGTGGGTTGCCCTCTGTACCCAGCTGGACTACCAGCTAGGCAACACCCCTTCTGTCATCATCACCAAACAGATACAAATCTAGATTTCAGCATCCACAGTTCTCAGACTCTTTGAGAGCCCTCTTGTCCTTTAGACACCAAGAGGCTTTTAAGGCTTAAAGGACTTGAATAGCCATTACTTTGTCTTGCCATGCCAAGGATTCCTTAGTGAATAAAGAAAAGACATGAACTCCCTCCCTCTCCTCTCCTCCCCGGGGCACACTGCTCTGTCTGTGGATCACAAAGGGGTGGACTAGACTAGAGAGCAGTGAAAAACATCTGAGCGGAAACTTTTTTGTACAAATTGAGTTTGTGTTCTTTCAGAGCTCTCCTTTTAGGAAAGCTACCGTTCCTAAATTTGGTTAATGAGATCTGTGTGTCATCATAAATTGATATAGTAATTATGAGAGATTAATCCTGTTCACATTGGGAAGCTGTGTGAGCTTTTTGAGCTGAAGAGCTGTCTAAAAATGTGTTTATTCATGTATAACGCATCTGACAAGTGCTACAGTTGAGGAGAAGAGAATAATGAGACTGTATGAAAGACTTAAGTTTTTTTCTACCTTCAGTTTTACAGGCAGTGAGTTAGTTTGAAGCATTTAATGAAGAGGTTAAATGTCCTGAATCCTTAGCCTAGAACAAGCCCACACAGTCCTGGCAGTCATTGTAACCAACAACAGGGTCGAGAGGACATGAAAATGGAAGTACAATTCAGACTGGAATGATTAGAAAAGCGAGCTTAAGGGAAGAGGGAAATAGAAGATTTTCATCCACACAGTACTGTACATTTCAACAGACTGTATCTAATTGGTAATTGAGGGACACACCATTGCATCTCTACAAGAGGCCAGTGCCTCGAAAGTTGCCAGAATGTTCCTGTGCAACTCCAACAAACAATTTCATTTCTGGTTTTTTCTGAGCAAGGACTAACATCTCTACCAGTTCTATTCAGCTAATAAGTGCATTAGGTTCCAAGTGTGGAAATCTCAGTGCTACCAATTGACATGAAGAACTCCAGTGTGTGCTTATGATACAGAAAATATGTCCAAGAAATGTGCTCTTATTTTTGTAGGTTATTATGTATGTGTCACAAGTGCTCTGACAAGTTCTTTCATCATCGCAGTATTATTCAGATGATGCACATGTAGCACAGCACCATTAAGTTTTAGGGGAAAGGGCCAGTAATTTTTGAATGATTCTGTGTCATAAAGAATATAGCACAGCATTTTTACCTCTGGCAAACAAACACAGCTTGGGTTTTGGGACTTCAGTGCATTGTCAAAATTGGAAGATTAGGTTACAAAGATCTCAAGGAAGAAAAAAACCACACAGGCATTATCATTGTGTAGGGGTGAGGCAGGAGAGTCACTGAGCAGCATCACTGTGGCATTTACTCTGTGCTAGTAGGACACTAAAAATATTGTCTCTGCAAAAGGGGACAGAATGTCCTTTAAGTGCGTGTGCTCGTGGGCGATTTGATGTAGCTTCCCTGACAAGTGAAATTAGAGGATTTGGCTGTTGGAAGAAATTAAAGGATGTTTCTTGATTCAGAAAAGAGTATTTTCTCCAAATCACTTGCCAGCTCATTAATAGGAGTTTGATGTGATTTTCTGCAAATGTGACCTTAACCTCTGCACTTGTAGGTGCATCATTCGAAAGGAATTTATTCCTGCTCATTATTGTGGGCTGGTAAAAGCATGTAACAAAGAAATTAAAAAAAAATCAGTTGGCTCCATACTGGGGAAGAAAACCTAGCAACTTTCTTTAAGGATCCTTTCATCTCAAACTACTTCCTTCAAACTGTGTAAAACCCAGTAGCTTTGGCTGGCCTTCCACAGTGAGGATTTTGATGCAGGAATCCTTCTGCTTGACTCTCTACACTTGTACTTCTGGCCAGGCCCACTGTGTGCACCTGACCTACCAAGCCTTGCCAGACCCAAGCTAGGGATGAATTAGTAGTCCAAGTACTTCATATGGTGAGGGACAGAAGATGCTCCTCAAAGCCACACCTGGGTGGTTTAAAACGGAATATCTCTGGAATATGAATGATTCAGAATAATGAATATGAAATGAATAATTCTGGACCTCAAAAAAAATAGCCAGTAAGGATTCCTACATGGACACGGAAGTGCAGAGGCCCAAAGAGGGAGATGTTCATAGCAAATTTTACCTGCAGCTCTGGGGGGGAGAATTGACAGCACCATATTACCTGATTCAGATGCTATTTTAAGGATCACAATTTGACAAACTCATAACTTAGGGGCTTTACGATGCTCCAGAGGGAATGGAAAAATGTGAATTCAAGAGCAAAATCTTTAAAGAAAGAAAGGAAATAGAAGAGAGGTGGTTTTAATAATTTTGTGACTCAGACTGTTAAACACCACAAGGAGCAACTTAAAATGCAAGAGGCTAATCCAACTTAATATATGGCTGTAATTTTCCATCCCCCTACCTGAAAATTTAAAATCTGTATGAAAATTATTGTACCAGTGGGTTTCTCCTTCATCTTCCCCAGCCTTGGAAGAAATAGACAGTATTTATGAGAGTAGAGTAGGTGGGTGCAGAATTATATTCAAAGCATTACAGTATTCAGCTGTGAAATGACTGTGAGTCAAAAGTTTCAGGGCATTTAAGAACTGTAGAATATTGAGGATATTTTTGTTACCTCACAATTTTCTCATTTTCCTAATTTTTAAAAGTTTAGCCTGAAGGGGTTAACGTCAACTTTGCAAAAACCACCAAGGTCAGATATTGGGAACAGCAGCTATGACGACAGAAAAGCATTAATCAGCAGATGCTGCAGAAGAAAAACAGTGCAGGTCTGGAAATGAAAGGAAGTTCTGCAGTGCAGCAGTTCCTCAGAGATGCTACAAGCAGCGTTTCTGCTCGAAGTGTGACTGGTGGGATCAGCACAAAAGGAGGCAGCTGAGATGCAAACCTGAACGGCAGAGAGCATCACCAGAGAACAAGAACCTTCTAGTCACAAACCTACCGTGCCATTTTATTCTTTCAGCTCTTCACAGGTTGACAGTGCTTTAAATTGGAGGCTCTAAGCAATGTATTTACAGCATACTGCAAGGCATAACGTGAGTGATAATTGTACCCTGTAAGGAGGATCATTAACACTCAGCCTACTAGGAGCTGCAACTACTCAGGACCTTGAGCTGAAGTAGGAGAGAAAACACTGATCTGATAAGGTTTTGCTAAGGTTGAGAACTCTCCCATACTGTCTTAGCTGAACTCTCTATCACAAGTATTGTGGTTTTAAGGAAGAGAGTAGCTAGTGCTGCATATTGAATTTGCTTACTTCTGATTTAATTCAAAATACCTTAAGACTTTAGGGACTAAATTATCACTACATGGCAGTACAGCTGTGATATTTGCATGGCACATCACACCAAAACCCACAGTGTGAATGGTTCAAATGTGACCCTATCCATATCTGAGAGAGAGGGTGTGGACAGAAAAGAGTGGAATTCATTTCCTGCAGCGATGCTTTATCACTACAGGAACCCATGGAACGGGGTTGAATAACAGCAGAATGTGCACAGCCTGTACTGCAGAAGAGCTTCAACTCTTTGAAAACAAAACAAAGGAGCACTATTAAATTATCTGCCTGTGGTAGGGAAAGGGAAGCAGTTACAGATAACCTTCTGCCATATTTCAGATTTAACAGCAGCAAAAAAACCTCACAACAGAACGACCTGCATGACTCAGAATAAAACAGAAAAGTGTGTAAGTTTTTATATATTACTACTATAATCAATTATATTTTATATGAAAAACAGTTTTTGTTTATATGCAAAATAGCAAAATTTTAAAAATGCCCCCAGTCAGTCGGGTATGAAGTTGCCCAAAAGAGGAGCCTTAGACCAGCACCAGATCTCAGACATGAGTGGCTGGTTGCAGCAAAAACTGCAGCAAGGATCAGCAACTTCTCTTTCTGAGTGGTTCATAAAGTGAATGACACCACTTCACAAACACAAAAATGTGGGATTTTGAAGTCTTATATATATTGCCTAAGCAGATGTAACCTTGTAGCATAGCACAGAAAAGCAGAGCCAGATGGTATGGCTGGTTTGGGACTATAATACATTTTCTAGGATTTCAAATGCTGGAGTGAGACAAGGATTCAAAACTTGGAACTGTTCAAGCAGCCCTGCTTAGTATTCTAAGCATGCACCACTTAAATAATTCAAATTGGACTGCGCAATGCAGCGCCTTCTAAGCTGGGAAGTCAGCTGAGTGTTGTGCTCACTAGATTAGATAATTTGAGCATGGGAAGGGCATTGTACAGTGCAGTGATTCCCCCCCCACCCCAGGACACACTGGAAAGCTGCTACAAATTGAGCTGTAACCATTGCAGGTACAGAGTGCTAACAAGGCTCACTCCATTTATTCACTTTTTAAAGGAACTGTGTTACGTGGGTATCACAAAGCTTTCTAGAAAATTTTCAGCAGAAGCTGAGGTAGCCTAACAGCAGGGCTGCTCCTGACTCAGCAAGGCACTGCACATTCAGTGACCTTTCAGAACAAGCTTGAATCTTGTGATTTCAAGAAGACTTAGCAATTCACTTGAAGTCCAGCCTGTGATTACATATTTTAACAAAGGACTGGGCCTTGGCACATAATCAAGTTTTTTTTTAAACTCATGTTCCAGCATAGACAGTGTTCAGCACTCCATGCCCTCTTGATCAGAGAAGTCACTTTTGTAGATGGAAGCAATCTGGCAAAAGTTAATTCAGATCCACACTATTATGACATTAGTTGGAGGAAAACTTATTCCAGGATAAAAGAATATTTTATTCACTGAAGCTTATTTTTCAGTAGGGAAAAGAGGTATAATAAAGTGATGAAATCTGTGCAAAACCTCAACATCAATTCTCACTTGCTGTCACAATCCCAGAGTAACTGGCGTAAGCTAGAACATCCTTTACATTTCATTCCCACTGCATCCAATGGCAAACTTCTCACTAGCTCTAACCACAAAGATTTAGGACATAAACTGGCAAGCATATGTAAGTGTAACCACATTTTTTATAACATTATTGTTGGGGTGCTCTGTTAAATAGGTACATGTCCGCAATGATTGCTGTGAACTATGGCTGAACACCTTTTATACAAACACCTTTCCACTGAGTTGCCAAAGAAATTTGCTTTCAGCATTTATTGCTACTTCTGCTTCCCACACACCTCAGATCTAGCAAAATGCACTTGAGAATGGTTCAAAGGAGTTTTTTATAAACTGCCCATGCTAATCGCAGTAGCTCTCAAGGGCTTGCAAGAAAAAATTGTTCTTCTCCTTTCAAATCTTCCACTGTAAATTGAAGACACCTTTGAAGGCTTTACAGCCTTAGAAATGCCTGGAGACTGACATTTGAGAACAGTGATCACACGAGGTAAGGGAGCACATCGAGTGTATGGCTGAAAGGCAGAGATAGGTGCACAGTACTCCTGAACACAAAGAGAAAAATGCAGTTACCTTCAGCTTTTAAGGCTGACTTTGCATGTCCTATGGCTTCCCACGGAGATGGAATATCTAGGAACACGGCATCTGCAATGTTTGAGACCCCAAAGCCACTTTTGCAGACATCCTGGTTGGTCACAGTGACCAGGTGCTCCACCCCATGTTCCCGGAACTCCTCCCGCGCCTTCTCAGCCCTTTTCTGGTGGAACTCCACTGTGTACAGGTGCCCGGTGGGAGCCACTGTCCGGATGAGAGCATGGGAGAGGGAGCCACTGCCTGTACCTAGAAAAGACAAGCAGCTCGTGAAACCGAGTTTGTCAGTGCCAGACATCAGAACTAAAGTCTTCTGCATTAGTCTTCCTGCTTGGAACACTCGTTTCAAAACTCAGATCAACACAAACCACTGGTTCAGCTCCTGAAAGAGAACAGTCCTTCCTTCACAAGGAGGGACTAGGTGGCCTAGGAAACGGTCTTCCGGGTCCTCAAAGCATTCATTGAAAAAATCTGGGAAACCCAGGACATGTCCTATCTCCCTGGAGTAGGAAATTAATGCCAGGGGTCAGCTATAGCTCTAACAACCACCACTAGAGAACATGAGGAAGTAAATGCAACAGGAAAAATTCAGGGAAATCAACTGGAGAAGTTTTTTTCAAAGTTGTCAGACTCTTCTAGGGTGAAAAGAGATTAAGGTAAACTTTAATGGATTTTCAAAACCTTATACTTCACTAAACAAAGAAAACATGTTGGCATGGGTCCGTGCTTGAAAATCCTATTAATATCCATGCAAACAAGTGGCTGTCAGGATACAGTTTGCTTTGCACAGATCTCTTAAGAGGCATCCTCAACTCCCACTGGAATTACCCAAAACTAAGGCCTCTTGGCTCCTTGCAGCCACACTGATCAAACACCTGTTTTCACAGGTCACTTACATACAAACATGCCTACACAAGCTTAAGTCTAACAAAATCTATCACAAAATTGTAGGTAACGACAATTACCACATACAAACAGAGACTGACAAGACAAAGATTTTTTTCCTTGTTTTAGTTGATAATTTAGGAAACTTACTTTAAGTGATCCATTGGCATATTAAATAGATGAATGACTAATAACAAAGATTTTCACTTAAGAAAACACCCATATACCAATTCCCATTGCAAATTAGTCACTCAAGTGGCATTCAGCAGAGTAATCCCCCCAAATTCAAAACCCCACAGCAACCCCAAATTATCTGTGTTTATTGATTCACAATTCTGTGCTTAGAACACATTCCTCCTGTAGACATAAAATCTATTTCTAGCTATTTTCAATGACTGTTTAGACTGAGGCGAATTCTTTCAGCTAACATACATCTTCAAAAACTTATAAAGGACAGCATCTGAAGTACAGCAGCTCAGAAACAAGTAGAAAGGAAATTAATTAGGGGCTGGTACAGCCGCTTAATTAGCGCAGTACTTTCCATAATCATACAGGAAGTCTGAGTTCACTGGCAGATCCCAGGTTCTTGCCCTCTAGTCACATAAGGGGAGGAACACTGCCGTGGCACTGTATTTAATCCGACAGCTCTGAAAGGGGAGACATTCAGACTGTAAACAGAGCTCAGGGCCCATGTTTGCCACCGGATCAAGCAGCTGCACCGTGGAATCGGCCCCGCTCCTCTGCTTCCCTCTGAGAGGGCTCTGACCCCAGTGGGCAGACTGGCACCCCCCCGAGCTTCAGCAGGGCAGATCAGAGAGGGAGAGAGGACCTACAGATTTTAGCACTGGCTTCAGAGAGGTCTGAGAGAAGAGAGAAACTTTTGGAACATATGTATTTAATGTAGTGAAAATACAGGCATTCAAGGTAGTATTAAAATAAAACAAAGAAAAAGCAAAACACACCTACATGTGCATACATCAAAAACCACGCTGTCACAGCACCTGAAGGATCTAAATGTCAAAGTGAACTTTTCCCTGGTCAAAGGAGAAATGGTAGCACTGCAGCCATGTGGTTGTGAAAACCAATAATATATGTGCAAAACAAAGAAATAGTATTCCACTGCTATGTTTTTAATGACAAAAGCAGGGAACTGTTGCTCACAGGATGCTAAAGACTGAAACTCTGCCCTTACATCATGCCAAAAGGTAGGATTACACAACTGAGAACTATTGTAAAATGAGGGAATTTAATTATTTTACCTCTCAAATGCGAAGTGCTGCACACTTTCTGCATCTCTCTCTGCTAATCTAAAGGAGCGAACAGGCCTGGGCTGTAAGCAGAAGAGGGAGGCAGCTTGCGCATGTATCCAGTTTCCTTGTTCATATTCTTTTACATTTTTAATCACTTTCCTTTTAAGTCTGCTCTTAAAAACACCACAGAAGATACCATTTGTCTCCTCCATAGGAAAACGCATAAAGATGTTTTTGGCTTCTTTTCTGAAACTCTTTCTTTATTCACAAACACTCCAAGCCAAACCCTGAACTAAAACCAAGATGTTGGAAGTCACCACTTGCAAGCGTATTATAGACAGAGCTTTTGCTATAAAAGGTTGCCAGGAATTATTTATTGTTGACTGGCTACCACAAACATGAGAACAATACACATGTATCACATTTTACCATATCAAATTCTATCACATCAATATTATTAATGGGAGTATTCCTGAAGATGCTGCCTGCCTTCTCCATGACAACACACTCAAAACTTCAGGAAACAAGGAGCAAGATGGTTATGAATCACCCACTGTTGTAAAATCTCTCCTTGAAAATATATTCTGATCCCAGACATGTGACATGATGATGACCCTTAACTCTCATGCACCCAATAGATCAGCGCATTTGATGTGATCCATTAATATGAGAGTCTGGCATGAGTCCATATCTGTCACAAGCCCTAAAGCCCAATCAGCACTGTCTACACAAGGCAAGGGTTCAACCCTATGTTTTCATGATGTAGAAGGGGAAACTAACGTTTATATTCACCTTCTTCCCTGCAAATCTACAACATTCAACATTTCTGTCCTCCTGCTACCTTCTCAATTTCTCTTTGTCCTTATTTCAAAATCACTACTGATAAAAAGCAAAATATAACTCAAAGAATCTTAGGCACCAGTTTGGAGTAGGTTCTAGTCAGGTACATGTTTCCTTCGGAAATGAAAGATATACTTAGCATGATACAGAATCAGTCAGGACAGCAGCAAAACCTGAGCAGTACTACTGCAAACATACTAGAATGCTACCAAACCAGAAATAGCATACTTGAATTACCTGTATACAAATGAACCAAAAAACTGGATACTCAAAAATTACTATTTTGTATCAGAAGAGGCAAGATCAGAACAGAAAGAACTTCAGCGGATTTTCTTTCTCTTAAAGGTGCAGTGAAATGCCTGTGTTCCTGATATGACCTAGAAATCAGAAGGTAAGACAACTAGAACAACTAATTTATAATTTTATCACCAGGATGCTCCCTTTCTGACAGCCTGCACAATAAATAGCCTAAGAAACTGTTTGCTCTCTACCACAGGACAATGCCCACTTAACTACCATGTTTTAATCATGGACTCTACAGAACAGAGGTAAAACAATTCAAACTGTACCAAAGACAACCTTAACAGCACAGCTGCTTGCTTTAGAGCTCACTTAGGTGAGCACTTATGTCATTGCTAATTTTCACTTGGAAAATGTGATGCTCTTTTGCATTGACTGCTCTGTGATCTCAAACATCTTAGTCAAAAAGCAGACATCTGCATTGCAGGCATTTAATGAGACACCGCAGGGGCCCCAATATGCCACACTCAAAGCTCAACATCTGAGGAGGCAGCACCGTGCAGGGGATCAGCCCAGTGTAAACTAGGAATGGGCTCCGCTTCAGTCAAAGGCAGGAATTAAGCTCCTGTGTTACACCCATGATTTAGGGCTAAAAGCCCTGCACACTGATGCAGCTTCCTTTCCCCCTTCTTGTGCTCGAGCACATGACATTCTCCTTCTCGGATACATATAAGCTCTAGGGGAGTGTTTTTGCCCCTCTGCCAAAACAAGCAGAACGCTGCAGTTTCAGGATTTCAGTCCTAACAAGTGGACACCTATATAAAACACTCTAGCTCAGCACCTACTGATACTTCCTTCTGATCTGCAGACAAGCAAGTATTGATCAGATGAATTTCTCGATTGCCCTGACCTCCAGCAGATCTGTTCTTCTCACTCTCTGCTTATTCAAGTGACAGGTTTTCCACAGAGAAGCCTCCACACACCTCAGCCATCTTGAAACAATGTCTATGTTAAAATAATTTCTCACTTTCTCAAAAGTTGCAGTGGACAGTATCTGAGCTGTTCAAAAATAAAGCATGTTATTGCAGCACAGAATACTGCCAAGACTGAGTGTCACCACGGCATCAAGCACAGTGCTTAGCTGATATAGAATACAAAGTACATTTTACACTATTTTCCATTTAGTCTTGTTTCCTTATTGCAAAGGATATTTGTTTAATCTCCTGGAATCCTACCCATGCCATAATTATAAGTGACCTGATTCCGTGTTCCACACATTTTCTCTTTGCAGGCTATTGCTTGGCTTGTCTCCCCTAGAAATTTCTCATTGCAGTGCTTCTTTTTAAAAAAGGAGCTACAAATTGTCATTTAGGATCTGTAGATGTTTACAGCTGTGTGTAAGCAAAAGCATTTTGGAATAAAGCTGAATAAGCTCTTAAGTGCATAAAAAGGTTCATATTGCTTGGAAACACGAAATGAGAAAAGTATGCAAAGTGTTATTTAATACTGGGTCTCCAAAATATGTAGTAACATTAGTAGAACTTAAGCTTCTGATGGAAAATTTGGCTACCTAAGATATTCTGAAATGAGTAAATACAACAAAATAATGACAGTGTTGCTCTATTTGTCTCCTAGCTACGCCACTTAGCCCTTGCAAACAGTAAGATAGGTCATGAATCAGCCATGAGAACGGAAGGAGCCTCAAAACCAAGGGAAAATTAATCTTGAGACAGAACTAACAACTTCACAGCTAAAATCTGTCAAGAAACACTGAACAGATGAAGACTGCTCACTGCTCATGACAAGTTTGTGCAATGATCTATAATGAATACATGAAAAGATATTAAGCATTTGATGGAAATGAACCCAAATATCTTACTGGGAAGATAGCCAAGGGCCCAAATCATGGTAGCAGTGGTAAGGCACGGGAAGAGCAGGGACAGAGGGAAGGAAGAGAGAGAGAATTTCAAGGAGTTGAACTGATGGCTGAAAGAAAGAACACCGAATCAAAAAGTTCACTTTACAGTCAAGAAGTTCCCTTTACAGAAAATTAGCTCATCTGCCTATCTGTCATGGACACCATGCTGAAGCAAGCATTTTAGGCAACAGGCTGGAGGTCAGAGAGGGACACTGCTCATTTTCAAGGCTGGCACTGCCTACAAAAGAATATGAAGAATTAATTTTTCTATAGAGATTCAAGTGAAGAAATAAATTTTCCTTGCAAATTCGAAAGTCTGAATTTTTTTATGACGGAATCTTCTACAGAATGGATATAATATGGTTAACTATATGGTTAGGTTCAGAGCTGTATGAGAAGTGTGCTTGGTGGTCAGGTGAAATTACAAGATCAAAGTGAGTCCAGAAAGTCTGGAAACAAATGCTCTAGGGTATGAACAGCATTCCTCATCAGCTGCATGACAACCACAAGTCTGAATACATTACAGTGATGCCTCATGTGGTCACAGGTTTCATTCACAGAATCATCAGAGACTCACAGAATGGTTTGGGTTGAAAGACATTTAAAGATTCTTTAGTTCTAACCCACCTGTCTGGGGCAGGGACACCTTTGCACTAGACCAGTTTGCTCATCCAGTCTGGGCTTCAACACCTCCAGGAACGGACAACCACAGCTTCTCTGGGCAATCTGTGCCAGGGCTTCAGACCTTCACAGTAATGGGTTTCCTCCTGACACCTCTTTCAGTTTAAAACTATTACCCCATGTCCTCTCTCACTCCATGTCCTTGTAAAATTCCCTCTCCCCAGATCTCTTGTAGCCCCTTTAGGTACTGGAAGGTGCTATAAGATCTCCCTGGCGTCTTCTCTTCTCCAGGCTGAAGAAGTCCAGCTCTCTCAGCCTGTCTCGATAGGGAAACTGCTCCAGTTCCCTGCTCATCTTCATGGCCCTCTCTGGACTTGCTCCAATAGATCCACATCTTTCTTACTGTCCCTCTGTTGGGGGCCCCAGCAGCAGTTCAGTGCTTTGGTATGGCAAGAGAATATTGTGGTTTATGACATTTGTATTGATGAGGCATTTCTTAATACTTCAAGAGGTGCTATACAAGGATCAGGTTTTCTAACTCTTCTCTCACTCTAACCTGAACAGCTGCTAAGAGGTAGATAAAGGAGACATAATAAAACACAGACATAATTAGTTTGGGCACATTCCAGAATCAAATTAATACTTCCAAACTTTGGTCTGTACTTTACACTAAAAACAGAACTGCAAACAATTTACATATACTTGTAACTAAAAAATAGTGAAGACTTGAGCAGTAATTGTCAAAAAGTCTATAAGCCCTTCAGAAGAGTCATAAGCATACAGACGACTTGCTGGGAGTCCACAATAAACTTTAAATCATTTATTAACTATCCATTAATCATTAAGTGCTCATTAATTTTTCATGAGCATTCTCTTTAACAAAATCTATACCCAGGCTGTGAGTTTGAAAATTCCATAATTGTTTTTGAGAAGCTCCAATGTAAGGCTGGTTGGCAGCTCCTGTTACTCCTTCTCTGAGAAACCATGAGAGCCCAGACCACTGCCCTCAGCCTTCAGAAATCCATCCCCTGAGCTCAGAAACCCATTGCTGTGGAGCAATGAAAAGGGTTTAGCAATTTTTAATTTGGGATTTAGCTGAAGGGAAACAAAAAATCCAATTAACACTTTGCTCATGTGAGTCTGATTTTGTGAATGCTGAAGGATCACTGGGATGGTGGTTAAAGTACTTTTGACTAAATTACATTTTGTCCAAATACTATGCTCCATCAAAGCCAAAATATTTCTGAGATTTATCAGATCAAATGAGGTTTCACATGCTGTACTATTAAGACAGGCACTCTTTTACATCTCACCATGGAGAGAGGACAGTAAAAACGCCTTGATTGTGGGGACTGGAAAGAAGGGGATTTTGTTTGGAAAAAAATATTTGAAAGGTTTCATATTGGCTCCAGTATAGTATTAAAAATAAACGGAAACCCTTCAAAATCAGTTGACAAATGGAATTATGATCCTACAGGAAGCCTAGCCTGGGAAGTTGACATCAAGATTGGATTTGGAGAGTGAGGTGAGACAAAAGAGAAAGATTTAGCCTTTTCCTTTATCTAGGCATTGCTGCACATGCAATAAAAACAAATGGGACTCACAGCAGGTATTTAAGCAGCTATTTTGAGTATCATAATTTTGGAAAGATAGGGCTGTTAAAAACTGTATCCAAGTGGGGAATTTCTCAGGGCAGGGCCCAATGTTTTAAAAAGAGCTTAGCTCTAGTAACAGTGCTAACAGTTTTAAAATTCAACATACCTTTATAAATAAGAAATTAGCAGAAGACAGAAAAAGGATCATATTCCTACACCTCTGTCATGAAACATCAGGTAGATGCAGAGTCTCCTTATAGCCTCCTCAACAGAGTATGCCTGGGTCATTTTAATTATGCATGTGCTGCTGACAAGCTTGCTCTTTATGTCTTTATTGAAGATGACTAAACATAGTAAAAATTATTAATATGTTTGTATCTTATAGGACAAATCATGACTAATCAATTTAAACTATATAATTAAAGTGACATAAAATTAATCCTTCTGGTTATTCTACCCATTTTTATAGTCACATGCAGAAGATCATTTATATTCACAGCATTTCAACACGATGCAGAGGGTATTTTCATCTTACTTTTTCAATCATTTCTTCTCACAGTTGTGGAGACTGAGTCTAAATTCTGGTAGCTTACAGTGGCTAAATACAGGACACACAGTTCTACAGTTGAGCTAGTAAGAGGAGAGGAAAAGAACCCAGCTCTTTTTACAGAGCCTGCTTTGCCAATCCATACAGCAACTGTGTACATAACTTCAAATACTAAAAAAGACAGACTTCTGTGCTAATTAATGCTTAAAATACACCTAAACTTGGCACCAGCAGGAAGCAAATTCAAGTTTTACTAGACCAGATTTCCTATCTTGTTTCTACTCATCACCACTGGGCTGGTTTTGTCTAGCCCACACAAGGTTAATCTAGAGCTAATGATTTTGGATCACTAAATACCATTGAACTTAGGATGGCACCAAAGCAGGCTACATCACCACACTGGAAGCTCCAGCTGTCAATACCTGTCAAGTTTTTAATTCAAAGTAAATCTGCAGTAAGGTCTCTTGCTTCAAGGTTAGCCAGATAGATTTGTTGCAGTATTCTTTCTTCTTTCCTTTTTTTGTGAACAGTGAATCTTGCAAGCAATACAAGCATAACTACAGCAGTAAAACTGTTCACTTTGCCTGGAAAGCTGAAGTTGCAATACCTTGGCAGTACAAGCATTAAAAGGAACCTGAGGACAGCTTCCCCTGAGCAAAAAGGATTGATTTGTGGCTATAACTTCTGATTCACAACATTTTTGGAAATCATCAAGTGTTTCCGTTTTTTAGCTGTTTAGATAAGCAAGAGATTAAACATTTTCATCCTCTCTAGGCACCTTTGACATTATTGAAAATATTTTATGTACAGCTCTGTGCATTTGACTAGTCTGAGTAAGACAGGACATAGAGCAATTCAAATCTCTCTCCCCCATCCCCCAAAATAATTTGTTGTTTATTTTTCCCATCCTGTCTAAACATAGTAGGGAGGGGAAGAGCTGATGAATACAGAAACTTCCCATAACAGAACTAAAAACATCTGATCATCCTACAAACCAAGGTACAAGCTCATAGGACCCAACTATTTTCACAGTATCAGAGCCATCTGCACAGGGCTTTGCCTGCTTCAAGTGCTGCTGTAGAACAACCAGCTAAATGCACTGCCTGGTTCTTAACAGGTTAAACTGGGTGCAGAGATAAGTGGTGGTTCAGTTGTGTTAGAAAGTGGTCATTATGCCTGAAAAGCTGCCCAAAATTATGCATGAGTGGGAACAGGAAATGGTAAATGCAAGAAAGTACAGTGCATCACAGTCCTGTCATCCTGATCCTTTGCCATATCTGTGCTTGAGAGGGAAGCGTATAAAACTGCTTCAAAAACTGCTCAAACAGCCAGAAAAAACAAGGACAAACTACCTCAGTTGCTATTTCTCCAAACTACTGAGATTCACACAAATCAAGCAAGCCTCATACTGCCTGTAATAATAAAGTTATGAAGAAATTATTACAAATTCTATGTAGCCAAGAAAACTTGTATGTCAATTTTCACTCCTTACTTCCAAATTAAGCAAAATCATGAAAACTGTAATAAATTAAACCAAGTTTAGCCATAAAACACAACCCTGTGATGAACACATCATCCATTGTATTTAATCAGTGATTTTGCATGAGGTTGTGGTGCTGCAGGTAGATTACATTTGAGAAAAGAAGAATGAAATTTATGTGCTTACACGGTACCATATATAAATATTGCCAATTTATTTCTCTTATTCAACATCCTATCACCAGAGTCTCTTTCACCAGGTTATCTCAACTACGTCCTCTGAAACTGCAAATTCAAAGCCTGAATCTTGATTTAAATCATGTATTTAAAAACATTTTTAAGTACTTAACAACAGTTTCAGAAAAGGGAAATGAAAATGTTTACATATTTGTTCAAAGAAGATGAATTAACCAAACACATGCTCAGAGGTACCACATACATGAGGCTGCACACCGAGGTAGCATCAACTTTTAATGAAACAGCAGCTGATAATGTGCACATGGTATAGAATTCTTCAACATGTGGGCAGGGAATATCGTATCACAGTGGAAAAAAAGTGCAACTTTTTGCAAAATACAAAGAAAACCCTGGTTTTTTGTGAAAATGTTGGTGTTAGTTCCTAATAAAGGATCTCAACATAGTAATTATTACCTGATTCACACACTATGGAGCCTGGCTTCAGTTCCAACATCATGGTGATTATGGAGATGTCAGTGGAATACAGAATCTGTGTCCTGTGTGGAAGGTTCATGGTCCACAGTTCTGGAGTTGGATGAAGGATGAACACCCATCCTCCTTTACTGCAGGTCACCTTGGAGCCATACTTCTTGCCTATGAGGTCTGTGGAATGCCTGATGACCCCGTACTTAGTCTGTGTTACAGTGCCATGCTGGACTTTCACGGGAAACATGGACTCGTGGCCCAGGAACACAATAGCTGTGTCACCATCTTTTATTGTATCTCCATACTCAACAAAACTCATGGTGACAATCTTGTAGTTGGCTGATGATTGTCCCCTGGAGAAGAATAAATATGTCAGGAGAGTTTCACAGGACCCTGACGGAGCAGAACCTACAGACATAAAAGCAAGTAATTTTATTTTCTCCAATACAGAACAAAACCACACTGTGCAAATAGGATGCTAGCAAGAGAGCTCCAGGAAATTCAGGGACCTGCTGTCTGCTGTACTCTTGATCCAATTACATCAATGTAAGGATCCCACGGGTTTGAAAATAACAAGTATTTTTCTTGGTTTATGGTACATATTAAAGAAACATCAGGAAATACATTATAATTTATTCAGCCTGCTCCACAGTGCTACTGCAGGTTAGTACCAATTTCAGCACCCTGTTCAATTACAGTTCCTGAGCACTCAGAGCATGCTATTAAGTTGTAATTTCTATTCCCATCTTCTTGCTTGGTGTTTTACAACATAAAGACATTCTGCCACTTGCCTGTACCTCAATCACCAGCCATTAGGACCACTAACAAAAGTATACTTGAGAATTTTCCAAATGAACGTTTAGAGATAGGCTAAGGGCATTAATTTATGCATAAACTCGACTAACTACATGCAAAAAAAAAAATAATATTGTGGCCTTTAATTTGCCATTTGGGGTGCAAAGTAATTGTCTGGGAAGTGATCTCTGCTCCAGCTAAATGTAAACAACCATTTGCAAGCTAATGCCAACAGTTGACTCACTTCAGCCCCATGGTCTCAGAGCTGTTTTAGAGAATTAAAATTAAATTTTGATGGCTTTGAGAAGACAATCTAGAAATCAGAAGGCAATGAAACCTGACATTGCCTTTCAGATAAAGCAGCTAACTGTCTAAGCTGCAGGTTGATCAGTTCATGCATGAATTGTTTAATGAAGTTCTAGGGATCCCAAAGTTGGAAATTAAAGCCTCACTCCTCACACGTGGAGCCCGCCCAGTGCCTCCTTCCACCTTGCTTTGAAAGTCAAATTTCTGATAGTACACCACCCCTGGCAGAATTAAAAGCGGTGTTACTTTTACTTTCAGAATAATTACTGAATTACAGCACTTTTGTGTTGAATGTTTAAGAGTCTGGTCCTGCTTCATCATTTTAATTAAAAACCTTCAGTTCTCAAAGTGTAGTCTGGTGTCTGTAGTCTGGTGCCTGCCTGGAACTCCATGTAGCTCAATTTGCTGTTAAGCAGCTAGATTTATAATTTTTTCACTTCAGTCACTGAGGTTGATAAACAGATGTGCTTGTGGCTGAAACTTCCAAAGCATATGACATGCTTATTGCATAAGATGTTCAGATGCCAAGGCAGAAGAGGCTTGTCTGGACATCTGATGAAATAGTAAGAAGGGCATCCCATGAATTCAGAAATCTATACATAAAGGACATTGTGATGAACAAATGCTGTCTTCTATAGCTTGCACCTTATGATTATGTTGATGTCGTCATCTTTCATAAATGACACTTACAGTTCTCATTCCAGATACTTTCAATGCAGTGCAGTTTTCAGCTCTCACAAGTGTTATTTGAAAGGACCTCGAAGGGAATCCATTTCTTTCACAGTATTTACTGCAGTTACATCCACGTGCAAAAGAATCCTGTAGCAAGCCTGTAGGAATGAGCTAATTTCTCTCCCTTCGATTACACCAACTGGCTCCCAGGTTCCTTGCCTTTCTTTGAGCCACTACGCTTAACACAGCTAATAGTCACAGCAGTGAATCACAGAATCATCAAGGCCGGAAGGGACCTGCAAGATCATCAGGTCCGTCCATGTCAGTGCATACTGACATCTCAAGTGACACCTCTCTGTCTCAGACCTTACCTGCCACATTACATCCATACATTCGGGGTAAAATTTGTGTCTGTGAGAAATTTTGGAAGTTTCTTTGCGTCGCCCCCTTGTCAAGGAGCGCAGTGATCTACAACCACTTCCAGTATTTCCCATTCCCTGAAAGTGCAGAGGTTCTGTTAGATTTTTCCCGCGGGCTGCACACAGGGGATTGCTGCAGCACTGCTGTTCCCACACGGTGTGGGGGGAATGGCGGTGAGGGGATGGCAGTGGAGGGAATCTGAGGCGGTGCCCCCCCGACACGGGGTCAGGAATTTTCTCTGGGTTTGCTGTGGCTTCAGAGACCTAAACCCAACGCCTCAGGTGATCCCTCAAGCCTCACAAATAAAACCACTAACGTGATTCTGTGTTCCCTTCAATCACAACCCAGGCACACATCTCTCCTCTCTGACCAGCTCCCAGAGGGACCTGGCAGGCTGCCCCTTCCATCTTCTGAAGCCTGGCTGCTTGGCACGGGGGCAGGGGAACCTCCCGCAGACGAGGCAGGCACAGCCCCCTCCCCGCCCAGGCACATGCATCTCCGCTCCCGCTCAGAGATGGCCCCGGTGCCAGGGCTCCCCTCAGCCCACTTCCGTAGCCCGAGGGCGGTAATGCGGGCTCCTGCATCCCAGCAGCGCATCAGTCCGTCCCAGCGGACTCGGCAACCTGCGGGCAGGTGAGAAGCACGAACTGGACAGGGAAGGGATGAGAGGCGGCTTTCGCCTACGGGAGACCAGCGTTAACCCGTAACAGCCCCGGGCGGCGGCTCCGCCGGAGATGAACGCCCTCGCCCCAGCGCCCCGCGTCTGCCACCGGTTCTTCCCGTGCCCCGAGCCGTTTACCTCCCCAGGCCCGGCCCGGCCCGGCCCGGCCCGGCTCTCCTCACACGCGGAGCCCGCCCAGCTCCTCCTTCCGCCTCGGTCGCAGGCTGCTGACGCTCCCGCCGCCTCCGCCCCCTCCAGCCCTGCCTGGAGTCGGGGAGTCTCCGCCGTATGTGCCCGGTGCGGTCTGACCTAGTTCCTGCAGCCCTCCTGAGGTATCTCTCAGCCCGTCATGCCCACAGCTCCATCGAGGCGCCTGTTCCCTTCAGCCCACCATGCCCACAATCCAATCGACACATCCATCCATCCCCCTCAGCACACCCGTCCCTCAGCCCCATCGAGGTGGCTGTCACCGGGCAGTTCCCTGCTCCTGCCTCGGGCAGCTGCCCTGTCACTGAAACTTGAGGGGTCCCAGTGGGTCACTGTGACAAGCCACGATGGGGACTGATAGCCCCAGCGGGAACTTGGCGTTCATCACCCGTTGAATGTGTGGGGTGTCTCCCGGTGCTGGTGTCTCGCCAGCAGGGCTGAAGCCCTTTCCCCAGGGAATGACCCTGCCTTTGCCACTGGCAGACCTGGGCCTTGCCTCCAGGACCCAGGCAGCCAACTTCCAGAAAGTTCCACATGCCCTTCCCCCAGGGCAGCCTCAGGGAAAGGCAGCTCGAGGCCAACCAAGCTCTTCACAGGGGTTTCATAAGGCTGCAGGAGAAACCACACTGTGGGCTCAGAAGCAGCAGAATTGTTATCTAACCCCCTAACAGGATGGTACTAACTCCTACTTCTGTCTCGTGTTTAGGATTGAAGTGATGTGGAGAGCCCTGCCTGCCCTGGTGGTACGGGGGCTGTAGTCAGGAGGCAAGGAGGAGCAAAGGAGGAGAATATTGCCTCATCTTCTGCTCACAACAAGCCCATGCCACCTGGCATGGGAGCGGTAATGGGCATAGCAGGGAGCAAGTGAATCACCCTGGACGTGCAGGTAGTGTTCCCAGCTAAATCAGATAATGAACGCTCTGTACTGTGCTGCATTCACCAGTAACCTGTAATACACAATAATGGAGAAAAAGTCATCCTTTCACAATCACAAACCCAGTAACAGAGAGCTGTTTAGATGATGATCTGTGATTTTTTAAATGAATGTGGTTCCACCAAGTATAAGGGATTTTTTACCATTACCTTCAGTGAGAACATATTTTTTGTTATGGTGCTGACCTGCCCATAGCATAATTGCAGTAGTCTTTGTTAGTTATGAAACTCTTCTCCATCTAATCTAAACATAATGTATGCAGTTTCAGAGGTTTCTTAAACTGCAAACTCCTACTCAGCTGTTTTCCTGACTGGCAATCATGGCTCTACTGTGCCTTTATATTTGCACCCACTGTTGTTTAATTTTCTGTCATTTTTAGTGTCATTGGTTATATTTGTCATTGTTTATGTTCTCATGTCCTTTCTTTCCCATGATGGGCTGCTGTTCAGATCACTGTGGGCCTGACTGTGTGCAAGATTGAGACTCAGCAACTCCTCATTTCCACAGGCACTCAGCTCACTGGAAACAATCAGTAATTTTCAACAGACTGCCTAAGCAGTGAGAAAAAATACACTAAGGATAATAACTAGGCAAATGCATTTTAAGTGATAAATGGGAAGAGAAGTTTCATTTGACAAGTTAAGCAGATGGAGCTATGGCCAATTTCTTTAATCTACTGCTACATGAGTGTTATGTTTAATTTTCAAGTGGTGTTTAGTTGTAGATTAGGAATTGGAAACAATTCAGTTTTTTCACAGCAGACTACTTTCTCTTGCTGTTTCCTAATTTGGAATATTATTCTGTGTTTCCAAGATGATGTTTATGCCCTAATTCTTCAGATTCATATTACGTTCACGCAAGAAATTTCAGAAGACACATTCACTAGCTAACACCCATCTCCTCTTGCACTTGTATACCACACAACATTTATAATTAAGCCTCTTAGGAAGTTAGCTGCATGGCCCATGATTAACTTCCCTTAATTCTTCATTGTTAAAGCTCAGGGCAAAGACCTCTGGAGTAATCAGCCCACCTTTCCAACCGGAAATGTAGCATATAAATCAGTATTCACTAAGATACCATCCCAGCATGGAAAGTGAGTATTGGTGCCTTTATCACTGCTAAACAGGCCATACAGGCTTATCCAAAGCAGTGTTTCCCAGCAGATGAGGCAGATAAAGCAGGTGATCAGAGGCTGTTGACACAGGGCACAGCATCTGTAATTAAGTCACAAGGGAAGCTGGCACGGAATGCTGTGACAAAGATAGGATCCAATTTACACACAGCTTTCAGCAAATCTTAAAATGCTGTCTGAGTAAAACCCAGCCACTTCTGACTTACTGCATGCTAGGAATTTGTCATATAGTGGTGAGAAAAGGGGGGTAGAGGGTGCATTGTTTATCAAACATGTAAATTTGATATATTTTAGTGATTTTATGTTCTTGACTCTCCTTCCATGTCACCCAGGTGCTGTGAAGAAAAGGTGTGTTTGTGTTGGAAGTGCTGTAATGTGTGGCACACTGAGACTTCTACCTGTTTATCACGACTGGTATTCCCTGTTCTGCAAGACTGGGAGAAAAAGAGCATATCGAATCAAACGGATTCTTGGATTTTGGATCTTGAGGTGACCTTGACTCCACAAATCTCCAGAACAATTAAATTACAGAACAGTTGATTGCTTCTTTGTTTGTGTGGCAATAGATTATGGAATAAGATAAAAGAAGCCTTCAGAACCTACCCTGATTGGCTTTTTTTTTTGTGTGTGTTCTTATTGTGGAGAACACCACCACAAAAATATGCCGTAATGTAAGAAAATGGTTTTAGTATATTTCTGTTTCAAATTAGGAATAAAATATTCATGTTTTACATAAAAAATCCACAATCAGAATTATATTTGCAGTTGAGGTAATCCAGTGATATTACATTTATATTGTAATTTATTGAGGACTCTAGGTACAATTTTACACTTAAAATCTTTTAATGCTTGTTTAGCCATGCATTATTTGCAACTTACACTAATCTGAAGCATGAGCATTGTGTGAAACTATTAGTGTGTAGGGAAAGATTTTGTGAGGTTAAAAGTGCAGAGGAGACCTAGAGAGAGGATTTGTTCTTTGATCCGGAAGCTGAGACTGGACTTGCACAGATGCTGAGCCTTTGGCTTCTCCTGGAGATCTGTATACTCAGCATCTCAGTCTACCAGACCTGGAATAACTCAGAAATCTGGATAGCAGCCAAACATAGCACATTTTTATTTGAAGCAGTCTAGGCTTTTTACTTTGCAATGATTTCCTCTATATGTGTATTATTATTTTTAAGCCCTAAGCAGTTCTGTAAAGTGCACATGCTTCTTGTTGTTAGGGTGAGGGTACTGGTCATGGTGCTGAAAGGATTGTGGTGGGGAAAGAGTTTCAGGTGATGTCTCCTGACATTCACAGCTCATGTAAAGGAAAGCAGCTCTGGGACTCAGATCTGCAATCTCATGGATAAGCACAGTCTGTTTGGACAGGAGGATAAACATGGGTTCTGCTGTGAGAAACACGTCAGAGAAAGATAAATATACCATTATGTAAAGGTGAAAGTCAAATCAAGATGCTCATTCACATTGTTAACATATTATTATTTCTGAAAACGGCAGGATTCTCAGCTGCATCTTAGCGTTGGGACAAACCTGCTTATTCCTACAAAAAGACCCCAGTGGAAGTCACTATTTTCGTGAATTTCAGGTGAGCTTTAGATGGGTCAGATCCCAGAGTTCCTGTGCCTGTCTTTAGCAGGAAATCACCCTCTCTCCAATAAAAGCTGAAGACTTTTTTTTTTTTTTTTGGCACATGACAAGAGCAGAGGATTCACTGCGATTTACACAAGCACCCTACTTCCTTTCAAATCAAACTGTAAAACGAGCCCACGGTTTCACAGGTGTTGGAGGCGAGGTGCAGGTCCTCCCTCTGCAGAGCCAGGCTGCCGGGGGCTGGGCGCCACATCCGCAGCAGCTTCAGAGCTTTCTGCCAGCTCGGGGGCACTTGCCACTCACACGGCTCACGGCACGGCCAGTCCACACACTACATAACCCTCATTTTGGGGTGACACATTACAGACCTGTGTTTGAACCCTGTACCAAGGTGTTAGCAAAGGTGTGAAGCCTACAACCAGCCGTGTTGGTGTGCGATGGCACTCCTTGGCCGGTGGCACACAAGGCGAATTCCTGCCCTACGCTCGCAGCACCGGACAGCGCCGGGGCCGGCTCAACGCCGTGAGAGCTCCCCGGGGCGTCCCTCTACCCCCAACCCACCTCCCCGACGCCGAGCAAAATGGCGGCAAGCGAGGGCCGGGCCGGCGGCGCAACGCCTGACCCGCCCGCCGCCGCGCGACCCAATGGAATGAATGGGCTATAAATAACGGCCAATGAGGCGCGGGCTTGTGCTCTATATAAAAGACGTGCGGCGGGGCTGTTGGTGCTTCACTCGGATTTGGGCAGTACAGTGCGCGGAGTGGCGCGGAGATTGTTCCCGTAGCTGTGAAGCCCGCGGTAAGTCCCGGGGCAGCCGAGCTGTTCTGCAGCCTTAAAACAAAGGATCGTAATGTTTTCCCTTTTTGTTTTTCCTTTTTTTTTTTTTCCCTTCCCCCGCTGTGCGGGGTGGAGCCGGTCCGGCTGAGGAGGGGTGGCACGGGGCAGGGGCGCAGCCGGGGCGGGGGTTGCGGGGTGCGGCGCAGGTGCTCGCCGGGCTGGTTGGGCTCTAAAACCAGATTAACCCGGTATTTAGCAGGGTAGTTACATATGGTCACCCCGTCCAGGTCCCCTGAGGGAGCCGTCTGTTGTGTAAGGGCTTGTTGGATGCTGCCCTTCCCTCCACGGTTGGGGAGCAGCCGAGGGTCCGCGGACGCGGAGGGCGCCGTCGCTCCTCGGGAGCCCATCGCCTTTCAGCGGCGAGAGGAGGCGCGGCCGCGCACCGAGGGTGCAGCGGTGCCGCCTCGCTGACCTGTCGGCCGGCCCGGGGTCCCGGCGGGGCCGAGCACCCCCCGGCTCGGGGCGGCCCCGCCGCTCCCCCTGCCCCGGAGCCGCGCGCGGTCTGCCCGGTGCTGCAACCGCCGCTCCGCGCGACCTTGGGCGCGTCCCCTCACCCGGGCGGTGCCCCGGGAGCCGGGAGAGCTTGGAGAGCCGGCACCAGCGGCCGGCATGGTGGGGACGGGGCAGGGCTGGTGGAGGTGAAGAACTTCTTTTCTTTCCTCTTTCTTGGCGCTTGTGGCAGGTGGTATAGCAGCAAAGATGTGAAAGGCGCGGGTGGAACGTGAGCCAAGGTGACCTTTTGGGTGCCTGGCGTTCCCCCGGGCGGTCCGGAGGCTGCCAAGCCCCCAGTGATAGGCTTCCCATCTTTCTCCCCTAGTGACTGCGGTAGGGTCAGCCATGCCCTTCTCAAACAGCCACAACCTCCTGAAGATGAAGCACAAGCCTGAGGATGAGTACCCTGACCTGAAAGCTCACAACAATCACATGGCTAAGGTGCTGACCCCGGACCTGTACCAGAAATTGAGGGATAAACAGACTCCCAGTGGATTTACCCTGGATGATTGCATCCAGACTGGGGTTGACAACCCAGGTAATGGGATTGTTAGGTCTGCATAATGATCTGTTCTCCCTCCTGACTGGAAGTGCTTCTTGACAATGGTACCCAAAGTTCTCAAGCTACTGAGGGACAAATCTTCTAAAGCATTGAGAGACTGCTCTAAAAGCATGGCTCTGTTAGGAGGCCATGTTTCCATCAAGCTGTGTTCCATGCTGTGATCTGACATATCAATTCCCAGACACTTCAATTATGTAACTGCTCTGCTAAATACTTTGAATCTGAAGAGAAAAAAAAAAATCAAACCAAATGCATTCTAATTATAACTCATCTGGGGGGGGGCGGGGGAAAAGTCGTTTTATCTGGCTGTCCTGGTCTATTCCTATTCCAGATTGGTTTTGTGATGTTCTCTAGCACTTCTATGAAAAAGGGGGAGCAGATGTGCTTACATGTTAACATTACAGTATTTATTTTTACTCTAGCAATATCAAAATGGCCCAACTAAATAATCAGAGACTGCCTCCTGATGAGGAGTACCCGGACCTGAGCACCCACAACAACCACATGGCCAAAGTTCTAACCCTGGATTTGTACAAGAAACTGAGAGACAGAGTCACGCCCAGTGGCTTCACCCTGGATGATGTCATTCAGACTGGGGTTGATAATCCTGGTAAAATGCATTGAGAATATTCTGTGTGAACCAGCTGAAGTAACTGGTGCTTTTGAATATGGTGACTTAAAACTAATTTTGTGGAGGTGGTATTTATAAGCAGACTACAGAAATGTAGCTCTGTAGCAGAAGGAGCAAAAAGCAAAGCATGCTTGCTTGCAGCAAAGCATGATTGTTTAGACATAAAGTTCTATGCAGTGGTCTAAATTAGCTAGTGAAATTAGATGTGCTGTGCAAATTTGTCCTAAACCAAGCTTGACAGATGAGCATGGTTTAATGACAACAGCTATGAGTTTCCATAGCACTGCATTTGGCTAACTGGGTGAAGTGTAAAATGTAGGGTCTCTCCAAAATGTTTCTATGTAAGAATGAATTTCTAAGTGACTAGACTTGCCACTAAAGAACTTGCCTGGTTAGTGCTGCACTGGAATACAGCCAAATGTCGCCCAAACTTAGCTCTTCTGACTTTATTGCCACTCCAGGCCATCCCTTCATAATGACAGTAGGATGCGTGGCTGGTGATGAAGAATCCTATGAAGTGTTCAAGGAGCTCTTTGATCCAGTTATTGAAGACAGGCATGGTGGCTACAAACCAAGTGATCAGCACAAGACCGACCTGAATGCTGATAACCTGCAGGTATAAAGTTTTGATCGGTTACAGATTATTGGTCTGAGGACTCTGAAGTTGTTGGCAGCTGCCTAAACTGGTTGCTCAGGCTCTGCCCCCTCACTTCCACAGAGCATGGACACTTGGGCTGTGGGTCTGGTGCGATCAGCCTGAAGAGCTGGGATGTCAGTGACTGGGTACAGCCAGACACTTTGTGTGCAGCAGGAGCGTTTTTCGGGTGCTGCTGCGGCGTGGGTTGTGCCAAACACCTTCAATGTGTATTTCCATGAGCTGTGGGCTCTAACAGTCAAACTAAACAACACTGTCCTGGGAGTCAAGGACTATCATAAAATTTAAATACGTTGTTCTGTCTGATCTTGGCTCTTAATTACCAGACGATGGTGTCATGATGTTGAATAAATATTTTTACAGCTAGGAGTAAGGATTCTTAATCATAGCTTTTAAATGTTACTGTAAACTAAACTCTGGGAGTTCCTAACACCATGTTGATTGGCTAGCCATAATTCATATTGAAAATAAGAGAATTGGGAGAACAGTAATGAATAATTCTCATTTGCGTACCTAAAGAAGGTTTTACCTCATGTTGATAGCTCTAGGTTGCAAATCTGTAAGGGGTAACAGAAGCCCAGACCACAGTCTGAAATGGACATGAAACCAGTGTTCTGGTGATATCCCTGTCTTCTAGGACTACTCAGTAGCTGTAGCCTTGGCCTCAGAGCAGGAGTTGTGTTACACAGATACTTGATGTAATGGTGAAGAAAATAGCCCTGAAGTGAGGCAGTGCCTTACAGGCCAGGCAGTGAATACCTCAGGTGTAAAGTGCATTCTTAAATGCATGGGGGCTACATGTGTTTAGAGAAGGTATCTTGGTAACAGGGTTGTACTTGCTGATTTCTTCATCTTGTAGGGAGGTGATGACCTGGATCCCAATTACGTGCTAAGTTCCCGTGTCAGAACTGGCAGAAGCATCCGTGGGTTCTGCCTTCCCCCGCACTGCAGCCGAGGAGAGAGGCGGGCTATCGAGAAGCTCTCTGTGGAAGGTAAAGTGTCAACTGGGTGCATCAGGGACACAGTGCTGTCCTTTGCGCAAGTGGTGTTCTTTGCAGTGTGAAAATGGAGGCACTTGGCAAAAGCCACCTCCCTGGAGACTCAGTCTGAACATGGAGGAGCTTTCCCTGGAAAAGGCTCATTGCATTAGAGCTGCCTCAGCATTGCAGCTTGTAGCTGAGAGCAAGGGCACAGAGGGAAGTTGGACTGCATTAAGTTGACCTCTGCTGATCTCAAAAGCTTCTGTCTGTGTGTGTGGGGAAAGAGGTTGGTTCATCAGGGCTCAAACCTGAAATGTAACAGGTATGTAGCAACTACAGGGCTTGAGTCATGGGGCGCAGTGTTTTGTGGCTGCTTTTAATTGACTTTCATTAGTGTTCAGTTTGCTTAGAGATGTAGTCTTGTTCCAAATCTGCAGCTGACTAGGATAAGCCCTGGTTTTCAGTGAAACTCTTCAGCTGGTTTGGGGTTTTTTTTGGGGTTTTTTTTGGGTTTTTTTCCTATTGCCTCCTAGTGCTCAAGGTGCAGTTCTGGAGACTAAGAGTGTAGTTGTTTCAAAACCTCTCAAGGGCAGAGTAGCAGTCCTTGACTAGAATAATACTGCTTGTTACATTAATAACCTTGGTTCTCCTTGGAAGAAAAGCAGTCTCGGTTTGCACAGTTCAGCAGCAGTAATGATTCTATACTGCATGTAAAGGGAACAAGGGTTACTTGTGTAAACCTGGAAGGTGCAGACAATCATCTGATACTGCCTCAAGTTCTGTACTGCCACAAGGGCATTGCCATTGCAGATGAAAGCAAAGGAGGAACCAGACCCAGGAGATCAAACATTGCCATACTTTGTGTGTGGTCTCCAAAGTGCTGGGAAAGTCTAGCACCTTCAGTCCTATTCTGAAAGAGCCTCTCTCTTTCAGCTCTGGGTAGTCTGGATGGTGATCTCAAGGGGAAGTACTATGCTCTGAGGAACATGACTGATGCAGAGCAGCAGCAGCTGATTGATGACCACTTCTTGTTTGACAAGCCAGTTTCTCCTCTTCTGTTGGCATCTGGGATGGCACGAGACTGGCCTGATGCCAGGGGTATCTGGTGAGTATGTTTGAGGAAGCAGTCATAGAAGTCAAGAAAAGTCTTGCAGTTTTGGTGGTGGCTTGTGCCATTGGGCAAAATAGTAGCTTCTCACCTTGTTTTACTCTATCTGATGAGAAACTTCTATGGGAGAGGTTGCAGTTAATCAGCAACATTTGAACAAGTGTTCTTATGCTGGTAAGAACAAGCCAGCTTGGCTAGCCCAGAACCAGAGCCTGCATGGGTTAGTGAACCACCATACAAAACCTGAGTCAGCTTATGGAAGTAGATCACTTGTAAAGGAGCAGATGTGCCTCTACAGTCGGCTCTTCCCACAAGAGAGTAACTTATGGTACAAATTGTAGCATTGTCTTGGCTCAGAGTCTGTCCTGGATGCAGTTACTCTCTTGTAGTCTCTTCACTTCGGCTGGCAGAAACTCACTGGTGCTGGACTAGTATGGCTTTATCTGCACTGGTGATGAGATCTCCCCCCTGTCCCCAGAGACTCAGTGACAGCAGTTGACTGATGCAGAGGTGTGGAATAGAAGGACTCTGCTTGTTTTCAATGTAGGTCACCTACATAGAACTGCATCTCAGGAGCTTCTGCAGCATAATTAACTTGCTCCCTTGTAAGCTAAGGGCTAGGTTTTTATCAACAGGAACGCTCCAATCTTATTACTGCAGCTGTTTCAGTGCAACCCAGAGGAAGCATGCTTTGTTTCTGTAGGTCACCTTTAAGATTGCATCATCTACCTGCAGATTGCCAGCACCAGATAGCGCTGTCATCTGAGCATGACTAATCTACAGACTTGAAGTGTAATGTCTCAGTGTTGTCTGCATAAATAACTTTCCTCGGGTACTAGCTAATTTTTGATCCTAATCAAGTTCAGAAATTACCAGCGTGATAAACACTGTTGATAGTACTTGCTGTCAGCTGCAAGCTGGGACAGGAGGAGCTCATTGTTCAGAGGATTTTTATATAGCATCACTGAAGAGCCCTGATCTGAAATTCATAGTGAAAGTAAGATACAAAGTGCGGTTTGACAGAATCTGACAAAATACTGCCAAAAAGGCTTGTTACGCATGTCATTATGAACATTATTGTACAGGACTCCCTCAAAGTCTGCTGATCACCTTCCTGCAAATTGCTGAGCAGAAATAGCTTAATTTGTAAACTGGAGCCACAAGTGAGCTAGGGGAATTGAGGATGTTTTAAGTTTTGATACTGTAAGACTAGGTAATGCCATGTTATTACTCACTCTGTAAAGGCCAATTCAAATTACTTCTTGAAAAGAGCAGGGTAACAACTACCAGCTTAACTCAAGTCCTGCGTGGGCAAAAGAATGAAGATCAATCTTGTTGAAGCAGATAAGTGAGCCTCTTGAACTAAAAACTGCAGTGATGAGCAGTTTCGGTCTGTCTTCAAAATGTGAGGTGGGAAAGACAGCAAATGGTTGCTTTGTCTCCTAGGCACAATGATAACAAGACTTTCCTTGTTTGGATCAATGAGGAGGATCACCTTAGAGTTATTTCCATGCAGAAAGGTGGCAACATGAAGGAAGTATTTACCCGTTTCTGTACTGGACTAACAAAGGTAAATCACTATTGTCTGGGCTGTAGGTTCAAATGCCACATGATTCTCTGGCTAGATCTGAGAACATAGTTTTCAAGCCCCCTCTAGAGTCCTCCATGGTTGTGTTTTGTAGCCTGGATCTCTGGGAACACCCTGATGAAATCCAGAGCTGTGAGGGCTCCAAAACAGGTGTTTTAGCAAAAAGCCTTGTGGCTGTGTAATCTAGAATATGTTTGATGTGGCAACACCCTTAACCAAATGTCTCAACTGTATTTTAAAGAAATTCTACATAGTTTGCTAAAGCTTTGAGACACCTGGGGGGGGGAAGAGAAATTACTTGACTGTGCAAAGCTGGACTGAAGCTTTTAGGTTTGATGCTGTTCTCTACTTCTAGTCTTGATATGAGCTTGGGTTTTGCCAGTCCCTTTCCTGATCCTGAGATGTGCCAGCTTGACATGTATTAAATCTGGCTTCCCAACAGATAGTGACATCTAAAAATGTAGCATTTAAACTTAGCCTGTCTCACTACTAGGAGCAAGATGAAGGCCTTAAAAGCCCCTTGTTGGTGACCACTTTTTCCATTGGAGGGACTTATGCAGCTGAAATAGCTGTTCTGAGTGTTGTGGCTGTTGCTGCGCAACTGAAGCTGCACTAATGGATGTCCTACAGTCGTAAGGCAGAGAACAATCTCTAAACATTCATTCTTTCTATTTATAGATAGAAAGTCTCTTCAAGGCCAAAAACTATGAGTTCATGTGGAATCCCCACTTGGGTTACATCCTGACCTGCCCATCCAACCTTGGAACAGGACTCCGTGCTGGCGTGCACATCAAGATCCCACACCTTGGGAAACATGAGAAATTTGGAGAAGTCCTCAAGAGACTTCGGCTGCAGAAACGAGGCACAGGTGAGTTGATGACACTGATGGGCTGAGTCAGTATGCCTTAAGACACCAGCAAGAGCCTGGTTGTGGCCAGAGCCATCTCTTGGTTCACAGTCAGTGCCTGTCACACCATCCAAAAGGTACCCTTGTAAAGCACATGGAGAGAAAAAAGTTTTCAAATTGTATATTGGAGGAGTTGAGGATGCCAGTGCTCTGCTTAGTATGTACTGTGCTGGCTCTCTAGTTAATGTCATGTGTGTCATTCTGAGCAGCAGATAAGGTGGACCTGCTGGCAGCTGTTCCTGTTGTAAGCAAGGGTGGGAATCCTGGTTTAAGCTATGGCTAGGAGATGGCTCCAGTGGGTACTTGTGACCTCAGGCTAGATTGCTCATGGGTGAGAAGGATAAAGAGCTGGCCTAGCTGCGTGTTCTGTGGTTCATGTTGGCAATCACACATGGCTTTATCTTCCTGCATGTCGGAGGAGGTGCCGGTGGCAGCTTGTAGAGAATGGTGCTGCTCTGGCCCTACCTCAAGCTAGTGAGGGAAGAAGGGCAGAGTCACCTGCTCTAGCTGAGGTCAATTTTGTAACTGAATCTCTTGCTGCAGGTGGTGTGGACACGGCTGCTGTTGGAGGAGTGTTTGATATCTCCAATGCTGATCGTCTTGGCTTCTCTGAGGTGGAGCTGGTGCAGATGGTGGTGGATGGAGTGAAGCTTCTCATTGAAATGGAGAAACGCCTTGAAAAAGGCCAGTCCATTGATGACCTCATGCCAGATCAGAAATAAAGCACTTTATTCTCATGCTTCCTAACTTATTGGATGAATAATAAAATGTCACTCCAATTCAAACCCTTGGGGTCAGAGCCCACTTAGTTACACTGTAGAGAAGTCTTCCATCCATCTGTGTTAGAGTTTATTTTTTTGATGGTTGAGATGTTGCTGAAAATGAAATAAACTATTGTTTGGTCTGAGATGTCTTAGATATGTTAACTGAATGTCTTTGAGATTTAAGTGACTTGGTTTTCATAGTTATGCTAGATGGTCTGGTTTTGTGTGCAAGCACATCTTCCTGGGTGCACTGCTGCAGACCAGCTGAGTTGAAATGTTGTTAAAGCAGTTTCAAAAGTTGAACCTTTTAACTTGACTGTAGTTGCTGTAAATTTGAGAACTAGTGTTAAACATGAGTCACTGCAAACATGCCCTACCTCCAAGGCTTTGACTTGTGCATCTGCTCATGCCAACTGTAAACTCTCATTATCCTGGGTACTGCAAGCCAAGCTGGCTCCTGTAAGGGAGGGGAGACAGGGCTGGGTGCAGAGGGCTGCTGCTCTTCTCAGATGGGCCCTCGGGGGTGCAGGGCAAGGCTTTGAGGTCCGACTACAGCCCATGGTATTACTGACCCTGAGCTGCTTTGTGGGGAGAAGGTTGCCTTCAATCTAGGGCTGTGCAGAGAGCCAGTATAGACAACCAGTTGGTCTTTTGAAGGTAAGGGGTGAGGTGAAACCTAGATTAATTCAGCCATGATTCTCTCTTAAGTCGTTTCAGCTCAGCCAGGGCAGGGATGGAGGGCTGGAAGCTGCTACTTACAGGAAAATACCAGCTAATTAGCTTTAGGGTTGGCCCCTGCACCAGTTGCCCCATGAACCTAAAACTGAGCAGTATAGTCAATTAAAACATGCTAAATAGTTATTTCCAAAATGGGCCTGGCTTGCAAGCTCAGGTAGTTCTCTGGGTCAAGATTGCATCAAGTAGGTCTTCTCCAGAATGGCTGTACATGTGTGCTTGCTGTATGGAAGCATCACATTACTAACATACAGGAGCAGCATTTTCCACATGCATTGCTAACTGGGAGCATCAGACCCTTGGGAAGAACAGCCCTTGCAGCTCATGCAGATGCACCTGCTCAACAGCTCTACCCACTGCTAAAACGCAGCTTTGATGGAGGGAGCGTGATGAGAGGTTGATGCTGAGCTTCTTGGCGTGCAGCTTTATATAGGTTTGCGTAGATAACTGAAGCTTTCTTTTGTAAAGGCTGTGATATTTTTGAGGCTGTGATTGCAGGCTGTCACTTAGCTGAAGAGATGATTCCAGCTGGGGTAAGCTCATTTAATTTTAGTGAGAAAAGGTTGAGTGAACATTTCAGGTAAGATTTTTTTTTTCTTCTTTTAATACAGCTTTGTATGTGTTTCAGAGTTAATTGGGTGGGGGAGAGGAGAGTGTATGTAACAGTTTTGTTCTGTACTGGGTGTTCCTGTGTTTGAGTTAATCAGCACAAGAGTTTTCTGTACAAAGCTTGTGAGAGCAGGGAAGAGAAAATGGTGCAAGAGACAACCGGTTGGTTCTGTATATTCTTTAGATCCCCCATGCTGTGCTTCATGTCACTGTTCACAGACGCTTGGCAAATAGCTGGTTTTGCTTCTTGTAATCAGAGAGTGTTCATTTAGTGGTGCCTCTCCTCAACACGGCGTCGTTACTGCGCTCACAGCAATTACCTAATGGAAGGAGTTGCCTGAAAACTTGTCTATTTTTTTCTAGCTATATCAGCTGGACTAATAAAAACATTTCTCTCTCTATGCATCTTGTTTCTCCTATGTTCCTAAGCCATCAGAGCTGTTAACATGTCTGCTTTCTGTTCCTGAGTCCCTGCAGTCTAAGACAGTACCTGTAGCTGGCTAAACAATTGTGCTCAAAGCAGCAAGCCAGTCTTTAATGCCTGCATCCAACTAGAAAATACTTCTTTTTAATTGGTTTTCTTTCCCACCCACTACCTTTACTGTGTTCGCTCGTGTTGCTGCCATGCGACCGTGCTTTTGTTTCAGCTTGTACAAAGCAATTGCAAGTATTTCAGAAAAAGAATGTGTCTTGGCAAAAGCTGGACAACCCCAGGTGGGACTTGCTAATAACCTCTGATCAAGAGAGAAATTAAAGCTCCTGCCTCCTCACCTTAAAAGCTTTGGTTTGGTTTTTGGCATTACCCTTGTGCCCTGGGTGTCCATCGTGGATTGTATGGAGCAGAGACACTTGGTTGTGCCCTGGGCACTCAGAATGGTGCCAGCTGGCAGGCTGCCATGGGCTGGGGGTGCTTGGCCTTAAACCCAGGAGAGGACAGGAAGGTTAGTGGTCAGTGCTGTGCTTTTTCCAGGGAACCTGCAATTAGCTATGTGTGTCCTGTTGCTTTTGGAAAGGAGCTGTGTGGCTCCTGCTCTCATCACACCCCACGGTGATGGCAGGATTCTCACCAGGCCTGGAGTGGGGACTGCTCTGCTGGTCCCAGCAGTGTGGGCTGGGGGAGGAGAGGGGCCAGGAGCCCTTTGGGTCATCTTTGGGCTTTCCTGTGACATTTCAGCTGAGCTTTTCTCCCCCATAGACTGGGGAGCAGGGATGATCACTGCCATCCTGCAAGGGAGCCCCGACCTTGTGTTGTCCTCTTTCAGTACCCCTGCTCCTACCAGCTGGCATGTTGTCCCTTGGGAGCTGCGAGACATGCACCACTTTTATAATGTTTTAAAGAGAAATTTCTGTTTGTCATTACATTTTCCTCCTAACTGTTTCTGCTTCCCTCAGGGAGCAGCTGCCCAGCCCTGGCTGGTGTGGTGCCAAGCCTTGCCTCTGGACACGCATGGCACAGGCAGCACACTGCCTGCTGGCACCCCAGGGTCCTTGCTCAAGAAATGAAGCTGCTTGGGAAACCATTTGCCTCTTGTGTTACACTCATTGGCAGCATAAATGCTCCTTATCCCACTTCCGTGCTATCTACTAGAAAATGATTCATAGTGTCTCGCCCTGTTGTGGGCTGAGCACCACGGCACCGGTCCTGGGCTCTGGGCCCTGGTGTGGGAGGCTCCCGGCCCTCAGCAAAGTGGTCAAGCTCCCCACACACTCCCTTGTGCCTCCAGCCAGGCGAGGGGATGGGATGGCTGCTCCAGCTGCTCCAGGGAGGCTCCTGCTTCCTGGAACAAGTGGCCAAACCGTGTGCCTCCTCTCTCACAAACACAAGGGATGGAGCAAGGTGGTTTTACCTGCTGGATGTCTGGTGAGTGCTCTGCCTGGGGCACAGGAGGCTCCTGCTCGAGTCCTGCTCTCCGAAGATGATTCTTACACAGCTCCAACCACAGTCTAGGGCAGGGCAATGCTTTCTTCCAGCTTTCCATTTTGCTCAGCATCCATTGCTAGGCCAAGAAGGAAAAGGAAGGTGCTATTGCCTAATGTCTCCAGCACTCACCTGGGAGGGTTTAGGCTCCAGCCTGTCCTCAGATGAGTATTACCATATTTTTACGCAACATGGAATAACTTGAGCAGAAGACTTTGAGTGATCTTTGTTCTTTTCTCCACCCACCCACCCACACACAAAAAATGTGGCAGTGTGGTAGGCAAGGCACTCTTCTGAGGATGGAGATGGCATCACAGGCTTTTCATCTCCTGTTTGCTTTGCTTTTCCCCTGGGGAAGCAGCAGCCCGGCAGGCTCCTTTGGCTGCTCCACATTCCTCTGGCTAGTCTGTCTTCCCTCCTCCTAAAAATACATAGTTACAAAGCTGGGCAACATTTTCTCCAGCTCTCCCCCACTGGGGCAGGCCACTTCCCCACCACCATGGGGCTTTGTTGGGCTTTGTCTGTGGTGGAGGGGGAGCCCAGCCTAGCAATGGAGAACACCCCACAGCACAAGATGAGAAGATAATCACAACTAGGCCTCTTGTATTGCTCGACCCTCTTCCCCTGGTTACCACGTTAATTTTCTTACACAGAAATCACACAAGCCCCTGACCAGCTGCCCTTCAAGGCCCCTATGGGCCAATTCTCCTGGACTCCCAGGCCCCAGCACCTCACCGGCTACAAGCCACTGGCCAGAGGTGAGGGGTACCTGAAGTGTCAGTACTGAACCACTGGGCTTCCCCCACCGGGGTGGGAGAAGATGAAACACCATCTGGGTGGGGTTTTTTGTCCAAATGCTGCACAGAGCCAGGCTGAGTGTGCCGGGTGAGAAGGAGTACCTGCTACACCCACAATGTGAGCTCAGCCCGCGATTGACAATCAACAGGGAAATTCTGCAGAATCAGACAGGGTAAAAATAAACTCAGATGCATCCAAACCTACCAAAGATTTTTGTTTTTCTCCTTCAACCAGTGAGTAAGANTATATATATATATATATATATATATATATATGCACATATATATGTATATATAAATTAAACTTCTAAAAGGGCAAAATGCCTCATGCTCAACACCCAGGAAAATGGGTAGAAAAATGTTAACATTAAAGTTTTTAATGAATGTGAAAAGTTCAGCTAAAAATACACAAGAATGGGCAACCCTGAGCTTTCTTCAGTGTAATTTCAGAATAAAACCAGAACTGTAGCTTAATTTACGAAATACAAGCACCAGATCTTTGCAAAGACCTCAGCTTTTCCCTGTGTTTCGGGCAGGTGGGTGTGAGGTTTGGCTGACAGCTGCAGTCTGGTTGCTTTTTCCACATCCATTATTGATGACGGGAGAGTGAAACTGAGAATAACCTGGAAGACCTTGCAAGTGTCAGCTTATAAATTTGCAGTGACTTATTGTGATGGTGTTTGATGGTAGCACTCAAGCACAGCAAGGCTTTCCTGGATTACATGAGGGAGAGTGAGACTGGAAGGTTACTGAATTAACTCACCTGAAACTCCATGCCCCGTCCAGCAGAGCACTGAGCACGTACACCAAGGACAGGTTTGCTGGGGTGTAAATGGTGTCTGTTTGCAGTTCAAATGCTGCTGCACATCCAAACTGCAGCAAAGCTGGAGGGTTCAACTCTAGTGCCAGCTCTGCCCATGGACGCTGATGGAGGCTGGGCACTGTCTTTGGCACAGAGGCGACTTCTCCTGCTGTGCTGTCCCAGCCGGCCAGGGGCAGGCTGGAGATGCAAGGAAAGTGGCTTTGGGACAAGGCTGGTGAAGCCATTTTGGGCAGGCAACCTGGTGTTTCACTGAGGCCTTGCAGTTTGCCCACAGAAACTGGCCAGTCGCCCTGCAGGCTGTGGTGAAATCCCCTGAATCATCACTAATCTCTGCTGGGGCTGACAGCATTCCCAGGCTGCTGGGCACAGGGTGTCTGCCATCACTGGGGAGCTGGCACAGCCATCCCATGCTGGCAGTGCTGATCCAGGGCCATGTTGGAGCTAGTGACTGAATATGTCCAGCTGGGCAGGAGAGGAGAGGTTTCCAGTGGGAATGGACACAGGAGGGCCATGGAACCACAGCGGGCTGTGTTCAGCAGAGGACATCGAGATAGGATTGTCTTGGATTGTTGCTGTAACAGCCTCCAAGCTGGAACTTGTCTGGGGAGGGATGGCTCCAGAAATACTTGTGGGAATATGCATGAGAAGAGGATTGCGATGCATGGCCCCAGAGTTTCAGCTCCTCTCCATGGGAGAGTCATGGTTGGCTTTTTTTGTTTCCTTTTTTTTTAAATAAGCCATTATTTTAAAGGAAAATATCATTGAGCATCTTGAGGATGCTCTTTCCCTCGTGGTTGGAATGAGTACCTACCTCCTTCCCTCTGACTCTGGCACACCCCCCTTTGCCCCTGTCAGTGCCTCTTCCCCTCCTCCATCTGGTGGGGGGCACAGGGTGCTCTCTGTTCCCACCAAGGGATGGCTGGTGGGGCCCCAGCAGTGACACAAACCTTGCACTTGCCTAAGGAGCAGGAAGAGCCATGAGAAATCTACCAGCTCAGCTGTTTCCTGCTGCTGAGAGCTTCAGGAGAGGCTTGAGGTTTCCTTTCAGCTGTCCTGGAGGACAAGAAGAGCTGAGGAGCAAATGCAAGGTCTGGCATGCATGGCCACATGTGCAGGGGCTGCAGTGTGCCCAGCTGCCCCAATGCTCAGCTTCTGTGCCCACCAGGTGCTTGGGCACCTTCTAAATCTGCCTGTGGCTCTCCAGAGGCTGATCCCCAGCCCACGGTGGTGCTCACAGCATCCCACAGCGTCCCTGCTTCCCACCTCCCAACACTTTTTGAAGCCCTATCCCAGCAGCAGGAGGTGAATGCTGGGAGTGGCTGCACCTCCTGGCAGCCCCAAAAGTCCTGGCCAGAATCTCCAGCCAGTGGTGGCTGTACAGACTGATTCTCACTGCAAGCCACCTCCTGACTGCATTAAGTGGAAGAGAGCCAGGTAGATGATCCATCAGCAGGACTGCTCCAGCCAGCCCTGGGCAAGGCTGTGTCAGAGGCACCTAATGCTGCAGCTGCTGGGAATCACACCTTGCACCTGAGCAGCAGCCACCTTGTGCAGCAGCTGAGCTGCCCTCTGCCCATTTACTGCTGTGCTTGCTCCAGCTCATTCCCTGCCGTGCTGTGAAGTGGGGCAGGGCTCACCTGGGCACAAGGCTGAGCCAGCAAGCAGGGACTGGCCAGCCCAGAGCCCCAGGTTGTGTCTTTTCTATTACTTGGTGGTTTGGCCTTTTTTTNTTTTTTCTTTTTTCTTTGTTTTGTTTTGTTTTTTGTTTTGTTGGGTTTTTTGGGGGGTTTTATTGTTTTGGGGTTTTTTTGCAATGGAGCCTGTGCTTTGCAGAGACTTGTCAGCTTAGCATGGGGGGAGCTGCCTGGCTCAGATTGCAGGCAGCAGCCTGGGTTACTGCTGAGCTAAAACAAGGTGCTGAGGGCAACCTCAGCATGGGACGGAGACAATCTCTCTCTGCCAGACCTGCTGCAGCAGGGCAGCACTCCTGGCACGGGGGGCAGGATCCTGAGTGTGTCAATAGGGAAGGGTCCCTGTGGCAGCACGGGGCCCTGCCCTGGCTCACGTGCATCACTTCCTGACAGTAACCTAAATTTTGGATAGAACCAGGCCCCAGTCCCATTGGGAATGATCAGTCTGGCTGCAGCAGCCACCTGTGGAGCATCCAGCCTCCCTCCCTGCTGGCAGTCACAGATGCTTGGCACCATTTTTTGCTGGTGGTCACTTATGTCCTCACACAAGCAGCAGGATTACATGTTTTGGGATGCAGCCCTCAGGTTCTACCCACTGCCAGAAAGAGACCATCTCCCCCTCCTCTTCTGGGGGTACCAGGATGTTTCCAGGGGTGGAGCACCGCTCCCTGCAGCCCCCTCCTGCTCCCTGGATAGCCTTTGGGTTGACTCAGGTCGCCCTGCTGCTTGGGTGTGACACCCCAGAACATGTGTCTGGGAAGACCTTTGCATGTGGTATAAAATGCAGCTTTAAAAGCAGACTGAAGCTGTATTTTGTTTTTCCTCACAAGGAATAGTCCCTGTAACAGTATTTATAGAAATTACACCAACTGGTGGGTCAGCTGAAGAGGCAGATGGCCAGTGTATCTTTTCCAAATAGTTTTATATAAACCAGTGTCAAACCCAGCAATGTTTCTGTGGTTAGTGTGTGTTCTCCATCAGCCTGGACTTTCCTAGGATACCTGTACAGCCTTCTTCTCTTTTAAGATAATTTCCACTGCCATTGACATGGCCACATGGAGATTATTTTCATACAACTTAGTTCAAGAGTGAAGCCTCCACCAAGAGCAACTTCCCTGGAGAGCCATCATCTTCTATAAGAGTTAAGTGCTCACCTTACTTGCCTTTCAGCTCAGTTTATTCATTTCCAGTTAAAACCAGCCCTGAGCAGGGACCACCTAAACCAGAGATTAGATTACCTAAAAGTGATTTGGAATAAATGCATCAAAAAAGATACAGAGAAACAATGAAATAGCATTTATAAACCCAAGAGCTATTTGAGGCTGAATGAGCATGGGAACACTCATTAAAAAGACTCAGAAAACTAGCAAGTGAGGTAAAACGATTTTTAAGATACTAAGAAACATCTACCAGGGAGGGGGAGAACACTTTGTTGTGTGCCAGCGCTCTTAGTCCCATGACACTTCCATACACAAACCTCCACCATTAAACTTTGTTAATCCTCCCTTCTGATTTCTGTGTGGGTCATTTAGAACTACTTAATAGTGAGCTCAGGGGAAAACCTAATAAGCCAACCACTAATCTTTGAACTTGGCGTAATTCTCTCCTCGCTATTTCTCAACATGTTCTGTCCTGTCCTGCCACCCCACTGAGAAAGGCCTGGAGTGCTGGCAGAGGTGGCCAGTCCAGGCTCACACTGGCACCCAGGACATGGTGACTGTGGCCAAGGGGCTGCAGTTTCCAAACTGTTGTGGGAGAGATTTTGGGACTTGGAAATGAACCTCTCAGGAGGGGTAACCTGTGGTGAGAGACTATTGCCAAGCACACTAAGACTGGGATCCTTGGAAAGGAGCACAAGGAAATTAGACTTGTATAAATTTGTTTTAAGGAATGGCACTATAATCTGCATGAAGCACGAGGCTAAAACATGTTTTATATGCAGATGAAAGCTTGACAGCATTTTCTCTCCTTTCCAAAGTAGAAAAGCCTCCTGCCACACCCCCAGGTGAGGAGACACGATGCTGACCCAGGTGAAGGGGATCCCAAAGTCTGTCTTGGAGAAGAAAACAAGATTGCTCCTTCAGCTTATGTCAGGCTTAGTGCCAACAGTACTTTGTCCTTCTGTAATGTTACATTTAGCAAAGCATCATTCAGGCTTTTAACCAACCCTTGGAGAGTATCTTAGCCCCATCTCACAGCAGGGAGGAAGCTGTTTTGCTGAGGCTGGGGACAGGGTGACAAAGGTGGGTCTTGGACATGATCCTCTGCTGTGCTGCTCACCCTCTTCAGAGGTGAAGGTTAAGCTGGTCACTCTTCTCCAGATGGAACATAGAGAAAAGAGAAAAAAAATCCTGGATTGAGATACAGAATCCTCCTTTAGCTGAGTGTCTCTCTCACTTATAAACTCATCCACAGTGCTGGGCAAGGAGTTCAACCAAGTATTTTTGTCCCAACTAGCTGGATTTTATTTATGCCCCTTTTAGTCTGTTCCTTCCTCAAGATTAAAATAAAAACAACAACAAAAGTAAAAATAAAGTACAGATGTCTCGAGAGAGATCAACCTTTCCTCTCCCTGCTGCCTTTCCTGCAGAAATAGAAAATTCCTGCAGAATTTCTCTTGGGAATGGAAAAGACTGTAAAAAGCACTTTATCAAAGGTGAAAAGCCTTGTGGTCCACTCGCAGCTGGAGACCTTGGTCCCTCCCACAGGTCACCTCCCACCAGCATGAGGACAGCATCAAAGGGGACCCCATCCTCCAACCCAGCTCAGGACAGATCCTTGGCAGCAATATCACCCTGCTAGAGACGTGGCTGAATCCTTGCCTGCAGCCCCCAGCCTCATTGTTCCAGGCAGTGGGCTTTATCCTCCAAGTTTTGGACATTTTGTGGGTGGGACCCTTTGTGCTCCATCCCTTGGGATGCCGGTGGTGGCAGGATGGGGCTTTGCTGCCCCAGGAGGGCTCAGAGGGCTTGGGAGGCAGCAGGAGAGGCTGCAGAGGGCAGGGGCCACAGCAAGGGTCCACCCAAAGGAATCCCAAGAAGGAAAGGGGGTAAAAGCAGGGAAAAGCTGGGGAGAAATCTTGCAGGGTGAGAGCGGAGTCAGAAAGCCAAGGCCAGAGCTGAGCTGCCGTGGCAGGCTGTGTTCCCTGTGTTCTCATGGAAACTGGAGCGATGCCCTCCAGCTTGGCTCTTAGTTCATTTTTAAAGGCAGCTCCTGTTTACGCAGAGGAGCGTTCCGGCTGCCCCTTCCCGGGGAGGAGCAGGGCAGTGCCGGGGGCACAGGAGGGACAGCTGCCCCCGAGCTGGTTCCCGTTATCTAATCGGGACGGCGGGGGAGCCCCATAAATGGCAGCACAGCAAACCCCGGCCCCGCCGGCCAGGAGGCTCTGGCAGGGCGGGAGTGGCTCCCGGGTCTGCTCTAGGTCAAAGTCACAGCGGCAGAGCCCAGGAGCAGAGCTGGTGTCTTTCGACTTCCCCTCTACACTGAGCAGGCCAAGCATCCTCTAAATAAAACTCCTCCCTTGGCTTCTGCGTAGGAAACAGCCGCCTTTCGAGCAGCTGGGTCGAGCAGGAGACTTCCAAATCAGGGCATCCCAGTCCCGCCGCGGCCCTGGCGCTGGCTGCGTGTGAGCCTCGGTGCGGAGTGCCCTCTGCTCCCTGCGCTGGAAACGGGTGCCTGCCTGTTCCTATTAAAGGACATTGTTTAATCTCCAGCTGGGCCGATGCTCACGCAGGCTGGAAGCTGCAGCCCAGTAGAAATCCTTGGCAAGCATCATTAGGACATCAGGTCTGGTTTGGGATGCCAAACAGGCGGGGTGCTGCTGCTACAGCCAGGGGTGCTGAGCCCCCACCCCACTGCCTATGTGGTGCTTCCATGGGGCAGCACCCTCTGCCCTGCCCTGGGACAGACCCACACTGGTGTGGGATTGTGAAACCAGCAGGGCTGAGGGAGCTTTGTGAGCCTGGATGTCACTCTGCAGGTGACAAACCATGGGTCAGGGAAAGGGACAAGGCACCCTGAGGTCCAGCAGGACAAGCTCCACCACGGGGATGACAGGTCAGGTGAGCACCCACCAGACACAGCAGACATGGAGAGGTCACAGCACACAGGGACACCAGGAACCCCAGCACCTGGCTGGATTTGGGCTGGGCTCAGGGACACGGGGCTCAGTAGGTGAAAGCTGCCTCCACCACGGGCCATGACCAAACAGTGCCTGCAGGAAGGGCACAGTCCTTCACTGACCAGGGTTTCATGACCTCCAATTGCACCACTTCCCAAGCCCAGGCTGACCCCACAGCAGTGGGTTGTGGACAGGATTCCACTTGCCTTTGAAACTCTATTTCCAGACATTCACCTACAGGCCACACACCTGAGGCCACCATGAGTTACTGCAATTTGTGACTGACCTGTTTTAAACCACAAATGGTCCCTACCTATTGTTACCTCAGAGTCCACCAAGTTGAGTGGGGCCAAACCTGACACGGTGTGTCCTGCAAAGCATTAGAGTTTCTGCTGATGTTTTCACCTCACTAAGGTGTAGCTTGGCCCAGAGGTTCACAAAAGCCATAGCTGCTGCTGTCCAGGAGCAGTGAAAGGGGCAAAGAGCTCCCTTGCCTTTTCCTACTCACACACCAAGGCATCAAACTTTGCCTTTAGTTGAGGCACAGCCAGGTCTGACCACCAGCACACTGAGCCACCTCCATCCCTCCTGTCTCCTCCTCCTCCCAGCTCCCCAAAGGCAGGGAGGGGTGCAGACTCATCACAGGAGCAATGACTTTTTCCACAGAAACAGATGCCTGCTTCAGCCAACACACTGTCTTTGTGTTGAGCTTGATCCCACCTATTCTGATTGTCATTGTTGTTATTCTTTCTATAACTGTTTTTCCTCCAGACTTCTGGCTCCAGGAACAAATTACTTCAGCCCTGCCCACTCCCAGGGCTGTGAGGCTTCAAAAGATGTCTGAAAGACCTGTCCTTCCTGGTGACAAGTTCTCCTTCCTTTGTATTCTCTTGGGACAATGTCTGCAGCACGTCACAGGTAGGGAGGAGCTGCCCAAGAGAGCAGGACCATGGCTGTGGCCATGGCAGGAGGGATGAAGTTCGGGCAGCCAGCTCAGGAGCAGCTTGGGATGGGGCAGGAGGGGAAGGGGTGATGCTCCTGGCTAGCACCAAACCAGAGGTGGCTTCGCTTCTTTCCCAAAGGAGAAAGCTTCTCTTGAATTCAAGCTTATGACAGCCTGAGCAGGAGCCTGTGCTTGAGATTTTTATGGATCACTGCAGGCTAAGAGGTTCACAAAACAGCTTGCTGATCCTTCAGCAGTGGAAGTGAGGCAGTCACAGTAATCCATGCAGGGAGACTTCAGCACGGATCCCCCAGCTCTCTCCCTGGGACATGCACAGGATACCCCAGGTCCAGCCGACACAGGCAGCCACACTTCAGCCATAGCCAGGGCTGTCAATGAGATGCACACTCCTTTTCAGCAGCTTCAAACAGACACCAGCTCTGTACAGTGAAGAAGGGACTTTCTGGCTCCCCAGAGACATCACTGGCTGACCCTCAGAGCTGACTGAATATTTGTGACCTCCAGGAAGAACAGCAGCAGCTTGAACACAGGAAAAGTAGCCTTGTGGTATTGTGCTTCCTCCTTGTTCTTTGCTGAGTGTTATGACTATAAAACAAACCTGAAGGTCCTCCTTGCATACTGTGAATCCCTTCTCCAGGAGAGAAAATTTCATTAAGGTTCTCACAGTACTGTGAAAATGTATCACCTCACTTTGCTGAGAAGAAAATTTGAGACCTTCTCAAACTACTCCACTTACATCTACCAACAGTGAGCTTTTGTTGTCCTATACGTCAGCCTACCCGCACTCACCACAGTGGCCAGAAAGAGATCTAACTTAAGCCTTGGGAAAGTCTGACTCCTACTCTTCCTGCCTTGTGACAGACACTTGTACAAGCTGCACCACTCCCTCCGTGAGAGTGCAGTCCCTTCCCTTCCTCTTTTGCACAGGCACCAGTCTTGGCCACGTGGAAGGGCAGCAGAAAAGCATCCAGCCAGCCAAAGAAGAAGTTGGTTTAGCAACTAGACAAGAAACCAGAGCTCAGAAGTGTCCTGGCCCCAACCCACTGTGTATTCAGAGCAGAACAGAGAAATGAAACCAGCTGAGACAGGAAGACACTTTTTCCTATCATCAGGCAGAGTTTTGTCCTTCACCCTCCAGCTCGCCCCTTTCTGGGGCTGCTACCAGCCCTGCCAGTCAGAGCTTTGTGGTACAAGCTAATATAGCAGCAGGCCACCCCTAGAGAATGATGTGCCAGTGGGGCTCTTGTTTCCTGTGCTGCTGCCCAGGACCTGCCAGGCTGAACCCTTGCTGCAGGAAGGGGTGACCACTGTGACCATGGGTTGTGGGTCCCTGTTACAAGCACTGGGAGGAGGAACAAGTGACTGTCCTAAAAACTGACCCAATCCTCCAGCATTGTCTGGGAGAAATGTGCCAAGGGAAGGAACTGCTGCTACTCTCTTTTCAAATCCATAGATCTATTCCACCTGCCTGAAAATAGAAGCCAAGATTAGATCATCCCAACCTTTTCCCCTCTAGATTTGCCTCCATTTCTGCTCAGTCTCCCACATCAGGACATGGCCTATTTAGGGACCCCCATCACCTGCAAAGACAGATTTTAGTACCCTTCCCTGAAGCTCAGCACACTCTAGGATTTTCCACACGGCAGCTGGTGAGTGGGATTTCTGGCAGGCCTTTTTGTCTCCTGTGGCATCAAGGCTGAGCAGGGCTGTGCTCTAGCTCCTACTGGGTTTAACACCTCATTTCCTTTGCTGTCTGCCCCAGAAACATGAGAAAAGGAGGCTCTGTGCCCTTCAGGCTCAACAGCAAGTTGTACAGCACCACACAAGCACCAGCAGCTCTGGGCTGAAGAACTGGTCTGGGAGCCCAGATTTGCTGGTGGCTGCAGACTGTTTGCACATACACTGATTCCTAAATGAGCACAAGCAGCTGATTGGGTCCTCCCAAGCTGCACAAATAGGGTTTATGAGCTGAAGAAGATGCTCATAGAGTCACAGAATGATTTGGGTTGGAAGGGGCCTTAAAGACCATCTAGCTCCTACTCCCTTGCCTTGGGCAGGGACACCTCCTGTTAGACCAGGCTGCTCAAAGTCTCATCCAACCTGGCCAGAGACAGGGCATCCATAACTGGAGATGGCAACCTTTTCCATTGGCAACCTGTTTTTACACCTCAGCCTCTTGCTCTTGCACCAGAAGCCAGGTTGGAGGGTGCTCTGCAGCCAGGTGGGTGTTCAGTCCCCTTTGAGAAGAGACTGAGGCTTGATTCTCAGCTTGAATGTGATGCCAGCCTCGATTAGTCACCATCAGGACTGGGGGTGCCTCCTCTTCTGCATTGCACTTCCACACCTACAGCCTGGCTGTGAGGCATCCAGAAAATCCTCCAGCATAGCCAGTGTAACAGGTGCAATCAGCATAACCACAAATTTCAATGCAGCACTGTGCTGATCCAGAGCTTTTGGTTTTTCATTTAGCAGCATGTCTATCTTTGGTTCAGTCCCAATTTAGGACTTGTTTTCATCCCCTGCCTTCCCTGAACTCTGTTGCTAGATCAATGAAACTCAGCTTTGCCATGAAATGTGGAATGCTACTGCTCTCAAGACAGAAAACTGGGAAAAGGCATCATCTGAGTGACAAAAAAAGGCAAGGATGAAACATTCTTTATTCTCACATGTTGTTGTTGGAGAACAGAAGGGGAGGGTAAGGTAGAGGTAACAGTAAGTTAATGAGAAATGCTGGATGCTGGTTAAATAAACAGCATGTGTCTGTCCCTATAAACCTTGGCTCTCGTCCCCCTGCTTTATTTTTATCCTCCATGAATGCTTTTGTCACTGCCTTTACTTCTACTGTTTTGCAAAGGTGGTTCCACATTTCCCCACTCCTTCAGCAGAATTAGCCAGACATAAGACCATTTTTTTCCTGACTATTTTGCATCATGCAACACCCACCCTGGCAGACCCAGCTCATAATGTCAGCAGTAGACAGAAAATTGGAGAAGCATCTTTCATATTTTAAGCTACCCAAATTATTTGGTGCACAAACCAGAGCTCAGCTCCCCTTTGCACCCAGCAGAATTCTCTCCTGTTCCATCAGGATTCACCCGAAGTGCAGCTCTGACCTAAAAAGTGACCTTTAAAGACGAGATGCCTCTTGGCCAGCAGCTCTGGTCCCTGCTGTGAACTGTCACAGTTCTTGGGCTGGTTTCCCAGAGAAACAAGCCTTATGTAGCCACACACTGTGAGAGTTTGGGCTCGTGTAGGCTCAGTCTGTGCCCCCTGCAGCTGTGGCACCTGCAAGTGAGCAGGGCTGATGTGTCAAGAGAGAAACCTCCCTGCTTGTGCCCTGAGCAGAGCTCAGAGCAGGAATGGGCCCCTCCATGCAGCCCCTGTGGGCTGCAGCTTCAGTCCAAGAGCTGTTTGATCCAACAGACTGTGAGACAATATGGGAAACAGTGCACTGGGCTCCAGACTCAAATCCACACAAGCAAGGGGCTCTTTGAAATGGTGCTCACTGAGCTCCTCTTCTGTCACAGGTAAGCTCCCACCATGTCTCCCTTTTCACCTTCCAGCATTCATTCCCATGTCCAAATGGAGCTAAAGAGCAACCAGGGAGAAAAATGGATGTGATTTCCCACAGGAACATGGCCAGGACAAACTTCTCCTCCTGCTTGTGGCAACCTTGCAGTGAGAGCAGGCTGCTCCCTGACAGCCCCAACAGCAGGACAGCCCTGCCCCATCCATGAGCACCCAGAGGCCTCACAGCCCCTCACTGGGGTGTTGTGGGGATGTGCACCCTGCCCATCCCTGCACGGGCCCCCACACATTACAGAACACACCCAATAAAGAGCATCTGGTGAGGTGGTCGATTCCCTAAGGAGAGGCCTGGAAAACACCCAGGAACAGAAGCCATCTAGAACTGATGACTCTCTTCCCCCTATCCTAAGGACTTCTCTACATGCTAGATTCATTACAACCTTGAGTTCAATTGAGCTAAGCCATCCTGCAGGTCTGGACTCACTTCAGTGACTGAACACTGAGGAGATCCCGTTGCTCTTGCCATGCTTTGCACCACGGGCCAGCATGGAGATGCTTCCCATGAGAGCACTTGCACTCTTTCTCCAGCTAGAAAAGCACTCACAGATTTGGTCTGTAGAGACTCATGGAGCTCTGACACCACGGGAGGCTTTAAAAAGGGACTGTCCCTTGAAGCAAGACTTAGCTCAGACGGGTTCAGCCAAGGCTTGTCTCTGGAGATAAGAAGCAAGCAACAAGTTTTGGAAGCCAAGGATAAAGAGGTTCATCAAGGGGTCAGTTAGATAAAACCACTAAAATATATTTGACCTAACAAAGTTACTCTGGTGGCTGCTCCCACATCAGTGATGAGGAACAGAACTTCGCAACAGCAGAACTCTGCTTTTACTGCTCCCACTGCAGTCACACGACAGGGTGAACCCTGTGCATGCTGCTCACCACAACCAACACTCCAGGGATTGCCTTGGGAGGCTCAGAAAAGGGCTCAGCAGTAGCCCATGATTCTGGGACCGCAAAAAGGAGGGGATGAGACACAGGACTCCTTCACAGAACAAGCACAGAGGAGCCTGAAATAAACAGCTTCTCCATTCCCACTTGCCGAGTCCAAGCACCCCAGTGATAAATATTAGTCACTATTAATCCCACAACAGCAAAACTTGGATTACAAGTGAAAGCTGGAGCAAAATATGTGATTTGAAAAAAGCTCCTGAGCAAATAAGGAAGTTTTACTTCTTGCCTACTTGAAGAACATGTGACATGATTTGTTTGAAGAATAAAATAGACTGCAGGCATGGAAAATGCCAGGCATAAAGCTTTAGAGAGTTACTAATACAGTGGAATATAAATGGCAAGCAATCCCAGATTATTTTAGAAAAGCCTGGCTGCAATTTACAGCCTTGATTAGACTGATTACTAAAGGATGAACAGCAAAATAACTTCACTAATTAAATTTCCGAAGAGGAAACCAAAGGTTCTCACTTGTAAAATGAGCTGCAAATGAATTTAAATATTCAATATGACTTTTGCCCTTCTCAGCAGAAGAGCATGCTGCATGACATGGTCATTTTCCAGGAAAGGAGACTGAACAAGGCTTAACAAAGAAGTGATAAAGGGCTTTGTAGCCCTATAGGTTTTCCATGGGAAAGATAAAGCCCATTGGAACTACACTTCAGCTCAGAAAGCAATACAACTTCATGGAAAAATAAATGTATCATTAGGGTTCAAGTTGAAAAACAGTTTCCATAAATATCTTGTGGTCAGTTTTCCTCAATAATGCTTTTAAATCAAAGCTGTCCGAGCGGATGGTAACACGGATAACCGATGTGAAATCGCAGGGAGGGAGGGATCCATGGAGCTCTTCTCGAAAAAAATTCCAAGAGAATCCCAACCAGAGCTGTTTCTGCGTTTGGGAGACATCTTGTGGCCGCTGCAGACACTGCACCGACCCTCTGCAGCTNTCCATCCATCCATCCATCCATCCACCCCCACCGACATTTCCGCGGGTACCCCCCGCCCCCAGCCCCTGCTCCCCTGGGCACCACAGACACAGGACCATTGTAACAATGCCTCCAAGCTCCTCTCAGTGTTTTTCCCATCCCTGTGGAAACACATGTGAAAACACTTCATTTTGTGCCTTTTGACTGCGTGAGCTGGGGAAGGAAATTATTCCATGCTTAGAAACTTTTCTGTTCTTTGCTGTTTGTGCTGAGGTCTTGGTAAGAGGCACCTCCAAGCAAATAGGATTTTACCTCGAGACAGGCAAATGATTGAAAACCACGGGATTGTACCACCAGTAGAGTTTTACTTTCTGATTTTCCCGTATGTTTTAACAGAATTATTTTCGTGGTATTTTGTTATCTGATTTTATTCACCTAATACATTCAATGTGATCAGTAACTACAAGGAAACACAAACTGCACAAATATTTTGGTTTTATGCCCTGAATTTTTAAAGGATGTTAAATGGTAACGTAAGGGTATAAATGGAATGAGAACCGCAACATTTCTATGCCTTGAAAATTCCATGCTGTGGTTCCCACAGCAACCATAACCATGGCCACTTCTCATGGATTTTACATCCGAGTCTGAACATGCTGTTCCAATTGCTCAACATACATAAGCAAAAACCAAGCAAAAGCTCCTTTTTTCTTGTGCAATAAACATCTTACCTGCTAAGTCACAACCACTACAAGGTGTTCATGGCACTTGCAGGTGAAGGTGAACTCCCAACAGCTGACAATTAATGCCCTAAATGTGGCTTCTGTGCAGAGATATTTGCAGGATGCACAGTGTTGGTATTGACACCCTTCTGATTTCTGTTATTGCTGGAACAAGAGCCTGCTGTCCCAAAAGTTAAAGCATTCTTAGAAGGCTAAAAGAGAACGGTTAAGGGTCTTTCAAATCCTTTTCTTTCGAATACCAAACTGTTTCAACTTCAGAAGCACTCAATGGTCAAGAGACTGTTCCTCCATGGTTTTCCTTATTTTATCCAGCCCCTTTGCTTGTAGGCAGTGGCAGAAACAGGAACATGAAAACCATCAAGTTATCCAAGTAAGTTTACTGGTTTGCCTTTTCCTGCTCTGAAGTTTGCCAGAAGTAAGGAGCACGCACAGACAGCAATTCCTATATCCCCCTTGTTCTTGCTTTTCTTTAAATACTTACTGCTGTTGCAATGCAGGACTCTGACTGGTCTTGGGTATGAAAAAGTTGAACTTCTAAAAAATTATTAATTTCTTTAGGTTGAGCTTTATCCAAAGCTCATGCCCTTCCCTCTGGATCACAGTTTATTCTCTGAAGTGATGGAGTAATTGTCAGTTGTGAAATCAATGAAATAATTCACTGCTACTGGAGGGGGAAAACTCCAGTCAAAGGTGGAATTTTCGAAACTCCATTTCATCAGAATGTCAGATCAGGGGTTTAATTGGCAGCACCAGTGACCTGCAATAACATGAGTCTGTCTTTACTGGAAAGCTCCAGGACTTTTCTATGAAAACTTACAGAAATAAGTTTGTATGGACAGTTACAAGTCTACATATTTAAAATTAAATGTTAATCCACAGTGGTACCAGCTTTCCAAAACTGTACTCCTAAACATCTGCAGTGTAAATTAGAAACCAAAATTTTACATTAGTATGACCCCCCCTCCCCAGATGGCAGAAATACCATCAACTACTGAAATTCTCTAAATATTTAACACTTCAGGTTGCTAAGAAAAGATGTGGTCTTGGATAGCATAGCAAGAAACACCCAACCAGCCCCCCCTGAAATACAGAGAGTGACACTGGCTGGAGGGGCCTCTGCCCTCACCAGGGTACCTGAGCCCTTTGGGGACAGTGACCACTGTGACCAAGCAGGTTCAGCCCAGGGGGTTGGGCACACCCTGCCGCTCCAGACCAGGGCTGCACAGAGAACAGCTCTGTGGGTTGGCTGCAGGCCTAATTAAATTGCAATCCACAACGTGGTCTGTGACACAGCAGCTGTGGGAAACACTGATTAAAAGCCTCTACACATTATCCCAACGGGCCCATGTATAGCTGAGCTTTTAACTGAATTGGAGAGAGCTCTTACTTAAATTCCAGATATGCCATGGTCTTTCCATATGATTGGGAGGACTACTGAACCCTGCACTTCATTTCTGCAACATAAACTTACTTCCATATTATTTCCATATTTTTATAATAATCTATCTTGACATAAACTTCTGTAATAAAAAAAACAGGATACAGTATCTTGCTACATTTGATCTTGAAGCCTCAATGTTATGCAAGAGAAAAAGCTCAACCTTGCCCAAGCTTTAACAGAAATAGTGTGCAAAACACTTAGCCCAGCAGGACTAGCTGTTCCTTCAGCCTACCTCTCTACTTCTTCTCAACATGGTCAAGGACCTCAGGTCTTGTAAAGAGGTCAAATAAACTGAAGTGTTTCAGAAATCCTAAGTACAGGGAAGGTTTGTATAATAGAGTGTATCTGAACTTGTTCCTGCTCAGTGTTCATTGTTTTGTTTTATGCATATATCTTTAAGTGCTTTTATTTAATGAAGTAAAACCCCGCAACCCAAACCCTTAATACATTTTTCTCTGCCAGATTCAGCAATCTAAAAACACCTTCAGTGCTGGCTGACACAGGTTTCAGTGATGCAAACCTTCAGTCATGAGCCCACTGCAATCAACCCCCAACAAGGCACTTGGACCACACATTCCTGGATACTGGTCATGTCATGAAATAAAAACACTTCCCAGTTGCTGTTCATGTGTCTCAAAACACCGAGACCTGCTGCTGCTCACCACACACCAACCTCTGATTATTTTTAAAACTTGCCCCTGAAGGTAAGAAAAACCAGCTGCGGTTCTGCAGAGTCCCACCAGCAGCAGTGCCGGCAAACCTACAGAGATTCCCAAGAAATATGAACAGGGAAAAAGCCTGTGTTGGGGAAGCAGTTTATCTTTTGTTCAGAGAGCTGAAGAGTTTTCCTTCCCAGGCAGCTCCCAGAGGCTTGAACACCATGTGTGTAGGGTGCTAAATATTGTCACAACTCGGTAATTTTACAAGGCATTTGGGAAGGAAGCTGTTAAGAATCTTTTTCTGATTATAATAAGTGATTTTTTTTAATACCTCAAATAAAGATTTACTCTGAAGGAACCTTTTGAGAACACTTTAAGAAAAAATACCAAAGTACAAATTTTAAATATCCGAAGTATGATACTGGTGCACTTTTTAGAAACACTTACATACTTAACAGGTGAAGTAGGAAGAGAGTATTTCAGAAAACATTTAATATGAAACCTTTTGGAACTTCCATCGAATACAGATTTACATAATTTATCAGAACACTTTTTCAGTTCAGACAACGAAGTGCACTGCCAGGTGAAAAAAATACATTTGGAGGAGTGCTTAAAACATAGGGAGTGAAAGGATAGGTGACCATTCACCTGAGAAAGTACAATGACTGCCCTGAAATGTCTTATTGCTATTACAAAATGGAGTTTTCATGGAAAAAACCCATACTGAGCAGCACAGGCATGGGCAGAGCACTGAAAGCCAACTGAACTCTGGTAGCACCTGGAGTTCTCAAGCCATGGCATGATACAGAATATACAGAGAATAAAATGCAAATTCAGGAATATTTACTACATTTAACAACTATGATTACCCTTTAAACTAGCATAATCAATATCAATGCTTAGGGGGAAAGAGAGGGGAAGTCTGCTGCCTTCACAGACTACAGATCACAAGAGCTAACTTGCAAAATATTAAGGACTTTGCATTTTCACCTCGGGTCAAATCTGAACTGTGTATTATGAGTAACTATTAGCTCACTGCAAATTTAAAATGCAAATTTAGGCTCCAGTTTAAAGCACATGTTAAGTACATGCGTAAGTGCTTCACTGAAATATAACCACAAAACATTAATACAAAAGGTCAAGTAGATAATGCAGGGTATTATCTACACAAGTCCTCGATGAAACAAACCGAGGATCGGTAGGAAACAACGCGTGGAGAAATCTCTTCATTCTCTAGTGTGCAAAATCAAATCCGCTTCACCGCTGTGATGGTTAAAGAGTGGGGGCAATCCCAGAGCAGCTGCACGTCCTACCCAGAGCTTGTTGGCCACCAGAGTCCATCGGGGCAGGCTCCACACTGCACGGGGACAGGGGACAGCGGCTCCCTGGGCAGCACGGCCAGAGACACCGGCACAGAGCCATCCAAAGCAACGCAGCCGGAGCCAAGGGGAAGCACGCTGGGAGAGAGCTGCAAGGAAAAGCTTCAACTGCTCCTGCCTATGGCTGTGGGTTAGCAAGCTGGACGTTTGGACAGAGGAGATCAGTAGTAAATTTGATTCCCACTTTTGGGTTTCGACGCTGAGGGGCGCCCAGAAGGTGAGGGACAGCACTGCCCAACTTGCAGCAAGGCCTCGGAACCACTTGGACGAGGCTTATGGCAGAGAATGGCCATGATCTGAGTCCCTTTGTGCTTTGTATCAGCCTGACCTAGTCTAACGTGGCAAACCCGCTCTGAAAGAAAACCACTACTCAGCAATTAGCACCTCCTTTTACACTGCCTCATTCCCTAGAGGAACAACAGAGAAATGTTCTTAGCTGCGATCAATACTCATAAGCCAAAAGGACAAAGGTACAGTTTTAGTAGTTTAGCAGAAGCAGAAGAATGGAAGCGTTTACCCAAATATTAATGCACAAATTAACTACATTATTAAAATTTGATTCAGACTTAAATAATAAATAGGTGGGCAAAATATAATGCAAGACTTACTCAGTAAAAGTGAATTTTTAATCATCTCATGAGATCTACTTAGAAAACAGGACTAATAATGTTCACAACCATAAATCCAAACCCTTCACACACGTTTTTTTCTTAACACAGCAGTGAACTGTAAACCTGTGTTTACTGGTTATCGCTTCAGTCATTTTAAATATTAACTCAAGTGTTTCCTCCTTGGCCATTTCAATTTTTAGCACCAAAATTAGCCCAAAAAGAGGTACTGGTACAGCTCAATGTTGTAAATGAATTGTTTACATATAATACTTTATATATTATACACACATACTGTACATTCACACATCCACACAAACAGGAGGCATATTTAAATGAATATATTCTGTGTTTCAATTTGTTGTCAAAGACTTAGGAGCAATGGAAATAAAGCAGAAGGGGTAATATTTTACATAGTAGGCAACTTTAATGCTGTAGTGCACTTATAAAAAAGTCCAACTCTCCCTCCCAGCTCAGCAGCTTTTTTTTTTAATATCACTATTCAGAAGGATGCAGAAGTTATTGCCTAAATGTTATTCTATACATTTCCATCGGAATTCTCAAAAACACTTTAAATTGCTAACTAATTTACAACTTAACTATTTTTTCTTGTTACAGCTTTAACTCATTGGCAATTTTGGAAGCAATGTTTTTGAAAGCTATGGATGTTCCCGATATCCGCTTAAAGCGAACTCCGTTCAGGGACAGTCTTGGCAGTTTACACACCTCCATCTCCCACTGTACAAGGTTTTCCGCGTGCCCATCTCCATGGACACAGAAAAGCAAGAAACGCTCTCTTTGTTCATAGTCACAATTATTGGCATCCAGGACCTTTCGTATTTCCCTCATCATGTCATTGGGATCCATGGAGCTGGTGGTTTTCATGCTCCAGGTAAAACGCAGCGACCGAGGCTTGGCTTCCTTGTTCTCGTCCTTCTGATCCACAGCTACATTGCGGCTGAAAGACAGGAATTTGGGAGTGAGCAGGGCCAGCCACCCTCCCCAGGGGCCACGTTAGCGAAGCCGACACTCAACGCACACCACCCGGATTAGAGCAGCACTGGAGGCTGTGCCAAGCCCCGCTCCCCCAGCTGCTGTACACACACACAGTCAGGGGAAAGCTGTAGCTGCTGGGGCTGGAACAAAGGTAGGGCACAAGGTGTGACACAACTGGCACTCACTGGATTCAGGAGCACGGGGGCAATGACCTTCTGGGGGCAAAACTACATGCAGCACCTACGACTTGATTTTAAGGCAGGTTCTGCTCAAAACTCTACTCTCGAGACACGTGGGCAGCTGAAACACCAGCTCTGTGCTAGAAGTTTCTGGAACATTGAAGTAACAGCTCCCTGTGACAGGAGGGTGCTCAGCCCAGGCTATGGGAGGTGCCCACTCACAGGGAATGGGCTGAGCCCATGCACAAAGGTGCACCTCTGCACCTCCTCCTGGGCAGCAGCCGGGAGACCAAGCCAAGGGAGGGCCCTTGGAGCCCCAGAACAGCTGGCTGCAAGCAGAAGGAAGGAGAGAAGGATCAGGGACACCCACCTGCTCCCCAGGAACAACATGAGTCCCCAGACCTGGGCTGGCTCAGTTATACTCTGGCCTTCCTGCGCTGGGGTGAGTTTGAGGTGATCTCTAGGGACACACCAGGCTGCAGGATCTCAGGGGTGCCTCAGAGAGGAGATGCTTCCTCCTAAGTTGGTCAGCAATTCTTTAAATACCAACCATTGACAGAGGTAAAGTGATGAAATCTTCTGCAGCTACAAGCTCTGCAGTTAAGTGCCTCTGAGGGGAACGTGCATAAAGAGAGCTGGAACTCACTATTAGACACCTCTTCAACATAGTTTATAAAGATGATGAGAGAGTACCATTATTATCACAGTTTTAAGAGATGAAGTACAAAATATTGAGGGTGTGTTTCCCAAATCTGCAACTTTTTTTTTTTTAATAATAAAGCTTTTCTTTTGGTATGAATAAGTGAAGTTAAACAGGACAAAAGAAAGAAATAAATGTTCCAGAAATTTCTAGTTTGCAATCATTCTTCTACTTAAATTAAAATCAGTAGTCATGCAGCTAAAGAATAAGGAACTACATTTGGACTTCCAGGGACAAACACGGATTTGCTTTGTGAATATTCGTACACTGTCAGTCACCTCTTCATGTTCAATTAAATATATTGACTGTCATACTTAACTATTTTCTGAAAATAGCAAACCTAACTGACCCCAACCATGCAGTTTAGGTCTCATGTTAAGCCTCCACACCAAGCCAAGCTGCTCTTAGAAAGAGATGGCAATGGTTACACCACGTTTTATTTCTACTACCATTAAGCAGGCAATTATGAAAAAGTTAAATAAAAAGTGATAGCAAGGCCACAACTAAATAAATATATTTCTCAAATATAACCTATTTCATAATTCTCCTATTAAAAGACTTCTTGTGACTGTGAGAGTCATAAGAATATGCAATGTGATTTGCCAGATGTTATAAAATTCATCACACAAATTAAAGAGTATTCTGTTTTAAGATTTTAATTTACTAAGAGTGTAAAGGGCCAGGGAAAACCCCAGGTTTTATTCAATGGTCATTTTATTTTTGGAAGCTTCTTCTCCTTGAAAACAGTTGGCAAAACCAGCAGTTTGATAATTTCTTATATTTTTTTGATATGCTGATTTTGGAAGAAGAGTAAAACATGGAAAATATTTAACTATCTGTGATTTTGGAGATGAGAAATATCTTATCACCTTTCAGTGGTTATTCCACACATTTACAGCCTCACTAGATACCACTTACTAGACATCTACACAACAACAGCAAATTACAATGACTAAAATGCAAAAAAAAGAAAAAACCGCACAAGGGAAAAGGCAACAAGAAAGATGAAAGTTTAGAACCAAGTCAGTCAGTGCTTTAACAGCTGTTTTGCAGACAGAAATGCTTCTTTGTTTAGTTCCAATGACTTACATGAAACAAAAGCTGCTGCCTGAAGCCACTATGCCACATAATCAAGGGGAGAAAGGTTCAAACTCACCTAAATAACATTTTAAACAAAAATTTTACCCTCACCTTGAGCCCTCAAATCTCCCGTTCCTCTCATATTCAGTCGGGAGCCTCAATGAAAAGAATGCAGAAGCAAAAGGAAGTGGGAAAGAGAAGACAAATCTTACACTACAATATATAATATCTGAGTAGTTGCTAAAAGATACTGCAATCATACCAAAGGTATGTTAAAATACAAACCCACAAAGATGTAAAGAACACGGTAGGTTAGGCCAAACTCAGAATGTAACATATTATCAAACCAAATGGAAGTCTATGAACTAGTTTTTAAACCAATCATAACTAATTTTAACAGTATATGTTTATATATTAAATCTGTAGAACTCACTGAATAAATCTGAAGTTCTAAAAGCAGAAAATGTGAAACTAAAGTTACAAAGCTCTAAGTGACTGTATTATTTACAAAGTATCTCCCAGAAGAGAAATAACTCCCAAATATTTTTAGGCTAATGTTATTTTAAGGTTTTATCTGGAATAAAGTATATAGATGAAAAAATCCCCATGACTGTTTACAGACAAGTCTGATTACCTTGTGTATTTGCATGCTCATCAGATCTGAGGAATTCAAACAATAACAAAATACCTTATGAAAAAGAAGACCCATATACATTTTAACAGAGCTTTAAGAGGTAAATCCAAGATTTCTCAAGCTGTGATAATTCCACGTTGTTAATTCCCACACTGATGCATCCTCCCCACCCAAGAACATGCTTAAGCTTTTTGTCTTCTTGCAGTGCTTAAGGCTACATTGCTGGTCACTACCACCTATTGAAAGCCCAAGGTCAAGAAGAATTAAGGGGAAAATTATCTTTCTCTACTTTCCCGTTGTTGAAGAAGGATGGTTCAATATATCAGCATTAACTCTGCTCACAGGGATGCTGCCTGTACACTGCTTTCATCCAGACTAAGGCAGTACATGGCTTCCCTGAGTAACACAAACACAGCAGGTGTCTAGGGACAGGAATGTAAGACAGTAACCTTATTTTCTGATGCAGAGTGATATTTATATCAGGGTGTGTGGGGTGTTACAAGGCGTGATTTCCTCCTTTCCTTCCTTTTGAGAGCTGTGGTGAGGGATCAGCCTTGCAAGGTGACTCTGGCAGTCGCTGTCACAGGGGACCAGGAGCTGTCCTGGCACTGGGAGAGACAGGGTAGCAGCACTGGCTGCATGGGCCACAGAACCAGCCCAAATTCAACTCAGGTGCTACAGCAAAGCAACTGCACTGATGAACAGGATGCAAAGCTGCTTAGCTGATCAGAACCCTGTGCTTTCTGAGGTGCCACAGCTCACGGTACAACAGGCACAATATCACTGGCAAATGAACAGCTGCCATGAGCAAAACAGATACCAAAAAAATTAGAAGAAAATTGGAAGTCCCAATGCAAAATGGGCAGTTTTTGTAGTTATTTTCATGAGATCTCATGTTACTAATCTACGGTGGATATAAGAGGAGGTGGAAAAAGATTTTTCATGCCTGTATATACAGAGTCCATGAAGTCATCCTCTGGGACAGCTCTACAGGACTAAAAAAGGGGTAGGCAGAAACCACCACATGTACCAATTGAACAGATCCTCCCCTTTCAGGTGATTGTTTTACTGGGCAAAGCAACCAGCAAGTTAGAAAACACTCCTCAACTGAAAAATTAGGAGTACTTAAACTTCAAAGAGCCTTCTGTGTTCCTACGAAGTGGAAAAGCTGCAAACATTTATGGGTTTTTGTTGGGTTTTTTTGTGTTTTGTTTTGAAACTTGCCAAAGGTTGTAGAAAATGGGAGCACAACCAGTTTCCCCAACAATGAATGGCCTTACTGTTGCTGGAATCTGACCAGAAAAGTCTGTAAAGAAAAATCCCTAATGATGTTCTGACACACTTTTCAGTTTGAAATTAAGCCAAAATGTTCAGTTTGTAAACCACTGCACTCTAAATCTAAGAAAGGCCATTATTTAGAATATACCTGCCACTTTGAAATAATAAACATTCTCATGGAAGCTTCTCAGAAAATCCTCACTTTGCTCAGTTTTTCCATGCATCAACGTTCCATTCATTTGGCAGGAGGGAACTACATAAAGTGGCACACAACCTCAAATGTGAGCCACCATGCCAAGCTTAGGAGAGCTGTGCCAGTCTCTCAAGGTGCTCCTTCCTTCATGACAGACATGGTTATGGTCCAGCTCTACAGCCCAGCACTGCTGCTCTGGGAACAAGCACTTACTGTACTGCCAGGATTGTTTTGGTTGGGGCTTGGGAGTCAGATGCAGCCCTGAGGCCTCCTCACTTGCTAATACAATCTTCACTTCTGTGCTAGTTTATGCTCTAAATTTTCTGCTTTTGCTTTACATAAACTGTTTTTATGGACTAAGATGATTCTTGGTCTTGAAAACGGAACAAATACACAGACAAGTTCTGTTCTCATTTGTCACGCCATGCCTACACATTCTATACCTTATGGTTTATGAAGGGCTTGCACAAATCTGATTGTTTCCACACAATCTGTCCCAAATTAAGCCGTTTCCTGTTCTTTACATCTTTGTATGCTGTTTTAAATATCCAAGTAAACACAAATAAAATTGTCTAAAAAGACACTGAAAATCAACAAAAAGTGCAAGATGATAAAATAAGATCAATTTATGGAAATGGAGAAATGATGCTGCAATAAAATCCAGAGCATGAGTCATTTTTTGCTGTCAGAAAAAAAAAAGTTAAGACTTCCGCCAAATGCAGATTGGCAAAGACAGTGCATAGTACAAGATATATAGATATATATATATATACACACTCACACACATATATATATTTAATACATCTGTGTACTGAGTACAATATTAAAACTCAGCAGTTTAACAAGGAGTGACTGATTATCTACTTTCATTCAGCTCCCTAGAACTGATGTTGGTGCACCATGTATATGTGCTACTGGGTTACTGTAGCTCTTTCAGAACAACAAAGACAGTGAGCTCAGCTAGGATTCATAGCAAATATAGCCAGGAGAAACTGCCAAAAGCCCCATCATTTTCAGTTTTTGTACCTATATACAGATCAGGTATGGAGGGACACCATGCATCCTTAAAACAGAATTTAAAAAGCACACTGGTCCTGTGCAGGTCATGTAAGACTTTACAAATTTCTTATTCAAAAAGACATATTCATGGAAGCTGTAGCAGGTATTTCCACCATGGTCTAAGACTCCTGGCCTCAAGTCAAAGGTAATTTTTAAAAAACTACCTGAACTCTCAAATTTAAACAGTAACCTTCTAGTTTAAAACTGTATTAATATTAGCATTTCCCTTCTTTCTTCAGAACAAACGTAGATGCCTCCAGCTGTGGAGGGCTGCACAGATCAGAACCCTTTGTTCTAGAAGTGGGCTGCACCCCACAGCTCATGATGCACTGGGTTAAAGCCACTGTCATTGCTCAGTTCCAGCTGTAGGTTGAGTTGGATGGTTTCTTTCCATAAATAAGTTGTTGCATTTTCTCAAGTCAGCTGTGACAATGCCAGCCAAGCCAACCAACACCAGTTCCAAACATGGACATATTTGGAAGAGCACTGATTATTATCACCATGGCATGGAATTTACTCAGTTAATCAGGTAGGGTACATTTAGCCTCGCACATAAAAAATCCACATTTAGGCAACAATTTACATATGTCAGGACTCCCTAATATAAGCACTTCCTTGAAATGATCTAACTCCAAATTACAGTCACAAGCATAGCCTTGTATTCTGAAGGTTAGAACAGCAGCCTGGTTTTTGGCCCCATCTCCCTGGGTTTGATCAGAACCAGGAAACTGAAGTACCACCCTTGAAGAAGTTCCAAGATGTGGTACAACTAAACAGGCTGTTACAAAACTCTACTGGAAAATTTACCTGCACATCAAAACTGTGTAAGCGATTTTCATGAATCACAGGGGATTAATGAGAAATATAGCAGCTTGTTTCATTCCCAAATTGCAAAACTAAATGCAATCCTTTGGCTTGAAATGTTAATCAGACATCTGAGCTTTTCCCTTTTGTTGATAAATTTGCATAAATGTTGTACTTTTTGTTTATAACTCAAGAGCAGCTATTTGCACTTCAGCTGCAATTCACTTCAACAAATGCACCCCATTTTAAAATAAATACACAGCTATTGAGCGTTCATTCAATCTTCCACACAAAACTGTTCAACTCACAACTGTGCTCAGCTGCAGGCAATACTTCAAACCTTTTTTTCCTCTTCAGTATCATAAAACAGAGAGATAATATAAATTTAACATTACTTACCTTTATTTGCTTGTAACCTTATGTTTTGTTTATACTTTCATCATTGTTATCAAACACCTCATTCTTCAAACATAAGCATGCTAAGTGTATTAGTACAGAGAACAGAATTACTTTGGCACTACCAACTCTATCAAAGAAAAAAGAATTCACAAGGCATGCTTAGCATCTTGTTATACAACACAGATGGTGCCACAGATTCTTAGGTATCATCATGAGTTAATGGATTTATTCTATGCTTTCCTCTGAAGAAAGAAAGTATTTAGTTCTCAGCAGGAAGTTTAGTTTTCAGAAAACCAAGGCTAGAAAAGCCAAATCTTTTGTTAATTGCAGGAGCCACTTTTTTTTAAATATAAACAAATCCTACCTTTTGATAAACCTGAATGACATGTTTCTAAAAGAAATTAAGCCAAAATAATAATTAACAAAAATTTTGTACAAAATAAATTGAAAAAAGGCATTTAGAGCAAAACATGCAAAAATATCTCATTTTAAATGCACAATTAAATTACACTTCAATACATTCTCAGATTAGGCAGATGATTTAGGGGCTGAAGAGTCAAACTCCTGGAACTGCTACTTTCAATTTTTTCAGGGAAATATGTAACCAGTATTTACTATGAATTAAAAAAATGTACTGGTGTCAAAACACTTTAAAACTCAAAATCTGCAAGGTCAGGTAAAAATAGTTTGGATTTTCTTCATATATTTACCATAGAAAGCAAAAATCAGTAACTCTGCTATAATTATATCTTGAGTATCTTCAGAGTTAGGTTCCTTCCTTTCTTCATAACATTAGGTCAACCATGTTGTGCCAAAAACTGCCTTAAATATTTAGCTACTTTAGTGGCAGAAGCTGCAACAATTGCCTACACCAGAACATAAGTAGTTCATAACCAAAAGAATTCTGATTCCCCATAGTGAATGCTGCAGTAAATTAATGAGTATCAAGGTTTTTACAATTTTTATTTAAGAGGAAGAAACATAACCATGTCCTTCAGTGGCACTATCCACCTCCTCTGTAGTTTGTACAGCAATGAATATAACAGAGCCCCAGCTGCATGAGATCCTCCAGGAGCAAACGAATCATGTGTAACTGTGCTATTGTGATACAACTGCATGTTATTTAATCAAGTCCAGATGGAATTTAAACTACTGTCAAAAGTCGTGGGGAAAGACCTCCTCAAGAAAACCACACTGCACTGCAAAAGTTGAAACTCTGAGGCAATGATAGAAGTTTGAATGCTGCCTAAACAACTGAGTGAAATGTTTGCATGTTCACGGTTTGAACGTCCACATTTGGAACGTCAAATGGAAAATTAAGTAAGGATATTACAAACAAAAGTACAGAAAGAAAGACGTGCCAAAAGGATGTGGCTGATTAAGACTTCACTTGACATAAAGCAGATGGCTTAACACTTAGAAATATTCAAATTAAACTTCTTTCTCTCTCAGCATAAAAAGAAGGGGAAAAAAACCCAAACCAAAATTCCTACAGCAAAGTTTCTCCCAGAGAAGCGTTAACTGGCAGAGAACTGAGCAAATTAAGACATTTATCAAAGGCTAGACTGTTGTGTTCTTGTTTTGCAAAGAAGCAACTTCTACATTTTAAAAGAAATTTTCCATCTGTGAAAAACTGGAGTCTGGCTTAGCATTATTTTGTAGGAATGGAAGATGGCAAAGGGGATACTGAGAGGGAGGCATCTATAGCCATAAAACAGACAGGAAGGAAATGGCTTGCTGCTGACGTGGTATAAGCTTAAAACAAAAGCTAGCAGGCCAAGATCAGAGTGATGTTGTCCAAAAAACTTCACCTGATAAGGAGTGTACAAAAGCTTGATGATTATCTTAAAGCAAAGACAAACAAGCCCTCAATTCTGCAAATGCAAGTAATGCAGATGAATGGTCTGAAGTATGTGGTATGAGAACTAACAGGTTTTAAATACAGAAGGAAAAAACAATTTTCAGTTTTAAGGTTTGCAGTAACTAATTTAAATCATACATGGTCTTGAAACTAAAAGTTCAGTTAGAATAAAAATTCTTAGTGCAGGAGCAATACCTGCTGAAGCTTGGCTTTGGCTAGACCACTACACCTTCACAACCTAACACAGAATCTGCGGTAAAGTGAAGGCCAAGGTAGGAATACATTTTTCAAGGTTTGACCAGACTCCTGCCTAGACTGAAATCCTAATACTGCCATTATTTTAAGATGGCCTTTGACAGCACTGCTACCAACAGAAGCTTTTGTCTCCTGTCCCTACCCTTTCACCTGTGGTATTTCTATTTCTGTGTTGGCAGCAAGGTTATACTGGAAACACTGATGGACTAAGTGACAGGGAAACAGAGCTTCTAATCAAATACCTAGTCTGGGATCCTAGTTTATGCCATCTACTGATGGACTATGCAGCCACTGAGCAGCTTTTCAACTGAGCTGAAATGTTTAAACTCTGCAGCATTTGTACCACTGAAAGGAGGCTGAAAAGCACAGAAGAAACAGCACAGACCAAACTGTCTCACACTTAATCCCGTTTGACTCAACTCCCAAAAACAAATGGCTTCTGTAACCAAAATAGAACTACGAAAAAATCATAAGCACCTGCATTTTAAGTTGCAGAACTTACGCCAATGATCGGCGAACGTGGACAAAACCACCTAAGCAACGAGGCATTTCTACCATGAAAAGGAACAGAAGACAGAAACGTTGCGCTAGCATTTCAAGAGGCTTACCTTCTGGTCAGTTTCGAAGTGAGTTTGCTGAAGAGGTTAGTGGAGCCCCGGGTGCGGGTCTGCGAGAGCGGCGTGGCCTCGTGGGACAGGCTGGGCGAGGCGGGCGGGCCGTTGTACGTGGCGGTGCGGCGCTCGCGCAGCTGCCCGTGGAACGTGCTCCGGCTGGCCGTTCCTCTGGGGAAACGAATACGGTCAGGGGTGGTCGCACTGCTAATGCTGTGGGTTGAAGCAACGGGAGTTCTCTGATCGGGAATAGTGCTAGGGCAGAAAACAAACAAAATAAAAACAAAAAAATGCTAGAACGCCTTCACACGGGCAATGCGGCGCAGCAGGAAACACAAAACACTACGTTCTACAGTAAAGCGTAAGCAGACACTTTTATATAGGCCAAGGTTGGAAATACCAACGTTATTACAGCACTGTATGGAATCAAAACTTGTAAGAAGTTAGGATTAAGAGGCTGCCGAAACAGAAACCTACATAGGCAGAAAAGTGCAACAAGAGTATCCTGGAAAAGACCAGATAAACCAGGCCTACAATGTTTCACTGAGAAGACAGATAAAAGAATAGACTGGTAAAGTTTCCTCCCAGGAAAGAGAATAGGTAACTTTAATGTCTCTCCCTCCACATTCTGTACATACATCTTTGAAAGTCTTGCTAATTTGGAAGTATCCTACACAAAATTCTCAACAAGCGAACCGCTCCAAGTAGCGAAGTCCTTCAGGATACACAGTTAAAGTCTCCCACAAACTTTGACAATAGGGAATGTCCAATACTCCTAACAATAGGAAAAAATTAAGGTTCACTATTGCAGGATTATGTCACAGACAGCCTGACACACCACAAGACAAATGTAAACGAGACTAAAAAAATGAGGAAACACACATCTTGTGGGCAAAATATACTAGAACAATCTAGGACTAAAATTCCACAGCACAAAGTTAAGAAGCAGTGGGTGTAAGTTAGTGTCACAACGATTTCTGGTTCTTACATAGGCCTGAAGTTATCTGCGCCATTGTCTATTGGAGGCAACATCATCTTCGTGTGCACAGAGGCTGACATGGACATCGACTTCTGATGTCGCAGCCGAACACTGGAGAAGGATGTGGTACAAACTGAAGCAGGGCTAGCTGCGTAAGCGAACATTTCTGTCAGGCTGTGAGGGGGTTTGGGTTCAGGCAGAGGCAGAAAGAAGAGCATGATGGACCAACAACAAACTACTGCATAGAAAAAAAAGCAAACTTTTCCTTCTATTAACTGGTTTATCAAAGAACACGAACTCTAACAGCCCTCCTCTTCTATGTAAACAGCAGTAACTACCCTACACTCCCCTTAAAAAGCACCCTTACTTACATGGCACTGGACATCTGTAAGTGACCATGCTCTTACCATTAGCATTAATTTGCAGTGATACCCTCCTTGACGTACAGAACCTGAATAACTCAGATTTCTACGCCAAAGCTCTACGATAAAGCACTGATGTAACCTGTATTACTCTTAACAGTAAACAATACATTAAAACCCCCACCAAATGTACTTTCCAAAAGACTCACGATAGCTCCATTACTACAGCAAAATCCTTTGTTTTCAGAATGCATCAGTGTTAAAAGAAATTAGTGAAAGTTGGGCAAGCTGTCAAATCTAAATCAGATAACCGAGAGACTTCACAGGTACAATCAAAACCAAAAATACCACGATCTTTAACAATTCCAGAGAGGCCAAAAGAAAAAGACTGCTAATAATGAACCTGTACATGTAGTAGACACTGAGCATGCCTGCTGTTCTCTGAAGAAAGAAGAATGACTGTTGAAGAGCACCTTTGTATTGCTTTGACCATGAACATTAAATTCTCCAAATTACCATTCAGGCTTTGAAGGAAAGTATAGAGCACCATCTTAGCAGAATGGCCAGTAAGCTGCCAGCTGTATAATATGTTCAAATAGGAGCATTAAATTTACGTATTTATTTAGGCCAAAACACTCTTTGCAGCATTCACATTATCTAGTAATGATAAGGACAGGAGAAAAGTGAGAAACCACAAGATGTTTTGGACTTTTCAGACTACACCATCACGTCATTCATCTGAAGTTTGTTTTAAAAGTAAGACAGCTGTAATTCAGAAATTTTGCTGGAGGTTAAGAAATCAATAATTCTCAGTGACAGTTTCACGACACTGCATGTTCACTTCCAAGTTACTTCATGGTTACACACACAAAGTCAAGTCCTGTTACAGAATTCTGGTACATCGGACTCTGGAGAGGAGAATGCTACTGCAGCTACAAGTGTCAGCTCATAAAACTTCTCAGGCTCAGCTCCCAAAGCACCAGTACAAACCACCACACAGCTCAGACATCTCAATTGCTACCTAAAATGCTTAGCAAAACATACTTGCTTTTGGTTTGTTTTTCACTTTTCAGGATCTGAAAACCTTCATCTGAGCCATGCACGCATCTCAACAATGCTGAATCCCTCAGGATGACAACTACAAGCACTACTTACAATGAAGCCTTCAGCACAGGCCCAGCATTCACATTTCCCCAGGGTTTTAAGGAATGGTAAGAAAACGAACATTCATCTCAAAACTAATACCCTGAAGTCAGTCACTGGTCACTAGTCTCTCAAGCTCTTCCAGCTCCTTTCCTCTGTACTTACTGCAAAAGATAAAGAATCTAGTTTGACAACAAAAGACCCAAGTTTTTAGTCACCTGCCTCCAAAGATGTGACATCTGAAGGTATCAACAAGGGACCTCCTCTCCCTCTGATGCTTTGCTAGAAATCAGCTTCCTTGCATTACTAGCCTGGGAACACAGAACAGCAAACTAACAATCCCCAATTAGTGCCAAGGCTTATTAAAAATCTGAAGCTGCTGTAAATCATTTGTGTTACAAATGTTTTAAAGCAATTGCCTATCATTATGAAGAGTGCTTCATGAGTCCCCAAGTGCGTTAATTAATGCTCAGGCTTTGGAGGAAAGCCAACAGAGTCATCTCCAGCAGAATGCCTGTGTCAGCCTCAGCCACACAATGTGTTAAAGCAAAGATGGGAGACTTAGAACTCTTTGCTTCTACCAGTCTGACATGGGTCTTCAAGACTATTGTCTCCAACATCAGATCTACTGACTACTGACTCTTTAAATTTTTCATACATTCAGGATTCTGCTTTCTCAGAATTCAATATGCAAGACAAAAGCAGAATAAGCAATGTTTTAACACTTTCTCTACAGAAAAAATAGAGATTTTAAATGTGTGCATCTTGTCTTTTACAGTAAATCTCCCAAGTTTTCACTGGGTCACAGCCAGTATCTGACTAGCTACAGAAAATCTAAAATCCAACCTATAACAAACCATTTACAGCAATTACTCCTGCCTGTAACATTTGCCACCTGTGACAGACATTTCAAAAGTACAGAAGCAGTTTTTAACTAAACCTTGGATATTTACAAAGCCCGGGTTCAACTTCAGATCTTGCTTTACAGAAGAAAAAAGAACAAGTTTCTAGAGTTACTTTCTGCCAAGCTGAGAGTACAATAACATTAAAGATTCATTCTGAAGAGCCGGTCCCATCAACAGCCACGTTGATTTTTCCTGCATTAAAGGTCCCTGCATTTCATGTGACCAGTCAGTGCTTTACCCACTTACAGCAACAAAATACATTCAGATGTAAATTCTGAATTCCATGCCAAATCACAGTAATTCTGAAACTGTGCCAAAATGAACATGCAATTTAGTATTGAAGCATTTCAGACAGTAAGTCTCCAAGTGTGATACAATTAGGAATGCACTCTCATTATCTTTTCTTTTTTTAACTCTCTATAAAAAGTAATTAATGTAATAATCAAAGAATGCATTATAAAAGCTATAAAGACATTTTTTACCTGTGCAAATATAAATTCTCAGACATTTCAAATGACCCAAATAAGGCTAGTTTATAGAGAAAGCAAATGATATTTAAATATCACATTGACAATAAAAGGTAAATTAGACAAGGATAACCAATTATGCATATAAAACACAACTAACATAGTTGTCAAGTGCTACTCAATCTTAACTTTGAGTTTAAGGTCTGTATGTGACAAACCAAAGAAAAACATCAGTTCCTTGAGAAACTCAAAGCTGGGGAAATAAAATTACTTCAAAAGATAGCTCTTTATGAGTACGAACTTACTCCCAAATTAAGGGAGCATCTAAATCTCAAGCATTCCTAGTAAACAGTATCCAATAATTTAATTAAAAATTTAATAAAGAAATTGTAGACAAGGTATTAGTTTAAGGATGAACAAAAACTGTATAATATAACCAAGTAATAAAAAATTATCGAAACTATTATAGACAGAAAGATTCATTTTTTCAAGGAGTGTTTGGAAAGAAAAAAGCTATTAACATATCAAATCAGAGAAAGGATGGTGAGCTTTAACCTAAACAACTTGGTAACATTAACAAGGAGTAACCAATGAAGGCTGAGACAGACACACTAAGAGACAGTACCAAATAGCTGTGCTGTACTTCACAAGACAGAGGACTGCAGGCCCAGCTGGCCAACTATAATTTTGGCAATCTTCAAACTTATACTTGACTCTTTCCTTAATAACTTTCCATTTGCAGAAAGCTAGGAGGAAGAGACAGGGTCAAAATGATGTTCTCTATCCCTAAGCTCCAGGAATCGAACAGGGAATAGACAGGCTTTCCATTCAACATCACAATTCCTCATCAACTGCCAAAGGGAGGGAAAAACTTTTCTGCAAAAAATGCCAGATCTTCTGCCAACTTCAACACAAGTTAGAAAACAGGTATTTTTTTCCCACCCTTTACAAAACATCGTAATACTAGAAAAGGCTGGAGAAAATTGGGAAGCAGAGGAGAGGGGTACACATTCCTTTCACTACCTTGCCAGGAGTGCTCTCCAGGCAAGGGTTAACTACTTAATTGTTACCAGCTTTTGACAGCAGTAAAATTCTGAGAAGAAGAGCTGGAAATTAAAATACCTCAGCCAGCCAGGAAATTTGGTGGTATTCCTCCCAACTGCTACTCTATACCTGATACCTATGTTCACTATAATATTATTTCTGACAGCTCTTCTCAGTTTTCACAGGATGGCAGTAGATGTGACCACAGTGCCAAGACATACAGTGGTTAGCTCCAGTTCTACTGCATGCTTTACTCAGAATTTCATTCAGTACATTAAAAAGAAATTTGTTATTCCTCTGACTGTTTTCACTCAGGATATGGAGACACCCTGAGGAGGGAAGCAGTTGAGTTCTGCAAATCCTGGGAAACAATTAGACTGCCACAGTATCAGCAAGGAACACTATTAGTCCAAGACAATGGCGGATCACCATTTCATTTTTGCTCAGAAAAAATTGCCTTCTCCCTGAGACTTTGCAGCAAAATTGGTATTTCAAATAATCCTAGTGAAGCAGAGTTTAGAGTGAAATATAAAAAGAGAGTGGCTCAAGAAAGATGGACTTTGTAGTCTGACACTAAACAAGGCTCTTCTGCAAGCATATGCTGTTTGGCCACAGAGTTCACAACAGATTTAAGATGAAGACTGCTACAAGCATTTCATGTATTTAACCAGAAATTAGAAACTTCCTTTTACATTCTAAGTATAAAGATTATAAAATTAAATACAGGAAAAAAAACCCAAGCCCCAACATACTTACAGGTGCTCCATATCCAAAGATCTGTACTCACCTTTCATTAAGAATTACATTAGAATATCACTTATTTTTAAATTAGGCATTAATTTCTTTTTTTGGAAAGGTGAAGACAAGGGACATACACCATAGGAAGACATTTCATATACCTGTTCTCCTTGCCATTTTGTATCACTGAATGCCTATCAGCAGTGGTTCTTTCACTACAAACATATGTGTTGCGCCGTGTCATTGCTCCAGGGGTAGTATTATTCTACAATTAAAAAACATAGGTTTGTTATTCCCCACAGAAGGCTTTTCTGATGTTAGTCTGCACATAATTGAAGGCTTTTTACTTAATGCTAGTTCTACACAGTTCTAAAACTTACAATAATTAAGTAACTTAATATACAAACTCCATCTAGTATTTGTAAGGAATAATGCAATCAGAAAAAATAATTCTAACAAGTTACTCTTGTATTTCATATTGATGGCTCAAAATTAATATTCCTTAAAGTTTTTTACTACAAATTCTGAGTATATACAGCATTCTTCTACAACTGGATAGCACGTGTCTTTATAGCCTATTTTTGAAATACTTTACCACTTGTAGCTTGGAGAATTTTCCTTTAAGTTAAAATCATACCCTTAAACAAGATAGGAAAAGCAAAGACTTAACAAACAAATGTGGTAAAATTCAGTGGGAAGGTGAACATGGACTTTTAAATATTAAGATACTATGAAGCACTAGACAAGTTTTAAAAACAGGGAAGAATAAAGAGACAAATCGCAGAGAATTTCAGTAAGACATTTTTTAAAATACACATTTACAATACATTGAGGACAAGAGAACCAGGGGAACTTAAACTACAGACCTTACTTTAGAGGGGAGAAAAGAAATAGAATTACTTTGCCTCTGTCTTTACAGAGAAAGAGGGTGGAGATATGCCCAAGTTGGCGGTCAATTTTCCAGGAACGACTGAGAAGCTATAGGTAATTCACAGATAACAGAATTATAAAAAGTTAGATGCAATTACTGTAGGAAAAGCACGGTGGTCCAGACAAACATGCACCCCCAGGTCGTAGAGGAAGTAAAAGCTGGCAAGCCTTTGTATTTTTTCTCCCCACCCCAAGAACAAAACACAGGAAACTGCAAATGGTTGGAAAAGTGGAAAAAACCTTTAAAAGTTTTCTTTAAAGAAAAGGATCACGGGGCAAAGCAGGAAGCGAAAAAGGCTATAAACTTCAAACATCACTGCTGGGGAAAGTCTTGGAGGAGGCCAGCTTAAGGGAATGATTGGTCAGCACCTGGATAAGCACATGTTGAGTAAGGAGGGCCACTAAGAATCAGGCAGGGGACTTCATGCTCAACTAACCTTTTGGAGCTCTTTGAAGAATTATGCTATGATGGACAAGGGAAACTCAGCGGATTTTAAAAATAGCATTAAGAAAAGGTTTCGCATAAACTGTCACAGGAGAGAGTCATGGCAAGAAGGATTTAAAAAAAAAAAAAAAGGAAAAACTAGTTCAAGCACAAAAGCAGAGTAGCCAAACCTTTTTTGTTTCCGAACCTGGAATAAAACTGTTAAAGTGCAGCATTCTCAATAACTAGCAAAAGCTCCTTCAGTGCCTTAAGGCAAAATATCTACTATCTAGGGAGTTTCAAGCAACACATTCCCTGAACTATTTAACCATGAAGTCATCTTGTCTAAGAGACTGCTGACCTGTTTGTTACACATCTTTTCACACAAATGTACAAATTAAAATGCAACAGTGAAGTGCACAACTTCCTGGTGTTAAGAAAAGACAAGGACAAAGGGTATTTTAGATCAGCAGAACAATTAATTAACTTGTAAGAGGCATGCAGCTGTCTGAAAGGTTCTCAAGTATACTTCACTAAATATTCCTTAGGGATAAGCATGGACCAAGCATCAGCAGAAGCCTTCCTGCCCCTTTCCTTGTACTTTATTCCTTACACATCCCCTGTCTTCATGTAAATTTGTTTATTTATTTAAAAAAACCCAAAGTGATTCTTCTACTTTTCTCTAGCATTTCTCACTGTACAAGCTCCCTTCTCTTTACTAAGCTTGCCAGAAATGAAAGCTGTGCACCAAAGGTGAGGTGTTGTTTATTTGCTATTGGGAGGTCACACTGTGCAGGACACTTCATGAGGGCCTCACGAACAAATGGTACAGTGAAATATTGCTTATTAGTGTTTGCAGATCATTTTGTTCTGTCTTCTGAACATTCTAGGGGATGAAGCACCTAAAATATCCAACACTGGTCTTCTGGTGGGAAACAAGCACAATAATCAGTGGCTTCCTTCTTTCCACCTGCTCCCTTTGAACATGAAATGTTGGGTTTCCTTTGAGAAAACACTACGTAACATTAAAATGTATTGGCATATTGCACATCTGGAAAGACAAGACTGCAATCTCTGTGCTGGATCAGACTTTTAAGACTATGCATTTTCAGGTTTGGGAGCAGACAAGTTTTGGTATTCATATCTGAAATTTGAGGACTGCAAGGACACGCTTTCCCAGCTCATTCTAAAATGCAGAGATGGAAGCATCAGTATACATTTTTTTCCTGTTTGACTCAGATTTCAGAGGTCAGGGGAAGAAATTTAAGCATTACAAGGTTTCAAATTTCAGTTTTGGCAAGAATAGTCTTGGTATTGGGGCCTTTACACTTCCTAGTGTATGACCTTTCACGATTCATCAAGGAAGCTCTTCAGCTGTGACTTTTTTGTTCATCCAATCTACAGCCTGTTAATCTCTGGACATGACTAAACAGCACAGGTGCACAGCACTGGAAACTGGTGTGAGCAGCACCCCACTCCCTGATGGAATGACAAGCCTAGGGTCAGGAGTAGCTGCCTAAGTTCATCTTCATGGCATCACCTGCCTTCTTTGCAGGAGGAGCGGACACAGCAAAAGCATGCTGAGACTTGTGAGCACATGCACAAGGTCCAATCACAGCACAAAGGATGAATTTGTGGTACAGAGTCCTCCTCCTAGAGAGCCTTGTGTGCACTGCTCAGGCAGGCTATTTCCCTTTAACAGACACCACTGATGAAACACTTCCAAAAAAACCTTCTGACTTACAATAGTGTACCAATCTATTTAGTTAAGAGCACTATTATGGTATTTGGTCCTGGATGATTTTCCAAATCTACCACCTATTCTCATCTTTCTTAACGCTATTTAAGTTTTCTTAAAGCTATTCTAAAGGTTCTGGGGTGGCTTTATTACAATACTGAGGAAAAATCCAGTTCTAAAAAACAACCAAAGAATTATTGAAACACAGATATACCAGTTCCTGCTATCTATCCAACATCCGTAGCAGGTTTTCATTATTAATTTGGTATTTGCCTAAATAGCTTGAAGATTTTTGATGTGTACTTGTTCAGCTTGCAGAACTATTTGGTTTACAAGAGTTTAAACACTCTGTCAACTTTAGAAGTACAGCTTGGAGCCCCTCACTGCAGTCCCAGACTTAGCTATCTGCTCTACAAGCACAACTCTTATCCTCAAGTGCACGCTTTTTAAGCTTTATTATTTACTAGAGTAGCACACAACTGATTAAGAGTCTCCAGCAAGGACTGGTTCTCCTGCTTTTGCTGTTCTGTCAAAATAATAATTGTTTTTGTAGGGTATTTTTCCATCTCTTCAGAGTTTTTTCATCATATTACAGATTTCAGGACTTCAGTGCTCAGTAAAGCAGAAACTCTCTTCACCTCATACTTTTTTCAGCCTCAGGACAATATGCTAACACCAATAATTGTTTTTCCTTCTAGATGCATGCCAACACTGTAAGAAACAGAACTCCCTACTCAGCTGCAGAAAATGAGTAAAAAGTCAGTGCTTCCCTTCATTCCCAATAATCAGAAAGCCAAAGTGTCATCTTTTGCAGGAGGAAAGAAAGGAAATTTAAAAAAAAGAGTTTGAACTGTCTGGTGTGAAGAGCTATAAAGAGAGAATTTTAAACACTAATTATTGAGTGACAACATAAGTCTGATTTCTTGTTCACCACCTGGTACCACTGCTAGTAAAAGATCAGCTGGATCAGTTGCACACTGAGTCAGGGAAGCAACATATGGTTATGAGCTGAAATCTTATTTCAGGTACAGTAGTAAGAATTTTGGAAAAAGCCTACTGGAATAAATCTCCAGTATTTGGGAGTGGCACAGAATAGCAGATGAAAAGATATTGAATGTAAAGTATGTTGCAACTGTGACACAAATCTTTTGAATAAGGCACCATACAACTGAATGTAGGACAAAATTGATTTGATTATCCCACCATTTTGAGATTAAATAGCTAAGACTTGTCTTTTAAGAAAAAAACAAATCTGAATGGTCTCTGGACTTATCAAGAACAAAGGGAAAATGTGGAGGACCACAAAAATCAAAAAAGGGTCCCCCAAAATCCTGAGTTCTTGTTCACATTTATGAATAACAGCTGCTACAGTAGAAGGTGTGTTTTTCCAAGGAAACTCTTGGGCTGATATCCTTGAGCCAAGTCACTGCTAGCCACTGAGCCAACTGACAATACAGGGCCAATAAAGTAAAACAAGTTTCATTTCACTTCTTTTGCTTCAGACTGTTAAAAAGCTACAGCTCAGGAACTTATGTTCTCATTTGTTGTAAGTAATGGTGCTCAGTATTATGACCAAATAAATATGACAGCTTTGTGGGATAAATTTAAAAAAAAAATTCTGTTGCAAGTTGAACAAGTTGAATAAAGGACTGAGAATTCTTTTCTTCTGAAAAGAAGGAAGTTTTTCAATACAAAATCCCGAAGTTTTAGAAATTAAATGTCACAAGACTGAAGAATTATGTGAAAACGAATTTCCAACTTTGCCTCTGTGGGAGGAACCACAAAGAGCAGAAGTTAAAGCGAAAATGAACAAAGGATTTTCTTTCCTTTGGCACACTGCCTATTGCTAAACACGTACATCCACTACTTTTGCTGCTTTGTATGTTTTTCTTGTTGCTGTTGTGCTTTAGAGGCAGGTGGGGGAAGCCCACAAGGACAAAAGCCAGGCACACTGCTTTTGAATACAGGCTGAAATATATCTTTGAAGGGTTTTTAGAACTACATTTCTTTGATAATCTTAACAACATAACTATGACCTTAAAATAGCATGTTTGAGGACAAAGATTAGGTGGCTCCTTATACACATGGAACTATAAAACAGGGTAACAAAAACAGAGATTTCATTCTTCTGTACAGATGCCACAGAGGAGTGGCTGGTGATACAGGAGCAACATAACTACTTTTTTTTTTTATTTTACTTTTTTTTTAATACCCAAATCATGTCTATTTACCAAGAGGTACTAATGCTAATTATAAATACTGACTACTTCAAGACTATTAAGAGATAACTTGAATAGCTGACACTGCAAGGGAAAAAATACCTACATTTACTCTTGATAAATGAAAAGTAAAATCAGCACCTCTGATATATCACAGGTTTAACACTTTTTTATGCCTCAAAAAAATTAATGGTTTTGATAAATAAATGTTTCTACTTACACTAGGGACAGCCGAACTTTTCTTACGTTCAGGAATATCAGCCTTATTGGGATTGCTGGCATTTCCAAGCATTGGGCTAGCTGGTGCAATTCCTCTTCCTGCAACAGCACTACTACTGGATTTTCTTGACTGAATTCCTTCCTCTTTGAGGTCACTGTCTGTAGTACTAGTCTGGCTTCTTTTGGGATATGCCACTACTGAGGGGATGGATGGTCCAGCTTAAAAAAACAAACAGAAGAAACAGGAAAAGCATTTTTTTTCTCAGTTCAGTAACTATTTTTTATCACAATGGAAATGTATTCACACATGAGAACCAACACAGTCACTGAGAATCAGAGTTGCAAAAAGATAATTAAATTATTGAAATAGATGTATTTCAGGAAACAGTAGAATACTGTGAAAAGCAGAAACCTTGCAAAGTGAAGGTACTACTTGATTTCCACATAAGTATCAAGAATTTCATTAAGGTTGGCTCATTTGGCTTGCTAGAAAAACCCTTTAGAGTAATCTTAAGGACACTTAACAAGTAACTGACTCATTCAAACTAGACCATCCCTCATTAGCACAGTGGTGCCATATGCTGTTCAAGCCAATTTCCCAAGAGAAGCAGCTGGTGACACAACCCTGGGGCACCAGCAGCACTGATGGCTGCTGGTCTGTGCTCCTGCAACAGCCAGAAGTGGCAGTGGCCTATCACCAGCCTCCCCACGTGTGCCAGGAACAGACAACTGCTCCCAACACCTGAGAATGAGGAAGCCCCTTCAACAGTGGCAAGCTCCCTCTTGCTTTAACAGCCTCCTGGACACCGGGTAAATACTGTGGGGTGTGTTAGGATTATGTTTTCTGACATCTCACTTACACCTCTGAAGAGGATACATCAAGTTACATCAACTTCGTAGTTAAGCGTTTCAATAAGAATTAGTCAAAAAGTGTATGTATGCATGTATATACACCGACATAAAGAATATATATAAATACATAAACATATAAATATATAATATGTAGCTAGAACATGTTTCACAAGTATCAAAACCCCCAGTAACTGGCATCCCAGAAGACTACCCAAGGAAAGCAACCTCTGAATGCAGAGAATGTCGGCCTAAACTGGGATTCCTTTCATGAGTTAAGTGTCTGAGCAGGAGGATGTTTAAGACATTTAAAAAATCCTAATCTACTCTATTGCACTCTCGTTAAGCAGAAGAGTTGTAAGTTTGTTAGAGTCATTGCTCTTTGGAAATGGAATTCCTGCAGGACAACCAAGTGACACTACCCTCAGGAAACAGGAAACCAGAAATATTGGCAAACTGACATTTCTTCAAGTTTTAGACACAAGCTGACCTACTAGTGTCAAAAGAAAACAAAAGGGATGAGTGCTGTGCTTTTCATGAAAAAGGGGGTTGCAACATTGTCTTCAATTTGTGTAACAAGACTTTGCCAGCACCGTCAGGAATGTAAGGGACAACACAAAGCATAATGAGAATTAGGTTGGTGTATTCAGGGTTCCTCTAAAAGCTCTTTAGAAGGCTTTATAACAGAACCAATTTAAAAAATCAGTTATTCACTAAAATATTTAACCACCATGCTGTGAACTATGCTGTTGTCATCCTCCTTACACTTGGGGGATGGAGACAAATCCAGAAACCGAGCAGAACTGGAAGTCACTGTACTCTGCAATACTGAAAAGGAGAAATGCTCACCGTGATCACTGTACCGCCGCTGCTTCTGGCTAGAAGATATGCTTCTCTGAACTTTGTGATGAGGAGATTGTCCAGTGCTATTATTAAGATCACTACTTGGCCTAACTTTGGCAAGTGAAAGATTGCTGCTGGAGCTTGAATCACTTGCATCCAACTACAATACAAATGAGAGTATTAAAACAAGGAGTTCAGACAAAACAAATTAAAACATCCACCACATTCTGGGAGCAGGAACAGGGAGGTGGAAGATGGCTCTGCTACATGGGAAATTAGTGACGGCATGGGCAGTTGCTAAGAGGTTCCACCTTCTTCTTTTACCTAAGACAGTTGTACAACAACCTTCTTTAAGGTTGTTGTACAACTGTCTTAGGTAAAACTCAGCAGAATGTGCAGCTCCTCAAAGGATAATCAGTAAGAAAATCCATTTGTCCTTTCAGAACTCTCCCCTCAAGAGTTCTCCAAAACTTCAACAGGAAGAGAGGATACGCTTTGTAGAGGCCACTACACCGACTCCCCAGCAGAGCAGCTGAGCCCTCTCAGCATCATATAGAAAGGTAATTTATAATGCAGGAACTTTTTCAGGTTGTTCAGTCCTTCTCCTTGGTCCTCTTAAAATAGTTACAGCTGGCACACTCACACCTAAACTCCCAGACTAGCCAGGACAGTAACTGCATACAAAATCCGTCAGAGGAGCAACTGCTGAGCAAAGAGGACAGTTTTGGAGAGCCTAAAGGCAAGAGTTTACTGGCTCAAAATCAGGTGAGAGCACATCTGCTTAATTTGGACTGCTGATGAGTAGAACAACATGACTTTAAGTGCAATGGATTTTTGTGCAACAGTAACTGACTTCGTTTTTGCTTGTAACTCTTTGGTTAGAAAGGACACTTTCTGATTTGCTTCTTTGCAGTTTTAAGAGTGGTACTTACCTCTGATGACTTCCTTCCTAGCAGTAAGTATGTAGCTGTGATTTCATCATACTTCATTTTACTAAGAGATTCTTGAATTTCTTCTTGAGAATATCCCATTCCTACCATAATATCTAAAACCAAGCAGACATTCTGTAAGTAACTGAAACTGATGTTCAGGCTGGCTGAGTGGTCAGGAGAAAGGATGGAACATTTAAAGAATTAATACAGAATTATTAATTTTGAGAACATAAACCTGATCAAGTATCAGTTTTAAAGGATTAGTTACTTTTTCCAAATATCAAACAAACACAGAGTGGTGGTGGAGAAAAAAAAACAACCCTCCCACATCATGCAAACAGTATCATACTCTGGAAAGTACTCAATTACCTATTCTTTTCTGGTCCGAGATGTCTAGTTCTGGTTCAACAAATGGTTTAAGTTCATCCTCCTCATGCCCTGCATTGATCCACCTGTCTTTCATAATTTGCTATGAAAAAAAAAAAGTTTTGTTAGTACAGTACACTTAGCAGCAAAGAAAACAAGCTGTGGGAAGAACAACTTCTTTATGCAACAAACACTATAGTCTTCCCTAGTTTTTATTTTCCAGAACATTTCCACCACCTATTTGCTTTGTTCCAGTGAGAAGAACCAGCTATGCACATCAAGCCAAGCTTCTCCCCAGTCAGCTGCATTCCAGCTCACAGCTGAGAGCTAAAAGCTTGCAATGCAGACCAGGAGCAGTGTGACAACTTTGACATGTCTTGGAATTCCAAGCTCCACCAACAGAAGTCCATGGAAGCCCTGTTTTGGTCTTTACTCTTCCATGATGGTACAAAAGGCAGGCAAAAGGCAACTACAGCAGTCAGTATCTCCAGTCCACAACTGAAAATGTGGAAAACAATGTGGTGGATCATCCATTAATGCAGGAATCCACAAGCTAACCACCAAGAAAAGTTTTATGACATAGAAAGTGTAGTGACACATTGATTTTAGAAGTAACTGAAGTCAGGTGTGTTACAGCCCCAGTAAACAATCTTTGAAGAGTCACGTGCTTTCATCAACAATCTCACTGACAAAACCCACTCCAAATATGCATAGGAACAACACAAAAATAAGAAGTCACAGCTCAAAAATGCAGTTTGCAAAATATGACAAGCTTTCTGATGCACCTCATTTGTGCAATTACCTCTAGAGTGCCTCTTTTTGTTGGGTTTAGCACCAGGAAACGTTTGAGGAGGTTTTCACAGTCTGTGGACATGTAGAAAGGAATCCTGTATTTTCCCCTTAGCACTCTTTCTCTAAGTTCCTTGGTAACAGAACAAGAACATACAATAAGTTGACAGCAAGTCACTTAAAATATTAGATAAAGTATTACATGAAATATTAGATAAACATGGCCAACACAGTCTACAAAAAGCTACCTTTAAGTTCTGTCCATCGAAGGGAAGAGATCCGCTCACAAGAGTATAAAGAATAACACCTAAACTCCAAACATCTACTTCAGGTCCATCATATTTCTTCCCTTGAAAGAGCTCTGGAGCAGCATATGGTGGGCTGCCACAAAAGGTGTCCAGTTTATTTCCAACTGTAAACTCATTGCTAAAACCAAAGTCAGCTATTTTAATGTTCATATCTGCATCTAGCAATAGATTTTCAGCCTGGAAGAGAAAGAATGGTTTGTAAGATGAATAAAATACTTGATTTAGAATGCTATTGCTTGCTTTTACTCATTCTTAAAATGCAAGAAGCTGAAATACTTGTTAACATTCCCTTCCTTGCAAAGTCTTTACGTGTGCTTTAGTCAATCATTAGCATATCATGTTTTAAAAATCTCTGTACAACAGCTTCAGGCTATGGGAGCTGCTTCACTACCTGAAAACCTGTTACCATCTGTTTTTCTCCACAGAAATGTACCTTACATTTTGATCTACTCAGACGAAAATAAGACATAGTCTCACTATCCGTACTTGATAGCATGTGGTATTCTTGCAGTAGTTTGGCAATAAACATAGCTTTTAAAGGGTTTTCAAGTGTTCTTTTTTTTTTAGTGGTAGCATTGTTCTTTGCTTTTTTAAAGTTACAAAGCTAGGACAAGTTCAACAAATTACATAGCAATACTATTAATATACAAACAAGGCACTGTTTAAAGAAGAGAGATGCTGTTTCATGCCAAGCTACAAAGAAGCCATACTTCAGTTTCATTATCACTACTGGTAATTGGTTCTGATCAACATCAACTCTTGTCATATCTCTATCAAACTACCACTTATTTAAAAGAAAAAAAAAAGATTTCTCAGCTAACACTGACCTGCATCAGATCTGAATGTGACCACTGGGGGAGAAGTTATCTTTAAGCAGCAGCCGTTAAATGTTTGCATTTAAAAGCCTTATAAATCCTCTTCCTTTTATTTAAAATGGTTCTAAGCTGCAAATATTTCTCAAAACTTGCTATAACAGATGTAAATAAATAAATCAGAAAGCTCAGTATAAACTGTATTTTATGAACAATAAAGGTTGCACCCACAGGTACAGAAGCTGACACACACACAGCACACACTTATTCCTACTCACCTTGAGATCTCTATGAACAATATGCTTTTGATGGCAATACTGCACTGCAGATACTATCTGGATAGAAAACAAGCCAAATTATGTAAGTGACATCTCAAAGAAGCAGGAGCTTTAATCAAATATTTCAACATTTATTACTGAAGTTGACATAAGTTATCCAGTCAGAACTACATAACCAAGTCCTACAGTGACCAGTATATTTGGGAAAAAGCTGCTGATTAACTTTGATGTTATTTGATCTATTTGCCTTCTCCTATACTTGAACGAGGATTTTGTTTTTCCTGTGGGGCTAATTATAGACCAGTAGAAGCAATGACTTTCAGAAAGGTTACTGAAGTATTTCCATTCCAATACTGTACACAGCTATAAAAGCTTTCCTCCTAGACTGAGGTTTTCCAGGCCGTCTCCAAAGGTGATTTTTCATGCCACGCCAGATAGAAAAGGGTAAGAAATGGGCTTTAGTTACTTGAGAAACTACTGGGAAACAGCCTGTTTGTCAAAATTTATGCAACAAGAAGCAACTATGCATCTGACAGAGATCTGCTGTCTAAGTGCATAAGGTTTAGTGTATTTTGTATACCACAGCAAACTCAATGGAAAAAGTCTCTTATGTCTCTCAAGTGTAATGGAATAATTTCTTCCATCATAATTTCCAAATATCATAAAGCTTTTCCTGCTTTATACAGCAAACCATATAAGCTATTTACACAGTGCAGTGTCATAGTACATTGCTTCTTAAGGGTCATAAGGCAGAACTTCACATGTATGGAAAAGCTGGATAAAGTATTATTCTTACGTGACCACAAATGCAGTCAAACGCATTTTGTCATGCATGCACGGTCAGAATTGAGGCAGACGTTACGACTTCTTAAAATAGTGGAACTGCACATAAAAATAGTAACTACATTTAAATAAATATATTTTCAGTTTTCATTCAAGAGTAAGAAGACTTCCCTCGCAGAAAGATGGGGAAGCATTACTGTTACAAGAAAATAACTCGCAATCACATCACCAGTTTAGTGTAAGGATCCTCCGGTACTGGTAAGATGGAGGGGTTCTCTCCCTCAGCATTTAGAGCACTGAAGGGTGTTGGTAGGTTCTTGGTAGGTCAAATAACTGATGCACAAGTAAGTTTTGTATTTGAAACTTAAGCACCAAAGTGATCTTTGTGTCCTGTAATATTGAATCACTCACATGCGATGGTGGAAAGTTGAAGTACTATTTCCATTCCCTACACCTTCTTTCTGGTTTTGCTTTTTCCTTTCTGTACTGACTCCCTGTTTCAGGCTCCAAGTTCAGCTTTTTACAGCTACTGAAACTGCCAAAGTGCTCCCATGCCACCACTTGTCCCATCCTTTTGGTTTCCCTTCCTTTTCTCTCTGCTACCATTACCTCAGCAGCAGCACCAGCCACAGGCTCACTCTGCAGGAGCCTCCAATGCTGACAGCATGACAAACACCTCAGGCTTTATTCAGGATTGCAGAGACGCAGCACTATTACCACTCACTCCTGAACTGCTTTATTGTGACTGCCTAAGAGCGGAAGGTTGAGCAGATGATCAATCAGTAGTTTCCTTTGGAGATGCTTTTGAACTCCTCTGCATTGCAACAGGATGGCACAGAGACTGCAGAAGTGAGTCCAATCCACATGAAGTGAAATAATGCAATGTGTAGGACATTAATAATTGAAGAACATCAGTTTTAATTGAATGAAAAATAGCACAAAGCATGGCTGCACCAGACTGAAGCCCTTGTCTTCCACCTTCCATCACTGTTTCCAATGACAGCTCCCTTCCTTCTTAACCTTCTTATTTGAGGAATTTTCTGACACTTGGCAGGTGAAGAGGGGAGGGGAAAAAGCATCTGAACTTTTTGCTAGAAGTAACAACAGGAGCATTGAAAATTTTTTCTAAAGAGTGATTTAAAAAATCTGTATAAATATAGGCTTTGAAGAAGTTCTCTCTAGGCAGATGAACCATTCTCTAAAAGGATTAAATGACAAAAAGATAAATGACCTCTCAAGGCCCCTTCCACACTGCTAAGAGCACTCTGTTGCTTTACTGGAACACACCAATAAGATGTATTTTGTGAATTTTATAATTTTCTAAGATCTGTCCTGACATCTACCAGCATTAAGAATTCTAAACTGCTTCAGCAGGGAAACAATGAGAAGACTGAAGAAGGTCAGATCTTATTGCTTGCAGAAAAGAGAGGGAAATAACACAAACAAATTTAAGGGGATTTGCTGCTCTGCATCAGATTTTTCTGTGGAAAAAGGATGAAATTGAACCAGAACTGCCTGGAAGTCAGTAATGGGGAAGAAGAATAAGGTGACATTAAGAATGCAAAACATTCTCAATTTGAATTACTCACACATGGCTACACAAAAGGAGTTTGAAATGGAGAACTCTATAGCATGGTTGTATTTTTAGATTTTGTACCTTCTCCTTTGTTCCTTGTCAAGCGCAACTGGAATAATATGATTACTGTCTTTTATAGTCTATTTTCCTGCTAAAAACCTAACATATGTTTAACAAAATGGACTAAAAAACAGTTCCTTTTTATCTTTAACAAGCAAAGAAGGGAGAATTACCGAATTCTGCTCTTTGCCTGCTAGAGAGGAAGTGTCTCCTCAGACAAAACACAAGTGTTTGATCCAGAAATCACATCTACTAAAAGAAGAAACATGATCTGAAAACAAGATACAATACAACCTATTGTAAGAACTAATCTCAATACCACGGCACAACTGTTTCTTTAGTTTAGAAAGAGCCACTGCCTGCTAAAACAGTTAACAAATTTTAAAAAAAAGAAGACTATTATGTCATAAGTCTATCTAACAGAGAACAGCTGCACTGCATCAGATAAAAGGTCTGCAGAGTGCATTCTTCCTCCAACAATGACCAAAAGCAATACAAAACTATTCCGGGACTACAGTAAGGTGAAATGGATAGTTTTATGACCTGTGAACCCAGCAAGATCTAGTTTCCTTGTTTCCTTTGACACTGTCCCTCAGCCTGAGCTTTAGCATCTAATAAATTGCCAAGCTCTGATCAAAGTTACCTGACTTTCATCCAGCGTGAATGCTTTTCTCTCCAGCAAAGCTCAATCAGCTTGTGCTACAGTTTCTCTCCTCTGCTTATTTCTAGGGTTCTCTTTCTTTCCCAGGAACTGAGGTTTTTGAAGCTTTCAAGAACCTCCCTTCTTTGAGATCAAGGACCTCTAAAAAACTGGTTGAGCTCAGCAGCTAGGAAATCAGCTGTTGGGGGAGGACAGTGCACAGCTGTCCTGGTGACAGCATTTATTCTACTGAAATATAAATAAATAAAAAAAAAACAACAAACCAACTCAAAAAGTCATCAGGCTGAGAGTACATAAACCCAATTCTTGATGGGTCAAATACCCAGCTCAGCAGGTAACTCCCTTTTAAATTCTTTTCCTCCACATTTCTTTTCAAAAATGAAACTACATATGTCCTGTACTACCACATTATCCCGTAAAATTAAGCACTAAGCGTACCTGTAAAACATGTTTGACCTGTTACTGTAAGTTTTCACTTAAAGGGGAGTAAAATTAGAATTTTAGAAAAAAATAGGTATTTATTGATGAAACATGCAATTTTAGTGTAATTACTGCAAGATCTTTTTCCACATAGCTATTGACGAAAGAAATTGAGGACTGAGAGCAGAGAGTCTATCAGTAGAAGTTTCCAATATTCACATCTGAGAGAGAACAGTCAATCCTCTCAAGTTACTCTGAAGCTCTTCAAGTGACATTAGAAAGGCAACAGCCAGGGATTTAGGAGAGATGGCTGAAGTGGGAACGACTGCCTCATACCCCACCACTTCTACTCCCAACACAGCACAGAAGCATAGACCAAAAACCTTCCATCACAAAGGAAAGCACTCTACCTACCAGAATACAAAAGTGAAGGCAGCAGCTTTAAAAAGACATGTAAAACTCTGTTAAAGAATAAGGGAAGTTTTCCTTACTGTCAAGCTGTATAAGTCCAGTAATCACAAATGACTACTGGGGAGATGAAGTCTACAGCTGCTTTTGGGTTGTTTTGTTTGTTTGGTGGTGGTGGGTTTGGTGTGAGTTTTTTTCCCCCAAAAGATTAAAAAGGGTAAATACAAGATTTAATAAGATGAGAGAAAACAAAGCAAAATCATTAATTTAGTTCCTGGAAGTCTTATATCTTACATCTTTTTTTTTTTATAATATATGGCTACGCTTAAGAAGTGAAACTATCAGAGCTTCCCCTTCCAATAGGGAAACTGACTGACACATCACTGCCATGATCCAGCAGTTTAAAAGCCCTACATAGAAACCACACTTGTCCCTACTCATTATTTTCAAGTGTCACTAAGCTGAAGCATAATTTTGATATTTATTATTTTTCACAACATTACCAAAGCTATCTAAGTGACCAAAGGGAATAGGCATTTACAAATTTCAGCAGGAGAACAGAAAACAAGTCTAGAAGACTGGTCAGATCTGAAACTCTGAATGCTATAAGAGCAGACATTTGGATTTAAATTAGTTATGCAAAAATACTTGGTTATGTTCAGTACTGCTTTACTGTAGATGGAAATGCAATTTGCAGATCAATGGAATTCCAACATCTTGGCAGGGCTAGCTTATTCATCACAAAGAAAGCTAAACTAACAAGTCTAGAAATTACCTTTCTGTGACTTTTTAGAATAACTATCAAACAGTATCTTTTCATGTAAGCAGATGAATGTGAATGGATCCCTATTACATGTACTGTCTGCATTTTGAAACTGGCCTGTTTGTAGCCTGTTACATTTGAACAACTTCCAAAATGTTACAGACCTGCTGAGCTAAGGACATATGAAATCAGTCCAGAGGAAATGCATTTTGGACTGGAATACACTTCCAAACCAAGCAGTCTCTGTGTTCTGGCACTCCTGGACATCCTGGCACTCAGCACTAAGGAAACCTGCACCACTGAACAGACTAATGACTCCTTCAAAATACTGCTGTGATCTAAGTTTTGTTCTTATTCAGAGCTACAAGCCCACAACATGCTGAACACTGCTATAAGTCAAATGCAAAGGACAGTTGTTTTACTCATTTCAGCATTAAAACCAGGGGTGAGGGGAAAGCTGACATATAGGAATGTTATACATACCTGTCTAAATTTAGCTCTAGCCTCCTTTTCCTTCATTCTTCCATGTGCAACCAGATAGTCAAACACCTCCCCTACGATCCAATAACAAGATACATTAATGCCAATTTCAGAATGTAGAGATTCCTCTCCAGCAGTTGCCCACAGCAGCTTCACTGGAATGACTATACTTCAAGTATGGTTATGATTACAGGAGAGCTCAAGAGAACAAGGCACAAGTACTGTGCAATTTACTACACCATCATCTCTTTTACAAGAAAATAATGAGTGACTGGATATACACAAAGGAAACCATTTCCTTCCAATTACTTAGGATAGAAACTGAGCAGCATACTTCTGTTTTGTAAACAAAGATGACATCCACCCCTTCATAGACTTTCTCACAAGAGTTTCTTTTCTTCAGGAAAAAAAAAACACCTTCATATATGAGAACACTTGATGATCTTTGTAAATGCCACCAAACCAACACCAAAATTTTAATTTGTCCATGTGTATAAAATGGTTCTAAACAAAATCAGAAACCTTAGCATTAACCTAGGCTTGGAAGAGATATCCACAAGGAGGGTCACAAGAATGGGCATAGCAGGAGACACTGATATTATCCCTCACACAATCACCATACCTGTGAAATACACTGAACAAGCCCACTGCTGTATGGCTGTGGATGACTATAGATTACTGAAGATCTCTACTGTGTTTCAGTTTTTTCCCTCTTTAATCAATGCAGCCATTTTAGAGCACATCAATACAGACTACAATGTTTGAGCTGTAGGTGCAGGCCACTGGCCCATGAAACACTGAGATGTTTGTGAAAGCATGGGAGATTTTCTTCACTAAAAACCAACAGCCAAGTACATAAAAACTACAAACACAGAATAACAACACAGTTCTTAAAAGTCCTCACTAGTATGCAAAAGCCATAAAAACTTCAGAAGTGGTTCAAATATTTAAACATTCCCTACTGAGCAAGGAAACATGGTTTTGTAGACAGCCACCTCACAAGGGAAGAACTGAGTAATATCATATTTATTTTTTTAAAAGATACAACTCCACCAGATTGCAATAAAAAAAGGAGTCACACCACAGGAAAAGCAACAACTGAGGGAATGTCAGGACTTTGTATAAAACAGTCTTCCCTCTGCAGTGTATTCCTTAATACTTAACTCAGCTAACTCTCTCAGCTGTACTTGACAGCTGTTTCTTAAAAAACCTTGAAGCAGCAAACCTGAACACTTCATAATTCAGGGAAAAAGACACCAGGGAAAGAATTATCCCCAATTTATGTGAAACACTGCAGCTGTAGCAATGTCTTTAATCCTGCAGCCAGAGTTCATGTGCATCATGATGACCTCTACCTTGATAAAGAGAAAATAGGGAAACTGATGCCTGCCACTGTGATTACCCACCATTCCTGTCCTGCAGGGCATGGCACATCAAAAGGTTCTGCTCTTGGCCTTTTAGACCAGTACAGTACTTACCTCTCCCTTATCACTCTAGGAAAGGTCCTCACTCCTTTAGAGAACCACTGGCCTTTCTACCTCCTAGAAGCCAATCACTAGATGGCAATAAGACTTCACTTTTAAGTCTAGTACTATCAAGCAACACAGAGATGTCTCCCCAAACACCTGTACTAGTCAGTATTTTAATGGTATAATATCCACTCTGTTCCTGTGTAAGCAAATCTTGGCTGAGCATTTAGGAAGCTGCTGGAAGAAAACACAGGTGGGCAGAGAATTTTGCTTTATTTGTAGCAATTGATTAAACTTCACATAACCTAATGTTGGAGTCTGAATTCAGTGCTGATTTTCTCTGAAAAAAAGTCTATCTTCTTTCCTAAACCTAATGAAAAGCTTCAACTGCTTGAGATTCCCAGATGCTGGGGCTCAAGGCTCACACTGATAAGCTGAGTGATATTAAGTTCTAGCCAGCAAGGAGTAACTTAAGCCTGAATGCCTTAATTCTGGCTCTGGTGAAAATAACTAACACTGCACAATGTGCATTTTTCTATCCCCTCTACAATCAGGAAGAGCATATAAGCTCCTGCTAAAATGGCATAAGGCTAAGCCTAGCAATTCTTGACAGTAGAAGGCCTGTGATTAAGATATGTAAGATGTCATCAACATCTAAAAACAGAAGTTGCAGTGCTCATGTTTTTGAAAGTAACAGTTAAAGAAACACAGAAATGTTTCATCTGAACATGATTTTACTGAATATCTTATACAAAATAGGACACCAAAGGTAGGGAACTGAATACAAGAAATTGAGAGCATTAGTATTTGTTATGGGAAGGAACAATCAGTGGCCGAGAAAAGATTCCCAATTAATTTGAGTTGTGGAAAAAAAGCAAATGTTACTAAGTTGTAGTAAATTTAGATGCTGGTTTTACAAGTTACATTTATTTTTTATGTTAACCAAATAAGTCCCAGTGAATATGAAGGATTTTGCTTAATATTTTACACTACCTTGACATAAATATTTATATTGCTAAAAATATAAATATATTGCTGAAAAAGAAAGCAAAACTTTCAAGAAAACAAGTCCTTCCTCTCACTTGGCAATTTGCTTACACGTATCACTGCAGCAAAGAGGTACTTACCCCCACTTGCATATTCCATTATTAAATAGAGAGTTTTTTCAGTTTCAATGACTTCAAATAGCTTCACTAGAAAAGAAAGACATTTAGTCAGCAGTTAACTAGCTGCAGAATTATTACATTAACCCCCCCCCAAGATTCTGTGAGAGACAAATACCCCAACTGTTTGCCTGCTACTTGATAATATCAGACTATTTACTCTATAGAAGCTTTTTCTGTTGAATGCTCCTATGTAGAGAATACTGTAACACATTTGGTCAACTCATACAGAACAACATATTCTCAAGAATACTTTGCTTCTGTTACATGGGAACATAACTTAACTAAGCAAGACATGCACAGATTTGAGCACCAGCAATAGCCACGTATGTGCACTGAACTGACACACGTAGTGACAAATCAGTCACCAGTCTGCTGACAGTCCCACAGGAGTACCATATCATTTAAGTGTACAAACTTGAAAACATTCTTGACTACTTCTTGGTTTTGGTGTATGTGCTATTTTTTTATGAGCGCTTGAATTCAGTCAAAAATCAATACTATACTCAAAAAGAGCAAATCTATCAGTTAGCTATGCAAATAACAGTTCTGTGCAAAGGGACCAAAATGTTTATTTTTTTTTAAACACACAGTTCTGAAATAGCATTTATTACTGCTATATTAAATTCACACTCTATTGCAAAATAATCTTAACTCACGCCACAACAATCTTAACAGCGAAAAAGCTAAAACTTCTCCAGAGATGGAAATTATGTGAAAGAAACAAGATACCTATATTTGGATGATTTAAGATCTTCATTATTCTTACTTCTCTAAAGAGCTGAAATAAACATAAAACATGAAATAATGAAATCAATAACAAACAGTAGATGTCCTTAAAGACTTTGATATATTTATTTAAACATACAGGGCAAACATTATTAGCATTTCAATGAAATAAGCATGTTCATGATGTCCATGAAATAAGCACTTATTGAAGGGAAGAGTTAAATGCCTGCTTAACACCCCTCCCAAACAAATCAACCCTCAAAAACCTGAAAACACACAGGAAGGACTCTGGACAGCTCAGGAAAGAAGTGACCTTAGCCCTATGGTTTCCAGACTTTTGGGGTCAGAAAACCATTGTGAGCCCATGCAGCTTCCTGCCGACTAGCACATCTCACATATCTTTCACTTCTTTCACAAAAAGTGCAATTCCAAGTTTTTGTGAATCTCCACCAGAAGACCTTTAGAAGACCACTGCAGTATGTTACTGGTATGAATTCAGCATTCTTCAGCACTTTGCTAAAGCCCAGGAATAACTGTGCTACAACAGCAGATCACAGGTGAAAAATCAGTGTTTATATCGTGCAAAAATCATGTTATCCAACTACACCAGCAAGGAGCAAGTTGTAAGGAGAGAAGGGAAGACAAGGCCTTCAGAAGCATTCCTGCAAGGCAACTGAGGCACAGCAGCACCTAGTCCTGGGTCTGCCAGCACAGCTCCACTGACTCACTTCCAGACACAGCCTCAGGCCTGCCCAGACAGTCCAACACACTGAATGAACTTGCCAAAATTAACAGGGCAGAACACAAACGGTGTTTTCCTGGCCCTATCGTGCTGATTCCCTTCATGCAAGCACTGGTGTTAACCCTGACTGACACACAAGGTACAGGAATTTTTTAACTGAAAAATCTCACAAAACACACCACTCCCCCATATAAAAGCATTTTATCTCTAGTCCACCCCAGCAGGATGGTGGTATGGGGCAACTGCCTATTTCAAGCCGCAGGATGACATGATATCCCCTGTCCTAAATCCAGAGATAGTGTACTGATTGTAAGGATATTGTCACATTTCATATCCTGCCTGTCCCTCCCCCACTCCCAATACTCGTATGAAGAGGGTTTTGCTTGACTGTTTCTGAAGATTTCAGCTTTGCCTGCCACACAGAGCCTGCAACTGAATGAAAATATGGAGTGACATTTAACAAAGTAGAAACAAAAGCAGAGTCATGCCTGAACAGTTATTAATTATTTTCACCTCTCAAAACTCTTCTGCAAAAGGCTACTGTAAGATACACATAAATTCCTAACTGTAGTATGAAAAATGCCACAAGTGGTGTTACTGCAATATAAGACATTGCTTTGAACAAAGTTGGCTAATAGCAGATTAATTAAAAGCAGTTCCAAGATAAAATATTAGTACAAAAAACTTGAAGCACCAATACTCTTGCATTTAAAAAACCAAAGAATTCTTTTTTTATGCACTACACTACACAGCAGTCAAGCGTGTAGCTGTTCTCCCTCTGCAGCTCACCCATGCCAGCCCATAACTAAAGAGGGCTGATATTCTTCAGTGTCAATTATTTTCTAACAGCATGTTTCAAAAACTGGGAGTAATCAAGATTTTATTAGAAACCTAACACAAACTTCTACAGGACTATCAGTAACCTAAGATTATATTGAATTAGATCATATTGAACTTCATGTAAAGAGATGGAGGCAGAATAGAAGTCCACAGCTCCAAGGGAATGCAGACATAGGAAAAAAACCCCAAGAGTTTTGTAGATAATTACAGTAAGGAAAAAGAGTGTTGCTGGAAGATTTGGCTCAGGTTAGATTTCAGATAAAGTGAAGAAATTTGTCTACACATTTGAAGAATATGTTTACATATTTAGAAACAACTCAAAAAGTTGTAGGTGTATTTACTCAATAAAAGCAAAGAAAAGGTTAAACTTCGTAATAAAAAAAGGAAAGGTGAAACATTAGAAAAAAACAGAAAACAACTAATGAGTTGACAAAACAAAATCCTTACGCCTTTGTGATTTTTAATAAAAGAAAATGCAAGGGGTGGGTTTTAAATAAATGAACAGGACAAATTCACAGTTTGGAGACTGGTTTTTCTAACCATTCTCTGCTTTCTGATATTTCAGAATCACAGAATTTCTGCAAATGCCAACATCTGGAGAGCAATCCTCACAGCACTGCCCAGGGGATCTTCTCCCTGCTACAGCCACAGCTGGGATTGGCACATTAGCTGAACACAGAGAAAAGCAAACAGTTTTCCAAATGCTTTTAATTATCTTGTTATCCAGGTCTGTGCCTGACACTTTGCTAGAGGACAAGATGCTTAAATGAAATCATGATTGATTGATCAAGTAAATTACTGGCCATGCAAAATAGTTTCAAAACCTCTGCATGCGCATTTTCTTTATCCTCTAGAGAGGTGAAATTGCCTTCTTTTCTTTTTTAAATTATGTTATTTCTGGAGCTTTTTCATATGTAATTAGACAGGGTAGACTACATCATCTCTCTCTTGATCATCAGGAATTTAAAAGCAGTTGAATCTATAGCTATTTTTTTCTTGCTTTTCATTCATTTCAGCTAAACTGGCGTATAATATATCCTGAACACTCCATTAATACTTTTAATCACAGCTTATATAACTGAAAGCCTCCTATCAGTTTTCACAATTTCAAAGAGAGTTTGCTTAATTCACTCTTAATTGATATCTGCTATCTTCCACCCCCAATACCCAGATAAAGCCTACAGGGTCAGACTCCCACCAAAACACTGGTCCACAAAATGACTACTCTGCTTTACTAACCCCACTGAGGCATGTCAAAAAGCAGCTTCTACATTATGAGCCATTTGTTCAAGTGGGTGACTAGGAACAAGCTCTTTCAAAAAACAGACTATTTCTGTCTCAGAGGAAATTAAAAATAAAAATACTTGAGAATAGGATACAACATACAACCACCACCAAAGTGTAATTTTAGTTAGATAAATGCATTTCAGATTGTGCACCCTTATTGTGCACAGTTTATCTATGTTGCATTTTGACACAGAAGGGGATATCTGCAAATGCCTGACATTGTAATATGTATTATAGTCCATTTCTGATAGAGGAATAAAATGTAAAACACTATACAACTTTCCCAAAGTATGCTGGATAAAGGTTTTATAGATTTCATTCCCCTAAAATATTACGTGCATCAGCTTCTAGGAAATGATGCAGTAACTATCATCACACAAAAATAATGATTGCAAACAGCCAAGTATGATACAACCTCACACCTCTGAGGTTCCCTGCCCACAGGAACACAGAACAAGGTGTAATATAAGAAAATGTAACACAAACGTTTTCAATACAGAAACTTATTTTCTTAGTTCTAGGAACTTACTTGTCATAGTGAAACTATAAAGGCAGACAAACAACTGAAAAGAGCTCTCAGCAGTTTAATTTCTAATACTGAGATTAAAAACTACTCCCAGCTTATTGAACAGCTCATTTTCCGTCAACAGGAGCTCTACAAATGTTTCCAGGCAAAGACAAACATCCTTAGTCTGCCAAACAAATGGCTTTCAGCTTTGTTGTGGTCTGCTCCTTTGAGCGTAAGCCATGTCAGATACAGGAAAAGAATGCCATGTAATTAATGCTGTGAGCCAAGAAACTGAATAAAAAAAACCCCCCAAAACCAGCAATGGAAGCTGGTTTTTTTAGGCTAATTCTCTTTGAACACAGCAAAAGACAAACTAGAAGTGCTCCTGCAGCAGCTATCACAAGACTATAAGAAATTTTTTTTTAAAAATACTGAAAAAGTTTGCTAAAAAGCGAGTCAGTGCCAGCTGCAAAGCACCAGCCTCTCCTGGGCACCTTCTCCCTTAAAGGAGGAGGCTTTCCACAGGATGTTGACCCAAGCCAGCTCAAGCCTGACCTGTGTATTAGGCTTCTCCTGGTAACTGCTCACTGAAACATGCCCTACATCTAATAAAGAGCCTCAAGCAAAAAGTCTTTACACAATACAAGTTTGCCTCAAACTAAGCACAACTTGAAAACAGAAAGGGATACTCATTACAAACAGAAAAACCTGAGCATTCTAAATTCTCATCATTTTCTTGCAGTTCTTAAAACACTGATTGACCCATGGTCAGAAAGTACATGAAACATGTTAAAATCGATGTTTAAGAACACTTAAATGCTTTAACAATACATATTGCCCAAGTAAGTGGCAAAACATCTGCACATAATGAACAAAAATATTTGGCTGAGGAGCCAAGTTCTAAAACAGGAAAATGAGAAGTGATTTAGCACCATTACACATGCTTGATAAAAAAAAACCCTTGCATGGCATTGCTAACTCAAAAGAAAAAAAAAAGGCAATTTTATTTTTTGTCTAGGAGGAAGCGAACTCCATAGCATCAGCACTTGTTTGCAGTGAGATCAATATCCACTGGAACTGTGTACACAAGTCCATTTGTGGAGAACAGTGACTGTGACTAACACCACCAGCATGGGAAAAAACCTCTAAGAATTCCCTTTTCTTTCAAAGCAGGGAAGTACCAGTTACAGCTTCCTCTTCACTAAGCAAGAGCAGCAGAGCAGCAATTAGGTCCTAAAACAACAGTAAAGAGTGGCTGCATGTGTCTGTCACAGAACTTCCTCAGCAGCAGACGAGAAACCCGACCCTTCCGAAGAGCTGTCGGGGCTGCAGCGAGGGCATACCAAGAATTACTGCTCCGGAAAGCAAAGCAAGTCCTTAACAAGGTTAACTTCTTCCTGGCAGCTGAAGTATCGATGTGGAAGATGGAACACAAAGAAATCAGAACTGGCAGCCTTTAATCACCATTTGTTTCCCCACCTAAGGATGACTCGGGCATGCAGCTACACCGCAGCTGAGACGCTGTACACCACACCCTCTTCTGGGCACAGCCCTTCCCTCCCCACCATACCTCAAATATTTTATCTCTCTCTGCAGAAGTGCAAGATCAGAAGCACTTCCATCTTAGCTTCCCCCGCATCCACAGGTCGTGTGTGCAGTTGCTCCAAAGGCATCGAGGCTGTGGCACTGCTGGCAGTGCTGGGGGGATGGGGGCAAAGGCTTGCAAAAAAAAAGCCTTGGTCAGGCAAAGCTGGCAAGCAGTATGTTGTGTATTCACCCCGCTTACTGACAAAGAGGCATTTAATTTTAATAAAACTGCTTTCAGCTTTTGAATTGAAAACTGACACATCTTGCTAAATTCTTTCTGTGCTTGTATAACAAATGATCTTAGAGAGGAGAGCACATTAGCAATTTCATTCCACAAATTTGATCTGGTATCTACCCTGCTATTTGGTACTATTCTTCCAGACTCCCAGTTTAGAAATCCAGTGATACTACAAATCACACTTCATAATCTATTTTTATAAATTGTAAATAAAAATTAAATTACAACAGAGATGGAGCCATGAGTGGACACTGAGCTGGCTGAAAATCAGTAATCAAAGGTCCATCGTGTACACTTTCAGCTTGTGGCTTTACCAACCGAACACCTGTGACTTGTAAAAGGTTTGTATTGTACCCTGATAAGAGCTCAAACTGGCATTAGAGCCCAATCTCAAGTAATACCACTTGAAGGATTATGGGTTTACATATTTAATTGAAAACATGGCCTCTTTACTTCTCTCTGATCATTCTTCCCACGCCCTGATGTCTTTCCTTTTTATCACAAAGCTTTTGTTTCGCTTTCAAATGCTCCAAGCATTCAACCATTTTTATTTAGGTATTCCAAGTTGTAATCTGCCACAGAAATCAACTTTATCTAATCCATCATATTACCTAATTTGCACTTCATTTTCACCCTGCTTACCCAGAAATCACCAATAACCTCAGGGACTAAATTGAGAAAAAAATCTGAGAAAAATGGAACCAGATTACCTACTTTTACCCCGTCTACAGAGTCATACAAAGTTGCTATCTGCTCGGATGACGGAGCCTTTCTTCTACAAGTTAATCTTTGCCTCTCAACAAAACCATAAAATGTAAGAACTTGTATGTTTTTCCAATTTACTTTCGCACCATTAATCTTGACAAAAAATCTAGTCACATGACCTTTTTAGTATTTGCATAAAATACAAATGTGTATATTCTCCAGTTTGCTCTAGTTACTCTCTTTCATTTTGTTTGCAGGTAAATTCTGCATATTCTCTTGTTCAAACAGAAATATTTCAAGGGGGTTTTATCAAAGTACTCAAAAGTAAACAAAAATCCTTTGACTGCAGCACTTAAAAGGACAGAGTTAGAGAAGTCCCAAGTAAAAGGAACATTTAAATGTACTTCCTGCACGGACTCCCAAACAGACTGGGTTGCTTAATGAAAGAGCAGGGTTTATCACTCTGTACTAAAAAGATAAAGCGATACAACTCTAACAGCACATTAAACATTCAGAGCTAGAGGGAAGAAACCAGAATAGCCATGGCCCAATTTGTTTCATACAACTGCATCAACTTCTGCTGCAAACTACATGAAAGGCACAGATCCTGCCTGGCCTTCAGTCCACAGGCAGCATTTGAAAGGCCAGTTTAAGAGTATAGAACCTAAGTTTTGCATTTCTAAGTTTAACAAAGTGACTGGCACAAAGGAGACATGGGGGCATGACACCAAACCACAGACGTCCTCTCTACAGAGTCAGCTCTGCTTGGGAGACAAAGGATGTGACAAATTCCGCTGTTTTCTCAGTTTACAGCCCCATACGAGTTCAGCTTGAACAACTGCAGGGTTGTCAAAAATATCTGTTACAAAACCAGTTATTAAATACAGTAGTCAGACGTGTGCTAAGGTATGCAATGCTTCGGATTCTCCAGTACAGGCATTCAGGGTTAATGGAAGGAGGTGGGGAAGTGAACAAACGATAATATAGTTGAAAGATCAAATGTAAAAACATACCTTTTGTAGACTAGTTGGGTTCAGCTGTGTTTTGTCAATTATTTTTATGGCAACCTAAAGGAAGAGTTAATGATCAGTATTTTCCATAGGAACAACACCACATTATTACAACATGCTCAAATCCAGTAACAGAAATGGAAAACATGAAAATTACACAAAAAACGCCTAAGTTCCTTCTGCAAATTATGTACTTGTATTTAAACTAAAAGCAGGAGTGGAAAAACCCTGGTATTTTGAGGATGAGAAGCTTTATTAAGATGAGAAGCTTGCTGAGTCTTTGACTCGACATTAAGACCATCACAGTCATGACAGTGGAAGCTCCAACAGCAGACAGTGCCCCGATAGAGAGCAGTGTGCCTACAGATAATATTTACACAGTATAATTACACAACAGATTACACAGTAGTGACTGGGCACTGGCAGTTTCTAAAAACAGAGATTTCAGAGCATATTGAAAGCATTTCCACACAAATTTGGCAAGAAATAAGTTCATCTTTGGAAATTCACTAAATATTTGTGTCAATTTGCTCCCTGATGGGTATTAAAAAAAAGTATTACTTGGGAATCAACAAAAACAAGTTGGCCACAGTACAACACTGTGGGTAAGCACATTCCTTTAGTTATTCTCCTCTTTTCAGTAAATGCTGCACAGAAATATTAAAGAACAAAACAAAAAATTCACAAAATAATCAGAAGAGAAATTCCATACCATGCTAACTCGTCAGAACCTGAAGATTTGAAACAATGAATAGGCAACAGAAACTTCAGTGCAATGCAATTTGAATACTGGATGAGGTAAAAGAAGAAATGAGAATCTTTCTAGAACTACACGCCAATTGGTATTTTTTCTTTCTAAATTAGAGACTAAACATAACAGAAGTAGCTCTGTGGAAGGAGATGGTGCCTCTCAAAGAGGCAAGATGCTGCAACTCAGCTGATTATAATACCTCACTGGTGCAAAGCAAAGGCTTTCAACTCCACTTCAATTTTTGGCTCAAACAGTAGATGCTGCTGCTTCCCATGCCACAGCTCCCATTTCCCTGCATCACTCTGTGCTATCTTTGTCACCTCATTAACTTGGGGTTGTCAACATATGGAATAAAGAATATCTTACATCAAAGCCAGTTTATATCCCTACATTCAAGTGCAAAAAGACAGGGATGGATTGCCACGATAGAGAGAGTAAGAGGGGAACAGTATTCAACACTTGGGTGCATCATGGAATTATATAATGGATATGGTGTTTTCTGAAACTGATATTCAAGATTTATTTTGAGCTCTTCTAGATGCAAGATACGATGAGACATGACTGAGAAGCCATCTAAGAATGCTTTTACCTTGGGGACTGTTTTCTTCTAAGGCAAGCTACTGAAATTAAGGATCACTATCTCCCGAGGCAAAATTCCATTGCAAAACCTTGAGAAATCACTTCAAAAATATAAACAAGAGACAAAAACATTAAGCAATAGGTATTTTTATATTAGCAGCTGTGTACAAAACCAAGACAGATTTTTATCTCTACCTTTATGCCTGTTTCTAACTTTGTGACAATAGTTCTAAGTTATTAGCTTCCTGCAATCTCTTTTAATTCCATGATGGATGTAGTGACCGCTGCCTTTGTCAAGAGCAGATAATATCTGAAAGTGACCTGGTGCCCCAAGACTACTCATAGCTGTTCACTTGGTAAGCACATTTCACGCAGAAAAGGTTGCATTTGTGTTCTGGGCTGTACCATTCTGGTCAACCTTTAAAAGATTTAAACTTTTTTCAACCCACCAAGTCCTAAGGTATCACATCACAGCAAAATCAGCTCACCTCAGTGTGCACTTGGTGCCAGATGACCAGAAAGGTCTCTGACACTGTCAAACAAATTCAGACCCGGAGACAGAAGGAAGATACAGACCTCAGTTTTCCAAAAGACAGACTCTGAGGCCTGTGCAGTGCACTAATTATAGCCTCAAAGGCAGGATGAATTTAGAGAATTCCTATCCACATGAACACTGAGAGTACAATGTATAAACATGGACTGTGAGAGCTTGAACCCATCATCAGAACAGAGAACAACTTCAGGTGCCTTGATAAGGTCTCCAAATCATAGGCAAAGGCAACCTGCCCTAGAGAATAGTTCTGACAAGCCTGAGAAAGACAGATGGAGAATTTCCCAAGTACAGTTAATAAAACATTAAATTGCCTTTCAAAGCAGAAACTTTGCTCTCTTTACACAAAGTGCATTTGGAATGGTTTCATGTACTGTGAGCTAGGGCCAGTGCTGGAAAAATGCAAGTCCAACCTACACTATTACACCAGTGCCATGATATTCTGTGTGAAATCATTAATAGACTTAAAACTGAGTTGGCTTTCACCATTCACAATAATTCCACTTAAAACATTCCTCCTATGTGATTTGAATAAGAGAGTTAAAGAAATCAGAAGTTGGGACACTGAGCAAATTGGCCAAACTGCTACTATTCAGAATGTTTTCTCCCTCTTAAATTTCACTTTTTTTCCAATAGAAGAACAGAAAGAAGATGACAATAGATTCCTTGGAGTCAGACTTGGATTCTGAAAGAATTCAGCCCCACTGGGAAACTTCAGCTCCCTGGCTATTAACTGAACACATCTTTAATGAACAGAAGGGTCCATAATAATTTTGGCCACCCCAGTAATAGCAGAAGGTAGTTTTCTCTTTTAGATTCATTTTGGCAAGTATGGAAAACTTGTCAGAGGAAACCCCCTTTGATAAACTACAACAGAAAATACATGGATTGCAAAGAATTAGGAAAAGCAGATTGACAATGAAGACTTGCGGTTTCAAAAGGGCAGACAGCCTACAAACAACACTCTCCTAGGCAGAGGTTCAAGAAGGATGGTGTGTCCAAGCACCAGCTCTCATGCAGTGAAGTAACCTCTGGCTATACACTCTTTGCAAGACAATTCAATCCCCTCAAGTTAGGCTGATGTTCTGATCATCCCCTGAAGGGCTGAACATTTCTTCCTTTCTGGAATTTGAAGATGGGCTCTCATCATGCATCCTGCAGACACACTAAAGATGGGAATGAAAAAAGAGTCCTAGAACTTACTCCAGCTGGAAACATGAAATCTTCATCTCAAGCAATAGGAAAATTCCCAGGGAAGGACTCCAGATGCAAGGAGACAAGCAGCTACCCTAAAAGAATGCTTAAACAAACATCTCCTCCTCCCAGGAAGTGACAGAAAAGTGCTGATCTGCTTCGGGATTTGGAAGCTCCTCAGCACAGAGATATAAAGAAGGAATTGCCATAAATTGAAACTGACATGGTCACTTAAAAGGACATTCAGAACAGAGACACAGGTAACAAGGAAAAGATAAGTGGGATACAAACACAGCAAGAATACAGTAGAGATGAAAACTCATTCAACTCCCTGAACTAAGCATTTAGCTTAGGTTTTGGTATGTAAGATGGAAAAACGAACAGGAACAAAGACAGGCCAGGCAGCAGGAGCAAGTGTGTAAGGCAGGAAATCACAAATTTAGAAAGCTAAGTGCCATCTGGCTGAGGCCAGGCTGAGAATATGACCCTGGTATCCTTACGAGAAGCAGGTTTTTAAAGGAGAAAGAAAAAACAAAGTCTTCTTGCAGCACAGGTTCCTAACATCTACCAAGAACAGCAGAGCAGGGTTTAGAAATGAGCAGACAATCTTTTTTTTTTCCAATTAATCATAAAATTCCTGAACTTGAAACTGGCAGGGAAAAATCAAGGAAACAGAAGGTTTAAGTGCAATTTTTTTAATATTTTCCTACACTTAACTGTACCCTATGGAAACACACAAGATTTTACTACCTGGACTATTGAAAAGCCTCATCTAGGAGGCTGCATGGAAATTTTTCAACTAGATAAGCTGAAAAGAGAGTTGTGGGTTTGAATTTTTTTTCCTAAAAAAGATGGCTAAAGAGATATTAGGTTGGAAATAAATGAGTAAGAGTTTTTCAAGGACAAGATTTTGGGACCAATCTTGTTTAATATCTGTATCAGTGGCCTTGGCACAGGATGTCAAACCATAATGATTAAGTCTGTAGCAGGAGTTAAGAGGCACCATCAAATACAATGGAAAACCAATTTAAACAACCTTGGAGATGAGTTAGCAATGAAACTGAGATTCAACATACAAGGTTGGTGCTGTTGCTGACCACAAGCAAAACACATCAATTTAACAGCCATGAGAAAGGCTAGCACAATCTGAAGACTGATCAAATAAATACTTCTGTAAGGGCAAGGGTGAAGTAATGACACGGGGGAAATTGCTATCTAGAATACTGGAAACAATTTTGGTCACAGACATCTAAAATTATCAACATTGTACAGTTTATCTAGCAAGAAGAGAAATTTTACTCGTCTCCCTCTTAAGAAAAAAAAAGTTTTAAAAGTTTAAAATATCTTGAAGATATTCCTATAAGATTAGCTTAACCGTTCCCTTCTAAGGAATCACACTCATTCCAATGGTCACAACCCAGAAAGTATTTATGCTCTGAATTGATTGAACTACATCAGTTCCATGAGTGGAAGAAACTTAGTACTTGAACCCTTCCAAATTCAGCCAAGAATTTTACACTGTCTCCTTTACTTGTTGAAATTTCAAACAAAAATAATGAGCCAGAGGTCAACACAGTTATCTGCAAGTAAAGGAAAATCTATTTCACTTTTTGCAAAGCATGACACATATCTATCTCCAAGTTCTACACCTATAATAAGAGCAAAGAAATACTAACCAAGTACTTGCACATCCCATCTTAATTATCAGTAAAAAGTGGAAGGAACGTAAGTAGAAAGGAACTATCCAAAAACTTTCTCTACAAATGAGAACTAACTTTAACATCAGAAGACATGGGGAACTGTCAGCCAAAAAGAAAAAAAAGAAATCCACCTCAACAGCTCTCGCAAAACAATGTTCCCTCTCTTCCTCCCTCTGTTCCTGCTACTGAACTCTGTGTTAGCTCAGAAAAGAGAAATTCCCTTAAAGCACCGCAGTCAGCAACACAGCTTCTGTAAAAGTCCTTGCTGGTATCAGCAAACATTGACTTCATCAGACAGGTTTAGCAAGAAAAGGTCAGCAAGGTGCTTCTCCCTCTTTCAGTACTTCAGAGTTGCTTTTAATAAAACAGCACCAAGAAACACCGTCTTGTAACATGCAGACAGGACTACAGCTCACCAACTCAGAACCACCATTAAGTGCGAGTGATTAATTACATTGCAATGGCATGCAGAAACTAAATATGGAGCTGAGTTCGGCTCCAAGGAGAGATGGAAGAGAAAGCTTGTCTACACCACATGCAGTGAGCAAACTGCCACTGACACAGAGACTATCTCTGAACAAATTGAAGCATCTTCCTAAAGCCACCCAGCACTGCAGACACCCTAAGATTCCTGGGAGATACATTGCTTTGGCAAGAAAATACTGCATTTGGGCTACTTGGAACATAATTAAGACATCATTTAGTTCTCATGCTCAACTTCGCCTCCAATACAGCCCTGCAGTATGGAGACACTAATTGGCAGTCTTTCCAACAAGCTTATTTAATTGCTGTATATTAATCTGTTTTTTGAAAATGGAGGATTTATCCAAGAATATTAGTAGCAAATTTTAATATAATTTAGCTGGACAGAGACTTGTCAAAAAAACAAATTTAAGAAACCATTTCCAAGAGAAATTGTTTTGTAATCATCACAAAAAAAATAGCTTTCAAATTCTGCTTTTTTCTACATCAGTGACAATATCTCTAGTAAAATGTGCTCTGTGTTCACTGACTTAGATGATGCTATTCCAAGAGAACCTTCACACCTACAGCAACTCACTGCTGTTTACACCCATATCACTTTACCTCTCTGCCAGTTAGGATGTGCCTTGCCAGTTTGACTTTTGCAAAATTCCCCTTGCCAATTGTCTTAAGGAGTCTGTAATTTCCAATATGCGGCTGCTCATCGGCACAGGAGGCTATGGAGTTCCTGCAGCGAGCTCCAGAGCGCCCAGTTCGAGAGGAAACTTCCTGCCGTCCTTCTCCATGGGACGTGTGCTGCAACAAAAACACACACGGGTAAGGCTGAGCAATAAAGACAAAACACATCAATCATGAGAAGCACACAACATTCGAAAACATCAGCAATGCCTTTGAAGAAACCTTCAAAGGATCCAACTGAAACTTCATGTTCACACTGAACTTTGTTCTGATGGGGGCAACAAAGTGGTGCCCAGTTCACAACACAATATTCACCTCATCACCTGGTAAAGACAGTGGAACATCACTTGCACTGCAGCAACGGTTGAGCATTTTTAAGTACTTAAATGGACTGCCAGACCAGGTACGAAATATGGAGGTATTTGATATTATTTCCCATTTGCCCTACTGTGTATAACTAGTGCAGGAAAGCCTTTGGAAAGGAAACACGAATACAGATTTTCCAAGAGCACAAACTGTTAACCATTATTGGACAACTTATACTAATAAAATAATAAAAGGGGGTTTTTCTTTCCTGCGGTACTAAACTTGTGTTCTCACAGATCCACATGACTGAAAATACCCAGGATGACCTGGAGAACGAGGGAAGAAATCTGATCTAATGTACTGAAACCTTTAATATTGATAGGTTGAAAGCCAGGTACAGAAATCTGAGACACTGTCTGCAATCTTTCAAGTTCCTTTCACTCTCATTTCCCCGAACAGCTACTAATTGCAAAAATGAATGGTTATATATTATCTATAACAGTCTTTACTCATTAGATCACATGGTTAAGACTAAAGTACTTTGATTTCCTGACAGCCTGTTTATGAAAGGGCAGGTGACCTCTTACATTCTTAAATCATGGTTGAAGGTCCATACACCAACCACAAGTATTAGTCAGAAATGTTTAGGGGCCTCCAAATGTGGAGCAAGTATCTGGCTCCACCAAAGATGACACATTAAATTCGTAGTCATCACAGAAACCCCAGATTTTGCTCTTCTACTATTACTCTTCTTGCTGAAACCCATTGGGGACAGCCAAGAAACTGGCAACATTCAGTCTGAAAATCACTGTAGTGTGAGGATGAGATCATTCCTCAAGAGCTAACAACCACGGTACAGGCACAAATGAACAAATCCCTGCTTGCATGACACTTGGCAAGTTTCAGTTGCCTGATGTAACCCTGTGACCATATACTCTCACATCTTAGGTTCCTTATTTGTTGAGTACAACAGCTGTGATCAAATTATTTTTAAAAACACATTCATTACATTTAAGAAATGCTACTGAGAGGAGTCTATGGCAACTCCTGAAAAATTGTTTTAAAAGTTACTATTTTAAAAATCACACAATGTTTTAGTATCGGTTTGGCTTTAGCTTCTCCTTACTGCCTGGCTACTGCATTGTCACAAGATCTGCACTTCCTATAGAGACACTTAATTTCTCTGATCACAATACCCTTTCACTTTGGTAAATGATATGTATATTGAGCTCCCTAAACAGGCTGCTGTGTGAATGATTACAGACAAGGAAACATTTCCTGTACTTCTGTTGAGAACCGTCCTCTATTTTTCCAACATCTTCTTGTGGGGTTCATGGTAGACGTGGACCTACCACGCTAAGAGTAAGTGTAGCAGGACTAAACACAGAGACTGCATCTCCTGTTCAACACCCCGCTGATTTCACAGGGGCAGAACTAACCCTCTTTGCAGAAGACCATCTGTACCTGACCACTCAACACCAACCCTGATTTACTGCTTCTCATTCCTGCATCCTTACATGCATGGTCACATTTGGATGATGTGAAATGCAAAGTTTCCTTTCATGCAGAATATCAAGTGTTCCTGATGAGTGGCCCATCCTGCCCTATTTCACAGTCTAGCAATGTTATCACAGTTTTTAGGAGCAAGAGTACATGCTTCTTCCAAACCACTAATAACTGGCACAAGAACAAGAAGCACACTCGCAACAATGTCCAGTAAAAATCAAGGCTTGATAATAATTCAGTGCTCTCAATAAGATCTTGAGACCTACAACTGGGTGTTTATCAATCAGTAATTCTCAAGGAGAGGAAGGACCAGCAGACAACTGCTGTTCCTTCAGTCAACTGAAAGAACTACTAAAGCCAGTGAAATCTTGTATTAACAATTTCAGTATTTTGCCTTAATGTCAGACTGGTGCTGATTGTCCTGGCCATCTTAGCCATCCCTGTGTGTACTGGCACAGCAATGCTAGTCCTCTGTATCTCCCCAAACTTTGACTTCTAACAAACCTTGCAACGCACAATGCAGAGAACTTCTCTGTCAGCTTCTTTCGTACCTTTTAGTGTCAAATTATTCAGACCAGCTAGAAAAAGCAGCAACTGCTGATGCTAGATGCTAACACCCTCCTACATTGCTACCCCCGGTGATCAGGGACCAGGATGTTCTGTACAGGGCCATGAGGATACTTCTTGGATATATTAGAGGAAGGTTCATTTCAGTTCAAGTACAGCATCCCAGGAATACAACTGTACTACTTACACTGCACTTCACTGAGTTGATAACTTTCTTCAGAAAAAGAAGTGTACCAGAACTATTTGGAGTACAGCCCTTCCACACCTGGGCACTCAGCACAGGCTGGCTTCGGCAGGAGCCAGACTGCCTCCCAGCAGGGCTTGTTAGCTTAGGCTCTCCAGCAGACAGATTCAACAACTTGAATTCAACAGCTTTTGAACCACACAGCGGACTCTGAAAACACAGTAGTTGTGCTGCCTCGTGCTTGAACTAAAACACTGTTAGTCCTGACCTAGCCTAATAAGCAGCTGAGATGTGGGCATCAGGTACAACATATTCCCAAGCCAGAGAACAGGTTAGTCAAAACTGATCTAACTCATACCCTACTTCACATAAGCACTATCAGGTAAAGGAAAAATTCTGTTATACTGACAAATTCTATTCCACATAGTAAACCCCCCAGTTAATATGTCTTGAGAGCTTCACTGTCCTCTTGTTGAGAAATTACTTCTTGCGTCCTATAATTTTTTCATGCTTCCTAGTTTTGCATTTAAAGGGCAGAATTAAAAGCTGTGAACTCATTTGGACCAGGGTTGATAAACTGAACACAATCTCCTTGTATGGAGGTTTGCATTTCCACCCCAATCCAGATTATTTCTTTTCAAGAATATGACCTTTTTCAGCTGTGGGTTTTAAGTATCAAGCTGTGCGTTCCTAAGCAGTTCAGTTCTCTCCAACTGATTTGCTCAAAGCCATTTTTCACTCTGCAGAAATCCAGCCATTTGCAACCATATCTAATTTGGACTATATTCCATTTTACATAAATAAATCTATCAGCAAGTCCTTCCTCTGTCAGTTACATTATTACACTGAACAGACAACAAGCTTTCTAAAAACCACAGAAAACAGATTGTCCATTTCAACATGGATTTTCTTTTGCATATGGAAATGAAGAGCATAAACTCAAAACTGAGTGAAAGTGTTTCTCCCAACCTAGTCATTTTCAAGAAGCCGTGATAGGCAGATGGAAAGCTAAATGGTGTAGGCAAAAAGCAAAATATAGGTGGTCCAATAAAAGCTCAAATCATGCACTGGCTGGTATAGCATCTGGCTGTGCTCAAGTACTTCCCGGGGCAGTTTCCTCAGCAAATAGATTAACAGTGCAAACTCAGCCCAGAGAAATGGCAATAGCATCCTCTGCTCTCCAAAATGAGATGCAGGTCATTTGCCTTTTCTCTCAAATCTGCAGATTTTGCCTCCCTCATTATATTGACCCTGCCAAAACGGTTCAGTTTCAGCCTTCTTTTCCAGATTCACATCTACATGGTTTCAAGAAGATATAGGGATAGTCTTAAAAATGTAAGATTTAAAACCAGCATGTGTTTATTTGTAATAAGTTTCCATACATTGTGGTAGGCAAGTTGTATTCCCAGGAGGCGCCTTCTGTGTAAGAGTAACACTTGCTGATGAACTCACCAGGGCTGAGTGATTCCCAAAATATCTGTGTTCATGTAAAGCAAGACCATTACACTGTATAGGGAACTGAGGCAAGGAGACTGGGTACTTTGTGCAACTTCAGGTTTGCCAGTCATCACCTCTTTTAAAAGAAAAATCTCCTGAAATCCACTCATGACAATAAAGCACTTTCTTCCACATACTGGCATGCATCAGGTTGCATTTAAAAATCTTTTAAATACTTTAAACATTGGTTCTTTTTTCCCCACTATCCATTTTCAAGCTAACAGGACAACCTTTGTCATTAAAAAAAACCCAAAACAAAATACTGTCCTCCTTCCCTCAGCCCCACCCTATTATTACTCAGCCCAGAAGGAAATGAAGTAAAACATCTCCATTTGTGAGAGACCTTCCTGCAAGGGAGGGACTGAACCCAAGACCAACTATATTTGGAACACAACACAAAACCCACCTTTTCGCAAAAGCCTTCCCCCAATGATGAGCCGACATCCTTTCATAGCCAGATAATGATTAGCATGAAGAGAAAGAAAAAAAGAAAAGGAAAAAAAGTAAAAAGCAAATGAAGTATGAGGGTGTCAACAACTGAAATCTTTTTGGTAGGCGTTAGTTTTATCCAGTATCTGCATGGTTTCAGATATCTTAACATTCAGAGCATTCGAAAACACACAGGGCAGGAGATGACTAGTATCAATGATCTTGAACTGCTTAAGAAGGTGCCAACAGTTGAGGAAAGACCTGAAAGAAACAGAATCTGATATCCATTCAAAGAGCTGAAAAACAGTAAGAAATGAGAATGTCCAAGATCTGCAAAAATCCATGTTTAATTACAGTAAACAGGAAAGTCTTTCTGAAATGGGGGGGACAAATGGCATCAATTTTTAAAAAGTATTTATTCAATTAAATAGTGAGAATTAGCTTATCATCAGCAAAAATGAACTAATAAAATTTAATCTTACTGAAGTCTCCAGGAATGTTTATTAACTTAGCTGTTACCTCACCTCTGCATGAAATACTACAAAGAGATACAGAATTTCTTGGAAAGCTGTCAGACCAGTAACAATCATGAACAGTCTCATTTCATTCAGCTTTTTTAATTGTAGTATGAAAAAACTGTACTTAAAGCCTATACCTTATAATGTTAATAATGTAAGCATTCCAGGACATGAACATTTGAGACACTAAATTGCTTAATTACCTTAACCTGGGCACAAAATATATAAATACATGGTAATTTCTGGCTGTGCACTTCCTGCTAGCACTCTCATTTACAGAAAAACTTAACAGGAAATAATACCATAGTTTTTAAAAAAAAAAATCAAAAAATATTTTAAATTCGACATGCAAAGACAAATTTTCACTGCAACCCTTCCCAATAATGTGCTGTATTTTATTTCCCATTCTCATTAACATCTTCAAGAACACACAGATTACTGAGTACTACTCAGTGTAAGAGAAAAAAGGTAGCCCTAAGGATATGCACAGAAGTAGCATCTTACTGAGCACAGACATCCCTGAAACAGCCCAGCAGGGCATCCTGCAACTGCTGACAAAGGAATTCTACTGGAAAGCCAAAACAGAGACTCATGTTTCTGGCAGCCACCAAAGGGTGTCACAGCAAACACTCAACCACAATTGTTTATATACCAGTTACTGCTCTGGGATTCCCTAAATCACATGTATTATAAAATATTGTATTATTTTCCTAGATGATAAAACAATGCATCAGGTGAAGGTATCCTGTACTTGTCCTGATTTTACTTCCCTCCGACCAGTGACCAAGGCACAAATCAGGATATGGAGTGAGGTCGATTTTGTCAGACCCAGTATGCATGTGTTGATGTTTGCATAACCAATTATTTGGTTCCAACACATATAATTAAAAGGCAGTTTTTAGACTAGCTTGCTCCATAATCAATCTTAAGGGTAAACAAGTCACAGCTTCCATCTCTCAAAATTTTAAAGGGTCTCCTACAAAGAAAAATGCTATCCACCTGGAGTGGCACTGGGGTTATCAACCCATGAGGGCAGATTTATTCACTGATGTGGGCTACGGCCCAACCATTATGGATGTTGTGATTAAGTGGAACAACTGAAAGGGTCAGAATTCATCAAGGAAGACAAGCAAACCTCCCAGAAATATAATAAAGATGTTAAGGAAGAGAAAACGCTAATTGTGTTGCTTCCATTGTCAAAAGGAGAAGATTTCACTGCACATTTCTCAGCCTGTCACAGTGTTCATTCATGTAACTGGTATGACATTCATGAAAACGAGTGGCTATTTTAATTAGGTCAGATCTGTCAAACTACTGGATTAAAGGGGAAATCTGAAGCATAAACAGCCCTTAGCACATGGAAGCTATACCTCTGACACACATTCCTAATTCCTCCACACCTCAGTGGGGAAGACAAAATAAAAGAAAAAAAAAAACCACTCAGGACACAGCAGATCCAGCTTGATGTGAGTACAGCAATGCAATGCCCTACACTGGGCAGCCTGACGGAGTAGGGACACACAACACTTTCACCTGGCAGGGGGAACACTGCTACCCAAAGCAAGACTTGCACACTCCTAATTCTGGCTACTGGCCAGCAGTGGGAATTGCAGTGGGAATTGCTAGTGACAACTGCAGCACTGCCCTGAAGACCAGAGTGGGGAAGTGCTGACAGCAAAGCACTAACAGTCCTCAGCAAAGGGGGGATGCTCCCCCCACAGACATACAGGGTCTGGCTCAAGAGTCATCCCATGTAAAATCACTATGGCCTCTGCAATGTGTTTGGCAGTATTTGGTTCATGGTCTATACAGCATATGAAAGAGTGGATCTGTAATTCCATGATTAGCACCGAACAACACAACAGTGAAGAAATCCTGCTTATATAATCAAAAAGATAAGTCTGGTGCCAGTTAGAAAAGCTCTTTAAAAGCTCTTTTGTTGCTTCACATTATCAAGATCTGACATTCATCATATCTTTCCAGCCAAAGTTCCTTTACTGCTGATTAAAATGGATATTTATTGACATCAGCCTGGGGAATAATAGCTAAAGAGCCAACCATATTCTATTCTTCATCAACAATACTGCCAACTAAGTTGTTTCCAGAATCATCACTGTCAGTAATTACATGCTAAACAAAAATGAAAAAAATCCCACCACCTCACAGTTGGTTTTCAAAAACCACATTGAGCTTGCAGATAGAAAACTTTGCTTAGGCTCTAACCCTGCAGGAACAATTTTTATTTGAAAGTCAATTTCTGTTTGCATGTGTATATATATACATATTGAGCTCAGCAACTTGCTGCTTTATGGGGCAAGAATTCCTCTTAACCCAAGGGTTTCATCCTTATCACAGGTGTATTCACTATCTTTTAGGTTTATATTTTAAGAGCAGTATGCACCTATTTACCATATGTTCAAAAGAATTTTAGTGGCAGATGATCTCCACACTAAGTAGAGCCAACCTTGATATGCCATGAGCCTAAAACAAAAAGTGACCTCCATTTTTGATCTGGCTGACACCCATGAGGCAGCATTACTTGACTGAGGAGAAGAGGAAGTTGCAGACACATGCTACTTATATATCATATGAAATGGAGATTAGGAAAGACAAATGCCTCCACTCTTTGAATTCCTTTGACTTGAATCACCTGAGACATGTTGTCAACAGGAACTGTCCGCTTACATCAACATAAATATATCTTTTGGCTAGAACTAAAATGGAGAATCCAGCAGGTAAGGATACCAGGTGAGTGGGTAACAAAAGCTAGAAAGAAGTCTATGAAGTTCAGTGTACTAAATATTGTATTTCCACTGACTTACTTTCTTTCAGCAATTCCTGTAGTTGTGTTCTGTTTTTTAGACTGTGACCTGTAAGGCTGCAACATAAGTCACATTTGGTGATGCTAACGAATTAAGTCCATGCAACATTTTCTGGAGTAAGGTCCTGCAACCTTGTTTTTCTGAGTTATTGATATAATGAAAAAAGGAGGAAAAAAAAGGTTTATTTCCAGAAACAAAACATCCCAAATTACACTGCTGTAAATATGTATCTCTGTTTGTACTTGTGGCACAACTCAAGCTACCCTAGCCATAGGGCGCTATGCTAGACTGGCTTAATTCAAACCAAAACAAAAACACTAGGAAGCATTTCTAACCTTCCCCACCAGAACTGGACATTCTGTTTGCAGCCACAGAATGGGGATAACCCCACTTCTCTTAAGGGCTTATACCAGTCAGATCAGAGCTGACCAGACTCATCACACATCCCCGTGGTAATTAGTGCTGGCACAAACCGCGGGTAGGAAGAGGCACCCGAGGCTGATGCCTCCAGCAGCCTCCCATCAGTGCCAGCTGATTGAAACCAACTGATTAAACACCACAGCACAGGCAGCTCACCACAGCTAAGCATGAAACGTCTCGCTGTAAAAATGTGAAAATACTAGCAGCTGGTGACTCCCAATGTCATGCAGCCTCACCAGGTATTTTCTGAGTACACAGCACCAAGCCTATTGGGCATCAGCATTTTTTTTTGCTCTGGGGAATTCTGGCACTAAAAAATACATCCCAGGTGAATTCTTAAAATATTTTTTATTTCTCGTTATTTTGCCACCTTCACCTGATTTAATTCAAACCAGAACATTTATTACAACTGGTGAAAAATATGGAATTGTGTAGATGGTCCTGTAGAAGAAAATCTATCAGAACTCTTGGCCACAGGAACACTTCCCTCCTCAGTCCCATCTTTAAAAAAAGCCCACAGGATTTTATGCTACGGAAGAAAGCATTCCAATTACAGATCTATCTGTAATAGGAGAAGACTGATAAATAATATATAGAACAATGCAAGCTTGCATATTGTCTGCAAATGCACTAATGCATTTCACAGTTAATTGGTAATAAACCAAGGCATACCGTACTAACTTTCCGAGTATCTTAAAATACATTTTTGTACCTAACCCTGCCTTTACTAAATCTTTTTAAATAAAAAAGGGTGGTACTTCTGCTGCACAGAATCCTTTTGTGCAAGCACAGTTGCCATCATGCTGGCATTTTTCAATAGCAAATTTTTCACATTAGGCACAGTCATGGAGATAAGAGTATATTTTAGTCTTGCTTTTCCTCAAATTACATAAATTTTTAATTCAGATTGCCCTGCAGAACCAACACATTCAAAACAGTTACCCTTTTTTCCTGAAAAAACCACAGCTGTGCAATGAATACAGAGGTTTTAATTAAACTCTTTAATCCAAGATTTTTCTTTTCTATTTAATGCTGTTAAAAAAAGTAATCTTCCAACCTCCATACCACCTGTATTTCCTTGTTTCTATCTATAGTTTGCTATCATCTTCCCACTCTTTGAATATTTTTTTTAATGAATAGTTGTTCTACTCCTCACAATCTTGCTCCTTCTGCTCCTATTTCTTTGTCACTGGTTGTCCTCCATCCTGCCATATGCACATTCCTCTGTGACTCCTCTCATCTTTTGTTTTCCACCTTCTATCTTTCTTTCCCACACTTTTCTCCTCCATCTTCTCTCCCTTCCTTCTCATCACTAGTAGAACAGGTTTACTCATTCTTCTGTCATCTCAAGTCCTTCTTCTGTGTCTATCCTGTCTCCCAGATTTGCATGAAGGAGGTCTCTGCTGTGTCTGTTGCTTTCTTTCTCACATGCAGGACATATTTTTGGAAAAGACAGAGAAGATCTGATCCTGTCCTGCACTTCTGTCCCCTAAGCAGCTGGCAGCCGCTGCTGCACAAGACATGGCCAGAGAGGAGCTGCTCTGTCTCTGCAGAGAGGAGCCAGCTCATCACAGGCCAACAGCCAGCTTCCAACTGTCCAAGTGTGAAGTTCCTATGATCACAGATCATCTGGGATGCCTTTCCTCTCAAAACCAGGTGACTCGGAGCCAAATTCTTTAATCTCAAAGGCACTAAAGGCTTGGTAACTCCGAGTAGCTTTTGGGGAAAGTCACTGTGACAGTATTTCCACTTCAGCATGTCTTGATAAGAAGCCTTAGGAAAAAAAAATAGAAATCAAGTACTGGCAATTACACTTTTTTATTCAACAGGACCTGCCAACCACTGAATGTGGTTAACTGCAAGCACAGACAATAATAATTTACACTCACTGTCATTCTGGAGGCTAACTTCATTTTCAAAATGGCAAGTATAGGCATGGATAAGCTATGATCAGCACACTTCAACCAGATTCAACACCAGCCAAGCCTTTGTCAGCAGTGGTAACCTTCCAAGCAGAGAGAAGGCATTAATGGGGTCCACAACCATGGCCCAAAGGCTAGCTGAGTACCTTGGCACCTCCTAAGCCTCTTCAAAGAGTTCTCTGAATATTAATTAATTAGACTTCTCTTATGTGAAAGAGAATGAATCAAGGCTCGATTTACCTGCCAACAAAGCACACCCAGATTTGGGATAGAGGAACAGTTAGCTGAAGTACCAAAATTATTGCATTTGGCATTAAAAAACAGACCTAGCATTCACAGCTGTAGGGGTAATTCAGACAGACTAAATGTCAGATTTAAATTTAGTTTTTAAGCAAGGCGCAACAGAATAGTTTGGTAAATTTCTAGATAGCTGATGGCCAAAACGTCAGAGAGCTTCCTGAGGAATATGGTATTGTACTTGGTGTAGGGGGGCTTGGCTCACTGGATCTGGTGAGCACTTAGATTAATCACTACCCTGTCAATATCACTACCTCCAGGAATCTCTGTGGACACCAGCACAGAATACAGCAATTAAAAAACATGCCTTATTCTAAACCTAAGCCAATTCATCTGCAAGCAAGACAATCCGTGTACATCAAATTATGAAGATAACTGAACAGAAGCGTTAGACCAATATTTTGAAGTGAGAACAAGGTGCCTTAAGTAGAAGACATGTAAAAATCTAACTTCAAGTGCTAGAACACACAGCTTGTGAATAATTATGTTTCCTTGAGCACATATTAAGTCTTTCTACAGTAGAGTTTGAATTAATTGGGGAATCTGATCTGAACACTTCCTAAAATGATTTACTGTGTGGCCTCCATACATTCACATGGAGCTTGAAAACCCCAGTCAGGGTTGGTATAGACTAAACCAATCATCCAAATAAACTCTGCATAGTATTTTGTAGAGTGTGTTTCAACTTCAACTCTCCCCATGGCATAGGAAGGGCCGCATAATATTTTAATTATTTTCTTCCACAAGACAGGAAGCTCATTGAGATTTTACAACCAAATATGCTTAGTTGGCTTTTTGCTCAATACAGCCCTTAGCCTGCAGGTTGCATGTAGTGCTAAAACAAATAAAGATCACAGAAGTTAGAAGTGCCTATTATGTCAATAAAATCTAAATCCCTAGTAATGCAGTAATTGTTCCATGCAGCATGTTTTCTAATGCTTTGTCTGGTCTTGTTTTAAACAATGGGGCTACCATCACTTTTCTAGGACTATTTATGGTCTGGAACAATCCAACAGTTTTTCCTGATCTTTAACCAAAGTTTCCACCTTTTAAGCCAGTCCAAAACATAAGAAACCCTTTAAAAAAAAAAAAAAAAAAAAAAA
>VZDJ01007753.1:42344662-42491727 GCA_008694505.1 Cyanoderma ruficeps | reverse complement strand
AAAAAAAAAAAAAGAAAAAAAAGAAAAAAAGGAAAAAAAAAGAGCAAGCCTCCCCCATCAAGCTTAGCATCTATCTTGTAAAGAATATCAAAGAGCCTTTACAAAAAGCTGAATACAAAGTTCACCGATCAACTCATTTTAGACTACAGTGAGTGACAACTCCCTTCTGTTTATCATCTGGGGACATGTCAGAGACCATGCAGAAAAATGGTTAGACAGGATACAGGATCAAGTAAGTTTTAACTCAGGAGAAACACATTTTCTATCTGCAGAAAGGGAGTCTCCTACCGAGCTTCAGCTTCGTTTGTTGCTATATGTTCGTGTGGTAGGACTACCTTTTTTTTTTATTCTTTCTTCCTTTAGCATACGACCTTTGTAACTGACTTAATCTTGTAAATAAAGTGTCAATTTCTAAACCTTGGCTTTATCAAGGTAAAAAAAAAGAAAAAAAAAAAGGGGGAGGTATTCGGTGTGAAGGGAACAGGCTCCCTTGCGCGAAGGGTAATTCCAATAAAGAAACCCTTTTAATGTCATCTGAACAGGTGACTAGCCTAACAGCGTCATTACCATCGAGAACCCTGCAAATTAAGCAGGGAAGAGGCCTATTATCTAGGTCACCTAGCCCACCCCTAGCCAAGCTGAATTATTCCCATCTGTTTACCAGAGGTTTATTCGGGTGCTGTAGCAGTAAATTCGCATATCAGGAGAAGGCAGCAGCCCCCCAGGGCTCCCCTCCCCACCGTGGATCCCCGTTACGGACATAACCAACCCGATCCTCACCACCCTGCGACACTCAAATAGTACAGGGAGAATTAAAGAGGGGACACCGGGTTCGGGAAGGGATGGCCGCAGACGCCACGGAGCCGGCGAACCGTGCTGTGGAGGGGTTAAAAAAATAATCAATTCAGAATAAATCGGCAATTTGGGCAGCGTAGGGGCGGCGGGCGGTTGCTGACAGCGCCCCGCGGGGCGATACCCCCGCGGCGGGTCCCCCGCGGCCGCGGTACTCACGTTCTCCGTGTCGCGCTCGTTCACCGTGGGCAATGGAGTCCGAGTGGACATTTTCCCTCACTCGGGCGGCCGCGGCGGCGGCGCGCACAGACACACACACGGGCCCCGGGCTGCGCGTCTGCTCCGAGATGGTGGTCGCAGGGAGCCACCATGAAGGACGAGGTGCCTGGCGGGGGGCGGCGTCGCGTCGGTGCCCCCCCACTAGATCCTCCTCGGGGAGCGGAGCGGCCTCGCCCCCTCCGAGTCCTTCGGGCTCATCCTACAGCCGGGGTCCGCAGGGGTCAGCAGTGGGGAGGGGGCCGCCTCATCCAGCGGGAAGGGGATGGAGCCGAGGGAAGGGATGGAGCCGGGGAAAGGGAGGCGGCGAGGGAGCGGCTCCGGGGGGGAGGGGGTGAGCGAAGGGCGGGCGGGAGGAGGCGGCGGCAACGGGGCGCCGCGCAGCCCGGCTTCTCTCCGCTGCCGCCGGGGCACGGCTAGCGCAGGCCCGCCGCCCGGGGTCTGCCCTCTCCTTCCCCCGCCGCGGCCCCGCTTCACCGCGCCGCCGCTCGCATCGCGGCCCGCCCCAGGTTCCGAGAAGGCCGGCGCCCCGCGGGCTGCGGACGCTCGGTGGGTGCCCGCCCGGCGCTCCCGCCCTGCCTGCCCCCCGCCCGCCCCGCCGCCGCTCCCGGACGAGCCAAGATGGCCGCGCTGCTCCTCCGCGCCAGCCCAGCGCCGACATGAACCGGAAGGTCCCGCCCCCCGCCCGGCGTGTGCGGGGGCCCCGGGGCCGGGACCGGCCCTGCCCTCCGTGCCGGCCCCGCGTCCTCCGGGCGCCGGCCCCTGCCCTCCCGGGGACCGGCCCTGCCCTCCGTGCCGGCCTCGAGTCCTCCGGGGATCGGCCCCTGCCCTCCCGGGGACCGGCCCTGCCCTCCGTGCCGGCCCCGCGTCCTCCGGGGACCGGCCCCTGCCCTCCCGGGGACCGGCCCTGCCCTCCGTGCCGCCGGCCCCGCGTCCTCCGGGGATCGGAGCAGCCCTGGAGTGGCACAGTTTGGAGCGGGGTTCGCCTTTGTGAGACCCCACCGGGAGCACTGCACACAGTTCTGGTGTCCCCAATACAAGGAGGACATGGAGCTGTTGGAGCAAGATCAGAGGGGACCTCGAAGTTGTTAAGAGGACTTGAGCATTTCCCCTTCAAAGATGGAGAAAGTTGGGGTTGTTCAGCCTGGAGGAGAGATGGTTGCATGGAGAACTCAGCAACCTTCCAGTATCTGAGAGGGGCTACAGGGAGGCTAGAGAGGAATGTTCTGTCGGGAGCTGTAATAATAGGACAAACAGTAATGGGTACAGATTGAAAGAGGGAAAAATTAGATTAGGTATTAGCGAGAAATTTTTTACCATGAGGGCAAAAACCAGAACAGGTTACACAGAGAAACTGTGGATGCCCCATCCCTGGAAGTGTTGAAGCCCAGCCTGGATGGGGCTCTGAGCAGCCTGGTCTAGTGGGAGATGTCCCTGCCTATGGCAGGGGGGTGGCACTGGGTTCTTCCAACCCCTTAACAGTCTCAGGTTCCATGATTCTGTCATTCTATCAAGAGGCCCTCAGGGAGCTGCAGCCTTCCCAGAGAGGAGATGCAGTGTGAGGTGGGGTGGGGAGCTTAGGTTTTGGGAAGCACCGTGGGGCAGAGGGGATGGTGCTGCAGAGTGACTGGAGAAATGGCAGATCTCCCTACAGAGCCAGCCCTTAGCTGGGGAAGGGGACAGTCCCCACTGCCCACTCACAGCCGGGGGAAGGGACACAGGCATAGGTAGTCCAGCAATGGTCATCTGTGATCAGGGTTCTGTCCTTGGGCCATCTGCCAAAGCATGTCCTTGCTTTTCTTGGGATTTCCCAGCCCAGAGGATGGTGTGTGTTACAGAGGGGAGCTCACACCTGGTGGGGGTCTGAGGCTGGTGTTGGCAGATCTCACCTGGTGCTATCAGACACACCCATACAGTGTCGCAGCACTGCGTTTTCATACCAGCTTGATGCTTGCCTCATTTGCTGAAGAAGGGTGGAAGTCTGGGCTATCAAAACATTCTTTGTATATCCAGTAGTTACTCTGCACAATCCTTTTTAAGTCTATAAAGAAGATCTTGGTATAGTCACGAGTAGGTCTAATTATGAATGAAAAACAAGAAAGAGAAATAACTTCTGTATATTTAGTATGTAGGTGGTTTAAAACCAAACCTATTTCTGTTTGGTTTTTATTTCTTTTAACAGAAAAAATATGAACCTCTGTAGGAAAAAAATGCTGGGTCTGGTGGGATTTGTTGAAACTTGGCATATCTGCAGATCTGGCAGCCTAGCAGTAACATTTTGTATTTCTAAAGTGGAGTTTCTCTGACAAACTTTATGGCTCTCATATATATTTGCCAGCTCAGCCCTGAAATCCATCCTGCCATGTAGGTGGTATTTCCCTTGGTTTTAGAGACACGAGCAAGGAAAGATGTCCTTTGAATGCCACTGAATAAAATTGTATGTCTGTTACTTCGTCATCAGGACTACAGAATGCTCCACAACGTCTGACCTGCAGATTTTCCATCCTAACTCTCTCATTGAGCTGATGTCTTGCTCTATGTTAATGACAGGAATTTTGGATTTCAGGACTCACCCCTTGTGCAAATGTTTGTATTTCTGTGTGTACATGCACGTCCATGTGTGTATTTGTTCAGACAATTCACACTCACAGTGGAGCCATTCTCCCTGGGAAGCAGGCAAGACCTTTTCCACAGAGCAGGGAGTGGGATTTGTCTATATCTGACTTGTGAAGGTCAATCACAACGTTTAAAGAAGCAAAGCCAGGAAAAGTATCCAGATCTCCTGACTCTGCTTTTGCCACAGGGCTGCTGCTTCATCTTTTTCTTTTTGGTTGCCAGTAGAACATGTTCTTTACGACGTGTTTGTAAAAAAATATAATTGAGTTATGACAGAGTCAGAAAAAGGGCAAAAATTGGGCAGAGGTTTCTTTGGGTTGTTACCCAGCCTAGTGCTCTCACTCTGCACTCATGGACACTCCAGCCAGCATGGGAAGGCTGAGCTGCCCACATTGGAGCGATTGACAGAGTGTGAGATATACACATAATGCTGTTTGCACCTAGGAGTGTGCCTGTGCTGATCTGTGGAAGTGCTGTGCACAGGCATGAAGAGGCATTAAACTTAGCATTGTGTTTTACACACTCACATTTCTACTCCATGGAAGCAGTAGTCACTCTGATAAAATCTGAACTGTACAATGGTGGATAGTCAGATGAAATTCCTGGGCCTGTTGATACAGTAGGAGTTCCACTATTGCCCTTGATAAAGACCACATTTAAGACTTGCAGCCCAAATTTAAAGGGGCTGGGGCAAGGGCACAGGAAGCAGGGCAGCTGTGGGGGATGACTGTATCTTTCAGAGTAGCGTTTTTGATTGGCAAAGGGATTTTGAAGTAAGAACTTCTGAAGAAGAGCTTGAGACCACAAAAATAAAAGTAGCTGATTTTGCTATTTTATTGCCATTAAATGACAGCATTGATTAGAGCTGGTTTTACTGTGTAGCAAAACTTGCACAGGGAATGACAAATTGCATAGCAGGTACTTTCTTCTACTTTTCATTGTTGCTATATTCTGCTTCTTCAGTTTAAACAGAAGAGTTGATTTCAAAATGTATTCATGTTCTTAGAAACTGGGCCACAAAAAAAAGAGATGATTGTATGGGTTGCGTCTTTCTTTGTTGTCCATAAATATTCTGTGTATTATCAGATACTACTTAAGCCACATACACAAATTAGAAGGTGATTTATTTTCCTGTACAAAGGTTTTGAAAACTCAGAAAACAGTCTGATAATCCTATCATACTTTCTGGTTCTTGTGCTATCACTAGTGATAGTGGCAGTGATTTTGTAAGGGGGACTTAGATGATAATGTTTGTGTATTGCCAGAATAGGCTGCAATTTTGTTTTGAGCTGTACTGGCTACAGTGCTAGCAGTTATAAAAACTTGGTTTTGGCAGTAGAACTGGAGAATATGACTCAAAAACATACAGAAAGCAGATTCTGCTAGTTAAGGTGCCTTTTTTATATCACTCATTTGGCTGCCACCTCACAGAAAACAATAAGATACAGAATAACATCACTGTGGTGAAGAATTCAAAATTTTTTTCTTCTGGACATTAAAACCCACACTAAGAACCTCTTAACACTGCACTGCACAGAGTAGACTCCAACAGCATTTGCAGACAGAGCGAAAAATGTTGGACTTGATTACAATTGCTGGGCAAAACATAAGGATTAAGTTTAATGTATTCATATGCACAGGTTTTGAGTCTTAATTCTGGAAGAAGGAATACAAATGCAGAACTGACTGAGGAATTTGTATTCCACTCACCACTCTGTAAAGGCTGGGCACTGAAAGACATAAGTTGGTAGAGACAAGTAGAGAATCAGCTAATGAAATTGTTATAGGTACTTTGTTGTATTCTGCCGCTATGACTGTGCTTACCAGCTGGGAATCTGCCCAGGTATTAAATCATTTCAGTTTATACAAAAATATCAGTTTAGATTGATAGTCATTAACCCTGATGAAACTTTTTGGTTTTTTCCTTAAGCCTTTGAAAAACACATTTTAAAATATATTATGTCCACTGGGATATAGCTAACATCATTCATTCTTATTCCAATGTCTTCTTTCTTTTTCTTGTAGAAATTCTAAGGTAATTCCATGCAGTTAAAGCTTTCCAGGACTGTTTTATCATTAGTGTTGTCTTTAGAATGGAATTCGTTCCTTGCATTTGAAATTAGTATTTGTATTTGGTTTTAAAATCTTAACTTCCAGATGATACATAACCTTAACAGTGTTTTATGGTTAAAGTGTGTGATTTTTAAAATGTCAGAGATAAAGCTATTGATAGAAAAGGACTGATTACTGTCTGCAACCTGAATCAATAGTCCATGCTCAGTTATGATGAGGCCCAAGTGCAACCTTCTGCAAGGCCTGAGCAAAATGTGGTGTTGACAACGGAGAAGACATTGGAAGGGGAAAAGATCTTCCTTCTCAGCTTCATGTCAAGCAGAGACTAAGATCTGAGAGATGGGAGAAGATTTTGCATGTGTTAACTTCTCCCTTTGGTCCATACAAGTGTCTGGGGACAGCAGAGTGGCCGTGGCACTGCAACTGCTCTGCATTCCTCAGGTGAGGAGAGGTTCAGGCACTGGCCTTCAGCCGTGGGCAAACAGGAGCAAACAGTGGTGGTTCCTGAGCTGCACGCCTCATTTAATTCCCTTCCTGTAGGGCCAGGCGTGCTGTGCTGTGCCTGCAGAGCCATATGGTGTGGTGCATGACATGTGAACCTTCATGATGGGATCGCTATCAAGTGCCTGGACTGCACTAATTCCACCGCCACTTGACGCAAATGCCGGTATGGATCATAGCTCCAGGACAGAATCACAGTGCTGCAGAGAGCTGGGTGAGGGCATTGCTCTCATGGGTTGGCTCAAGGTCACTGTTTGGAGAAGTAGAGGATTGATAGTTCCTCCTTAGCTGTCCATGACCCTGATGTCATGTGGGTCACAAAGGCAACGCAAAGGATGAGTAGCCAGTTGGTGGTGATGCTAGCTCTGAATTTGTATGTTTGCAGCTAAAATAGGTTTTTCATAGCAAGCCTCTTCCATTCCTAGCACATGACCCCACCAAAGCAACATCCTAGATGCTTTACCATCTAAGTCAGGCATGTTACTGTGCTTCCTATGCCATTTCCTGTGTAGTTGATACTGAGTCAATGACTCTATTCACAATGATGGGAAAAGAATAGATGACTCCTGAACGTGTCATGTTTTCAAGTTCTGGTTAAGAATTGGTGTGCCCAAGCAATAGTGGGAAATAATTGTTTTATAGCAGCAAGATAAATTCCAGGGCTTTTGGGTACAGGTTATGCTAAAAGTTGGTATAGCCCACACTTGTTAAACCCACCTTGTTCATACAAGAGCATGTGTTGACATCCAGACATGGGCTGAACCTCGGTATTTTCTGAAGACATTTTAGATGAAGACCCAGATTGTTGCTCATACAGTCTCCAAAGTTTTAGCAGAATCAAGCCCTGAAGTCTTGTGCTTGATTTGGATTGTATCTTTTATTTAAATATTACCAGAGGCAAGGAATCAGTGAGCAATTTAGGAAGACTGTCCATGTGATTGTTCCTCCTCACTTTTAGAAACCTTTCTTCTGTTCTGGATATGCCTGCTAATGACATCTTCCAGCTATGGGAACTTTTCTGTTTTTGTATCATGGATGGTCAGACTTTTACTCCAAATCAGGACCCAGCTCAGCCCACATCCATCTCTTCAAGAGACTAAGGAGATTGAAGTCTTGGGGTCTGCTATCAAAAGGCATCCTATTCCAATTTGTAAGCAGTAGCACACAGGTTTTCTGGGATTCATCTCTACCTTATCCATTGGTTTGTGCTGTGGATACCAGATGTGAACATGGTTTTTCATCTGTAATAACATGAAACCCAAATAGAGACATGACGTAGATTACTTAGCTGATTCCATGGCCAAAGAACCCATTTAGGCCTTTCAGATACTGCAATTCTGAACTCTGGATCACACATTCAGCTGTGTTTCATGTGCCCTTTTCAGTATCTCTGACCCTTCCCTTCCATATGGTATCCTATATTGAAACTACACTTTATTATTATCATTATAATTTTCATTATCATTATTTCTACAGGTGTTATTTTTACCTTTGGTCATACTCAAATATGCATTGTTCATCTGAATGCAATTTTATAAACTGGTCTTTTTGTAGTGATGACATATCCTTTAATTTTTACCTTTTTTCTCTGTCTTGGTGTCATCCACAAACCTTGTCAGCAATCCTTTTGTTTCTTTACAGTTCTTGATAAAATATCAGTTGGTGAAGATGAAGATCAAATTGTGCTGGGTTATGGGACCATATTTCCATTTTTCTGATGTTAAAAATTTGTCTATAAGTAATTGCCATCCTGAAAATTCACACAGGGCACAGGCCATCCAAGGTGGGAAAGGAAAAAATAAACAACTCTGAGAAAACACAGCTGATTAGTGGGGTCTGCCAGCAAGCAAAGGGAAGGGGTGCGAGGACTGAGGACTGAATAAATGGTTGGGGTGGGACACCGAGCTGAAGGTCCCAGGATGGCACCCAGAGAGCAGTGCCTGCTGCTCATGATGCCCCAAGCACCCTTCCAGGAGCCCCATGGTGGTGTCTCAGGGATGATTAGTTAGACAACCAATTTATATGTGTCACGTTGGCTTTGGATTGTTCCGGTTTCTTAATCACCACGTCTTGCTGCAACAAGTTGAAGGCCTTAAAGAAGTCCAAGTGTTTTACATCAGCTTTGTTACATTTATCACTCAACCTTACAATCTCGGTGGTGAAAGATAACAAGTCAGTTTGAAAGGGTCTCTTTCCATAAACTCCTGTTGATTGGCATTAATGATATTTTCCTCCTTTGATTCTTTGTTAATCTAGATCCATATGAGTCATTCCATTATATTGCTGGGACTCGTGTCAGGAGACAGGCCTATAATTACTTAGATCCTTCTCTCTACCTTTTCCAAAACCTTTTCCAACATCTGCTTTCCTTTGAAGCTTCCCCACTGCCCAAAAAGTTACTGGATATCATAGGCATCTATATTGCTGTGCTTATATGTGGAAGGCATCCTTGATAGTTACCCAGACAAAGTCAGCAATGTGCTACTGAAACAAGGGGGAGTTGAACAATGAATTAACTCTATAATCATAAACAACCTTTGCAAAAGCAAAGAAGAAATATTTTATTTGCATGTTTATTCTGAATTTCTATATCACAACTTAGTGTTATGGCTACAAAGGGTAGAAGGTCAATAGCTTCAAACTGTATTGGGAAAGTATCACATTAATGCTGTTGCCCCAATCCTGATTATAATTCATATCACACAAGAGCTTAAAAACACTTTTGGAGGGAGAGGGGATGTTTTATTGTATAAGCATGGGACAGTTTTCAAGATGCATAGAAGAGCAAAATGAATTAGAAGGAATGCTTTAATGTTATCAGAATGAAAAGCAGGAATTAAGACTATCATCATTTCAAACACACACAAAAAATAAACTCAAGTCCTTTATTCATCTGCATCTGTATTTATCTGAACAGGCATCTGAAGTTGCTCTAGAGGGCCAGGTTCCCCCTGGCTGCCCCTGCAGCCAGCCTGGCTGGTGCTTCCCAGTGGGAAAGATGTACTCCCAGCTCAGGCTTTGGAGGAACAGGATGTCTTTGTCCCAAAATAGTCAGGGCACCAGCTCTGCTTCTTCCTGGCCAAGAGTGCCTGTCACAGCTTAGCCTTTTTTCACTGATGACAATAAACGTTCTGGGATTAGGTCTGTGGTCTGTATGAATCACAGAGCTTTGTAGGACTTGCTTCAAGTGCCTGGCACTATATAACCATAATAAATGAATAGTCCCTGTTGGCAGTGAAGTCCATGCATGCTGCAGGTATTCTGAGCAGAGAAAATCAAGTCTGTGGTGTACAGCTGAAGAGTTTTCTCCATGTGTTGTGGAGTTTCCCTTGGAATAACTTGCTTCAATTTTCTTTTCATGTTAACACCATCACATGATTTATAGGCAAGCATCTACCTGCAACTACATAGCATTAATCACCTTTCATTACTTTTATTCTCTTTTGCTCTTCTCTCTTTTACCCCAGTACTTCTCCTATGACTTGTTGGAGCAAAGTTTCCTTTCACCATTCGTAAAAATACCATCAGAGTGGCCACAGCTGTGAGCTGCTCTGAGCAGGCAGAGCCCTGAGAACCCTCTTGCCTGGGGAGTGCTGCTTTTTGGGGGCTCTGCACCTCTCCCTTGCCCTTAGTGAATGTCCACTTTGCCACCTACCTTCTCCCTGGCCCCTTAGCTAGTCTGTCAATAGAGCGATAATTCTTGCTGGCAGGATTTACCCTTGCAAATATAGGATCCCATTGAGCTAATAAATACTTCCTGTCGTTGCCTAGGGTTGCCAACAGTAACATTCCCTTCCCCATTTATAGGAGATACTGAATATGGCATTGGTACTATTAACACCTTTAATGTTTCTCCCATTAACATTTTCTTCCTGTAAAAGGATTTTCATATTTTCTGTGGGTTCTGGTTTTACTTGCTTTGGTGGCTACTGAATCATAAACCACCTGAACTTCGAGGAATCAGACCTTTAAATTTGTTTTAAAACTTTTACAATAAATGTAGATTTTTCATCTGGCTTTGAAAAGCAAGATAATATTGGAGAGACATGTGGGTGTATGGCTCTGAATGCTTTAGGAACCTTTTATATTTACCCTTTTTTGTCAGCAGCAATATGGAATCAAATACTCATGAAAAAGAGACACCAATAATTATTAATATAAGACTTTTCTATAGAAAAAAGAGAAATAAAAAGGGGAAGATTGAAAAAGGGAAGATAACAGAATGGAGAGGATTTTGGAGGTTTTTAAAGGTTCAGTATGATTGCTCCTGTTTTTCAAACAGCTTTTGCTGAAAGCACTTCTGTGTATCTACATTAGCAGATGAAATGGTTTTGACCCCAACAAGCAGGGACATGGGAGCAGTGCTGGCTCCTGCTGCCTTGCCCCAGGAGGGGAAGTGGAGGATGGCATTGGAGGAGCTGGGTGGGCTGTGGGAGGCTTCCCAGTGGGAAAGGAGGAAGGGAACACACATGTGGACATGAATGAAGAACTGACAGACTGGAAAGGCACATGGACCTGAGGGGTGGGGAGAGAGCTAGCAGCTGGAAAAACATGCAGACACTAACCCTGGGAGTAAATCTGCTCTTCTCAGGAAGAGGAATGAACTCGGAGGCTACATTAGGTCCCACGCTGGGTGTGATCCTGGATGGTTTGAGTTCTTGTTTCCTCATCCTACTGGGCTTCAGTGAGGATTGCAGTTGGTTATTGTGGGGCTGAGCCTCTAGGACACCCTTTAAGAGGAGGAAAACCATTTTACTTTCTTACATGAGGGAGATGACCTGTGAGGGCTCTTGTCTCCAGGAGACACTGCTGAAGGTCAGAGGCATCACCTTTAGTCACCTGAGATCAAGCCTGGGCTCACCTGAGGCCAAAGTCTGACTGCAGTGAATTGAGCAAGGATGCTTGGAAGACACTGAAGGGCTCCTTTAGTGGGGCTGCTCGTTAGAGGAAAACATGTTGTTTCCAGAGGGCTACATTTGGCATTCGCTGCCATGTCCTGTAGGCCTCTCATGGCACTGTGCCATAGATTTCAGGACATCTGGCCTTCTCTGGGAAGACCCAGCACAGACTGGGAGAGTAATGGGGAAATGCACTCTGTCCTTGAGAGACAGCAGTGTGGGGCAGGCACAACCAGTGCTCCTTGCCTGTGCTGACAAATGCTGTGTAAGCATCCATACACACACACATATATTTATATTCCTCTGTGTCTGCATGCATATAGCAGGAAATCTTCTGCTCCCCTTGTAGCAGACCCTCCTGGTATCTCTAAGTGTGACACACACTCCCCTTGGGAGCCCATGGAGGCTGTAATGTCTAACAAAGTAGGATTTATCTCATTCTCTAACACCTAGGGAAAAGACTAATACTATTTTCTAAAGTGCTGCATTGTTTTTGGGTTCATCTATATTGCTTTTAATATTTTATGTATGCGAATATGATGTACTGCAATAAAAACACCCTTATATCTTTTTCTAGTAAGTGCGTCTTTCAAAACTAGAAATGATGTCAAATGATGGAGAGGAGCTCTGTGTCTGGAAGGCACAAGGAAATGCATAAAAGATGAAGGCCTATTTATGTTTCTCACACGCACGAAAAACCCTCCAACCAGAAAAACAACCCACCTACATTAAAGAAACACTATTCAAGCTACAAAGAAAACCAACCAGCATGTGGCCTCTCTGTACTTGCACATTAGGATCCAGGCTTTAATTACAGGACTTCATGCTGCCTTTCCAGAGGGCCCTGCACAGGGGACCTGCACTGGGAGCAGAGCTGTGTGTGGGAGAGGAATCCCCTTTGCTGGGTTAGCTGGGTTACAGCGGGTACCTCTACCAGGAGCAATATAAATGCAATATTAGCACAACAGAATGGACTGATTTCCTCTATGCTCAGCAGTTAAGCTGCTTTAGGGCCCACACAGACCTGCTTCAGGTATGTCTCCAAGCAGGATTGTGGCTCTAGTGATGTTCTGCCAGTAGGAACCATACATTTTGTGCATGGAGATGAGCCTGGGTGGGGAGCCTTGAGGAAACAGTGAAATGGGAAACCTGCAGAGGCAGCTTTGCTTGGTTTCTCCTGCCCCTGGACTGGCTGGCTCAGCCCTCTGAAGGTCACTTGCACACATGCTCACATCTGTGGGGCTGCTCCTGGGTTCCAACAAAGCACATGGGAGTCTCCAGCAGGCCCACCTGGGGGATAACAGGGCCAGCAGCACAGCCAGAGTACAGAGGCCACGAGGGAGAAGTGTGATGGGATTCAGCAGTGTTTGTCCCAGTGAAAAGCTGCCATCCACAAAGTGTCAACCAATGTGAGAAGTGGGACCAGAAGGTTTCAGCTGATGATGGAGGAGAAACACAAGTGGGAATATGTGATTCTTCCCAGACATTGCAAGGGACACATCCTAATGGGGAGAAGGGACTCCTCTTTCCTGCTGTCCCATGTCCTCTGAGGTCCATTCCTTCCTTTCCCCTAGCTTTTTATCCCAAATTCCCCCATCTCACCTATCTCACCCCATCTCAGACTTCCCCCCTCTATTCCCAGGATGCCCACATCTCTTCTCTTCACCTCTTCATCCCAGAGCTTTCCCAAAAGGTCAGGGACAAAATATGCCATCTCCCAGCCTCACCCTTGCCAAACTACCTTGACCGAGATATCCTGGTGTGGCAGCCAGCTGGCGCATCTAAGGCCAGCCCTGGTGGTTAGAGCCTGACAAAATATGTCTGAAACAGGTTTTACAGAGAAAACCCTGTGCCATGGTGACAGCAGGCAGTGCTGCCAGTCAGCAGAGACATCCTGTGCCTGAGCAGCCTGCAAGGCTGGCAAAGGCAGGGCGCGTTCCTGCAGGCTTGATTCCTGGGGGCCATGTGCTTGTAGCCATTAGAACACGACTTGGGGATCATTTTGCCTTATTAATTGGGGAAAATAATTGGCTTGCTTCTCATGAATGTCTTTCAACTCTACCAGCACTGGGCTTCATGGTGAGCTGGTTCTGGGAACCAAATCCTGCAGTTGGGAACAGACATTCCTGCTGAAGTCAGTGGCTTCTACTTTCCATCAGGCAAGGTGCTGGCTCCAAAATTCCTTGCAATTGCCCTCTTTCCTGAAGAAGCTGAGTCCATGCATGGTTTTGTGGGCTTGTAAGTAATAGGTCACATATATTAATTTTCTTGCTCTGCCTTTACTCTTTAGAAAGATGGAATTTACTTTTTAAAAATAAAGCATTGCATATGCTGCATGTGGGAAGTGGTGATTTCTAGCTATGGACTGAGGGGGCAAAATTGTGTAATTTATAACTGTATAATATGTAAAATAATGAGTCTGATGCCTGTGTTACTGTGATTTTATACAAGTCTAAAAGTAGAGTCCTGAAGCCAAGACTCAGCCTTAATATGTTCTCACTCCATTGCAGAGCTACAAAACAGTGGAAAACGGATCCTTAGTTAAACAAGAAGAGTTTCTTTAACTTTATTTTTCAGTTCAGCTTATGAGCCAGGTTGTAAATCCGTTGTATGATTCAAACCTATAACTTTTGCACCAGAAGATAGGCTAGGGTAGGTGTGGAGTCCTGGACAGGAATCAAGGACTGGCAAAACGTCAGGAAAATACCTGCTCATCTGGACTGCCTCAGGGCAGCTACCGTCACTTGTCCCAGCTGATGAGCTGGCTCTGAAGTCACAAGGCAGCACCAAACCTGCAGCATGCTGTTCTCTGCCTCTGATTTCTTGGACAGACATGAGTGCAAGGCAGGATGAACTCCAAACTTTCTCAACACCGTGAGTTCAGAGAAGCAGAGGTTGCTACTGACTTGCCAATTCTCAGCCTTCCTCAAACATACCCACATTACTGTAACTCTGCTGCCTTGAGGGGCTGAGATGTTTGAGCTGGGTTCATGGCACATGCATTCAAACACAGAATATGGGCAGGGTGAAAATCCAAACCAAACAACAGCCACACAAAATGCTGAGGTACGGCTGTCCAGATGGTGCTTGTGTCCAGTGAGTATAGACTTCTGCAACTGCAGACTCTGCATAGGAGGGAGGATGAGGCCTTCTGCTCTGTGCTGCTGGGAGTGCTGCCCCAAGAGAGGGCAAAACATGGTAGACTGGACCAGTCTGCAAGGAGCTCAGGATAGACTGCTCCCCAATACACAGGCACAGCCCCTCTCCTTCACAGCCTCTCACACTGAGACACAGACACATGGATTTGCCCCCATGGGCTTATCCATCCTGACACCATTGGGCTGTTCTGTCCCCTCCCACTGCTGGGAATATTGTCCCCACTTCCAGTGCAGCTGCCCCTGGGTACTTGCACCTATCACTGCCTCTTGCTGTGCCCACACATGCACTGCAAGTTCCAGGAGCTCCTCAAAGGCATGATCCTCCTTTTGTGTCAGAGGGACAGTCAGTATCTCCACTGCTGGCTGCAAAGTCTATTCTAATGTTTCCATGCTTAAACAAGAGAAAACTCAGGCTCCTTCACTACAGCAAGAAGGCTCCCTGGACAAGGGAAGAAGATATCCCTGTTCTCCTAGCAATGAACCTTTTCATTACAAGTACTAGCAGACTTTTCACTACAGCACACAACAGGGAAAACCACAGGTTTAGATGCCAACCAGAAATTTTCTAGGTTCCTGAATTTCATGCTTTTCATCTCCCTGACCATCTCTCCAGTTGCAGGACCAACACTGCAGCCGGACTCCTTTGTTTCCATGTGTGAGAGGAATGGGATGGTCCTTCAGTGCGTTTGCTTTCCCTGGGAAGGCAAATCTTTAGAGCCGTGGCTCCCCATCCCCACAGCAGCTCCCCATCCCTGGGGCTGGCCACTGCATGCTTTCCCAGTGAGGTTACACAATGGCTGTGGGGAACGGCGTGTTAGGACAAGGTGTGTGAGTCACCAAAGGTACTGGAGTCTTACATAACCCCAGCATACGTTTTTGGAGTACACTTCATCTGAAGGGGTTGTCAGGAGCCCTGACTAAAGTGACAGCCTGGGAGGAGCAGGGCAGAAGAAAGCTAATACTTCTTTTCCTTTTCTTCCACTCCTATATTTGATCCTCCTGGCAAGACCTTCTCCAGATCCAGGAGGTCTTGGTCAGCAGAGGACCAGGAGAGTCCTGGTGTGTCCCATGGTGTGTGATGACATCTTCCCCAGGATGGGCTTCACTGTGGTGTTTTGGACAACCAAACCACGGAAGAACCTACAGTCTAATAAACAGAATTAACCTCTAAACCATCTGTCTTCTGATCCTGACTTTGTCTCCTCTATCAGCTAAGCCTGCAAAACCCCATTTTTCCCTCTCTGCTCTTCTCTGAACTGGTATCATGAGCCTTTCCTTGGATTTCTGCCATCCCATCTGCACAAGCTCTGGGTCTACTGGAGTACAGCAACAGGGCTGACAAGACATGTCTGAACCCCCTTGTACAGGACCCACATCAGGCTCTCAGCAGGATCTACTGGACAGAAGGATTTTGCTTGGCTCGCAATTTGCTCAAGGGCAAAAAGGGACACAACCCAGCTCCCAGCCTGGGAGTGTGGCACACTCAGAGGTGTAGTTCAGGAGAGTGTAGGTGGGGATCAGAAGTGTTTCCAACTGATGGGGTTCTGATTGCTTTAACTGTGAACAGAATACATCTTCCAGTTCCCACATCAAGTCTCATGGTGCAGCCAATATTTCATGTTTCAGGTTCAACTAAAGTTTCATCAGACAGCTCTTCTGGCTCCAGGCTAGACTCTTTACATAAATCCAGGACCAGAGGAGTGTGAAGGGTTACGGCATGAGCTTCTTGTGTAGGGGAGAAAGTGGCAAATGAAGGAATCTCTTGTTATGATTTGGATAATTTCTGCATAAACAAGCCTTTAAGAAAGTCTTGGCTCCCTCCCAGCATGGAAGGGGAACACTGTCTGCAGCGTGTGTATTATGGGCTCCCCTGAGGGCTGAGGTTTTCTGCAGGGCAGCAGAGCATGGCTGCTGTGGAGGCAGCCAGCAGGACCAGGGTCTGAGTCACCAGAAGCCAGAAATGATGACACATGGACCGGGAAGAAACGGGCACAGCTTGGACCCAAACTTTGCAGAGTGGTGTCCCCTGTGGACACCAGTGTGGGCTGGCACCTTTGCAGGGAAGGCAGGGACTGGCCCCTGGCACAGCTCCCCCTTACCTTGCTGGGGTTTTCTCTCCATGGAAAAGTGTTTCAGGGTGGAGCTTGGAGGCTGCAGGTATCATGTAATGGATGGAACACATTCCCAGCTGATGCCTCTTCCAGACAGTCCTAGCTCATTCTGAGGCACCCTGTGCAGCACCTTTCTCCCACAATGCTCAAAGGCAGTGAGGAGGCTGAGAGCTGCCTCTCACAGGTGAAAAGCCCCTCTGCTTCTAGTCAAAAGGACTCAAAGGTCTCCCACACACTTCAATGCCATGAACTCAAGTTCCATACCTGCATATCTCCATATTTCACAAACACAGGCCAGCCCTGCAGGCATTACTCATTCTGCTGAGTCCGGAGGGGTGGTGTGAAAGAGCCATCAGCTTCCACAGCTGGAGGGAAATGATGCACTTGGTAGCACACCCCACGGCTGCAGAATGAAATGAGAGTGTGCACACCAGCACTGAGCATCCCTGCTTCCCTGGCCAGCCTGGGCTTGGGAAGAAGCAGATCTGAGACCTGACAACCTCCTCACTGTGATGGGGCTGCCTGGGGCTCAGATGGCAAAGTGCCACCACACCGTATGGGGCTGTTTGCTGTGGCTCTTGCCCCACACCACTGCTGGGCCAAACAAATCCATCAGGGGACTCGGCCCTTTGGGGTTTTGCAAATTTTGACACCCCAAGGCGTGTCCCAAAACAGGACAGCCAGGTGCTCCTGCTGCAGAGCAAGGAGGGATGGCTCCAGAGGCAGGGCTCTCCTTCCCTGTGAAGCAGCTAATCTTAACTGGGTACATGAGTGTCAACAGGTGCCATGGAGGGAAGAAGGACAAGGGGATATTGGTGCAGCTGGAGGAAGTATTTATAGCTGCTTTTTAAAAAACCCTGTATAGATCACATCTCTGTTAACGTATGTAACACAATCGGGAACCTGAGCTTTTCATGATCCCATGGCTGCAGGATTTCCTGTGGAATCCTCTACGGGCCACAAAAACAAGCTAAAAATAAATGCATTAAAAAGAGACACACACTGAAACATGTGCGTGCCCGTGCCTCCTCTCCAGCCAATGAACTGAATAGGGGCAATCAGAGCAGGGAAGGGGCAGTACCTGGAAAATCCTCTGTAGTAACTCCTCTGGTGGGACACAGACCCCAAAGGGCTCCAGGCATGCAAAGGTGAGAGCGTGCACTGTTGGCAGGGTTTTCAGGAGTGCCAAACACAAGCAGGAGTTATGGAAAAGTTGTCCATCAGAAGAGATCAGAAACAGATGGGGATTCCCCCAGCTGCAAAGCAAACCTGGAGAGCCTCTCTCCTGTGCAGGCTGGTCCTCAGCTCCTTCCAGCAGCCACACAACCCTGGGCTCTGGAGAAGCAAACCTGCACATTTGGCACTCCCATGTATTTTAGGAAAAGATGCAGAAGTCATATTTTCTTGTGCACTGAGAAATAGAAAAGGCTAACAATTCATCCTTCACAACTACTCAGCTCCTGCCAGGCTGAGCAGCAAAAGGCAAGAAGAGGGTTTTGGCACTGTTATGATGCTCATGGGCCAACCCCCACAGGTAGCCCCATCACTGCTTTGCAGTATCTCCCAAGCCCCCACTGGCACAGTAACTTGTCACTGCCACATCCCTACAGCCAGGCCCTGGGCACCAGCTCCATTTGAAATCACTGCTGAGATAGGATGTCGCTTAGCTCAGGAGGGAGCAGTGGGGAGCAGACAGGACCTGGAGATGGTGACAGCATCACCTGGCAGCTCAGGTTCTTACCCTCCTTTGGACTCCCCAGGATACCAGGACACCTCCCCTGTGATGGGCAAAGCCATCACCTTGCTGCTGCTGCCTGAATCACGCATTTCTGACACTTGCATTCACTGTGTAGGATCAGCCATTAACAGGATACATCAGTTAAGAGCTTGTTGGAGCTACAAAGGCGTTGGGAAGGGGAGTAGTGAGATTCCCTGCAGCTGAGCTGAGCCCGAGCTTCATACCCTCTACTTGCCCCAGGCCGTCAGGATTCGGTCGTTTCTTTCCACAAATGCCCTGCAGGCAGCAGTGATGGAAGGTGGCTCTTTCTGCAGATCTATTCAGCCTCTGCCTGTCTTCCAGCACTGTCGTGCTGCACAGCAGCTGCCTACCCCACACACTCCTGGATGGATTTCTGTCAGGAACACGTGCTCCTGCCTGTGTCCAGCCTGTGCTTTTTGTGGTATCCCTCCACACAGAGGTGCCCTGTTCCCTGCCTTGTCAGGAGGTGCCTCCTGCAACCCACACAGAGGCAAAAGCATCCCCTACAGCTTGGAGAGAGGGGAGATATTCTGGTACCTCCCTGGCCATATATCAAACCCTCTCTCTTGCTAGGGGGGCAGGTAATGTGATTAGTAAGAAGGCACCTTAGTTGAGCTGCTTTGGCGTATGTTCCCTTCCCCCAGCACCCTGCTATTAGCTGCCAGAGATGAAAAGCTGTGATGTGCAGAGAGACAGCTGGAGGTGTCAAAGATGTCACCTGCAAGCTGCTCTTTGTGGAGATGGGGACAGGATGGGAATGGGGATGGGTAAGAGCAACCAGCTGGAGGAACCAGAGCAGCCTCATAGCACAGGGGAATGGGGTGCCCACTCTGCATCCCCACCTCACCTCTGGCCCCACTCCTGCCTGCATCCCCACCTTGCAGGGAGATGGGCCTCTGGCACTGTGGGAGTGCCTCCGTGTGCAGGAGCAGTGGGAGGGGAAGGGGCTGCTGCAGCACAAGTGCTGGGGGGCTCTAAATGGATTTCCTGCTGTCACCAGTAAAACTCCCTTCCCAATGGGGTGTTTTGTGCAGAACGAGCTAAGATGTAAAGACTGACCTGTTTTTAATTTTTTTTGGTGATTTTTAAGCAGCACCCAGGGGAAGGAGGCAACCCATTAAGAGAGAAATAGTTTTAACCATTCTGTGCTGGGGGGAAAGAAGGTCTACAGGGATAAGAGTTGTTGGTGTTGTTGTAAATAGACCCTGTATATTGATCCGGGCAGGAGAAATTAAAGAATTTAATTTAAGGTTAATTTTAAGGTTACAGGAATAAGCCAAAGACACACGAGGACTCAATGGACTGAAGAATGTTGCCTCAATCTGCATTTGAAGGGGGGATTTCAGCTGTGCCTCTCCGGCCCAATCACCCAGACATCAGCTCCGAGACAACTTCAGCTTCCAATACCCATCCCTCTGCTTCCAATACCCATCCCTCGGCTTCCAATACCCATCCCCTGGCTTCCGATAACCATCCCCGTCTGGAGAAGAGACTTCACTCTCAATATCAATAAAATTTCCAGTTAATCCTCAGACACCATTCTGATTCCACTCAGGAAGGAGTTTGAATCCAAAAGGGAAGAACTATGAATCCTATAATCCTGCCCCAAGGAAAACCCTGCCTGGAGGGAAATAAAAGGTATAAAAACTGGACCCTAAAAGCAGGACATTGGAGTGAATGACAGAGAGACACGGCGCGGGGTGGTCTAGTGTTTGCTACCCAAAAATTCGATCGAATTTATTCTTTGTTGTGGCTTGAATTTTTGGCTGTTTCATTGCAATTTGGCTGTTTGTTTGTTGTGTTTTTGTTTCTTTTCTGTATTTCAATTAGCATTAACTAGAAAATAAATTTTGCCTTTTTTTATTCTGATTCGGCTCACCATATTTATAACAGTGTCTACCTCTGTTCAGTGTTTGGAAGTCAGACCCTGTCTGCTTGGTTATTTCTGGATATGCAAACTAGAGGAGAGTAGGATAAGGCCCTTCATGTCTAGGCCAGCATCATCTCCCACTTCACATGCTTTAACCTCTCTGGCTTAGATAGAACCCCTGTCACAGCGTGTGCGGCCATTCAAAGCACTCCTGCAAAGCTGCTTTTCCTGGTTTGTTGCTTTGACAGGTTTTCTTTGTATCACTTCCCTGGCTCTTCTTTCCTCCTTGCATCCTGGAAAAAGTGACCTGCCTTTTACAGGAAGGCCCTTTATGACATTGTCACTTCAAACCCGAAGTGCCAGCCAGAGACTGAGTGCTCATTTGCGTCCCAGAAAACAATCTTCTTCCTGCAGAGGTATTTCTTCCTTACATAAAGGTTCTTCCAAATACCCCATCTTCTTTTCAGGCCTTCCTAAACAACCTTCCATTAAAATTTAAACGTTAAGCAAATCTAGATACTTGCAAAGTCCCACCTGCTGCTGCAGCTGTGACCTTCCAGTGAGTCTGAACCACCCCTCAGCCCTATGCATGGCTGCCCCACACAGACATGGCCTGTTTCAGGTTTTCCTCTCCTGCAGCAGTTCTGTGAGCCTTGAGTAACCTCAAGGACCTCCTTGAACCCCCTTTGAAACTAAATCAGCCCAGCCTCTGCCATCATCCCTGTTGAATGTCCTGCTTTCTCAGCAACAGAACCGAGGTGAATCAGCCCCAAAACACCCTCCCACCCTGGGCTGATAGGCTCAGAATAGCACTCAAAAAAAGCATAGTGCTATTAATACAGAAGGGAAGGGGAAGGAATTGTTTTTTCAGAGATGGATTTGGGGTTGTTTGAATAAGAAAGGCTTACTTGGAGTCGGTGTGTGGCATCATGGCTGCTCTGGAGGCAGACTCGGTTAGACCTCTCCATATCCCAGCTGGATGGACTAGACAGAATCCAGTTCTCACAGGACTACAAGGCTGGGGTTATTTTTCTGTAGAATTAACCATGAAGGCCCACAGCTTCTCTCTGTCCCCCAATAAACCCAAATTCCTATGAAGCTGGAAACCTTGATTAACAGCTTGCTAGGAGAGACAAATCCCTGGGGTCTTACTGTATGTCCCAAAGACACTGCTCCAGGGTAAACCTATGCTTCATTCTGCACTGCAGAAGAGAGAAAGAACTGAGCTGTCTTCAAGGAAGCCTACAGATTCACAGGAAAAACTGGGGGGAAAAAAAGGTAGTTTCTTTGGAAGTCATTTTCTCTTAAGAAGTTCTGTCTGCATTTTTTATTAATGATACAACACCCTGGATGTGTCAAAAAAATATGAGAATACATTTCCTGGTGGGGAGCTCCAGCCTTGCAGAGTCAGGCAGTGCAGCTGGGCTGTCATTTGCTTCTTGGAATTTCATTTCCTAATCAACACATCCATGAAATGACTGTATTTTCAAAGCTTAGCTTCCAGAGCTGCTGTGATCAAAGACTGGGGAGGTGGGGAGAAAGCAGGGAGGGGGAACCTGCCATCCCCACCAGCAGCCCAGTACAGAGAAATTACCTGCCTGAGAAAGCCTAAACAAAGGATGGTTTAAGGGCCTGACCTGGCTTCAATATTTCAGAGCCAAACAAGAAGATAGCGGTGCAGAGACCCAACTCTCATCATATTCCTGCNCTCCAGGGAAAAAAAAAAAAAAAAAAAAAAAAAAAAAAAAAAAAAATCTACTTCTTAGAAACCTTAGAAACCTTAGAGGACCACCTTGAGATTTGCAGGATCTGGCTGTCCCCTTCTGGGGGTGGGGAATGTGATGGAGAGCCCTGGAGCAGAGGGCAGAGACCTGCAGGGACCCTCCTGAGCCACCCTGTGCTGCTGAGGGCGACACCAGTCCCTGTCTTCACCCCTATCCCTGCAAACAGCATCCATCACCCAGGTCCAGGATGATACCTCACCTGCCTTTTTGCCTTGGTGTCCATCTGTTCCCCTGGAGAGGCTTGTGGCCACCAAGGGAGCATCTGTGAGCATCTGATCTTACCATTCTCAAGCGAGAGGAGCTCAAACACATTGAAATTGCCCCAGTCTGACTCAAGAAATCAGGTTTTCACTTTTCTGACACCTGCAAGGCCATAAATTCACTTGTTTGGCAGTCACCTTAAAGCCCTCCCACAAGGAGGCTGTGCTTGTCTTTGAAGAATTTAGGAAGACTGGGGAAAAAATTCTGTAAAAACACACAAACCCCTCTGGTGTCTTCATTTGTCAGGAAAAGTGGATGTGCACTCACTGATGATTTGCAGATGATTTTTGGGTAGTGGCTTCATCTGTCCTTTCACCCTGCCTGGCAGAGCGACATGGATGCAGCCAGATGCCAAGGGCAAGGTTTTGGACAGTTCAGCCTCCACCAACCCATCCCACCACCCTGCACCACCTCCCTCACTACCCAAGCAAAGCCAAGATGCTTAACTCTGCTTCTTAGGACCAGCCTGAGGCAGGATCATGTGGGGAGCTCTCTATTCCTGCACTGCTGATACTCTTGGCTGTTGTGCTTTTCATTTCAGTTTTGCTGTGAGCAACATCATCACAGAAAAATAACATCAGAGGAAAAAAAAAAAAAAAGGATTCTCAGATTCACCCCATTGGACTGCTGAGCAGGAGCTGGACTGTGTTGCCATCAGTTTTAGTTTCTCTGTGGTTCCCTGCAGCTCTGGGTATGTCCATGCTAACACAGCTCTTCGGAGGTGTTTAATTACAGCATCCTGGGTACCAGAAATGCAGATGGAGGGGAGGCCATGGAGCTGCAGGGTGGTGCATGGTGAGTCACTGCTGCCTGAGAGCAGGGACCATCTTCCCAGCACACATCCCGTGCTGGAGAAGGAAATCTGAACACCTAGGATCATCAGCAGGACAGGGCAGGCATTCATCCAGGCAAAGCAGCAACGGGCTGTGTGCACTGTGTGCAGGATCTCCTCACATGACATTTGTGTGAGTGCAGCTGATGAAATGGCTCATTACAACACATGTTAATGGGAATGAGTCAGGTAACATACAGATATGGAAATGAAGTAGTTTGTTCCTGCAGGTAAAAGTGCTGCTGAGGGTAAGTAGGTTGTGTGTGGCCTGAATATTTCCTCCAGTGATGTCAAAGGCATCACTTTTCCCTCAGAGCATGTGCACTGAGATCACATGGAGCAGGGTTTTAAGAGCATCCTGATGACACAGGTTGGAAAATATAAAAAAGCAACTTCTCCCTGAGAGTGACATGGACCATGTGTGATGGAGAGGCAGTTGCAGTTCTCTCTCTCTCAAATATTTTCTTGGCAATACTTTCAATAAAGCATTATTTTCACTATCCTCATGCCCCTCCCCGTCATACAGCTCCCCACCGTTTCCTTCCGGAGAAACATCTCCATCACTGAGCCAACCTAGGGCAGAGGGTGACAAGGCAGCTGCTGTGCTACCCCCTGTCCTGAGGCTCTGCACACCTCTTAGGGCCCTGCAGCAGGTGTGATCCCGGCAGGGGGAGGTGCGAAGCCAGAAACTCCCTTTCCATCCAACACAGAGGATTTCGCACTTATTCCCCAAAAACCTGCATCAGACAAGATGAGCCACTGGGTGTTGGGAGGGAGAAGTCCAGCTCTGGTAGATCTGTAGCCAGACAATATTCAGGATGGTGAAAATCAGAAGGAGGAGGAATTTTTGGGTGGTTTTCCTTTTTTTCTTTTTTTTTAAATCTGTTTGATTTGGTCTATATTTTAATTTTTTAATTCTCTTTTCTCCCTTTCGCTCCCCCCGTGTCCGTCACCGCCTCGGTGCCGCTTTTGGGCCGGGGCGGCGCCGCCGGCGCGCGGGCGCCCCCCGGCGGCCACTTCGCTTCGGGCGGCGCGGGGCCGAGACCGCGGGGTGTCTCTGGTCCGTGTCCCCTCGCCGGCACCCCGCATTCCCGGGACCCCGCATTCCCGGGACTCCGCATTGCCGGGACCCCGCATTCCCGGGACTCCGTATTTCCGACACCCCGCACTCCCAGTACCCCGCATTCCCAGGAATCCCGCTTCCCCGGCGCTGGGATCCCGCATTCCCGGGACCCCGCATTCCCGGCACCGGGATACCCCATTCCTGGGACCCCGCATTCCCGAGATCCCGCATGCCCGGCACCCGCATTGCCTCACCACCCCCCCAGGAGCGCTGGTGTCCGGCCCCATCTCACCCAGCCTCATCCCGCGGTCCCCGCCAGGATCTCGGCCCGATCCCTGCGGCCCACGCAGCCCTGCCCCGGCGGGAGTAGTGGATGCTCAGGGTCACAGGTGGCATCCAGGCCTTGCGGCGGGTCAAAATCTGCCTGCCCCTGTGTCCTCCCCATCCTGCCTGCCCGCCTGGGCTGTGTTCCAGCACGATGCTGAGGGGCCGTGCACGTGTTACAGTGATGGGGGGTGCAAGGACAGTCCCGGCTAGGATCCCTCCTGCAGCCTGGGGATGCTCCTGGGGAATGGGTCTTTGCTACTGTCATGAAACAGAATTTTGGGAGGAAAAGTGGGTTCACAGAAAATTCCCAGCCCTGGTGGCTTCTCTGTCAGCTCCCTGACAGCTACAGGGATCCCCCTGATAAACTCCAGACCCACCACTGCTGACCAGCCCTGGACCATCAGGCACAGGCTGTTTTACACCACGGTAGAGCAAGTCCCATGGAGCAGGAAAGGCAGGAGACCTTCCTTCCAGTTGCTCCTTGAAGGTTATCAGGTCAGACCATGAACAGCACCCAATCTCTTTGACCAGAGCTGGGAATGGGTTCATGGGAAAGGGGAAAGAGAGGAAGGAGCCTGTCATCACTCTCTGGCCGTCTGAGTGCAGGGCAGGTTGGGTCATGAGTGAAGCCGCTCCTTCCCCATCCTGCACACATCTGCAGGTTTTCCTGCAGAACAGGTTTTTTGGTATTAGTGATACCACTGCTTCTTTCTGTCTCCCAGTCCCACCCCACAGTGCTGAGGTGAAAAAAAAAATGAACAAAGGCAGAGACAGTACNAAAAAAAAAAAAAAAAAAGAAACTGCAGCAGTTAGTGCCTTGTGCTAGTGAAGCTCCTCAGTGCACATCCCTGAACGCCCCCAGAAAGGCTCTCACAACAGACAGGTACCTGCTCTCCCACTTTTCCTCCCACCAGGAACACTCAGTTCCCCTTCAGTGATTCAGATAAAACCACCCCCTTGCCCAGGAAAAGCCTGCTGGTGTCACTAAACAGGAAGGCCTCACTGATCACCTCTGAATCCTCACCACCCACACACCACAGCCACCTTCACTTCCTGGCTTCCCTCTCACCGAGCTGGACCAGGATGGAGCCATGCCTGTGGTGCTGAGCCTGGCTTCCTGTGTCTCTCTCCCAGCCCACATGCTCCTGTCCTCTCCAAGGAACAGGTCTGGAGCAGATGTTTCACCCAGGCACACAAACCTGGCCATGCAAAACTGAGAGCAGCCCCAGGTCCACACGAGTGAGGAGGTTCACAGAGGCTGGTTACCCATCCGCACAGCTCTGGAGACTCCAGGAACACCTCTTGCTTCCTATGGCATTTTTTGCCCAAACAAATGCATTGCTCCTGTCTTCTGGCATCAGGATTGACCAGGAGCTGGTTAGGAGGACTCATCACCCCTCCATCTCCTTGATTTTTAGTCAGCATGAGGAGTGCACAGTTGATTAGTTCTCTCTGTATGTTACTGCTTTTTATGGTGGGCTTTTTTCATCCCTGGACTCTCCTTCAGCAAGTTGTGCTACTTGCTAAAACTTTGGCTCTTTCATTGACTGCAGGGTGAAGGTGCTGTTCTTCAGTGACCTCTGTTGGGTAGGATCCAACCTGCTTTCCTCACAGAGAAGCTTTCCCTTCCCTGTTTCTGTACTGAAACACCTAAGCAGGGGTTTTGCTCTTTGGAGGTGGTGTGTTCCTGACAGCAGCCTGAGTGGCTGCAGCTACCACATTGTTCATCCTGTCTAAACTGTTTCTTGGGATTTTGATGAAGTCCACCAATAGTAAATGTTGGTTTTTGGGGTTTTTTTTTAATTCTCTAAGAATTGCCCCTTCTGTATTCTGGACCTTGTATAGGCATCATTCAGCAGAATAAATCAAAACTAAAATCTAGCCAATCCTGTTAATGGAGAAGGCATGGAGAATGCAAAGTCCTGTATTAAATGTCAGCTGATAAATAAGAAGCTAAAAATGATTATTTAAAATCCCATTACTTCCTCCACACAGAACAGTGTTTTTCTGTCACTGGAGCTGTGCTCCTGTTTCCCATTTTGCCTGAGTGTGCTTGCCCACCATCCACAACCACCCCAAGCTCCACAGCACATCCAGCTGGAACCACCAGCTCCTCTGGCTTGCGATGCAGAATGTGAGCACAGGTTGAAGCAACACAGGAGGCAGGAGATGGAAGCTTTTAAATACAGTTTTCCCAACCCCAGAGACTATCCTTAGTCTTTTCATTTAGTGTTTTACTTCTTTATTTCGTCTTTTCCTATGTGAACTACTCTGTTCACAGTTTTTATACCTGTGACTTTATCCATAAGCATGATTGTTAATTAATAAATAATTTATTAACAATTCCCTGACAAGACAGGAGTGAGATTCTCCTGGGGAAGTATACTTTCCTCATGTTTCTTTTAAAGATGTCAGATGACTACCTTAATTGCACTACCTTAAAAGCCAAACTCCATTGACGTCAATGCAGTTACCTGGGTTTTATTAATATCAGATAAATATAAAAAACCAGTATCAAGCAAAAATTCACAGAGAATAACAAAACACCCACACAAACCTCCCGTTGAGTTGTTCCTGGTGCTGATACTTCCCTTATTTGGAATGTATGGCTGTAGTGCCTATGACTCTGTGCTCAGACCAGAGTTCTCCTTTGAATTGTCTCTTTTCCACTTGAGAAAATGATGTGCAGAAAATGCCTCTAACACCACAGTAATGGGATGAGATTAGCACCAGAAAAAACAGCTCCAGACTCAGAAAATATCAGGGATCTGGGAGCAGGAATAGGCTCTGCAACCCCTTTCCCCTCCTTGCAGATGCAGGACTGCCTGTGCTCAAGCTGCAATGTGGTGCACCTGAATAACCTTGGAGCTGAGTGACGTGGAAGGACCAGTGTGAGACAGTCCTGAGAGAAAATGTCTGGGGCCAAGACACCTTGGCACTCAGGCAGGGGCCCTTGTAAATCTCGTGGGCAGGTGTGTGCCTAGCCCTGCTGTGCCTTGCTGGTCCCAGCTTTGCCTCGCTGACCTGGCTGCCTGGCTTCACTCCAAGTCTGTCCTGTCACAGCTGATGTATGGCCAGCACTGGAAGCTAATGCCATCCCACCCACAGGACACCCAGGACTGGTAATTTAGCCACAACAAAAAGCTTAAAGAGCCCTAACTATTGAATAAGCAATGACTTTGAAGCACATGCAAGTAGAAAAACTGATGTGCAGAAAAGATGGTTTAGCATTCATTTGGTTTCCCTGACACTAATTACAACAGGAAGAAGAGTTGCCTCTGCTTACTGACAGGGATTGAGTGAATCCGCTTCTTAGGTACCTAACCCAAACTATTGAAAATGTCTTTTAATTTTGAAAAATCGCGGAGTTTTAGAATTTTACTGAATAAAAGCAGCAACACCTGGGCACTGGGGCCATGCCCTTGGTGGATGGCAACTGCAGCAGCTCTAAGGAAGCTGTGGAGATACCCTGGTGCTGTCTGCACTAGGGAAGGAAATGACATCCTGGGAAAGCTGCTTCCTCGGTGGCCCCAGAACATCTCAGCAATTCCAGGTCAAGAGACAGATTCTGACACTTCTGCACCAGCAAGATGATCATCTCCAAAATGAAAAACACAGCAGCCTGTCAAGCATGTAAGTAATCCCAACAGCTACAGCAACTTTATAAACCTTAAGCTGAAATTTAACCATGCAGTGTTTCACAGATAAGGCTTAAAAGAGCCTTGTTTTCAAGCTGCTTTTTTGTCTTTACTTCTGAGTTTTCTGTTCCAGAACTTCACGGTTCAGTGATGTTGCTAAATGCCAAGGAGTCAATCCTCAGCAACAGACCTCTGAGGCTCTTTGGGACTAATTAGTTTGAGAAGAACAGTTTGGAAAGACTAATGGGAGTTAGCTACTTTCGTTCCATCTCTCCTTGCCATTTCTGTTCACTGCTTTCACTGGGAGCTCAGAGGTCCAGTGATCTTTATTACAACTTTGTAGCAGCCCTCAAATGAAAGGACAGCTCTTTACAGATGGCTACATTAACTACCTTTCAGAGGTACCTCTCCCTTTCAAGCAGCAAGGTTCAGACACCCACATGCTAAGAATTATTTATTATAAACCAACTTTTAAAACTCTGTGGTACATCTGGACAGCAAATCAACCCAGCTTTTTGACTTGGGTGGAGATGTGGATCTTTTGACAAGCCTCTTACCCCAAGGAACAGGGCAGATCCTCAGGGGGCAGGAATGACAGCCTCGTGGCCTCAGAGGGCAGAGGTGACCTCTGGGAGAGCACCACATCACTGGCAAGGGAAGCCACTACCACGGCAAGGTAAAACAACAGCACTGAGCACAGTCCTGTGCCTATTGCAATCCCTTCAAGTAGCTTTTCCCATCTTTAGTCTTCGCTTCGCTACAACCCCAAGCTGTGCATGCTCAGGAGCACAGAGCACATTTTTATCTAACACATATCAAACCAGATCCAGCTGAGGAGGCACTGACCTCTAATGACAAGCTGTAGGTTCTAATGGATCAAAATTTTACTTCTTACATGCACTAGAGTCAGAATTTCAAACCCCAGTTGAAGCTGCTGAGCCCCAAGCAGAGCTGGCAGCTGAGCAGCTCCTTGTCATGCAGGATGAGGAGAAGCTGCTGCCAGAGGCTGCCAAGCTGCAGCAAGGCTCCCAACCTTAGGCTCCTGGAAGGAGATGAGTGTTTTGTAAAGCCGAGGCCAATGGACGTGCCATGAGACCCTGCACCTGGCCTAGGGCAGTGTTCACACCGAGGTTTTCTAGCAGAGACATGGTACAGCACTAAGTGAGAGGAATCACCCAACACCGTCTCCTTCCTGGGTGCCAGAAATGTACCGTTGAAGCTTGGAGCAGATTTTATCTGAACTCCAAGTTGCCTTTTGAAGACATACTTGTTATTTTAAATCATACAGCAGAGGCAATACATTCAAAGATTCACAAAACTTTTAAGTCAGACTTCATTCCCTAAAGAAACAGTCATACAACAAACACTCAATTTTTATGAGCTGGTGGAATAATCAGTTAATAATCTGAGACAGAAACAGCAAAATGAATGTGAAAACAGGGTCAGAAGTGTAACTCAGCACCAGGAATTTCATAGCAGCAGCCTCAGCACTTCCAGAAGCCTCTACCATGACTGAAATTACCACTTTGTGATACACTCACTCGGATCCACTTGTGGGCTACTACAGACAAGAACCATTCCCTGCACGCTCCCACAATGCTTTACACCAAATCTACCACCCTATAGCTTTGGTAAGACATCATCACTTCACTGACCCTATGAAAAACTTTTTTTTGGGTGGATTTATTTCCTAGCTTCCCTGCAAGAAGGAACAGGTATGTCTTGCTAGTCCTTACATCCTGAGAGAAAAATAAACAACCACCCAGAGATTATCCCAATTGGTGGCAGCCTGTAATTGCCACCATGAAATGGTACTTTACTGGTGTCACCATTTGGAGCAGCCAACACCACAAAAAATGTACTTCAGACAGAAACCTTCTGGTCATGAGAGTAACACCTATCAGGGTGTGCTCACAGCAGCTACACAAGGGAGGTGTGTGCCTGCACCAGGAGGAGCAGATGTCTTCCCAGGAGGGTACACAGGGATTAGTAATCTATCTTCCAGGTTCCCACTACCATAATGCATGATAATGGACACTTTGGAAATATGAACTTGGTTTAAACCCAATGGAGAATAGGTTTTTAGACAATAGAAGCCAGGAATAAACCTTTCTAAATTAAAAATTGTGGGTCAGTATCACAGCAATAAAAATCCAGATAAGATAAAAGGGCACTTTGAAATGCTCCATGGCTTTACCCCATCGTTCTAGCACTGTCTGCCACAGCTGCCAGTGCCACCTGCAACACAAGACACTGCAGAACAGAACCTGCAGCTCAAGGCACCCCTGCTGTAATTATCCAAACACAATCTTTGCTTTTGTCCAACTTCTGCCAGAACCTGACAAGGAAAAGCAGCTCACCATGCACAGCAGCCTTATCTCCCAGAACTTCTCATACTGAATCAAACAAGAAAACCCAAAACCCAAACCCCACTATTTTCTGGCAGGCAGCTGTGAAGGGCAACAAAACCCCCACCCTTAACTGTTCCCTGGCCAAAACCTTTCACATACCATGTCATACCAGGTTCCTGATTTTGATGGACCAATTTTTACTTATCCTGCTTCTCAAGGAATCGATTCCTCAACACTGGCATTTAGGACACTCACTTCCAGAGATCAGCAGGGGAGCTTTGGGGACTTCTGTGCTCAGGGTATCAGATCTTCTCCTCTGCCCCATCCTTCCCCAGCTGAGGCTGGAGCTGGACACTGCTGAGCCTGTGCCATGGTGACATTGCACAGCTGGACCCATGGCAGCAGCCAGCTTCTCAGGGGCAGCACACACCAACTGCAGCAGTACCAGCTCCTGCAGCTTTAATCCTGGATTTGGAGCTGTTAAAAACCACAGGAAAGGAAAAAACCCAAGCCAAAACTCAACTCCTGTAGTGATTACCAACTGAAGTTTGTTTAAAAAACCCCAAGCCTTCCAAGACCAGAATATAGACAGCTGTCCTGTTTTAAGAAGTTGGCAGCTGCACACTGTTGATTACCCAACACCTGCTTCTTGCCCAGGTTTCAAGTTTCCACTGTTGGCAGCATCTAGGGTTAATGTAGGAGATTCTTCTGTCTTATTTAAGAGACTGTCACTGTGTGATCAGCTTTGCAAATTTCATTGAGCTGTGTAAATACTTACTTGGAAAAGCAATAAGGGGGTTGAGTCACAAATGAAGATTGACCAAAACCAAATCCTTTATTTCCACAACTGTATAAATGTGCTCCAAGTATGTGTCCAACACAAGTTAGAAAAACAAAATAGAACATGCCAGTTGCAAACTAGATCAGTTCACCGACGTGCTGACTCCTTGGTATTAGGCTTAGTTACACAAGACCAGTCACAGTAAAAAGATACATTTTAGAGTACAAAGTAGCAGGATGTTAAGCCATTTCAGCTTGTGCACATACAAGTCACACTTCTGGCAGAAAATGCAGAGAAGTTTGCATTACTATGCTGGAAGCTACGTTGCATCACTTTAAATGGCATCAATATCGATATCATCATCTTTATTGTTTGCAGGCTTCACAGTTTCGACTTTAGGTACACTGGCAGTTGTGGAATACACCACCTGTGGAGACAAGACATTTCTTGAACTACAGCACCTACTGCCACTGGAGTAATTCCAACATCCGATCACCCTCCTGACCATGGCCATAAACTCCTGCTTTGTAAGGCAGAGCTGTGTACGTGCAGCTGGAGGAAGCAGCAGCTCCTACTCAGGAGGAGAACAACCAACCAATCCCTGTGTAAAAACACTCCCAGACACAGTCAGCTGGAGTGTAACCAATGGATTTTACCTAGGCCTAAACTGTGAGGAAAGTGGTCAGCTATTCTTTCATCAGCTCTTTAACAAACACACTCCCCACTAACACGTCTACAACATGAGACACGATGCTTGATGCCTCCTGTCAACCTCTGCACTACATAAGCTGCTGCTGTGCAAGAGGCTGTCCCTGTACAATGGTGCAGTCTTGGGCCACCCAGGTGCAATTGCATTACAGGGATCCCATGTAGACATCTAACAATTAAAGCACTGTAAATGGAGTGCTCCTCCTGTTCCCAACATGCACAGTAATACCCCAAGTAATCCATTTCAGAGGGCACCAGGACAAGGTTACAAGACTTAGGCATGCAGGATCAGTGCAGCCTTGGAGCCGCTGACAGTAAATGAGCCTTTCCTACCTCTATGTTTTCATCTTCATCCTCTTCTTCATTACCAGAAGATTCTTCTTCAGCTTCCTTTAGCCATTTAATAAATGGTTCTGCTTTGACACGGATTTCTTTGGCAAGCTCCTTTGAAACATATTTCTTTGAGGCCTGAAAAACAGACTTTGTGTGAACACTGAAGGCATTTACACCAGATTGTACCCAAATACTGCCTAAACTGGAACTCTGATCTCAGCCTTCCACAGCCCATGTTTGTGAAGGAGGCTTCTCACTGCAGAAACTACACCACAATGGAGAAACCAGATACAACAGGCTACTGTCGTGGTTTAGAGCAAACTTGGGAAGAAACTATTTGGGATACAAGCAGCATAAAGTCACCCCAGAACAGCTACCTTCAGATACTTAATTGCTACAGCCCAGTACCTACTGCCCTTTACCTTTTCTGCCCAGCCAAGGATGACTTCTTCTTCCAGAAGATCTGCATCATACATTTCCTTCAAAATATGTGGTATTTTTGAAATAAGCTGAGACTGATGCATAGCTACCACACACTCGAAGCCATGGAGAAGGTACCTCTGAGCTTTTTTGTTGTTGTGGCAGAACTAGAATTGAAATAAAACCAAAAGTGATCGAATGAGCTTTTTTGCCCTCTCCAGACTGAATAGAGAGCAGAAGCAGCTCTATGAGATTGCAAAATTTACCGTAATTCATACTATTCTTCCCAAAAATTCCCCCTAGCTAAGGGGAAGTTTAAAAATAAAACACTACAAAAAGTCCTTCCCCATAGTACCAAGCAACTGCTACAAAAAACTCCCAACAGCTGTCGGAGCGCAGAAGAGATGGCTTACACGAAGGAAGTGACGTCTGTATTTTCTGATTTGTTCACGAATCTTTTCGTCAAAAAGGACTTCAGTGAGAACAAGTGGGCCCATAGCCTTCACATCCAGTCTCTCTGCTTCTGCTACAATGTCTTTGTCAGAAGTATCAATGACACCTTCCTCCTTCTTTTTCTACAGGTAAACAGGCACAGAAACATTTTAATGCCACTTGAGGCCTGCATTAATGCTCTATGCAGTCATCCCTTCCCACCACCAGCAGAACCAGTACTTTGCAGAAGCTTGAGCAAGTTCCTTTTAGTTTCCTTCCCAACAGTGTGTACAATTACAGCTGAGTAATTACATCAAGCCAACAACCAGAGAATAGTTACCTTTACAAAATCAAACAATAAGTTGACTCTCTCCTCTATAGTTCTTTCCAGGTCTTCACTAAGTGTGAGGTTCTTTGCGTGGTCACTGATTTCATCCATTCTACGCCTCTGGGCTTCTTCTGTTGTGTCCTCACCCCAGTCATCATCATCCTCCTCCTCCTACAATACAAAAGCAAAACGAGAGACCCATGCTGTATTATTGCAGGCTTAGTATTACGTGAAGATTGAAACAATACAGACTCAACAGCATTTTTCTAAACTAAAGAAACGTTTATAGTGTAATTTGCAAGTCAAAGATCATGGAGAAAGTGCAAACATAGGAAGCAAGTAATGGAAGCTGCACCTAATTCTAATCTGTAGGGCTACTTGAACTGCAGTTCTAGCTAGTACACAGGAGACAATCCAGGTGCCTGAAAACGAGTGATAAAAGGACAGGCAGCTTTCACTTAGCAAGGAGGCACAAATGCTAGCACTGATGAGCTGATAAAGCTGCTATAGAGGAAAACCAGAGACCCTTCTATTCCAGCATTAAGTTCTGGATACAGTAAGACCTTTAGGTGCAATGTTGACCAGCAAGGAATGTCAGTGATTTTAAAGGTTTAAATCTGAGCAACACACCACACACCCTTATCTCCCCACTTTCCCTTCTACTTACCACAACCTGTGGAGGAGTAATCTCCTCTGGTGGTGGGGGTGGAAGTGTCTCATTGCTGGACACAGAACCATTCTCTTTGTCCTTGCCTTTTCTGTTCTTCTTCTCCTTTTCTTTCTTTCCTGTACCAGTGTCACCACTTTCTGCAAGTGAATTTTAATGTTTTGTTCTATGAACTAGAGCAAACTAAGAAGTCCCTGCACCTCTGCCAAATCCCCAAGTGGGTTTGGATGCTTTCATTAGCTGCAAGTTATGGGTAGTACCCATCCCCAAAAACACTGCGGGAAGATGTACATTTGGTGGGGAAACCCCCACCTGCAGTCAAAGTCTTGTTTGTGACTAAGATTGTCCAAGTCCATATAACAGGTGACCTCACAAAGCAGAGACCCCTGGAATAGGTTAGACTTTTCTACTCTAGCAAGCTTAAATTGCAGCAGGCAACTAGATGCTTACTACAGAGTGTTGCTTGCACAGATTACAGTTTGTGTTTACTAGAGTTTTCACTTCCTACTCTCACATTTCATGCTGACCTAAAGAACAACTGCCACGAGCTACTGCTGACTACCTTCCTTCCTTCTTTCTAAGTTCTGTCCTGCACAGGCAAATCCAGCTTTTAACTAATAGCTCTACTTGGGAAGGACACACTGCAAGAAGAAAAAACATTACAGGCACAGCTCCTTCATCTTGATCCCCAAACATACTCCAAGAGTATGCTGGTGCCTTTTTACACTTCAGTTAGATGTCAGCTATTTGTTTTTCTACTTCCATAACACCACTAATACAGAAGTTCTCTTTAACCCCAGAAGTAAGGAAATGCACTCACCAGGTGGGTTTTTGAGAATGAACGTGCAGAGTTTATGGTTTGTGTCAAGCATGCCTCGATAGCCACAGGCTTTGCAAGAGTTACCTATAGTTTGTTTCTTAGGATTGACATGCTGTTAAGAGAGAACAACCTCCAGTTAATTTACCACATACACAACAACAGCTCCATTAAAGCCTAAATCGGATGTCTAAATTACCTAAATTTGATGTCTATCAAATGATTAAGGCAGAGGTTTAAATACTTTGTATCACTCTCTAAAGTTTGGATGTAGCCATTCGCCCCAGAAGTTATGAATTACTAGAAATGTAAAACCCTTCCAAAGCATGCAAAAACGTATACTTGTGTAAAGGTGTACTTGATTTGTGTTCACAGATACTCAAGTCTGCTTTTAACTCTGCACCACTTCCACGAACATCTAATACAGCGTTTCCACAGTCTCACAGTGAATGCAAACAAAGAACACTCACCAGATCAGTTTCAGGATTCTCACACTCAGGACAGAGAACAAATTTTTTAATGAATCCATCCAACATGTCTTGCAGCTTATTCGCCTCATGAGATCCATTGACAATGTAACGGTCATTCTTAACATCAAACTGGGTCTGTGCTCCCAGCTCACAACCAAAAAATTTGGTAGGATCTGTAAAGGAAGAATTATAGCTACTATCACATCCATAACTTTTGTTGTGCCTTAAACAGCAAGTAAATAGGATATTATTTCTTTTTGTCCATTATTTAATCCTGAGAAAGTAGTGTGATTTTCTCACAAATATTTAAGGAATACTATTAATGCTTTGTTAGCTAATTAACACTACCACTTCAAACACAAAAGCATTAAAAACTGCCGTGTCATTCCACACTACTACTTACACGTTGGAGGCCGATTAAGCGCCTTTGCAACGTCAACCATGTTGACTATAACCGTCTTTATTCCATTTCCTTTGCCCTCCACCTGAAGAAAAACAACATTTTAAGGTTAAATGCTTGCAACAGCCAAACCCAGAGTGCATTTCCTATTCAACTACACCAAAATTCTGCTTTGAAATGCATCTCCTTCCACCAGCAATGTGCACTTAGTGCATTGGACACCCTCCCTGCCCTGAGTGGCCAAGCATTATCATGACCTCTCCTTCTCCTCCTGGGAGAACCAGATATGGGAGAACACTCCCCGCTTACAGCTGCTTAGGAAGTTACCTTGGCAATCAGACGGGGCATTTTGTAGCGATAGAACTGATCTGAAACACTGCGGTTGACGTTGACAGACATTTTGCCTTATTAGTAGCTTTATCAATAAGATGAAGAGATCTTTGATTGCAGTTTTTTGGTATCTTCTGTCTGGAGAAGACGGGATGACATAAACGACTGCAAGAGTTCTCGGTCTCTGACATGAAAAAATTTTCGCCACTGAGGCTGTAAGGTTCTTGCTTGTATGCTATGTTTCCCCAATACAGGTACCAGTGGCTGCGCAACAGCTCTGCAAGTGTTAACAAACAGAAAAAAAATTAAGTTTAGCTTAATGTACATCAACCCGCTCCCGCTACAAAGCTATAGAAGGGATTATTATATCTACAGTGAGAAAAAGGGAAAGGTACATTTGTTATGCTTTCTTCAACCTATGGAACTGAAATCCAGCCTTGGCTTGTACTGCAAAGGAACTTTTCTTTAACTGCACCACAAAGCTTTCCACCCTCTCTTGCTACCCTAAAACCACTGAACAGCTTACAACTATTTTTTTATACAATTAGCGCCAGCAGGAGTTCTGGGATCACTAAGGAAGGACACATCCTTTGATTTATTATGCAGACCAGTGACTTGCACCATAAAGGTCATGTGGTAGGGTTTCAGGCTGAAGGGCACAGGAAATCAAGAGAAAGATTTGGAAATCCATTTCAAACTCCACATCATAGCATAAACCTATTACAGAAACTGAAGTCCGCCAAAATGTTGAGAAATACAAGTAAGATGAAGCAGCAACAATCTGTAGCCCAACATAGTTTTTACATGGCTTACCAGTTTTTGGATCGGAGTGGACAAGAGTTGAAAATTACGTAATTCTCTCTCACTTATGGATTCTCATAGCAGCTTCTGTTGAGTTCTGACTTAACAATAAGCCTGATAAAGTCTGACAGAAGTTGCTTCACTGTAGAAAGCCTAGCAATGCAGAGGTACAGAGCAGTGCAGCAGCTCTTCCAGTTGGTTTTTTTCTTGGGGGAAGGGAGGAGGGGGAGGAAGGGGAAGGAGGATGAATCCTATTATTAACGTTGCCTCGAGCAGTATTTACAAATTTAAATTAACACGTGCCTCTATAATCAGATTAAAGAGTACTTAAGCCACAACTGGTTGACTACCCAGGCAACTCTAACTACAGAGCATGGCTATTCTGACACGTCATCGTGTTGTTATCTTTAATGACAGAAGCGTTGACACATTAAAAAAGCCTTCTTAGTATTTATGCGTGAGAGCGTGCCTATGGTGCAACATGATCCGAGTCCTGGTCAGGTTTACAACTTCTTTACACAATAAGAACAGAGACTTGTACGTGCCTTGCGTTCTACATCAGCCCTGATACAATTTTACCCTTCCTCGGCAAAAAGTACACCGCGGATTCTGTTTCAAACACACCATTTCCTTCCCCAGGATGTCTAAAAAGAGCCACCACGTAACCTGACCACGCGTTTGCAGAAGTGCTGAGGAGGCAGCTCTCCCGGTGACCGAGCTCCCAGAAGGAGCGTACCGTTTTTCCCTCCTTCCAGAGCGCAGCATTTGTCTGCTGCAGGCTGAAGCTCCCTCTCCTGGTCCCTACGACACCTCATCCCAAGCACCACCCCCCTAATATGCCGTGCACGGAGGAGAGAGCGGGACGGCAGACCGACTCCCTGCCGCACAGCGCTGCGTCCCCGCCCCGCTCGCGGTGAGTCATAAATGCAGCAATTAAGCACTGAGTCAGCGCTGGGAGGCACGGGGGAGTCACCCCCGGCCGCGCATGCGTCGCGCCGCGGGACGGGGGAGCTCCACCGCCCCCCCCCCAAGCCCGGGCCGCCCCCCGAGTGTCCCCCGGGGCCGCCCCTCGGGAACGGGGGCTGAGCGCCCCCCCCCGCGGCCGGTGGGAACTGCGCCACTGCCCCCCCCGGCCACAGCGCGGGAGGCACGGCCCCGCCGCCGCCATCTTGTCTCGTCGCATGGCGGCGGCGAAACGAATATAAATAATTAATTTAAAAAATAAAAGAAAGCCTCCCCCCACCCAAAACACAAACAATAACCCCACAGATGAAGATCTATGGCTTTTAGAGTTGAATTGTGTTGTGCCTTTTCATGTTGTTTTGTTTCCCTCCCCCCCGTATTGCCTCTCTTCCCACCCCGTCCAAGTCCCGGACGTTTCGTTACACAAAACCTCTGCAAATATCCACCGTTCACCGACTGCGTGAGGCTCCAGCCCAGCCCAAACCACCCGCCCGCCCCCCCTCCCCCACCCTCACCTCGCTGCCCTCATCCGCCCTAGCCCACTACTAACACTCACCGTTTTCGTCCAATAAAGACATAAACCCAACGCTGCTCGCCCCGGGCTGCGACGAAGCCGATTGTGAGAGGAGAACGGGGCCGAGGGGGCGCTTATATCCAGACGGAGAGGGAGGCGGAGGCGGACGCCGCAGCCTCCGGGTCCCGGCGTCCTGGGGCGGGCGGTATCACCAGGGAGAGCGGTGCCGGGCAATCTGCGGACAAGATACAATCAGGAGCATCGTTAGCGGCGGCACCTGTGAGGAAGAGGGAGGAGAAGGAAGGGGGAGAAGAGGGAAGGGGGGAGGGAGAGGCGGCGAGAGGCGCGCAGCTGAGGCAGGAGGGGCCGGCGGACGGGACCCGGCAATGGCTGCCCCGTACTCACCTCTAGAATGTTCTCGCTCCGACTGAACAACGCCAGAGCTGGGATCAATCAGCCAGCGGCGCGCCCCGCCCCCCACCATTACTATTGGCTCATCGCTCACCTCGCAGTGAAGCTATTGGCTAAAGCCTTGCCGCTCCTCTCGCCTATTGGTGAAAGTCACCATCAATCAAGGCATTGCCTCCCTCCCCGTGCCCTCCCCCCGCCAGTGCCCCAAAGGACATCGCGTCTACAGCGACCGAGTCTCGCGAGAGAGCGCGGGGCGGAGGGGCCGGGGCCGCGCGGGCTCGGCCGGCTCGGGCCGGTGCGGCGGGGCTGGGGCTGAGGGGCCGGCGGGGCCTGAGGGCGCTCCCGGTTTCCTCTGGCTCCTCCGTCCTGCCAAGTGTGCCCGGACACTGCCCCGGCGGGGCGAGTTACTCCCTGGAGGGCGGTGACCCAGTGCTTGACATCTCAGCAACTATGTTACAAGTAATAATACAAATAATTTAAAGCAATTAAGTTGCTGAATAAGTTGTGTTTTTCCTGCACAGCCGGCTTTCGGGATGTGGGAAAGAGCCTGTTATTTAACTCCAGTGTCATAAAGGCCCCGCGTTGGGCGGCTTTGGCTTCCTGGGCTGCCTTACAAAGGATGACACGAGTGTAATATGCATGTACTCTGTACTTAGTGGAAAATGTTGCCAGCCCTATGTAGCTGAATTGGGACCCTGAATGAAATGCATGTCTGGATTTATTTTCACGTAAAAAGCAGAAAACTTGCATCCTTTTTCCCCTGTTACTCATTTTTCCCCATCTTCCATCTACACTCCTCCAGTATCACAGGAATTGTATGTTTTGGGTATTTTAGAGTGTCAATAATGTTCAAGTGGCAAGGAATTTTTTCCTGACTTTATGAATTGAGTGAGTAACCAGCTCTCTTACCCCTATAAACACTCCCCAGCAGAGCAATGCTCCTCAGTTCCTGGCACTGTCTTACTGAGTAATGTTGTAAAGCTTCTTGATGGCTCTGTGGGAGTATAGAGGAAAAGAGAGGGAGCGACAATAAAACTAGTAGTGACATTAAATAATGTTACTTACTCTAAATCTCTTCCTGCCTGAAGTTAGTTTCGACGCGTGGTTTTCCTGGCTGACTTTGATATCACATTGATATGATCAAAGGAGATGTCCCTCCTATTGAACCTTGAAGTACATATTGAACATTTTTGGTCTGATATGTAGAACTGCACTCAGGAAGGTGCCTGATAAATGAGGTTTTCTTAGAAGTCACAAAAGCAGGGCTACTGCCACTTCCAGTAGCACACAGCAACAATAAAAAAATTTGTTTCCTCAGTAGGAGCAACCAGAGATAAGTGTGCACATCTCGGTGCTTTCTATCAAAACCCTCATTGTGGCAGCTGCCCTTGCTACATGTCTCCTTTCAGTATATGGAATAGTTGGTCTTCCAAGCCAGAACACTGTTCTGTAAAGCATCATGGAATGGTTTGGGTTGGAAGAGACTTTAAAGATCATCTAGGTCTAACCTCTCACCATGGGCAGGGACACCTTCCACCAGACCAGCCACATTCAATCTGGCCTTGGACACTTCCAGGGATGGAGGGTTCGTCATATAAGTTTGTCTTGGACTTCACTATCAGCATCTGAAAAAGGTAAAAATTCTTCAGGATGTGTTAAATGTCTCCTTGATAAATGCACAGCAACACTTTCTGAAACGAGAGAGAGTGTTACTGCAAAATAAGGAAGCATCTCCAAAGTATGTGTGGCTTGGCAGTTACCACCAGGGAAAAGAAGTCATAAAAAAGTGGGAGGCAAGAAAAGCACAGGAGGAAATCCTTTGCTGTGAAACTATGTGGCACATGTAACTTGCTAAATGCCTCCTGTCTGTGGCTTTAGCTCAGTGTTACAACACCTAGGGGGTTAATAAATTACCAGTGAGCTGCTGGGAAAGAGACTCTGGATTTGGTACTGTTTGACATTAGGAATATTGACAATGGGAACCTGAACCCTTATGATTAATAGCATAAAGAAAGATAATTTAAAAATATAGTATATAAATTGACAAAAGTTAAAGAAGTACCTTTTAGGATGGTGTTTCTTCTGCAAAAAGCATGTCTCATCCAGGTGAAGTCACATGACATTCTCCTGTGTTATGCAAATCAGACTAAAATTGTGGATTATTGACTCCATGGTGCCTAGTTGTTGATTTTCTCCTCAGCAGAAAATTCATTACTATTAAATGTTGGATCCCAAATATTTTTACTGAATCTTAATATTTACAGTTTGTTCATTTTAATATTTCATGGTATGGACAAGACAGAAAAATATTTTCACTCCTCCCACTTTAAAATGTCACAATTTCATGAATCCTGAAGTTCATAGTTCACTTTGCTTGTGTTACCTCCAAAATACAGACTGCTTGTGTACTTTGCATTTTATTGACAGAAACTACGTAGGTTTTATATATACTTTTGTAGATACAACATTTTAAATGACACTAGTAAGTCAGGATTTGCAAATGGTTTCATGTCTAAGAATAGGAAATTTTCCACAGTTGAATTTACGGTGCATTTCCTTATCACAGAAATGCTTTATTATTGCTGAGTTCGGCCTTGAACAAACCAAGTTTGCTCTATGTTGCCTTAGCCGGTTTTTATTAGAGATAACTGAGAGTCAATGACTGTGACAATGCGGCAAAATCAAAACTCTGTTGAAATTCTTAACATATTTAAATCTTCACAATTTGGTTTGTATTCTGAACAGTTACAATGTGTCCTTTTAATGTGTCCTGATTGGCAACTTGGTGTTCTTCTGTGTTTTATGCAGCGAGTTTGTCCTGTATCAGCTGTGCAGCTGGCTGCAAACATAACCCTAATTCAATGCCCTCTTGGTAACCTTGGCCTTGAAGAATGTTTTGTCTCTGCTGTGTGTTATTTCCCCATGGCTGGGTCAGAGCTCTTATTTCCTCCAGCACAGGCAGGAACATCAGCACCTGAGTAAGGGATTCCTCCTTGTGCTGTCTTCAGGGCTTTGGCTGTAATTTCGGGAGATGGGAGGAGGGCCAAGCTTATCCATAGTTGTGTGGAATAGCAAAAGCCTTTCTTCATATCTGGGCAATGTGTAGAGAAAGTTTAATTATTTACATGTCAGGTTGGAATAGGTAACTTTTAGGGAAGGATGGGTCTGAAATCCACCGGGATTGATAGTAGGCATTGATCAGTCACAAGGGCAGAGGTTAATTCTGGTTTTACTGCAGGACCTTCATAGTCATTTCTGTCCAGCATCTCACTGGCCGTCTTGGGGAGGTTCGTTTTGCAAAGTGCTTTTCTTTCCATGCTCTATAGCACCATCATTCCTGTAGCTATTATTAGTAGCTCAGGAATTAGCAGGCAGAGAAAAACATGAGAGCAAGTGTGTGATGTTAGACACACATATAGCCATTATTTATGGTAGTTATTTTTGTTGTTTCTATTATTATGCAGAAATGCTAAAATCTCCCAGCTAGTGTTTGGGTCTGAGTGCCCTGAGAGGGCTCAGTGTCAGCTGACAGCCTGAGCTCTGCCCCAGATCTGGTCTTGTCACCTTGTCCCTGCACAGTCCCTCTTTCTCTTCCAGTGTGTGTCTGTCTATACAAGGGAATCACCTCAGCAAGGAGAGGAAAACAGCTTTTTTTGCAGAATATAAGCCAGTGTTTGATAGCAGTGAAGTCCCTGCCTTGGAGACCTATCTTTTCTCTCTGTGTCTCAGCAGAAAATGGAAATGCTGGTGATAGGAATCAGGGAAGCCAGGTTTTCTCAGGTTGTCCAGGTTCAGCTTTGGCTATGGGCCTAACTGGCAACCACTACCATTATCCAGCAGTTGCATGCCTGTGGTTGGCAAATCTGCCTGCTACATTTATAAGGTTGCTGAAAGAAATGGATGTGGAAGATAAGGAGTCCTTGGGAATACAGCTTCCAGCTGACAACATGCTGTCAAAGCCACCTGCCTGTTCATAATGCCCATTAGTAACCACTGCATTTACATTTCCCTGCTTCTTGTCTTAGTCAAGCTTCAGACATCAAGATCTGCCTGTGAGTTAAGTTAAATCTTGCTCCCAGTCCCATTTTAGCAATTTGCACTTCCATTTTGTGAAAAGAATTGCTCAGGCCCTCTGCAGCTGTTGTACTTTGCCAACACCTCCACAGATTAATTCTCCTTCATCTTTTTTCTTTGGCTTCTGATGGTCTGGCAACCAGTACTGTGATTGTCAATATAGATTTCCCAGCAAATGTTAATTCTAAGTAGTAAAAAATAGTAATGAGTACTTAGAGTTACCTTTTGGTTTTCTACTTTTCCTAAAGGAAAGGTGTGGTAGCCCCTGGTATAGAAAGCCTATCTCCAAACCTCCTCCCAGTTTGGGGACACCCTGGAGATCTTAAGTGCTCTCACAACCCTTCTCCCATGAGCCAAAATGTGGCTGCTGATCTTGTTTCTAGGGGTCTGCACTGCTGGGTGCAGCAGGTTTTGCTCATCTGTTCTGCCCATTTGAGCATGGAGGAGTTTCTTTGCTGTAGAACAACAGAAGGGCATTGCTGGGAGAGCTGAGATTTGGAGGCAGTATTGAGGCCCACATGGGTTAAGTCTGTACTTCTGCTGGCAGATCTAGGAAGAGGATAAGGCATCCCTGATGCTTGTGCTGAAAGGAAAAGCCAGTTTTGAAGGCAAAGGAACATTTTATGTTCTCCAAAACCTTTGAAGGTGCTGCTTGGCTGGTAGGGCAGTGCTGTGCATTTGGAAACAGACAGACACATCACCGAAGGTATTTTTTCCTCCTAAATCTGATTTTAAATCCCTAAGAGTTGCCTCTCTTGCGATGTTGAAGGTATTTTACTGGGAACTACGGGTCCTAGAGGATAATGTTGAATTTGTACATCATGGTTGAGAATTTGCTGCTTGTTTGCTATGTTTAACAGGCAGCTTGAGTACAGCTGGTGCCAGCTTCTTAATAAAAACACAAGGATTACCTTTTGTAATGAAGCAAATAATACACGACTGCCATGCAGTGCCAAAGGCTTTGAATGCTCTGGTGGTTTGCAGCTCAAATATTTATATTACTAAAGTAAATTATTTGCCAAACTGCAAAACAAAGCAGGGGGAGTGGTCCTTAAATAGGAAAATAGAGGCAGGAATTTTGTCCTATGGTTGCATATGCCAAGTGTTATGTATGCTTAGGGTATTACACAGACTAGTAGCAATATTAAATAGCTAATAACACACGTGGTTTTCAAGAGTGGTGTAATAAATTAAGTTTGGTTTTGCCCGGTGGGGGTTCTTTGACACCTAATAGAAGCTGACTCGAAGCGCTAAAAATGTCTCACTCTACCTATGAATGTCACTGTGTTTGGAATTACACAGGGGGTTCAGGAACAGGTAAATGATGCTGAAGACACAGGCAGGTGCATACTTACACACAAACACACTCACTACCATTGCATAAATCTTGTTTGTTTAAGAAATGAGCCCAAAAAGTATCCTTGAATATGAATCTGGGTCAAACATGGTGTTGACTCTAAAGTCTAGCATGATTTTATTGACCTAATAGAGACTTAGTTTTGAGAATGACCCAGGAGACACTGAAAGGAAAACTTTTTTATGAGGATTTCACTGCCTTGGGTTGTTTCCAAAATCAATTTTTCAAAAGTCTTAAGACACACAGTTGGGCCAGTGAAGGCTAAAAGCAAATGTAGGGTAAATTTTCCCTTGAATCTCATGGGTGTTATTTGAAGGAAAAAAAATCTTATCCACACTGGTTGTTTTTGAGTTTTCACTTGGGATAGTCTTAGGATACAAGCTTTCCTGAAACAGGCCTTTTCATAGAGTTGAAGGGATCTAAAATAAATGCTAATGATGACATGATTTGTGGCTACCACGCTCCTCTGAGAAGCTGTGGCACCCACAACTGAATCACATTATGTGGTAGCTGTGAACATTTTGACACTGTAATTCTTCCAGAACTTGATTTTAGGATTCCAAAATGATTGTGTGCATGTAAGTGAGATCACATGTATAAAGCATTATTTGGCACTTAATCTAGTTTATACTTGTTTCACCAGTGTCCTTATGATGCCTTTTTCTTAAGCCTTATTTGCACCAGCAATTTCAAATACAGTAGCATTTTTACTTCAGTGCCTGATGAGACATCTGAATAAGCTGCAACTTGTTGCTGTACTGTTCTCCATGGATTTTGTATCTTCTATGTCTTCTTTGCAATAAATGACACAAAGTAGGACTTCCTAAAGTTCCTCACAACCACTCCAACCTCTAAAAGATGAGATACTCAAAAAATATGCTGGCTGTTTTCAGTGTTGTTTGCTGCATCTCACCCACAGTTAGTTTTTAATCATTCTCATGAATGATTTACTGTTCCCTTTCTATCATGTTACTTTTTCATTGTTGCCTCCAGCAGACAAAAAGCTTTCAAAGGGTTCTTTAGGGCTTAATGTATTGTTTGTCCTAGATATTTGGCATGACTTATTCAGAAATGTGTAATAAATACACAGCTCCTCTCATTTCTGATTGTTTGCACATCTAAAACATATTCTTGTCCTAGCCCTTGTGAAGAAAATTAACTCTATCTGAGCTGAAACCAGCATAGGCATTTGGCAGATTAATGGATGACCAGATGATGGATGAATAGTCTCTTCTACATGGAGTCAGGAAGGGTGTGCGGGTGCAGGTGGGATCCCGAAGGTCATGTGTAGATACATGTGGGCTCATCCAGGTCTGTGGAGATGCAGCATTTTATACCAGGGGATAATGTGCTGGTTTAACTCAGAGACTTTACTTCTGAGAGATCTTTCCTGGTACTGGCCTTGTGCACTTATCCCTGATTATGGATATAATACTTCTGTCTTCAAAGACATATGCTTATAAATGGTTATTTTTTATAAGTAAGTAGCCGGTTCTTTTGATTGGTTGCACCTTATGTGGTTAAAGAAAACCTTTATTTTCCCTGCTTGTCTTTTTTTTTCCCCCTGGTGCACAGAGACAAGAAGTACTGTGACAAGGGATTTTGATAGTTTAGTTTATCTGCTTTGAGGGTAAGTCTCTGTGTGGGTCTATGTGCTCTGAAGGATGTTTACTAGTAGACATTTGATAAAGCTTTTTTTATTTTATAGATAATGAATTGTGAATCTCAGTGCTGCTGCTGTTCCCACAGACCCTTACAGTAAACAGCTGAGTCATATAGATGAAGCCTCAAATTTCTTCTCTCACAGATGTGATGGAGCCCCACTGAGTTACTTTGCAGAGAGTCCTGAGCTACTGAGTTCTGCACCCTGAAAAATATTTGAGTAGGCCGGAGGGTGAACAGCTTGTCCCCTGCACCTTGTCCAGCTCTGTGCTAACTCTGGTGCTCAGGAGGCATATGCTGGGATGTGTGCAGGCAGATTGCTCACAGCTCACTCACATCCTGGAGCAGCAGGGAATCAGGCAAAGTAGTGGTGGGCTGCCAAGTCCCAGCCTGCTGGCCAGGTTGCCTGAGAGTCAGCACAAACTTGCTATAGAGTGAGGTCTTCTCTCTTCACTCAGATCTTCTCTTACCCTAGCAAAGGTCTTAAAGGCAGCACTGTAGCTGACTTTGGGTTCTGGCAGATTCACCTGATTTTTGCCTGTTTACCTATCATGCTCCTGATCTGAAAATAGTGTAGGGTTTCCTGATTCTAGCATATTCAGTATACCCCCTGAGAGATCTCTGGGAGGTACGATGAGTGTTGGGGAGGTCTGTCTCTCTGTGCAGACTCTGCACAGGGATATTGCACAAAAGGCTGTGCAATGTATTATTCCATAGTCCTGCTAATGAGAACATATGAAACAAAGGAGAGTTAATAATCATGGGTTTCCCACAGCGGTCTCTTTCATAACTGATAACCGATGTCTGCTTTTCAACAAATACATTAAAAAATCAGATAAAACAAAGTCAAAGTCTTAAGCCTGTACTCAGGACCAGCTAAACTTCAGCCATTTGCTCTGATCACTTTTGAAAATTTGGCATGCATTTCCTGCATGGGAGAGCTCTGCCAAAGCTGTGAAAAGCCATATATGTCTTAACTTGTGTTCTGTGTCTTTTATCTTGTCCATTTCCCACTGGCACTGACTGCACTTAAGTGCACTGGCACTTAAAGCTTTTTAGAGGATCCGTCATTGTGCTGTCCATGCTGCTAAGGCATGAACAGACAGTATTCTGTTCTTAAATCCTGCTTCAAAAATCTCTTCATATTATGTCCCCAGAAGAAACTTCTGGTTTGTTTATTTTGATTTGTCCTTTGGCTGTGGCTGCATGCCCAGTCATGGGCCAGAATCAAACTGGCTGACTACCAACACAGGGTAATTTGCAGCTCCTTGTAAGCGACTTCAGTTCATTTTGGCCGTGCCTCTGCAGCATTTCCCAGAGTCATCTGTGCTTCAGCTGATCAGGGTGCAAGCTGAACTCTGACTTGCCTGGCTGAGCCTGCCAAGAAAAGCATTAGCTAAGCAGAAACAGTGTGTGGCTGGGGGCAAAGGTGAGCGTGCATTAAGTATCCACATCTTGATACTAAAAGGATACAGCTACTATCTAAACAGGGTAAAGGGCACCGGGCAGACAGACAGCCGCCTGAGGTGACCCAGGAGTGCACACCACGTTGCTTGCTGAGAAAGGCCTCTTTGTCTCCCTGCATTATGCCTGCCCATTTTGAGTGAGATGCAAAACAAATGCAAGAAAACAAACTATATGCCCTTGATGACATTCTTCTGTTTCTTGGCATTGGTTTGTTGTGCTTAGAAAAGCCTTGAATGTGTTGGACCATAGTGTGTATCTCATGCCCAGGCAAAACAGAAATATTTGTACAGCTGGATTGAAGTTCCCCTCTCCCTTACATCCAGTCTAGGGGATGAAGAGGATGTCTGAATGCTGGGGCACCAGCTGAGAGACAGGATACAGATACTCGAGTTCTTCATCTGTGGAAGGAGTGAGGAACAAAGGTGGGGAGGAGACATTTAACCATCACCTGCCCCTTTATCACCAGCTGTTGTTTGCCAGTATTTATATTGCTTCCCTCTTCCCATTTAGATTACAGCTTGACCAGTGTGACCTGGATTTTCAGACCTTATTTTGAACATAGCTAACACAAATCTTGCTTTGGTTGAAGCCCTGCTGTGTCCATGAGAATCTCTCAAAAAGACAGGAGACTGTTTCTTATCTGTTTTAGAGGGATAGTCTTACCAAAGTTCTTGTACTTCACCTGGGTATGTGCAGTTTCTTTTTGTTGTGACAAGGCTTTACCACGTTGATAAATTACTCCTGCCACAGGCTGTAGATAACATGATAAAATAGACTTCACTTCGAGTTACAACTGGTTTTCTTTTCAGACTGTCTTTCGTATCTATTTCTGCACTGACAGAATGGTCAGACTGTGGACCTAGAACTTGTAAGACTGAATGTGAGAGATACTGGTTCTGTGCTTCCCTGAGCTTTGACAGCATTCAGAAGTTTGGATGTACATCTTGACTTCCATACCAAATGCCTGTTTGGCAAAATAGTTTTCTTGAATGGCACGTCCCAGATCTCTGTGCAGCTTGGCACTGTTTAGTGGGGCTGTTTTGCAGGAAGAGATAGCTTCCTGCTCCCATGTGGGTTCACATCCAGCCAAGAGACATGTTGGATGCTGGCCTGAGGTAGCAGGGTCCTATAGCAGTTCCGACTGCTGCTAGTGAAAGGCAATTCTAGCAAAGTAAATGCTTATTTCTCTTAGCTGTCCCCTGCTTTGGTGTCTGGTAGTGACAACCTCTGAGCCCATTGGCATGACAGTAGCTTTGGTCACTTTTGGAAATTTGGGCCTATATGGACTCAAAACCTCTGCCTTTTCATAAGAAGGCTGAGATAAGCCCCACATGTGAGCTCCAATCCTGTGTCTTACACAGGAAAATTCCCACTTCCCATTAACTAAGGAGCTTTAAAAAACAGCAAGCCTCTTCAGACTCTCTTCTTTCTTTGTTACTCTCATGTTTGTTCTCATTTCAACTCCCTAAGGGGAAAACCAAATGTCATCTGCAGTTCACTGCTGTGTATTACATTTATTGCCCCTGTCTTGCTCTCTTTCAGAGCATGAACGCAGCCAACCAACTTCTTATCACTTTGACAGGCTGTGAATGTTGTCCTGGTGACCAGTATAGTTGCACTATCATCATGTACAGAAGGCATAGAAAGAGATGCCTCAATGTGTGGGTGTAGTTGTGCATGCACATGACATGCCAGGAAGTCACTGGGATACGTGAAGATAAGATCCAAATCATGGGCTATGTATGTGAAAGATGAAGCAAAAACAAAACAGAGGAGCATGGGAAGTTAATAGCTGTAAGAGAAGAAATGGGGCTGTGTGTAGGAGTAGCAAATGCTCTGCTCTTCTCAGCATCTGATCTATGTACGTGTAATTCAGTGCAGTTGTATTTGAGACATACTCGCCTGCCAGCCTGGTGTCTTTTTCTACCCACTCCATTTCTCCCATTTCTTGCTTAGGTTTATGGACAAGAGAAAGAACATTGTTAGTAACACTTACGAGTCACGTTTCCCATTCAGACACACCATGCTTAACCCATTCATACACACGTCCTTGTAGAGCAGCATCGACTCCAGTTCACTAATTACTCACATGAATCAATCAGACTGATTTTTGCAGTGCCCTGTCACAGATTATCTCCTAGGTGCTAGCAGAAAGCCCTGCTTTGAGTAGCATATGATCCCAATGGATGCCAAGGAAAAACAGATGGAAAGAGACGGGTAAGGGAGCACAAAGAAATAGTGAGACATCGTTACTCAGCACACAGGCAATGGTGTCAGCACACCAGCTGCCTAATGCTTGGGACAGCTTTGCAGGCTACGTGGTGTGTTCTTGTTTTAGTGTTGGCTGGTTCATGTAAATATCGTCAGCTCTCAGCCATTGAAGAAAATGTGGGATGGGATAACCTAGATAAAACAGATCCTGGCTTGTACAGGCTCTGTGATATTTAGGGATAAGAACTTTCTCAGGTCTTCTACAGGTGAAAGGATTGTAGGAAACCTGCCAGTTTCTGTCCTGAGTGGGGACAACTTTAACCTGCTGGGGTGAAAGTGGGGCACAGCCCAGGGGCTTGTGTTCCATGCATGGTGCCGTGGCGTTGTAGCTGTGGTTGCTATGGGGAGGGAGCCTCTGGTTAATCCCCAACCCAGCTAATCTCCCATAGCTAATTGAGAATTGAATATATTTTGTTTACTGTAAAATCTGGGCTTTCTGAACACTCATTACCAAGTATAAGTCCATAGTCATCAACTGAGTTCTGCACTAGTTGCAAAATCATGGAAAGACATGTCTGATCTGCTGCCTGTCTTGTTTTGCTTGTATATCTATGCCCCCAGAATTCCCCTTGCCTGGGTTTGCTTATCTGTGACCTCCAGAGGCCTTGCAGCAGATAGGATGCTCTGCTAGACCTGCCAAATCTCTGTTCCCATCTGTGTGTTCCAAACAGCCTGCACAGGGAGGCATTTCAGTGGGACACATTGCAGGCAGGAGCTGATGCAGCAGATCTGTCTCCTCCAAGGCAATGCTTCAGGCTGTTTTTCCGGGGTGGTCAGTAGGGGGAAGGGATAGGCCTGTGAGCAATATTAGTCAGACCCAGTGCCAGGACTCCTGGTGGGATGTGCCACATCTTCTGGCTGAAGGATCAGAGCTCTGAGGACTAACGAGGAGAGATTTAAATATGTTGTGGGATCGAGCTCCTGTCATGTAAAATTCATGATGATGGCAGGCCATTTTTAATAAATAATTACCCTCTCTGAAGAAGACACAATGTCTTCATTTCACGCTTGTAAAAATAGAAAAAAGAAAGAAAAAAGGGATATTTAAAGAATGAATCTGATGTAATTTTTAACTTGCTCTCACAGCAGCTTTGTACTGGAATGATACATTAACATTCCCACAAGGAAAGGTAGCAGGGAGGGGAACATCACTTTGGTGAGAGGAGGAGACTGGTGTTTTCTGTTTTGCAGGAATAGAGGAGTTGCATTTCTCACCTCTGCAACATCTTCAGCTTCTGGGATGGCTCTGCGACCTTCAAAGACATCATGCATGATGCTGGTGGGATACAGAGCAGGCCTGCACCAGCTCTCCTGTTACAGCACAGCTGATAACCCAGCTCCCCTTTACACCTTTCCTTCTGCTTTTTGTTGGCCTGTGCCTATTGTCCTGCACACATCAGTACTTCTTCTGTTACCAAGTTCAGACTGTTTTCCTTTGGGCTACTCATAACTTCCATGGGTGTTGTGAATACCGAAATTTCTAAGGGACTTGTAAAAGTCCTGTATACCTTGAGCTAGTAAAACATGATTATGCAGCCCTTCCTTTGTAACATGAGTTCTTCCTCTTAAGGGAAGCCAGATAAATGAAGAAGAAGCTATTGTTTGTTGTTGTTACAAAAGGCTCTTGAGCTAAATGGGACTCTGGCACCAACCACTAACTGCGTAACTTCAGGAGTGTACATGAAATGGCTGAAAATCAATCTGTTTTTGCTGCTAATAAGTACAGTGAAGAATTGCTGCTTTCAGTTCTTTTTCAAGGCAGTATTAGCTTGCTGGTTTAGACAACAAGATAGAGAATGTATGTGTCAGTGACTGATTAAGTATATGTGGATTAGCTGATCCCACCCCCCCTCCTCCAAATACGGTTACAGAAAATTCAGTGCAAAGTCACATGCGAGCTGTTGCAGGTTATAGATAGCGGAAGTGATCTGTGTGTGAGTATTATATGAGGGATGGGAAAAAAATTGCAAAGTTTGGGGTATAAGAAGCTGTCTTCAAAATGTTTGTCTCAAACTAGTGGTTTCCCTGGGACCAATATTAGAAACATGTGGCATATCAATATTAGATGATGAGGTAGGGAAGTTTGGCTAAGCCTCCAGCCAGCTTGTATCAACCAGGCCATTCCAGCTTTCAAAGTCCCATGTTCTTAAAACACTCCGGGGCATGCCTGAGTATCATTCTTCCTCTCTGTGCCCTAGACACAGAGTTGAGTTCCCATGTTATGCCATGTGTAACAGGGCCTGTCCTTTCCCTGTTCAGTTGTGCTGCTTCTGTTTGCAGGAGAACCTGCTGTTGCCTGCCCTGCGTGGAAGACGTGGTTTTTGTAACTCCATCTGCAGGCTGTACCTGATGCTCTATGGCAGAATGGTCTTGCTGGAGAAAGAAATGTTACTTAGGGTTCAGAAGGTGAGTTGGATCTTCTTCAGTTGTCTTTGTCTTTGCCTGTGTTGCTTCTTTTGAAGTTCCTGTTTCCTTTCGCAGGTACCTGGATGGTACCAGCTGTTACCTAAGGGAGTCAGGATGTTTGGGATGGGAGTTTCAGGGCTTGAGATCAATTTCAAAGCAACTTCAATGAATTTTAGTGTCTGCAATGTGTTGGTGGATTGCCAAAGAGGCACTTGAGACCCCAAATGAGCCCTTATTCTGAGACAGAAGGTCTTGAGCAAGAGACAGAGGCAGAAAAGGTGCCAGCAAACACCAGACTCTCCCAGCCAGCTCAACCTCTTCCCTTTTTCTGTGACAGAAGATTGCCCTCATGCTTTCATCCTCTCAGCAGCACATTCCGATGTTCCTTGTGCAGATTTCAAACCAAGAACCAGAGGTGTTTCCCAGCTGTACAGATGGTCTGGGCTGCTGGTGGTGTTCTGGGGAGGTGGGCAAAGAAGATTCTGTGTGGAACTTCCCTCCTGCTGAGGTGACTCACCCTAGCAAGCAGCTTTTGCCGGTTCCATTGCACAATCTGCTGCCCATCACAGCTGGGAATCAGTCATATAGCTGACCCCATGCCCTCACAGATCATATACATGTGGTTTTTTTTGTGTGAGTGGAAAGTCAGAAGACCTGTGGGCCTGGAGATAGGTTCCTGACATTCTTTGTTGTGGTTAATTTCTGGAAATTTAGGCTGTGTTTCATCTGTTCTGACATACACATATCAGTGCCTGAGCTACTCATTCTAAATTCTTTCTGCTGCTGCTGAAGAGAATGAGCCTGTGCTAGTGTGCTGCTTGACAGGCCTATTGTAGATATCTTCATTCATTTGAGAGGAAGGACACTGCCTATTGCTGTGTCTTTTTTCTGCTTATAGAAGCAATCTGGATTATCCAGAGATGTACACTTCTTTATGCTGGCCATGCATTTAGTGGAAGGACTCACCTCCTCAGAACTTGAAGAATCAGAACTTGGATAGTGTGATGACTTAAGAACTGGGGAAACCTCTGGACTACCCAGATAGGCCAGGTGAAAGCCAGGCAAGTAGAGATCTGGACACAGACGGTCCTGGCTATAGGGGCCCTCTCCCTTGGCTTGTTTGTCTGATGGATATCTGTCAGGGTTGTGACCAGAAACATGCTGAATGGAAAGCTAGTGCAGGATTTTGTTTTTGACTAGTTTTGTTTGTGCCAAGGAGATAAGAAGAGCTGTCATGACATAAACTTGAATATCTGGACAAGTTTTCTGTTCACTGAATTGGAGTCTCCTGCTGACTTTTGTCTGATTGCTGAGGTTTTGAGTATACACTTTCAGGAGTTGTGAAGATATGTGTTTTCTATTATCCATCCAACTCTGCCTGATTCCCCATCTCCCATGACTTCCAGCACCTTTTCTGCTCCATATCCTCATCCCTTGTTACCTGTGTCACTATCTTGCTTTTTCATATTCTCTCTGTGCTCTTGTCTGGTTTCATTTGCTCACTGCCCGTGCTTTGTTTCACTGACTGCCAAGGCATGCAACCTGCAAAGTCTCTCAATAGTCTGAATTTGCCTTTTAAAAAGAGGCCCAAGATCTCAGCAAGCTACCAAAAGAAGTATAAAAACAAACCACCCCAAACAAGACAGACAGGAAAATATACAGTGGATCTTTCTCTGTGCTCATACATAAAAGTCAGACAATCACATGCTTTTCTAAAAATAACACCCATAGCAAGTGTTTTGGTAGGAATAATACTGACCTAGTTTGCATGTTGCCAACATGCCAAAAAAAAGAAAAAGTTGGTGAGGAAAATCCACTGCCTGACAGGATATTTGCATTTGCTGAACCAGATCTGAATTGAGAGGTAGTCAAACAGATCTTACAGTGCCTGCTTTGGACAATACTCTTGGGCACATGGTGTGACTCTTGGGGATGTCCTCTGCACGGGCAAGAGCTGGACTCCTTGGAGGATGATCCTTGTGGGTCCCTTCCAACTCAGCATATTCCACAATTCTGTAATTCTTGGTGGCCCCTCTGGAGGTTTCAGAGGAGAGGGGCTGGGGAAATGCTCACTGGCAGCGTGGCCCACAGCAGTCACTTGCTTTTTGTGTGGGCTGGATGTGTAAGCTGCACCCGTGTGGTACAGTCAGTGAGGGTCCACATGAGCAGAAATCCTCTTCTGCAGACTCCATCTGGGATGTTCATGTCTGGAGAATGGGCAGGATATCTCTGTGATCTGTGGACCTGAATTTGTTTAGGTGAGTTTAGCTGTCTTCATCTGTGGCACAGATTGAAACATTTTGGTGTTAAAGGAAATGACCCTTGACTGCCCAGCTCCTGCCCCCCCATGGACTCAGCCTATGCTCCTGTCCTTGTCCCTGTGGCCAAGACTGCAGCAAAGCCCTAGGGCAGAAGCTGTACCTTGGGGGATATGAGAGGCTCCTCCCTGTGTGCCAGCTCCTTCTCGTCCCTTCTGAGTGGATATTGTTCAGGTCCTGGCCTGGAGCTGGAACTGTTCTCTGTGGCAGCTCAGCATCGGTGACAACAGTGACAGCTGCCATCAAGAACTGGTATCGAGGTGGCATCCCTCACAGTGATGGACAGCCTCAGGTTTCCTGGAAATCACCCTTAGAGATCACTGGTCTTCTGAGTATTATTGGTTAATACGCAAGATTGCCGAGACGGGCGTGTGGGGGAGTCTGATAGGATCTCAGGGAGATGAGGACAAAGTGGATCAGCAGCAGAGGCTGGATGAAAAGGTCCTTTCCCCAGGGCTGACCCATCTTTCTGCCCCCCTAAGCCTACCACTACCTTTACATTATTGAGTACCTCAGGATGTGCTTCCCGTGTGTTGGGGAACTGGCAGAAGGAGAAGTGTCCTGCATGGCTCACCAGCAGGACATGGCATTGCCTTATTGAGGCCTCCCTCGCTTCCCAGGGGTGATGGGTATGCTGAGTCTGCAGCTGGATCCCACCAGGGCCTGGCAGTGTAGGGCTCAGCAGCCCTCGCTGGCTCATTTCCTCTTGGCGTGACGTGAAGCAGCAGTCCCTGATCCAGCACAGCCTCGCTACCGGCAGGAGCTGCCTCCGAGCTGCCGGAAAGTCGCAGGTGGCTCCGGAGCTCAAGCTGGCCGCCCTGCTGTGCGGCTGTGCCCTCCACAGCATTGGCACATCGCAGCCTCTCCACGGAGCTCTGGCTGCCTGGCCTGTCACGTGTGCTGTAAGCAGGGCTGTAGTCCTTTCTAGACTCTGAAATGAGAGCAGAAGTGTGTCAGGGAGTTCTCTGTGGAGATGTGGATAAAGTTTTTATGGCAAACAGATGCCATCAGTTTCCCTTAAGATTGTATGCTCTTTCTTATTTTTCCCATCTCTAACGATAAGCGCTACACGAATTTCTGACTCTCAGCAGCCTTGATGCTGGGAAATGCTCCCTTTCAAGCAGAGAATCTAGGTCAGCTGCTCATAAGAATAGATCAAGCCTCCATTGAATGCACTGGACAGACCTTCGGTGGGATGGGTTTTTCCCTGGCTTGTTCTGTTCTTAGTGAACTCCAGAAGTTGACAGGCATTTTGTGGACAGAAGCTATAACATCCTGCCCCCCCAGGCTTGGTGCAAGCATTACTGAATCAGTGCATCACAGGGGAAAGTCAATACTCTGAGGTATTACTGTGATTTCAATTTTTTCTTTAAACCTAAGATAGGGCACTTAGTAATGAAGATCTGTATCTATGGTGAAGAGGATCTGATTTGCGAGAACATATATTATAAAAATGGAGTTTGAACTTTTTCTCTGATTTTGCACCTATAAATAACTGCTCTTACATATGGCACCTAATTATTTAATTGTATATGCAGATTACACAGTCATTTACATGCTGTCATCATTGACAGAAACTAATAGCATTGGCAGTTATTTCCAGGAACATATGGTAATTCCAATAGTTTTAAATATTAGTCAGTACCTGCCACACATATCAATATCTCTTCTGATCTCTTCCTTTCAAAAATGTTAGAATAAATTAATAGTCACAAGGTGCATCTGCTCCTTCTTGGAACTAGTTGCACCACAGATCTGTTGTATTATATATTTTATATAAAATTACAGTCCAGCTTGGAGTTCCTGATTTATCTGAGTATGATAGCTCCTTGAGACTGGGAAGGAAGAGGAAAGAAAATGTTAATATTCTTTTTCTCCATGTTTTTTACATATGCAGAGGGTGGGGGAAGGCAGTTGCGGACATGAAGGACCCAGGTCCCACTAGCACAAAGTGTGATCCATAGACATTTTTATCCAGAAGATATTTTACAGGTCTTTGGCCTTGCTTTTGTGTAGACTAAATTGTTACTCATGGTAAGGTTAATAGGAGCCAGGGATAGGGAGCGCCCAGCTCATCTTCTTGTCCTCATCAACAAAATCAGTGGAGTCATCTTTTTCCTGATGTAAAACAGGTTTTGAGCATGAAAGTTTATATTTTTGCTGCCATTTTACATGTTTTGCCCACATGTGTAAGGTATATTGAACTGTGAAGAGTGGGGTAACAGCCAAGGAGACCTCAGTGAACATACAACCATTGGAAGCTCCACATTAAAACCTTGTGGAGAAAATACCATTATTGACCCATTTATTCAAACAGACAAGCTCCAAGGCAGCTTGAAATCGCTGAAAATCCAGCGATTCTGTGCTGTGTCAGGATCAGCTGTGTTAACTTGGTTTTTCAGTTTGTGAGATTTTCAGAGGTTGTTGACTCCAAGGCATTTGTTGTCATGGAGCGTACAAGCACCACTCTGCACCACTACTTCCTGCTCACTAAACAGATGTGTACGCTTAAGAGGCTGAATATTCTCTTTGAAACAAAAGGAAATTGTCAGTTACTTAAATCTGTTATTGCAATGTGGCCTTAGTGCTCCTTTTTTAATTTATTTTCAAGAGTCTTGGCTCTTGACAGCCAGTAGATAATACATGCAGGAGATCAAAGTTTGTAACAGTGCAGATAACGCGCTTGTTCATGATGGGAAAAAAAATAGCGGTTCCTTTTTTAATTTGCTCGATAATTTAGAAACATCCTTACAAGTCACCTAATTTTGGTTCCTCGAGGACCACATCTTCCTCCTTTGCAGGGAGAATCTTTCTGTGAGTGATGAAGGCGGCAGAGCGGCTGTGGAGGAGGCGGCAGGGGAACAGTGCCAGTGTGCTGACAGTTGGTGCTGTGCAGCTCTCGGGAGCTGGGGTAGTGTCTCTGAATCTTTAAATAGCACTCCCTCCACTCTGCTGAGGCGTGGGAAGCGAAGAAAAGACAAGATACATCCTGATACTGACAGCAGATGCATGCATTACAAATACTCTTCCCTTTCCTTTACCTTGCCTGTTCTTAATGCCTCCCTCCCCATGTTTTGCCCACCTCTTGTTTTCTTGGTATTTCTTCCATTCCTGTAAGGCAGGAATGGGTCTGAAAATGTTGAAGACCTTCAGGTAGCTTCCACATCATGAAATACTGCTGAATTTTCTAGTGCCATTTCTCTTCTAAATGCTTTTCTGGTTTTGGAAGAAAATCCAGTTATGTAGCGTAAATGTTTTATCACCATGTATTTGGAAAGCCTGCTTTATTCAGCCTGAACTGATGCTAATAAAAATTTAATGCTTCTCTTTGTGCTCATGAGGAGTTCCTCCCCAGGGTATTTTTCTGAAGTAGCTTCAGAGGATGATTGGCTCTCTCCTAGGAGCCTTTTGGGTGCCTCTTGCTGTAGCAAGTCCCTCACTGGCTAGCAAGCTCCAGTGCTAAGATTGCAAAAATCTTTCAAAACAAACCTTTAAACAGTGTGATTTGACATTTTAAGTATCCTGAGCTTTATCAGGGCTAGTGGCTAAACCAGGTTGCTGCTGACTGGGGGGTGGGGATGGAGTTCTTGCTCAGGTTGTCCAGACGTGACAACAGGAGACACTTGGTGCTGAGCATTTCTGAAGATTAAAAGCTGATCTCTTTTCTTTTACCTCCTCTCCTAAATAATCTGTTCAACCAAGAGGATGAGGGCCCTGAGTAGTGTCATTAATATACCCCACCCCATACTAATAAATGTACTAATATATTGATATTTTACTACATTACATAAGAAATGTTGATGTGGTAATATAAGAATATATATTTATTTAAATATATTAATGTATCAATATGCCCCATCCAATAGCTCCTTAGGCAGTGCAAGTGCATGGGGCATTCCTGCCTTGGTTTGTAGCCAAACACACTTGCACTGAATGTTGAGGGGAGAAACAGTTGAGTTTTGACATTTTGTTAATATTGAAATGTGCCTGGCTCCTGTCAGAGGTCTCGGGGTGTCCTGGCAGCTGATCTGTAGCTGTGAGTTTTAGCCTCCAGATGGTGTCTGGCAGATGTGCCTGTGGAGCCATGTCAGTGCACTGGGGATGAAACACTGAAGACTGGAATTTACACAATCACTGGCCTCTTGTGGCAGCAGAAAAAGCATGTAAATGATGTCATGTGGATTTTCAGTCCCAAATCCCTGCATATGCTGCTCTATGTAGGGCTGTGGGTACAGATGTGTGTAGGAAGTTTCCTCTGAAGTTGAACCTAAAGTTTTTACTGCTGGAAAGAATTGACATAAAAATGCACAGAGGAATCCTGTTGATCTGAGGCAAACGAAGAGACTCAAAATTGTAGGCTCATCTGTCCAAACATAGATGGAACATTCATAGTGCAAACTTTCCCCAAAAAACCCCTCTGGATAAAATCATGGATCATCTTGAAATGAGACACGGTAGTGATTGAGGTAATGCAATCTTCACCACACTAGCAAACAATATCCATGATTAATTTTTTTAAAAAGCTCTTCCCATTCCTAGGAGACCAAGCAGCATTTAAGTTGTAGATTTCCTCTGACAAAGCTGCCCTTGGAGCCTTCCTTGGATAATTTCAGATAACTCATAAGATTAGAAACCAAGCTGTTGGGTGACTGCTCTTCAACTTGGCTGGCAGTCTGCAGTGCTGTGGTGTTTTATGTGGCAAAAAACTTTGCTGAAGACTAAGTTGCTACTCTGAAAAGTGTTGTTTCAGTCTTCTCTTACTAGGCGGATCAAGATATTCTCAATGCAAGGATTTATAGGGCCACTTCAAATACTTCTATTGTTTGACTCTCTACTGTTCATCTTCAAAATTTTGGGGATTGTGTTTTGTTTATTATTACTACTACTATGCCATTTTTGTCAAAAGGGGAAGCATCTTCCTTAGAGCAATGCTTGTTTCATTCTGAAAAGAAAAAACAGAATTAGGCAAAATCCCCAGGAATTAGCTAAAAATGTTCTAAAGGAACAGCAAAGTAGGTTACTAATTAAGTGAAAATTGAGGTCAGTTTGAAATGGGGTCCTCACCATCAGAGGGAAAACAGAGGCAGTGCAAAATTTTATATCACATCCAATGTTTTGTTTCAGTGTTCAGGGCAGGGGAAGGAGCAATATCCAATTCTTTGGGGAACTTGTCCTTAGGATTTGAGTGTGGTTGCTGAAAGTGCTGGGACCATGCAGTGTCTCTGTCAATCCATCTGTCTGTCCTCTCCAAATTCCTCCAGTTTCAGACAAATCCAGAGAAGAACAGAAGTCTCAGATTAACTCTTTCAAAATGGGATAAAAATCAGTGGCTGAGCAGAGAAAAACTACTCAACAAAACACAGGAAGAGAAAGGAAGAAGCTTTTTTCTTTTCCTTTTGCTCCAATATCTGTGGCCCGTTCGGGGCAGTAGAAATCTCAGGAGGTGAGAGGTTGCAGCCTGGGGCCAGGAGTCCCTGTAGGGAAGCAGCTTTTTTTATCTGTTGCTATAGGAGAGGCTGCCTATATTAAATATTTGTGCTGCTTTATTTGCTCTTGCGCATGCACACAGGTTATCTGGAGAGTACAGGGGATTTGGTGAGCAAGAGAGGCAAGGAAAAAATGTTTGTGTACCTTCAGACTGAGCTGCTGGGTGAAGTCTCTGGTGTGAAATGAAGGCTGAGTTCATGCTGTGTTCTCTTCCTTAACAGGGGCAGTGAAGGTCTATCCTCTCCTCAGATGTGTATGTTTATGAAGTGTGTAAGGATGTACCATTTTGTGTGGGGCACCTTCTGTCAGTTTGGTTAAAACTGGCTTTAAAATTGGTTAAAACTGACTTAAAATCCACTCTTGTGCATTAAGGCAGGGGATCACATGAATAGAGATACATGTAACCTCTGGCTGTGTTGTCTTGTTTCCTTAGAAAATGGAGTTATCCTTAGGAAATAAGAATTAATACATGCTTTCCACAGGATGATAAACATCTGACTGCAGAATAGGCAAAGTCACCTCTTGCATATGACTGTGATGCCAATGCCAGCTGCAATGTCAAATGTGAGGGGAAGATGCTTTTGTTTTGTTTCTTTGTTGGTTTGTTTGTTTTCTCTCTCTCCAAAAAAACCTACCTTGCTTGGAATAGAGACTTGCTCTTCTTCGATTGCTGATGAAATCAAAAGTGCTATCTGTGAATTGAGGAACACACTGTCAGACTGCAGCACAGGTTCTCACAGTGGTTTTGCATGGATTAATATCCTAGGAAGCCAACATCTTTCTGTGCTGTACTCTGCATGTTTTATAATCATAATTAATATTTCTTTCTGCCATGTTTCATGTCTTTGGTTCGAACTGGTGGAAAGTACCAGCATGTTCTGGAAACAAAAGAAGGAGGTGAAAAAGCTCTCTCTCCAGATGCTGCAATCCTCCTGCCTGTTAGGACCAAGTGTGTTTCATATAACAGATGCTACTGATCACAAAGTTTCCATTGTCTATGCCTGACTGTGTTTGTGTCGTGTCCCTGCAAAGCAAGCAGGGGCATCACTGCATTGCTGGGATTGCAATATTAATGTAATTGGACTCTTGCAAAGTAATTTAATTTGTAGTGCTAATAGTCTGACTTCATCTGATTAGCATCAACGCCAAACAGCTATTGTTCAAATCAGGCACACTATCCACTTGGTATGAAGAGATTTTATCTATATAGGCAGAAAAATGGGGAAATAGCAAGATAAAGAGTTAAGACAACAGAAAAATATCATAAAAATTTATCCAAGATATTCACTTGTTTAATGGAAAGTCCCAAAGACAAAGGAGTTATAGTTTTTCTGAGATAGGAAGACAGGGTCTCAGTGATGTGGGGAGGCTGTGGACTTTTCCAGGAGCTCCAGGAAATGAGGGAAACTCCTGAATGCTGGGGATGTTCCTAGGAGACAAATTGCTTCTCTTTCACAGTAAACAAAGCAAGGGTCATGGCAGAGAGAATGACCCTGCTAGAGAACATCCCAGTGTGGATAAATGGAGGCATTGAAACACCAGGAAGAAGGAGAGGGCTGGCTTCCAAGAAGTGGCTTTGGAGGAAGAAGAAAGTTATTTGGTACACCTGACAAAGGAGTTTGTTCAGAAGCAGAACTGTCCTTGTTCTTGGTCTTGTGTCCTTGTGGTGTCCTATTGCCCTTCTTTCCTTGGAATGGCTCCCCTTGGGTGAGCAGCTCAGGAGCCCATGGAAGGAGCAGATAAAACGTGGCTGTGCCCCAGTTCCTTTGCCCAAAACAATGCTTTTTGACAGCAAACAATCCCCTTTTCATTATGTAATCTCTTTGTCAAAAACCTCTGTTCTAGTTTGGTCTCAATGCTTCTGTGTAAAGGTGTAGTTTCCCTGTGAACTTTGTCTGTCCATGGGACCACTGTGATAGATGATGTTCCTAGAGACTCAAATCATCCCCATGTTTTAGCTGCACAATTTTAGCCTGAGCAGGGGCATAACATTAGAGGCAGAAGGGAGAGGCATGCACACCCTGCATGTTCTCTTAAGGCACACAGGCCCAGGGAAGCAGGCTGCTGATGGCCTCTGGGCAGCTCCTTTGTGGCAAGAGTGCATTCCCCTCAGAGATAATGTCCTTCAACCCAAAGAGATTGTGGGCAGGGGGTGTAGAGTGGGTGACAATGGCTTGCTGGGGCATCACTTCCTCTGCTGCTGGGCTCAGCATCATTGGTCAGACTGACCATCCCCATCCTGCTGTCCCTTTGCAGTGTGTTCCTGGCTGCCTGCTGCCAGAGGCCATGGCCTGCTCTGCCTCTGGCCGAGGGGAAGGCAGGACAGAGGAGCCATGTGGGCTGTTGGTGCTGCAGAGTTCGGGTGGACTGTGCCCTGAGGGCACTCGCATCTTGGGGAGTGTCTGACATTCCCTTGTTTGAATGGGTCAAGTGGTCCCTGGAGAAAGAGTTGGTTCTAGCCTCAGGATGTCAGTCCATCTCTGCAGTCACTCCCTTCTTTCCACAGGCTTGTATTGTATTCCCTTGAAAGAAGCTTTCTGGGAAAACACAGCAATTCCCACGCATCATGCTGCCACAGCTTAGGGCACGATCTGCAATTGTAAGTGTGTTCAGAATCTGTGTACTGCAGAGAGTCTTGCCTTCAGGACTGGCACTTTGACATCTAATTTCCTTCCACAGAGAAACCTAGGGAAATGGTTTTTGTTAGAGACAGGCTTGTTGGAAAAATGCTGATGAAGTGAAACATAAACATATTGTGTTGGAATTTTCATGGAAAAATATTGCTGAATATTTCAGCATGTCTGGAATGCTTCTCTCAGCACTGACCCTCTTACTCCATTTTGTATTCATATACTGTGCAGCTATAACATTCCAAATGAAACTTTTTAACTTCAGCCAATTAAAAATTAAGGTCAAAATGGAATGCATATAAAGCCTCTCAGTTTTCAACTTTATTCACAAGCTGGGAAAACACTGTATTTTGCAACCTCAGTATTTCCTACTGGCAGCAGCTCAAATGTGTGACCACTGCTGGAATTTCTGTTTCTCTTTCCAAATGAAAAGTATTTATTTCCTCCTCCCTATTGTTACTGATGAATCAGACGGCTTTGTGATAACATGCTGGTGGAATTAAGCACCGATAAAAGAGAACAACGTAACATTTACTTGGTTTCCAAGCAGGAAACTAGTGGAATTTTACTACCATGAAAATGTAGAAAATCTTGGAAGAAACTGCAGGCATTAAACCCAGAAATATGAATTAACATATTTGAAACAGTTTAGATGATGTGTGGAAAAATCACTCCTTAAATTCATACCCTCGAAATCATTGTTGCGCAGTGTATGGTTTTGAATCAATACAGCTTGTAATGATTAATACAAACTGTCCTCAGCTGATGAAAATCCTCAAGTTTTTGATTTAATCTTTATAATAATGGAATGGAGAATTAAACCCAGTTTGTAATTCTCTTGCAAGAAGGGTGTGGTAAGGCCAGCATTTCAACTTCTCTCCAAGTGCTCACAGCAGTGTGGAGACCTAAAAAAAAAATCTGTTTTAAATGCAAGCTCTTGGATTTAGAGGATGCTTTCTGGGGAGGAATTTTTTCTGTGGTTTATGGTCCGAACCTCTAGCAGCCCAATATGGACCTCGTGCTAAGCAGACACACACCTCCTTTTCCTTCACTTGTGGATATTGGCTGGTGAACTGATCCATATGTGTGCGTACACGTATGGACACACACACACACACATATATAGGGTGGATTGCTGCAATGTTATGCCATTTATATCCATGTGTGTGTATTTAATTTTAAAATAATACATAATAGAGTACATAGTTGCTGGAATATTGCACATTCCAGAAGGCTGAGATCGCTCTTATCTCCTCTGAATGGTACTATTAAAAGATGAAAACCAACACCCATTCTCTGGGCCTTTACATCCCTGGTGCTTAGCACTAGGCTTGCTGGGAGGTGAGAGAAAACTTGGCTGCAAACCCAGATGTGATCACCCTCCCATGCCAGGTGCAGCCTGGGCATGCAGGGTGGGTGGAAAAGAACATGTGCTTCATAGAAAGTATTACTAATCAGCTCACTTAAACCAGTAGCATTATCATCAAGATAACTGGCAGTGCAGGGATATTTTAATAGTTTAGAAAATGCCAAAAATCCCCCTGGCTTTCCCCCAGTGTTTGTGGTTTGATAATGTATGAGGTTTTTGACATTATTTACCCAGAAGAGGGAAGGATTACATAAGAGGCTGGAAGCCTATAAAAGTGTCCTCACTTGGCACAGACAGGAACCAGGTTAGACTTTTTCAAAGGCAGCTGAAGCCTGTAGCTACCCAGAAAAAAAAATAAATTAGAAGAAGAGAGAACTAACTTCTCTAGGAGATAGACACTGAGATTACTTTGCATACAACTGTTTCTCATGTTCTCTTCTGATAGTATTCCCAGCTGGACAGAGAACACCTAAATCTGTTTGGATCATGAGGAAGACAAAGCATTCCTGGGCAGCCTGTGTGGGAGGAGGAAACAAGAAGGGGGAGAAAATGGCTGGGGAAGATGCAAGAATACTGCCCAAGGCCACACATGAGGAGAGAAAGAACCAGGAGGCGAAGAGGAAAGGGAAATTGAAAACCTTGGCAGGCAAATTGCTGAAGACTGTGGTTGGTGGGAAGGAGACGGTGGAGAAGGCTAGAGCTGAGGATGTGGCAGGGAATTTGCTGAAGAGGCCAACCAGTAAGAAAAGAGTGGAGAGAGGGATGCCTGCAGGTAACCTTGAAGTTCTCTTGGGTCCAGGTCTATATCTTCTCTGCCCCTCCCATCCCGCAGGCTCTTGTTTTTCATAAGCTTCTGGATTAGGCGCTTTCCACTCTCCTCCCCCCCATCCTTCACCTGAATTCTTGTCCATTCTAAACCATACACTTGCTACTCTGGACAGTTCTGTATCTCACTTTTCATTTGCCTCACAAATGTTTCTCTTTACTGTTCTTATTTTTATCTCTGGAAAGACTCCTGATGTGTCTTGTGAGAAAGATGATGTACGTGTGACTGACACCCCATCCGTGTGACTATGCTGTTCCTCCACAGATGGAAGGGGGAGGTGGGTTGCACACAGGCTGGTTGTGCCAATTAAACATTTCCCATGTGTTGCAGGTATTGAGGCAAGATGGGTGCAGCTTGTAGACCCCTTCTGAATAACTTGCCAGTTGCTTTGCTGAACATCCTTGCATCAACCCTTCTCCATTTCATGTCATGTTCCTCCCTCCAGTCCTGTTTAATTTAATTTTTACTTCACGTATATTTTCATAGAGGAAAGGTAGGAAGGTAGGAAGGCAAAACATAGTGCAAGTTCATACTCCTTTCATTCTTCACTCTACATGCAAAGATGTATCCTGAATTATTTAAGTCCCACTGCTTCTGGCTTTATTTAACTTTCCCTGCATTCTCATCAAATTTGATTTGTCCTCTGGGCTCTGCTCCAGATACCTTTGGACACACCTTAACCCTTTGTTGCTCAACCTTGCAATCTATAAAACACATGGAAAAAACCCTGCAGCTCTGTGCATCTGTTGTGAGAGTACATTTAACTCTTGTTGGTTGACTGGATGTGCTAGGTAAGATACACTGGAAAAAAGCAGCACTGAAAATCTTCCTTCCAAGGAAGCTTGCAGCACTTTGGTCCTGCCTGGGTTTCTGTAGAGGAGGCAGAAAATTCCCTCCAGGCTTGACTTTCAGCTGTTGGGTGAAAGATGTCCTTTCTTTAATGCTTTTCTTCTGGACAGAAGGTACATATCTTAAGGATAGATTGTAATTAATGAACCTTCATTGCTCACATAAGGAGGTCTCTGGAATGATGACAGAAAGCTGCAGACTAATCTGCAGGTTTGGCTAACCTGGAGGAGAAAGGATGAAAGATATTTAGAGACAAAAAAGGGTTTGCTCTGATGAAATGGAGAGATGCTAGTGCTAGATCTTAAATGGCCTGATCTTGAGTAGATCCTGAGGAATTTTGGAATACATATAACCTAGATACTTCGTATTTTGGATATTAAAGTGATCAGCAAGCTGTGTTCTCATCCTCTTGCAGAAGAAACCATCTGCAGATTCATTGAGCAAGGAAAATTTTTGGAAGCTTGTGATGAAATTCATAATCTGGAGCATTCTGGAAATGATGGTATGGGAAAGTCTGAATCACTTTACGAGCTGCTGGCTGAAAGAATGTGGACTGTAGTAGCAGAAGCACTCAGTGGAAGTGACACGATGCTCCTGGAGCCATTGCAGTCAGTGGGGGAATCACTGAAGTGGGAGAAGAAGAAGGAAGCAGAGCGGCTTGGCAACAGCCTAGAGACAGATTCTGTTTCCACCTGGAGCCCAAACTTCTGGAGAAAAGATCTGGAGGAAAAGCTAATGCAGTACATGACTGCCCAGATTCCCCTGTTTGATTCCTGTAACACAGGTGAGACTGCACTAAAAGAGCACCTGAACCACCTGGAAATGACATTTCTCCCCAGTTTGGAGCAGAGAAGTGATGTCTTCAAGGAAGCAGGATTGCTCGTCACCTATGCCCGCTGCTGTCATGCCTCTTTGTGTTCTCACCTTGCCACACTCATTGACAGTAACTGTTTCAGCTTCAGCCAAAGTCTTTTAATTTATGAATGGAGCATTAAAATGTACGAAAGGTATGTCTGAGGGACTCTTCTCCTACATTTTTTCTATATCTCTATTTTTTGTTTCAGAGAACAGCCCCCACTTCCTCATACACAGTGATGATCGGGACTCTTGCTGAGTTTAGGTTTGCCCACTGCCTCTTTTATCTTCTATGCTCTCAGCACCAGAGCCCTTTTTCATTGCAATACTGCCTCTTCCTAAATCCTTAATACCAGATTCAGGGGTTTACCTTAGGTGGGCAGGTATTTTTCTGCTGGACTCCTGTTGGACATACACAATTTTCTGCTTTATTGAACAATTTCTTTCCTCGCATCAAGCCTTTTTTAGCAAGGTCCATAATACTCTAATTACCCCAGAGTAATTTTCCTTGGCCTTTATGTCAGCATGGTGCTCTATGGATTTCTCTTGTTCTGCCCTTGGTTCTCCCGCTGCTTTATCTGTCTTAGTTTTCCCAGTTGTTTCTGTATTTCCTTCATTAGTGTTCGGATCACAGGAAAAACATGTAAGAGATCATTAAATTCTTGTCCAAGTTTGGGGAAACAGATACGGCTTTCCCTCTGAAGAGTGGTACATCTGGGACCCTTTGGCCCAATGTGAATTCAAAGCCTGTGTGTATCATCAAAGACTGAAACTTTCTTGTGATTTCTTTTTTTTGTGGCGGGTGAGGCATTTGATTCTCTGTGTCTGTGATTTAATTGCTACTTGGCAGCTCCAAACTACTTATGCCCTAATAATTCTCAGCCTTTTTGGATTATTTTATTTCTTTCATCCAAGCCTACAACTTTTCTGTTCCTTGTATTAATTACACTTATAAATGCTTGATTAGCTCATAAGCAACTCATGAGGTGGGTTCTTCCCCCAGCCAGCCCCTGGAGGAGGGAAGCAGTGTGGTGGGTGCACACTGGCCATCATCAGGAACATGGTAAATGTGGTCAGGAGGCATCCCTTTTACTGCTGCTTTTAAAATGGTAAAACTTCAGGGTAATGGATTGCTGAAATATTGAAAACTTAAAAAAAATTGGAGGTGAAAAATTATGTAACTTAATTATATAAAGAAAAGTCAAATATAGGGAAAAAAGTATTATATAAATGCAGAATTCCTTCAAGGAAAAAAATAACCAAAACCAAACAAGTAAGACCAGTGACTGTATTAGTCAGATGGTAGTGAAAAAAGTGGAAATGAGAAGAGCAGAGATGCCAGTCTTCAGCATTTGATTTTTCCTCCCTTAATATAGTTAAAACCTCTATGAAAGCTCATGCATAGATGCAGTTGTCTTGGTGTATAGCTGCTTCTTATTTCATTCAGAAAGAATATGTGACACTTGCAAAATTGTGCATTCATGCAAGCATGCTTGTCCCCAAGCTCAAGAAGAAATTGAGCAGCCGCAGTGATGGAAGGGGAGAGGGGAACAACGAGCAAAAACCTTGACTTGGGCAGCAAATGTAGGAAGAAGGAAAAGAAACAGCACAAAAGAAAGGCTGGCAAAAGGCCATTGTAAAGATCATTTGCTGTGCTGTGGCTGCCCAAGCATTGCTAACGCGGCTAGGTTCTTGCAGGGCACCCTGTTTGCTTAGCGTGAGGCTGCGATGCCAAGCAGGGGGTGCCAGGCAGGCAGCGCTGTGGACCCGCGGGACGCTGCCCCTCTGGCTGAGCTCTTGTTTCTGTGTACAGTGGCAGCCAGGCATGTGTGAGACCCAGGCACATGCCCCAGCACAGCCTTTCCTTTGGTGCACAGTGCCTCGTGTGGATTCTTCTGAGGACTGAAGAAAAGTTACTTGCAATTACACGGGTAAGGACTCAGGAGTTTTACCCCAATCTGCCTGTTTTATTCCCATGGTTTTAAATTAAGGGGTGCCCTTGTTAAATAGCCAGCTCTGCTCAGGCATGTGTGAGTCCCAAGGTCTCCATCTTGACTGGGTTTCATTGCAGAGCCAAGATGTGAAGATCCATGATTGTGTGATGCCAAAGGGAGGCTGCCTTGTCCTTGCTCCTTAGCAAGGAAATGCTGGTTCATTTGCAAATCTCTCTTTATCCCATTGCTGTATAGTCAGAGAGCTGCAATCTGCTCTGCTTGGAAGCCCATTTATCTGGAGGAAAGGGAGACTATGGGTGAAACCCACTTCCTTATTGAGGGCCATTCCAAAATGTTGTTTATCTTCTCTCCATCTGCTAATGATCCCATTGTGTTCAAGAGTTGTGCGGTTTTTTACAGCCCCTTTGCCTCAGCTGTGCAGGATATTGAGGCTGCTATGTTTGTGTGTGGACCCCTCACAGTCCTCTCCAGCCTGTTAGACTGACACTGCTGATGTTAGAGCAAAGATTATTTCCAGAGCTCAGCACAAAAAAATGTGCAGATGGTGCCCACCCAGGAGCCCTCCACAGAGAATTCTGCCTTGTGATACCACAGGTGACCCCAGCCCTGCGGCTACAGCATCTCTTCTTTTCTCACCAAAGCTCCCCCTTTGAAGAATTCTGTTGAGACATGCAGAATGCAAATGAGGCAGGGAAGATGTGTTGTAGCAACGGGGAGTTCCAGAGGAAACCACGTTATTTGGAAAACTCAGCAGGGCCTCTTTTATTCAGCTAAAGCTGAAATGCAACAGCAGGAGTTACCACACTCAGCTCTTGCTTTCTATTTCCACCAGCCCTTGAGGAGCAGAGGAGGGGAAATTCCATGGCAAACTGCTGAATCATCCCAGGGAAAGTACTCTAAATTGCAGAGAATTTCATCAAGAATTATTCCCTGAAGGAGAATGAAGGTAGTCACAAATATGGGAGTAGAAGTGCCAGCTGGTGACAATATGCTTAAAGCCTACTGGTTTCAGTGTTGAAGTATCTTTATGGGCTGTTTTTAATCATCACCCTGGGGAAGACCATGTGTTCTTAAGCTCTTTTTTTAACATTTGTTTTGATGAAGGAAGTGACTTCATTCAGGGTAGTGCCACTGAGGTTATCCTAGAACAAGTCACCGAGTCATTGACAAGCCCTCAAAGATGTTGACCAACAGTGATGGGAAATTTAATTTTTTTTTTTTAGTTCCTTCTAATGTAATAGCTGAAGAATGCTTTTGCTTAACCACGGGCTTTCTGTTTTCCTGATACACCATGTGCTGAGCAGGTTCACCTCAATCTGGCAGTGGTGATGAGCTTTTGTGCCTTGCTGTCCTGAGTTTTCATGCCACCTTGGATCCTGAAGCATCACAGCTCTCTGTGGTGCTGAGTTGTACAGAAAGAACAGAGCTAGAAATGCTGGACAGTGTAGCACAGCATTGCCCAGCTCACTCCAAACCTGGCCAGCTTTGGAGCAGCTCCAGATACAAGCTAATGAGCTTAAGTGGACATAAGCTGAGTCCGTATGGAAAAATTGTGGCTGTCTCTTCAGCTCAGTGGCACAGCTAATGAAACCTGCTTTATCCCTCTATTTCTGCTTCTACTGTAATTCAGACCTTCATTATGCTAATACATGGGAAGTTGTTATTGAGCAAATATCCTGTTGTTATGTCTTAACAATTGTCATATTTGCTGTGACTAAATCACATGGTGTGTGTTTTGCCACTTCAATGGATGACTAAATTTTTCAGAATGAGAAGAACCTGACCAGAATAAGCTATGAATTCCATATGAATACCTGGCTTATCATTGGGTATGGCAGCCTGATATCTGTGCAAACTGAAAGCACCTTAAACAGAAATGAGTGGTGAGGACTGTGGGCAAATCTGAAGGTGCTGAGAGCCCAGATGCCACACAGGGTTCAAAACCACTTCAAAACTCAGTGTGGGGAACTCGGTCAGCTCTGCATTCAGGCAGCATTCTCAGTCTGGACACACCTGAGACAAGGAAGCTTTGTGCCTTTGAGGTTACAAAAGTGGTGAACTGAAAACGCTGATGCTATTGATTTGGTTGTCAGTTTGTCACCTCTGCCCTTGCTGCACTGGGGAATTAGACAAGAGTGCAAGGCAGACCTTCCAGCATGATGCCAGGGCTCATTCTCATACTCATTTACACTGACCTGCAAAGGATCACTTGGGTCTGTATCTTCTCCCCATCATCCCTCTGTTATTTCAAGTGGACAAAAGGAGGACTGAGAAGTTTGTGTTCTGCAGTCAGCAGAGGTGTACTGACCATCACGGATCTGAAGCCTTGCAACATTTTGGTCAGAGAGGAAGAAACAAGAAATAAAGTGGGCCTGTTTATTACAGTAGAGTTTTGGTCCTCTCCACATTGGAGCTTTGGGGCCTGACATGCTGGTGTCACTACAAGAGCTACAGACAAGCAAGCTGTTTCTAATTCAGACACATCATCTGATCCAAAACAACTAAGTGCTGTCCTCAACAAGTTATTAATTGCCTTGCAGTTCCTCCCTAAGCCATGCTTTGTCCCATTGTGGGGGGCAGGCTTGAAGTGTTTGTGCAGCTCAGCTGGGATGTGCTATCTCAGCATATCGTGTTCACATATTTGCTCACAGTCAGGTGATGGCACTTGTGAGGAAAGAAATTTTTCTGGGTTGTTTACAACTGCTTATTTGTCTTTGATTAACACTTTTCAGTGAATATGGGAGAGCAGTTGTTTTGAATATACTTTTGATTATATTCTTCAGCTGACAGCCACAAATTTCTTAATTCATCAGCCAGAAAAGAACAAAGACCAAAATGAGAGATCAGACTTTATATTCCTTGGAGGAAGATTCAGAAATGAAAGAAAAAATAAGCAAGCCAGATTTTTGAGTTTAAAGCTTCTATAAAGGTCAGATCATGTTCTAAGCAACAAGCCCTTTCTCTGCAGTGCTAGTTTTGTTTTTACAGCCATTCAAACTAGCATAAGCCAGCCAAGTCTTGGGAAATTTCCCATCGTGCAGCCTCACGGGGCCCATCTCACCATGACAGTAGCTCTAAACACTAACCCAGCTCCTCTTTGCGCTCACAAGTCCCTGACTCAAGCAAGGGAATGGTTTTAATTAATGCTGGCTGATTTCTGTGGGTGCTGGTTGGAGAGAGGAAGGGTGGAAAATCTCAGCTACAGTATCTGGCAGCATGGAGATGTATCTAAGCATTGTTTTGCTGTGTGGGCGCCTTCATTTGAGCTAAGCTAACTAGGGAAGACTGTAGATAACCCAAGCTGACACTGGAATGAAAGAAAGCTGCAAATCATTTAAACTCAAACAAACAATGTAGAACAAAACAGAACAATGTTATTAGGTCAGCTGGAAAATAGCCAAATTTTGAGTTAAATGAGACAGCCAAAAAAATGGAGGGAGAAATTCATCTAGTCCAAACTGGATAATGAGAGGCTGGGAAACCTAACTTGTTATGAACGCCATTGTACCTTAACTGTACTTTTAAATTTTCTTTTATCATTTAGAAGGAAGTAAGGGAAGCGCTGAAAGGAGCCTTTGATATTGGAAAACCCCCTTTTGCAGACGCTGCAGTCATTGAGGTAAACTGGGGGGAACTGAAGACTCCCATACTTTGGGGCAGTCGTGGTTTTGCACACAAGTATGTGGGTATTTGACAAGACCCAGCTTTGCATGTCTCAGTCTAAGCTCAATGTGTAAAAATCCTGCAAGCTGGCTGCCATACTTAAGCTGTGTCTGTTTGCTCCCAAACCTGTTTTTGTCCAGGGCGTACATAAAGAATAAAACCTCTAACTAAACTAAGGATAAGCCTGAGCTGATTCAAGCTGAAGCTGCGTTTTCATACATGCTCCTGGATCTTTACATAACCTTTTGGAAAATTGTTTTGTTTGTTACCCAGTCTGTTCTGTGTGAGCTCTGCAGAGCACTTTTATAAAAGCAGGGAGAGCTCCTGAGCTGTGGCAGGGCCCCATGTCTGGCGGTGCAAAATGCAGGCAGGCTGCTCCCTGCTTGTTCCTGCTGAGACTGTTGCCTTGGTGGGTCAGGCGGTGCGGGGGATTCTGCAGAGCACAGCAAAGGCGAGTGCTCCAAGGGCATTGCAGGAGCACACCCTGCTGACTCGTGAGCAGCATACACTGTGGGCAGAGGGTGTTTGGATCAAGACCTGCAGAAGGATTAAAATAAATCCCGGAGTTTGCATGTGGGCTCAAGTGATGCTGGAGATCAGGGGCAGGTTGTGGGCTGTCAAGACTGTATCTTTCTTCTCCACTTCCACCACCCCAGTGGCAGTCATGTTTCAGGTCATGGGAGGCGCAAGTAGCTCCATGGTCCTTTGGGATGGCAGATAACCTCAGGCATTGGAAGCATCGCAGATCAACAGCAGCTGGTTTTCCGTGTGAGGATACAGCTTTAGCTGGCAAGCACTCACTTTTCTGGCCCATCTCAGACCCAGGCACCAAATGCAGAGCTCACAACAGGGGATGTTTGCTCTTTGCCTTGCCCTGTACCTGCTGGAGCAATGGAGCAGTGATGTCCCCAGTGATGTACCTGTGCTAGGGTGGCTTTTAGCTGCCAAGATGGTTTTTCCCTCTCCTGGTTCACTGTGGAAAGTTTTCTAACAGGAACTGGGACAAAGCATGGTTTGAATCCCTTAGTCCTCATATCTGTAACATCTCGCCATGCTTCAGCATGAGTGGATTCACTCTGTTGTGTATGCAACTGACAGGTTTGAATGCTCTGGGGTGGGTGATGGAAAAGCCTGGATTAATAGGAAAGCCTTATGAAATTACCACCTCCTCAATTTTCTCAGGCTGCCACTTAAACTTCAGATAGAAAATGAATAAGGTGTCATGGAAACTCATCAGCTGTGGTTTTCTGACACTTTGGGGTGGCGTATTTTATCCTGTCCCTTTGGGTGAGCTTTTACATCTGTTATGAACAGTGGAAAAACCCATTCATGATGTGAGTCACCCTTTGTCTCTGGCTGAGCACTGTGAGGGCACGGCATATGGGTCCATCTGTCTCCTTTTATCCATCTGGCTCTCCTCCCCTTGCAAGTTTTTGTTTCCACAGAGCAACTAATGGGCAGCATTAAATTGCCACCTGCTCAAGTCTGCCTGATATGGGGTGAATTTTGAGCTGTCTGGCACAGTCCACCTCCTGCAGACACCTGGGCCACCCAGCTGGGGTCAGTGGGGCAGGACGTGTGCTGTAGGGTGTAACACACAGAGCTGTGTGGGATGTGAGTGGTGGTGCTTGGGAAGGTGACACCTGCCCTCTTCAGGCATCTCCTGTAGAGACCCTGGGGGAGGCGCAGGGCACACAGTTAGGTCTGCATAATTTTCTTTTTAGTGTCTGCACCCAAATTTATCTGTGAGGGTGAGTCAGGTAGAAAGAAGCACAAGTGCTCCTGCAGATGGTCTATGTATAAGCTGAGCTGCCAGGCTGGACATGGCCTGTAGAGAGCACCTGCAGGGACAAGCTTTTACCAAAACATGGGCCTGCTGACCACAACAAAAACAGTGGTAGCAAAACTGTAGGGTTGGGCATTACAATCAGGCTGATGAAAAATACATTTATTTCTATGAGGATTCTCAAAACTGAAGCAGAAATTGGTGCCTAGAGGACAGAGGGATTTGCTGCAGGGTGAGCAGTGGCATATATTCCTGTTCACTGCATAGGGAACAAATGGCTTTGGACAGTTCTCCTCTCACACATTGAAATCCACAGATACTAACAGAGAAGACAGAGGCCGCCAGGCGAGTCAGCGAGAGCCTGAGTGAGAAAGTGGAAGCTGAATGCCTGGAAGAGTGCCTGAGGTTCCTGGAGAGGTAGGAAGGATGTTGTTTTCCTGCTTGATAACATTCTTAATGCTCAAAAGAAAAAAATCCTGATGAAGCAGCTGGTGATGCTGTGTTCACCTGGATCTTGATGGCTGTTTCCCATCAAGCTGTTACTGGAGAGACAGCACTTCACTGCTGTTTGTGTGCTCAGTATTTATCATTGGACTAAACCTGAGGGAACAAAATGCATCTGGAGTAGCTGGGACAGGATAAAGCCTTGGGGGGAGTTCTAGAGAGGCTCAGACTTTAAACACACCTGGGAAGGGGGGCAGCCATGTGTCCAGTGCCTGGGCCTGGCCCTTCCTACCTTGGCTGTGCATCCCATGCAGAGTGCTTTCTGCTGGCTCTGTGAGAGGATGGGGAGCCCTGCTCTGTCCTGGTTCTCATAGGAGAATGAGTATCTTCTCATCTGACCTCTCACCATTTCCTCTGACTCCATTCATCTGCTTTTTGTTCTTGGGTATTTCTCTGCCCGTGTACCCCCTGCAGCAGAAAGTGCCAGGACTGCTGGCTGCAGGTAGTATTTCAGATGGAGATTTGATTTAAGATCCTTGGCCTTCCACATGATGAGAGATAGGAAATTCCTATAAAATGGAGTAGTCCAGAAGCCCTTTGTGAGACTGAGACTGACAAAGCATTCAGAGACCTTGTGGGTTATTCATATACATTGCAACTTTGTTCTGCAGCTTTATCAGCAAAGCCTGAGTTGCTTCCCAGAAGGAAGTATTGCAAATCAATCTCCTGCCTCTTGGTCCCTGGCAGAGGTACCCAGGCAGCTCAAGGGCTCTCCCTGCTGTTCCTGTGTTTTACTTCCTCTCCAGCTGGGCAGGACACAGACTGTCTTTGTCAGGCTGTAGATGCCACCTGGGGGATTGGAACCGTGAGATAAAAAGACAAATAATCACAGAATATTTCTTCAGTTTGCTATTGCTGTTAGATGTGCTATGGAGCATGCCAGATTAAAGGTACTTCTTCCTGTTTTAATTTAGCTATGAAGATGAAGTAAGAAGCTTTCTCCAGCTTGATGGCTGCCCGCAGATCTGCAGCAGCTTACGAATCCTGGAGAACTGCTGCCTTCTCAGGTTAGAAAACAGAGCTTCATGACATGGGAAGCAAAACAAGTTTTCTGCTGGTCTGATCTCCTTCTGACTCTGGTATGAGGTCAACCTTGCCTCCAGCTGGATATGGTCATCCAACCCTGTGCACAGCCTTTAAGCATAGGGGAAGCCAGCTGCTGTCAACAAGACCCCTTCAGAGCTGCCCTGGCTGCCCTAGTGAGAGGGAGGCTCATATGGGGGTTGTGACTGAGGCCAGAGCCACAGGGCTGTACTGCCGCTTTTTGCCTGCTCTCCGGCCATGCAGGTGCAGGGACTGTAGCCATGTCCCCCTTCCTGCACTGAGCAGGAGGCAGGCAGCAGTGCTGTGTCATGTGTGGGGACACTATCCTGGCTAACCCTGCTGTGGGTTGTGATGTCATTCCTTTCCCTGGCCTGATTGTCCTCCAGCAGGAAAGCCTCATAAAGGTTATGCTGAGATGCATGTGCTAGTGCACTTGGTAGGTGCAATCTTAAGTACTTTGCTGAATGAAACCCCACGGAATATGCCAGGCTCTCCCTGGGGTTGCTGGGAAGGAGGGAAGCAATAAAACACAGAAGGGTGGAGGAGGATGTTTGCACCTAGGAGCTAATTTCAGAAGCACTTGCAGCAACAGAGAAAACAAGGTTGCTTCTCTTCTTCCTATGTAAAGTTATCCAGGGATCTCTGGAGTCAGCAAAATGCCAAAATCCAACATATGCACAGTGATTACTTGACATCACAGCCTTGCATTGAGCCTAGGTAGCTGCTTTGTTTGTTGTATTTGCATGTTGCTGATGCTGGCTCCTAGACTGAATACTTATGAGTGTCTTTTATGTAATCCTTTACAGCTTTACTGAGAATTAAGTTGTACACTGAGCCTTTCCAGAATGTAAAATGTCTGGTTTCAAGCTGGTGGTAATTTTAACCAGGATTTGCTGACTGGAAGACTGTTCTGATGGAAGATAACTGTTTGTCTTGTATTTGTAGGTTTTCGAAGGTACACACGATGCTTACCCAGACTCTGTTTGTCAAGGCTGCTTCATGCTTGCTCAATTTTGAAAATACTAGAACGTTTTACTGATCTGATCTCACTAGTGATGTGTACAAGTGGCATCTGCATGCACTGAGCTTTCATGCCTTTGTGGCAGTGTCTTAACAAGTGCACAAATGTGGGCCACTGACCTAGCTTTGGACCTGAGCATGGTCCGTTCGATCACTGAGGCAGCTGTGTTGGTTACACTAGAAAGAGTTTTGATCTGCGAGAATAGCATGATTTGATCTGATCAATACTTTCCATTTTTTTTTTTTTAACAGGACTCTCTGGCATAAGCTAACATATATTTACAGTGTCAGCACTGATCAGAATTTCAAGGTAAATGGATTTCTACACAGGATAGAAGATGACATTATGGAGCATTTTCTGCAGACCATCAGTTCTAAAGTCAAGGTATGGAAGACCAATTTTAATTCTGACTATTTGCAGACCATATGGCTGGCGTGCACTTTCCTCTCACATTTCCTGTTTTGGAAAAGGTGAAGCCATAGTCTGGCCTTCAAACCTAGTACTCTCCTCTTCCTTGTCAGCATCTGTATATGGACAGTTTCACCTTTTCCAGTTTTGGGACCTCAGTTTCACTGTTTGTAGTGTTTGCTGTTGTGCTGCCCAGACCCCCAAAGTTGGTTTTTACCTGGTACCTATTCTTTCCCAGCAACTGGGCATCTTCCCAGGACAATGATAACTCACAGAGCCCAGGGCTGTGCTGGGTAGTCAGGATGTAGAGAAGGCTGATCAGAAACGTGTCCCTCCTTTGAGATAAGGTCCCCTCCCTTCACACTTTCTAACACCAGAGTATTAACCCAGACACCCTTCACCCTATTGTCTGGAAAATACAGAATTCCAGGCTCCTAACAGTGTGTCATCTTGTGCATTTCCCTGGGAAGCTACCCTGAGCATCTTCAGCCTCATTGCACAGGCTCCCTCGGGCATGCTGGAGGCAGCAAAAGGAAAATGACAAGAGAAATTCTGGCTACACTGTGCAGTTTTGGTCTCCAGAGCTCATTGCCAGCCTGTCCCCCGGGCTCACACATCTACATGGGAACTGGGGGTGGTTCTGACGGAGCACAGGCAACCCTGGGGGGAACAGGAGGCCTAGGGCTCAGGTTTTCAGTCTTCCAGGTTTGGGCTTAAGAACATAGTACATCCTTCCTGAGCTGGAATTGTTTCTTTCTTTCATGCTTTGATTTTCTTTGAAATAAAGGCACAGGATGCTGCAGTTTGTGGAGAAGTCTGTTTCCAAGAGCAGGAAGAGCAAAGAAAATAATCTGTGTCTGTTATTTGTGTGGTGTCTCTACATGTGCACTCTTTGTCTGTTTCTTTTCCTCAGGGAACTCTGAAGGACCACTTCAAAAAGTGTGACAGTGGTTTTGACCACATCCTTGAATCCTTAATGCAAAACTTTTTGACCTTTGGGAAGAAAAAAACAGATCTATATGAGGTAAGAAATAAATAAGAAAGTGAGAACAAGGTGTAACTCAGGAAATCATCTTACAAGAAAGATGGAGAGGGATTTTTTTTCCAAGGACATGAAGTGACAGAACGAGGGGGAATGGATTCAAACTAAAAGAGAGTAGGTTTAGATTAGTTTTTAGGAGGAAGTTCTTTGCTGTGGGAGTGGTGAGATGCTGGAAGAAGTTGCCCAGAGAAGCTGTGGATGCCTCACCTCTGGAAGTGTGCAGTACCCCATCCAACTCCACTGGATGGGGTACTGAGCATCCTGTTCTGTGGAACGTGTCCCTACCCATGGCAGGGGAGTTTGAGCTAGATGATCTTCAAGGTCCCTTTCAACCCAAACCATTCTATTCTGTGAAATCAATAAAACTAGTAATTGAACCTTTGGATGGCACAGTATTAGAGCATTAATCCAAACTGCAGTTTTCTCTGTTGTCAAATGAGCTTTTAAATATCTAGTGGCCTCAGTGTATACATCTATCCTGGGCTGGGTAGTGACAGCTGGGACCTTTCTGTAATTTCAGTAGAGAAACCAACAAGTGAAGAAATGTGAAAACTGAATGTACCTCCTAAATACAGAGGGAAATGTTGGGCTCCCTTCTCTCCTACCATTGCTCCAATACCATAATATTGGAAATCTTCTCAGCTTCTAATGTGCTTCAACCTTATTTGTAAGGAATATTGATCCCTTTGATGTAGAGTGGACACAGAGGGGTGAAAAATCCAGTTTCTTAAAGGGCACAGTGTCTCACGCAGAGCATTGTCAAACAACCTCACAAAGTACCCAAGTTTTTTCCCTTTTACAGTAGCCTAAACAACTTGTCTAGGCTCTTGCAACATCCTTGAGTCTATCTCTTCAGCAATGAGGTTGGTACCTGGGGAACCCTCTCTTTTGTGCAGGCTGGATTTGCTTCTGCTACACATGCCACATGTCCTCCTAAGCACGGGACTCCCAGGTCTGCAGTCTCTTTGTCAGTGATTGTTTTAATTAACATTTTACAATATGGAAAAAGGTAATGGAAGAGAAAAAACTAGGATCTATTCTGTTGTTGTTCAAAGCCTGTCACTGGGCATTATGTCACATTAGTGCTGGGGCAAGCAGCAGCTCAGTGGTGAAGTGCTGTGCCAGAGCTCTCTGTCTCTTGCTTTGTCTGCTTTGGACAGAGCTGGGGATTTTCTGTACCTTTGGACTGCAGCCTAACCCTGCTCTGATTTCAATTGGTAACAAAATGTGGTTCCTGTGCAGCAGCCCACCCCCCATCAGAAACATTCCCTGTCCCTGTTGGGCACGGCATGGTCTCTGCACTGGGGTTTCTCAGCAGGTAGTGGGAGCTAAGAGGGAGTTGCCCTGGTGGCTTCTCTGTGCCCAGCCACAAGTCTGTGCCCAAGGGCCCTGTGTCAAGTGTGGATGCTTGAGAGAGGCTGTGCCCAAGGGCCCTGTGTCAAGTGTGGATGCTTGAGGGAGGCTGCATCTGGCTTTGTCTGTAGCCCAAGCCCTCCCCAGGTGATGTATTTTTTAGCAAAGCCAAGTGTCACTGCAGCTCTGGAGTGTGAATGACCTCTGACTCAGCTAACTTGTCTCACCGCTTTTGATTTGATGTCTCCACACTTAACATCAAGGTTTATGTCATCCACATGCAGCTTGGAGGTAGTCCAAGTGTTAGATCAAGCATTTTAAATTAATACTTAAGCACAGAAGTGGGACAGCCATCTGCATGGGCAAAATATCTGTCTGCCCTGGCACAGGTGTGGCCTGAACCTTGTTCAGTGCAGGGAAGTTAATCTGGGTGTCTTTGCTCCGGAACAGGCCCTGGTCAAGGCTGTCAATGCCATCATTATTGCTGAATACATGCAGGCCCTCCTGACCACTCCCAGGAAACCATCTGCTACGCAGAGGAGGAGGATTGTCAACAAGATAGAAGAAGATCATAGGATGATGCAAACAGTCTTTAAAGAGTGCTTAGTAAGTCTTTGATATGGTTACAGTTTTGCTCTCTGTCATCAAGAACAATACCAGCAGAGGAAAAGACTGAAAGTTACAAAAAAGCTTAAGAGTTTTTACCACAGGGGTATCAAGCTTTGCTGAAATGACAGTCAGATGTGCTGACATCCCCTCTGATCTGTCGGAAGCTGTTAGTTCATGGTTTTGAAATGTGTGACTGGAGGAGGCAAGTTTTGCACTGCTGCCACTGACACACGAATGAGGTGTGCTCCTCTGAGCTGGTGGAGACAGCTCCAAAGTTGCCAGCTCCCTCCATCAGGCTGCTGGTACATGGCATGGGGTGGCAGTGCTTTCCCTTGAGCCTCTGGAGTGATGAACCAAACAGGCTGCTTCACATCCCCACCTGCTCTGTGGATTGCCCTGTAAGGCTGCTCCTCTCTGGACATGGGGTGTGCATTGCTACCCCTCAGTCCAGCCTCCTCCCTCCCCACAGGCCCTTCCCAGCCCCTCAGAGCTGGGATAATGGCTGCCTGAGCCATTTCCCTGTGCTGTGATGTTTCCTCATGGCAAAAACATGCTGATGCTGTTGTGGTTGCTGACGGTTGTGGGGAGGAACGAGTCTTCCTGCAGGGGTAAACACCTCACACCATTAGGAGGTGAAGGCACATTGCAGAAGATTGGGTGTAAAAGCAGAGCCACACCTCTGACGAAAACTTGTGCAGAAGTGCTGGTTCTGATCTGCAGAAACAACTTCAGAAGCTTTAAAAAGCCTCACCTCATAATCTGGTGTAATTGGCAGTGCTGCACACAGCATCTGAGGATGCCACCAGGCTGTCACATGAGTCCCCTGATTACCCAAGGGCAAGGACTGCACTGTCAGCAGCGTCCCCTTCTTCAGCTGGTCCAGTTGGAGAATCACTGCCGTGCAATGTCCCTGGCATGGCTCATTAGCAGATGCAGGCTGAGAGTGCCGTGCCATGGTGCTTCATAAGGGGCTGGGCTGAGCAGCATAAAGTGGTTGCAAAGTCATTCTGGTAACAGGATCAAATGTGACAGCACATAAACCCCCTTGGCTACACTGGTTTTAATAATTTTACAAATGCTGAGTCATTCTCACAACTTGCCTATTTAAGTGTAGGGACTGAAAATCTATTTTCTCACAGATTAGTCCCTTGCAGCCATATGCCAGCAATTCTTACCTTGTCCAATGAATAAAATTAAATAAAAATGATCATCTGTAGGGTTCCCTAAAATCCTCTCAGACCTATTATAATTAATACATTAGTTTCATGGTAGAAAGCTGGAGGCTGCCAGCTGCTTTTAGCTGAAGATCCCCCTCTCTTGGAAGGATCAATCACAGACGAATTAATGCTTTCAGCAATTGAGACATGGGGAATTGCAGGAAGGTTCTCTAATCTTAACTCTGAAGTTTACCAGTAATGCTGTGCTCAGCATCAGCTTTGGATGTAATGTTCACGGAACAGTGCAGAGTAGATATAGAGAATCTAATTATCTATTAACACCCTGCATTAATCTTGGATGAGAAAGGGCTGCATCTGGTTACAATGGTTTCCCCAGTGTCCCCCATAGGTGTGCTTTCTTACTTGATGTGAGAGCACCGAAAGCCTTGGAGGTGAAATGCACGAATGATTTGTAGGGGACAGACTGCTTCTTAGTCATGAGGCTCACAGTTATGCATGTGAACAGTCTGCTGCAGACTGAATTTATCATGCAGTTGCTGCACAGGCTGCACCTGCTCCCTGCCCTGCTCTCCCCTCTCTTTGGGCTTTTCCTTCCCCTCCCTTCTCAAAACACATTAGGAAATACCTTGCTTCTCTCCTAAGAGCAGTATGTGTCAAAGGCACTTAAACACTGCTGACAAAACACCTCTTTTTTTTCCCTTTAGACTGCAGGTTGTTTACCTCTGACCTTGCCCGCCTATGTAGTGCTTAACTAAATCTGACGCCTTCAAATTAATTAGCATTTTGTAATAGTGAGCTTGCCAAGTATGAAGCTGTACAGTGCCAGTGCCTCAGGAGCTGAGTACAGCTTGTGCACTGAGCAGAGTTAGACATGCTGTGTGTCTGCAGTGCAGGGGGAGAGAGGGAAGACTGTCTTCAAATATTATTATTATTTTTAATTTATGTTCAATGCAGAGGTACTGCATGGGGAATGTGACATGCTGTTTCTAATGCCCACTGGAGATCAAGAGAACCTGGGCTTCTCCTGCTCCAGTTTGGCAGCCAGTTTTCCAGGTTTGCTTTGTCACAGAGTCTCTGTTGACATGGTGGCATCAATAATTCAGGGAAGCAATTTAACTGCATTACGGCACTGATGAAAAATGTGACCAAGACCTGAAGCTCTCTCTTGGTGGTTCATCTGCATTCTGCTTCTCCTGCTCTGCTGAAAATGCTGTGTGTTTTTTGATGAGACTTTTTCTCCTGTGTGCTGCAGATTAGAGGGAGCTGATCATATGCAACATCTACCAACCATACAATGTTTTTTTTCACTGTCCAGCCCTGTTTCCCACTTTTTTTCTATTGGAGGATCTGTGTCCCCTCATCCTCTCCCTAAGGTTGCTTTTCTGTCCCTGGGCTTGCTTTGGGGCACCAGAAATGCCAGCATGTTTGGTCAACAAACCTTGTTTTCACATAGGTCAAGCACAGGGCTGTGCTTACCTCCAGAAACAAACCACTTCCCAGAGGGTGAAATGGCCCTGGAAAGACAGGCAATTTAGGGAAAAATGAGGTGCATTTGCCAACTTTGCCAAAGGAAGTGCAGGAGGGGATTCTGCACTGCTGAAGGAGGTTGCCCAGCCACCCTGGAAGCAGTCTGTGACTACTCCCCAGGTTCTTTTCTGCTACCCTGGGGGAAAATCAGATTTCTGTACATGCACAGACACTCCAGAAAAGCTTCTAACCCACACAGAGAGTTCCTCAGTCTGACATGTGCTGTGCTGTTTCCCCTGCCCTGAACATAACATTGCTTCTCTCTCCAGGGTCCTGCAGTTGGTTCTCTCAAGGATCCCATAAAAGCAATTTTAGAACTTATTCAAACTTCTGATCCTGAGGGGATGAAAATAGCTCTTCTGCCCATTCTAAAAGATTTTCCTGACCTCAGGTAATGTCTTTGAGTGGTTTGATTTCTGTACTTTCTTACATGATTACTTGACATCAGAAGACCTACAGCAGTATTATTCCTGTGATATTTTGCAGTGTGTTGGGGCAGACACAGTGACCCTTTTAATGCACTTGCTGGTGCCTGGTTTATATCTTTGCCAGACGTGAACTGGTGAAGTTGGTATGTCCTTCTGTAAAGATGGAGGATGGATGAAATTGCTGTCAACAAAGCAGAAATGCTGTGGAAAAGTACTACCTTAATGCAGAATTTACGGGCATATATGTGTCAAATGTAGGTTTCAAGAACATCCTCAACTTGGGCATTTCATAACTTTCAAACACTTGGCTTTTGTCTTCAACACTTCACCAAACCTTGTATAACTATTTTCACAAATTTGTAGGTGTATTCAGCAAGAATATACACTTATATTTCTTACAGGAAATTTAACAGAATTGAAACACAGCTTTTACTAGGGAGGAGAGATCTTAGCTAACTGCATTTTTTCCAAAGCTTGTGGTTTACTGCATCTATCTTTTGTTCTGATGTGCTGTGATTGTGTTTTTCCAACTTAACATGACTGCAGTGTAGAGTTCTCTGTCACAGTATACTGTGAAGGCCAAAAGTGTGAATACCTTCAAATGTGGGGCAGACAATTTGTGGCCTATTCAACATGATAGTCATGATATAAATCTGCAGCAAGGAAATTCTCTAGACTTCTGTAGGAAGGATTGATGTAGGCAAAGAAAAATAATAAGAAGAAAGAGATTATGGTTGGCTTCATCTGATTTCTTCTTTTTTACTTTTGAAGGTGCTATTGAGTTAAAAAGCTGCTTATCTGATACAGTATAGCAATGATATNTATATATATATATGTATGTATAGTATAGGAAGTGGGCATATAAAGTTCTCAGAAGACCCAGATCTCAGAGGAGGTCATCTTGGTGTGAGTGGATGCACTGCTCTTGATTACAACAGATTTCTCTGTTTCAAATTGTTTGGCTTTAATACATTTGCCTTATATCCAATAGGACATTTCCCCACTCAGCAGAACAGTGCTCTGCAGAACACAAGTCCTGTGATCTTCCAGATGAACAAGAATTAACTCCATGAGGGGAGACAAGATATCAAAAATGCTTCCAAATGGTCAAATGTAGAGTTATCTGAAACCTATTATTGTAGATACAGGTCTTTTTCTAGGAATAACCTAAGCTGAACATTTTCAATAATTTACAGGGATGCTGTGTGTGCCCTGGGCTTGGGACCTGTGAGCTCAGCCCTATCCCACACAGCTCTTGGGATATGGGCTCCTCCTTAGGTAGCTAGAGGGTATCAACAAGCAGCTTCCAATCTTTGGTCTGATCCAGCAAAACTGAGGGATAGGAAACAAGCTTTTTTTGGGGTTTTTTTTGCTTGACTCATTCACTTGCCTGTCCTGTTGTTGTTTTGGAAAGGAAGGAACATCTGAGTGCAATGCTGGACATCAAGGATTCACTCAGCCGAGAAGACAGAGCTGCTCTCTTAAGGGCATTTCACGATAATTGTGGGGAATCAGAAACAGAAGCAAACTTGCTTTTTGCAGATATAGAAGTAAAACCTAGGAAATATGGACTCTGTGGCTGCCTCTGCTGTTAGTAAAGGTGGGTGTGTGTGAGTGTGTACCTGCACAGATAAGCACACTTCTTGCAGGGAGGTAGAGTTGTAGCTTCATCTCCACAAGGTCCTCATTGGGCTATACACTGGCTCTACTTCCCTCTCTCTACCTGCAGACTTCCACACCTTGGAGGATCGTGTTGCAGGCAGTGCAGGGTGCTGAATGCTTAGATGAGTGATTCAGGTTACAGCAGGGACAAAGGAGAAGACAGTGCTCTTCCTCCCCATCTTTCACTCCTGTCTGTGTGTCCCTGCAGAAAGGTCTCTCTGCAGCATTCCCTGCCTTCCAGCTCTTACCCTCTGCATGGGCATGGTCTCCCAGGCAAGTGCTCTTGCCTCCTAGTGGGGCAACACAAGGAAGATCCTCTCAGTGATCCTTCTGCTTCTCTGGTGCCAGGGATATGTGAGCCCCACCACTGCCCTCTCCATGACAGCTGCATTAATCAAACTAGGCTTGGCCCCATTTAGGTGACTGTGTTGTGCTATGAGAACCAGAGGCAAATGTGCCCACCATGTGCTGGCAGCAGCAGCAGTTGATGTTAGAAGGGAGGAGGGTTAAAATCAGAGGGATGACTGTCACTGTAAGGAGTTATATCCAATGGTGAGAATTGACAAGGCTCATTTGGAGCGCTTGCAATCACCTTTCAGTCTCCCAAGGGACTCCTTCATAGTCACGAATGGGCATTTTTATTTTTTGGTGGGGTTAAGTTGCAGCAGGTTTCGAAGTTAATCAGTTCCTCATGGTTTTAAAATACTGCTTAGTGGAGAACATGTAGATATTTTCTTCACTTTAAATAATTGGCAACTTCTTGTTAGTCCAAAGTTACCCAGCTCCAGCTCAGAGGTGGAGAATTTTGTTTTATGTTGGCCAGGTCAGAGCCCTCAGCTATCAGAAATAGCCCCTCTCAGTTAATAACTACAGATCATCAGTTACCTTCTGTTGCATAAGCTGACTAGACAGAGGTTGAGAAGCACAGTCCCTTTCCTTCTCCACTCCCAGGTGTCACCATTTATTTATAGTTACCCGTGTTAGCAGATCAGGGATGAGGTATGCAGGACTCTGCCCTCCAAGGCACAGGCAGACAGCAGGCTGCCCTGGTAGCAGGGGGAGAAAGCAATTAGAGAAACAACTAATAAGCACAAAGCTTCCCCTTCTAATGAAAACTGATTCTGATAAAATGAACTGGCTGTCACCCACCCATGTTTATACCCTGCTTTAAAGAAATTACACCTAGTGTCACCTCTGCTTTAGTAAAGATATCGAGGAACATGTTTTTAAAGCATTGTAAGTCGCTTAATCTCCTATTTGCTGAAATCCCCTGGGTAAATAGGCTCCCAAATCCCAGCAGACCCAGCTGAATCTGCAGTGTGGTGGACACACATGCCTAGCACCATTTGGTGGCCTCACCCGAGTTCAGGGGTATCAGTAAAGATGAAATCAGTTATGGGATGTGCCACCTTCCTCCCTCCATCCCAGCCCTGTGATTTTGCTGCCATGCTCTGGGATGTGACCTATAGGCTCTCTGGGAATTAGCTGCTTCCTCCTAGCCAGGAACACATTTCTCCCTCCTGCATATGGAGGCGGCAGTACTTTGGAAAAACACTGTTTTTGGTTGTTTCATGTTAGCAGAAAATGTCCTACCAGAAGAGAATTGAGAAAGTTTGGCTGCAGAGGGCAGGCAGCAGCAGGGGTGCTGCCCATGGCTGTGAGCCCATGGATTGCTTAGCCCAAGAAGCAGAGGATTTCAGCAGAGAAGTGTCAATACAGCTTCATGGAAGTGTGCACAGGAGGGATGTTTCTGCTGTTTGACTCTTGCACATGTTCTGACGAGTGCTATTTAATTACCCAGCTTTTTTCTTGCCTTCCCTCAGGCCTGCTGAGAGAAACATGAGGCCTTGCTCCCCTGTGCCAGCATCTGCAACCACAGCTCCTTGAAAGCTTCACATGCAGCTGGATGCATGGAGAAGCCTATCAGCCATGGAAGATGGAATTCCCGCACTCTTGCAGGAAAACCATGTGGCTCAAATCCTAATCTTATATGTAAGGTCCAGGAGGAAAATGGTAGTCCAGAAGGATATGGTAGAAAGACATTTCTTCAAAATTTCCTAGAGATTGCCATTCAGCTGAGTCCTGGTGGTTATTCCCAGGATGTGGCAAGTGTTCAGGAAGAAGGCTTCCCCTCACCTAATTCCTCTGTTTCTATCCCTTGTTCCATGAAATCTCTAATGAAACCAGGGACTGCTGCACCTCATGGTGTCCCAGCATTGCAACCTCCTGAGGGATCCAAGACCTCTGTTAGCGAATATTGCCTCGCTGATTGTGCTGGCAATGCCTGCAGGTCTGGGCACCTCAGTTTACCCCCCAAAGCCTGACCTGCACCAGGAGGGTGCAGACAGAGCTGCCTCTTCCCTCTCTCATGAAGACTGTGACCTGCTTTAGGGGCAGCCTGCCATGGTGAGGTGTGGGACGGGGAGCTCTTCCTGTATGAGCTTTACAGCTGGCTCAGGAGCATAGTCTTGCATTAATTTTTATACCTCAGTTATTGGAAATTTCCTCTTGGAGATGGAGGGCAAAACCTCATGGGAAGCAGGCAGTAAAAGGAGCTGTTTGTCCCAGCCTCTGGGCAAGCTCTCTGCTAGTTTTCAGATGTAAATAGGCAGTTCCAAAGGAAAAACACTGACTTTTCTTCCTGGTTATCTATGGACTGGTCACAGCCCCCAAGCTGGATGTGGTTCAAGGTCCTCCTTTGCTATTGTGTGAATATAGGCCATTACTGCTCCTCTCTGACGCCATAACCAAGCAAAAAACTCTACCTCAGATGTGCCAGTGCTTTTCTCAGCAGCCATTCCCCCTTGAGTCTGCTTCCCTAAAAAGAAGAGAAAAAATTTGTGCATAACCTGTCAATGTGTGTAGCAGCAGACATGTCATGCCCTGGTACCCTGAGAAATGCAGACCCAGCTGGGCACTGCCATGTTCTGCAATGCTGTGCCATCACCCCAGGGACACTGGTGCCCCATCCCAGAGCCCTGCATGCAGATGAGGTCCTGTGAGCTGGAAAGGAGCCAGGGCAGGTTTGTAATTGCCGTTAGCTTTGTTCTTGGTGCAGCTAGGAGCAAAGGAATTCTAGCTGAGAGTGGGGTAAGTGTCAGAGGAGAAGGAAGAAACAGGTTGCTCCATCTCCAGGGAGACGTCTGTTTTTAAGGCACCAGGAGACCTTGGCACTGTTACACTTTGTCCCTCATGTCACTGAAGGGCAGTGAGAGCGTCCCATGGCCTGCAGACCCTTCCTGACTACACAGCTGCTCAAAAGGCCAGTGCTGGTGTCCCCAAACATTTCATAGCTGTCCACCATGACTTCAGTGAGACCTTCCCTGGGATGTGGGAAGGCTGGGGAATCTGGGGGAGCTGCAACCTGGCTGGGTGGGCACGGGTTGGGCTGCAGGGCTGGATGAGCACCTGCCTTCTGAAGGTTGCCAGCTCTGCCATGCACTCTGGGCCAATCACTCTCCCCTCCTGCTGAATTGCACATTTTTTCGAGAGTGGGAAGGGGTGTCAGACCTGGATGACAGACCCTATTGTGACAGCAGGGTCAGGGTCAGCCTTTGCCAATGGGGATTTCAAGCAACAAGCCTTCCAGAGAAAATAAATAAAATCCTCTGTGACACTTCCATCACTGTTGGGCTAAAAATAATCCTTCAGCATGTGGACAGCTCTGGCCATGCACACATTGATGTCTTTGTGTGTCTGTGCTGTTTGACATCTGCAGCCAGACAAGGGTGTGTTCTTCTTGGAATCAGCAGCTGGGAGCCCTGAGGGACACCAGGTTTGCCATTCCTGTGTGCAGATCAATGAAGTTTTGTAGCAGCGGTTTGCATCGTATGGGAAGCATCCACTCATGAAGAGACCAAATAAAGACTTGAGTTTGTCCATGAGGTTTAATGAAGTTTTCCAGATCCAGAGGGCCCAGGGATGTTGGTTGGGGCTGATGGGGAGAGGCAGCCTGGTGTGGTGGAAGATGGTGTGGGAGGGATGTCCTTGGGCACGCACAAGTCACCTGTGGAGAGCAGATGGTGTGTGGGGAGGCTCCTGGCAGCTCCCTGGGAGGAGAGGCAGTGGTAAGGGAATGCTGGGTCACTCCCTAGGACTGACTGGGTTGATGGGGGGGGGGCAGGGGAGGGAGGAGAGGCTGCAAGGAAGGAGAATGAGGGATTTTCCTTGTTTGATGGAACAGATGAGGGATTTTAACCCACTCTGTTGTGTGACCTGAAATTCCCAAGTGATCCAGCCTCCTCCTTTCTAGCTTTCACCCTAACCTGGGGTTAAAGCGCTTGTGTGGGATTTGTGCCACTTTCTGCAGAAGGCTGGGAAGCAGGGTCACACTCAGGATCCTCCTGCAGGATTACCTTGTGGCCTTGGGATGTGGGCAGGGACAGCTCTGCCATTGCCACCAGCCTGCCAGCCCCACTACGGAGCTGTACTAGGCATCTCCCATTTGGCGTATCTTCCAGTGACTCCACCTCTGAGAGCAGGACAGGATCACTCAGAGGCTCCCTGCACAAAGTGCCTCTCCCACTCCCTTTGCACCCAAAGTTTCACTGATATCCCCTTGGCACGAGGGTTGTGCCGCTGCCATGCTCACCCATCACCCTGACACGCCAGGCTTGTGATGCGGGCAGGAAGGAGTGACAAGCTTCTCCGGCTCTTTTGGAAGCTGTGCTCCATCACCTCTGTAGCTCTGCTCTGGGCAGAAGGGTTGTGTGATGAGCAATGATTTGTCACCGGAGTCCCCCACACTGCTTGCAGCCAGGGTTTGGCAGGCTGCTTTGAAGTGCTGCTACAGGGCCTCGCCAGCCTGTCCCCTCATTTGAGCTCCTGTCTCTGAGGGTCACCTTCAGGGCTTGATGCTGAGGGCAGTGGAAAGAAGATGTTCCTTAATTAAACTGCGAGGTCTGAGGAAAGACCTGACATTTGCTGAGGTGCTGCCTGTGCTTCTCTGGTTTATTTAGTAGCTTTGCCAAGGATGTGACAGGGAATGGAGGGCTTGATAGCAAAAAACACAGGTAATACTCTGGGACATGCTGAGCTCTGTTGGATAGCAAATGTGCATGAGGACAATCAATCCCTAAAGCTGTGAGACTTCAGAGAAGGCAAACCTTCTGATTGCAAAATTATATAGTGAATTGCGTTTTATTCTTGTCCCTCCCAAGAGGAGCCTGTCAGTGATGGGAAACTCATACGTTAATCCCAATATTAATCAGAATAACTTGCACCCCACCTTTGAGGCTTTCTTCTTCAGCACACAGCTGGGAGTGATGCCTGGTCCACGAGAAAGGGAGGGGGGTGTGTGTGACAGGCAACATGGCAAAAACCACTACAGGCTATTCCCCCAAGGACATCACTGAAGGCTGGATTTTAAGGCTGAAATGCCTGCCTTTACTGCAGCACCCCACGGTCCATGAAGAAAAGATGAGGACGAGGCACTGGCGTGCGCTGAGGTCTCCGGCTGTGTAGCAAAGAAGGGCTGGGCTGGATTCCCCCAGTTTTCCTCAGAGGCTCCAGGAACACCCGGGCTGGGAGGGGTACACTCCTGGTGCCATCTAGTGGCACTGGGACATGGAAAGGGACGTGGCTTTTTTATGTTTACTATTTGCGTTATTATTATGGGGAGTTACAGGGAAATATGCCTACATGATGTATTAATTGTGTAGGCTGTGAGTGGCCCCTTACCAGAGTGGGAGACTTGCAGGACAACAAAACGCTGGGAACTCAACTCTGCTATGAAGTAGGATGTACAGAGCATTTAGATACGTCTACCTGACAAATAACCAGCAGGTTTATGGGAAGATTGTGAAAGACAGGGATGAGCAGGATAGGCGGGACGTGTCCTGTGCTGTTATAGAAAAAGCTGGAGCTTGTGAATGTGGAGAGGTTGAGAGGCAGTGTTGCGGAGCCAGGACCCAAGGACCTGATTTCTTCCCACTCCACAGCAGCTGGGCTTCCTGCTGCAGTAAAGGGCTTTAGCCGAGGGTTTTAGATGGCTTAATCTGACCTAAAGCCATATGGGCACCTGAAGATAGGTTTCTGCCCTCACCCCTGGGTAGCTCCTCACCATCTCATCATATGGCTCTGCTGACAGCAAATTGGTAGCCAAAATAAATAATCCTGCATGGCTTTACCTCTTCTGCTTGCTTTTCAGAAGCCTTGTTTCCATGTCTCTAAGCTCCGGTTGCCACCTTCACACCCACTAACTCTCCTGTTGCTATCCTGGTTTTCAGCCTGGTCCCAGCTGCCCTCCCTGAGCTGCCCCCTTGCACTCTCCAGGGGCTGTGGTTGCCTGTCCTGTCCAACTTGGCTCACACAGCCTGTATGGGACCATTGCCCCAATAGACTGTTCTAAAAGAGGTGCCAGTCTGCCAGCAGTTTAAAAAAATGGACTGAGTTTAAAGCAGCTGCTGGGAAAACCCCTGTGTTTCAGGACTGGGACAAAGTATTTGAAAGGGCAGACTGTCTGGAGCTGTTTGTTGTGTTATACACCCTTTCAGGGTTTTGGAAAAATTGTAAAGCCAATCTTGGCTCACAGATGAGTATTAGATTTTTTTTCTTCACTGGATTCTACCCTCTGTACTTCTCCACACTGATCTTTTGTGCCTAACATAATGGGCTTGTTCTACAAGGAACGATGTAATTTTATTCCCTTGCAGGCTGCCTAGTGCTGAGAAAGATTCAAATTTTCATTCTCAAATGCTTGCTGCAGCTCCTGCTGATGGTGCCACACAGTCTATGGCCCATGTTTCCTGGGGTCTCGTTCAGCATGATCCAAATTTAGGAGGGAGAGGAGAGTCGGGCAAGGGGAAGAATAAGCCCAAACGGAGGTGTTTCGGCTCGGGAAGAAGCTGGGGTAGATGTTAGACGTGTGCTTTTCATTGAGAACTCTGTAGTAGAGCAGGGAGAACCCTTCAGAGCAGAGGATAAGGGATGGCCCCTCAGCCGTGCAGGTCCCCGGGCAGAGGGCCCTCGCTCAGGGCGGTCCCCAACCCCTGCCCGGCCCGTGTCACCCCGTCCCCTCGGCAGCCAGGGGGTCTGACTGCCCCGGCCCAAGCCAAGCTGCGGACCACCGGATGCCTTCTCCCGGCAGCCGCGCACCCGTGTGGACCCGGGATCCGCCACTAGGTGGGAGTAAAACCTGCGGGAACAGCCGGGCCCACCCGTGGGCCTCGGAGCGGGGGATGCGCCTCAGGATTGGCACCGGAGGGTTTCGCCTTCCAGACACGGGCCAGCGCCACTGCCGGCTGTCACCCATTGGCAAGTGGTAGCTGATGTTCCTGAGCCCTGTCCCACCGACTTTCAGCTTAAAATCTTAGGACAGCGGAGCTGGGCAGACTTGTGGAGGCATATCTGCCTCATCCTCGGACCATCGTGAGTCCTGTCCTAACACCCAGCTGGGCCCTGGGGCGGCTCCCTGGTCCCTCCGCCTGGGGGGGCTTCCTCCTCCTGTTGTGTTTACACTTAGGTCTCCCGTAAAATCCCCACCAATTTACTTGTCTTTCCTCCCTGGGATGTCAGCCCTGGCAAAAGTGCTGTGTCCATCCTTGTTTTGCCTCCGTCCCTGCCATGGGGAAAGCCCTGAAACCAAGGTCACCTGCCTCAATGGGGTTTGCTCACCCCGGCGCTGCTGCAGCTATCCTGGCTGTCCCTGGCTCAGCCCAGTGCCCAGAGCACAGCAGGTGCCCTGGGGAGTCCTGTGGCAGGAGTTTGTGCTGCAAGGGGAGAATGCCATGAGGAACAGGGCACACTGTGTCATAGCTCAAACCTGTGCTGGTTTCTTTATAAAGGTTGTCGTGGGCTAGTGGGGATGAGCCTTCTGCTCTTTCATGTCCTGCATGGTCATTGATAACTTCCCTGTCAGCAGCACTTTCTTGGCTCCTTCTTAAACCAAACAAGCCCAGACTGGTGGAGCTCAAGCCACAAGATCATAATCGAAAATAGTCATTCCTGAAATGTTTTCCCCAAGTGTGCCTGATAGCCACATGGGCAGGGATTACTGTGGGCACAGTGGGAAATGTCTCTGCATACCCAACACTTGTTGCAGGGAGGGAGAAGTGGCAGTGACTGCAGGAGTCAAGTGCCCACATCCTGTGGGGCAGATTGAGGCTTGAGAAGAAGAGCTCTGGCATCATCTTCCCTACAGCTCACCCAGAAACCAGGACCCTGGAGGAATGTAGAGTGGCCAGTGAACCTTGGGCATTCCCAAGATATGAGCAAGAGGTGAGCGAGTGGTTTCCTTGAGACTGATCAGGGAAGAACTGCAATCACATGACCAGCACCTGATATCAAAGCAATTGTGGAGCTGAATTTCCCTGAAGATTTGCCTTCCCTGCTTTGCCTTCCCTTCCCACTACTGCATTTCTTTTTAGAAGCAATTTTTACTTCTTTGAGGGCCAAAATCTCATCTGGGTCTACTTTCTTTTGTAAATTAAGTTGTGTTGGTTCCTTCAGTGCTTTCTCAGACACGACATTTCTAGTCTGTCAGTCATTGTCCCTTTTGCCTTTTGGTCTCTGCAATGCCAAGAGTGGACACTGCACAGTAGCCAAGCTCTGGCAATAACAGCTGGAGTAGGGGAGTTTGTTTCTGTGCTGTCCTGTCACTCCTTTTTGCATCTCCCAGCTGGAGGCTTCCTTTTACACAGCAATGTGCTGACACAGTCCATTCGTGACCTGTCATTGCCCTGGAGTGTTTGAATTTTTGCAGAGTTATTACTGAATGGGCAATTTCCTCCCTGTGTTTGTACAGTTGTTTACTTCTGTTGCACTGCCATATACTGTTCTTGTTGTGTTTGAACTGCATCCTATTGGTTTTTTTATTTTCCTGGATAATTCTGAGATCAAATTCTGTCCGCTATTTCTGGTCACTGTGCTTGCAGTTCCTGGATCTCTTGTAAGCATTCTCTGCATTTCAGCCTTCAAATCATTAATGAGTCTGACTCAGATGAGGCTCCTGTGGACTTGCACTCAATACCTCCTGCAGTTTTGCTCGTATCATGGATCTCTATCCAGTTTTGTGTCTGCTTCCCAGAAGCTTTGCAAGAGCAGAGCCCCAGCCCAAGGTCTGTGTGCCCAGAGGTGTGGTGCTTCCCAGACCTGTGCCAAGCCACAGTCAGCCCTTACTTATTTACATGAATGGTACTTGTGACAGTGTTAAAATCCTTGTTAAAGTCAACAGTCCCAACCATCCCACCTGACCATGAACAAGAATTTCTTAACTGTGAGGGTGACTAAGCATTGATTTTCAAAAGGAGCTTGGACACAATCCTGAGTAATGTGGTCCACGGGACCCTGCTTGAGTAGGCAGATTGGACTGGATGATTTTCATGGTGCCTTCCAACATTACCCATTCCATGATTCTGCAATCCACAACTGCTCTGCTTTCAGAGAACTGAAACTCCTGCCCTGGAAGGAAAGCAAACAAATCTAGAACAAATTTGATTTAAAATAGTCTTGGTGTATTGTCTTGGTATCATTCTCATGCTGGAAACTCTTTAATTATACTTATATTTTTCTAGGAAATGTCTTTTGAGATCAGCACTGCTTGCTCTTGCCCAGGGAGCCACCTCCCTCTTGGCCACTGAGATGGATGGCTGAAGGAGGGCTTTTCCAAATATGCTGTGCTGAGACAAGTTGGGTGGAGTAAATCCACCTCTGGAAGCCTCTGGTTTATTTAGGCTGCAATGGGTGCACAGTTTGTTAGTATTTTCTTATTTCTCTTACTTTTTGGCAGCATCATTGGCATAAGCAGCCCCCTCTGCATATGTGACCTCCCCTGTGCTAGTGCAGCTCTTGGGGGCTGGGCAAGTGGTGAAGGGAATGACAGAGGTTGCTTAAGTCAAAGCTGCTTCTGGAGCAGATGCACCTCTGAGCACTTAAAATTGTGTTCCTGTGGTGTTTCTCATGCCTCAGTACAAGCATCTGGGCTTCAGCTTTCCAGTTGCTCCCCAGATGCCTGTGCCAAGGTTTTACATTCATATCCTGGAATTTGAATAGCTTGCTTTCTTTATGTAATTCCTTCTTAAACTTCAAGGGATTAAGGAATTTATGATTCAGCTGAATTTCCAACATGCTGCACATCCTCCTACTGCACTGGGAGGTTTCTTCATGCCTTTAATATTATGTCCTGAGGAGCTGCCTGCTCCTCTAAATTCCTCTTTGCTCTTAGACCAACCTGCCCCAGTGTCTTCCCGGTTTTATCTGTGTCTGTAATCTGCCCTAGTTTACTTAATTTTTCCAGTTCTTTCTGTCCTGAGAATTGAAATTTCTCTGGTCTTCCCATGCCTGGTCCTGTTTTCCTCTCCACAGAGTTGGATCCTTTTCCCCATCCATGAAGAGGGGATCAGAGAAGCAGTACTGAGTCCTGTGCCCTCAGTGCAGGGGTGAGGAGCAATTCCCAGGCCTTCTGTGGAGGCTCAGGCTCACAAGGGGCATCATTGGAGTTGAAGCAGGGCAACCCCCAGGTACAGCTGAATTGAGCATCTCTGGAAGGAATGGGGGGATAACAGCAGAACAGGGGACCCTGGAAGGAAAGTATGTTCTCTCCAAAATGTCAGACTGGGGGATATAAGAGGTCTGAGGAGGAGGATAGCACAGAGGCTGAGGGCAGCCATGCCTCACCCATATGGTTGCCTCCAATGTAGACAGGCTCTGCCCAGCACAGGGCTGTTTTGGGAATGGGAGCTACCCTGAATGGGTGAACTCCAGATAAACCACTTCTGCAGCTGAGCTTCAGGCTGAAAAGCCTGCAGGGTCCCTGGGGACACTAAGGCACATGGCCGTGGGCATAGCTGTCACACATCAATGGTGTGCCTCAGTTTCCATTCTAAAGCTGCAGTGCTTCTGCTGCATGTCCTGCCGTGTTTTGTCAGGTGTGTCACTGCTGTGGGAAGGTGCAGGGGATTTTCTGTCCTGTCTCACTGCAAGGCCAGGCAAACATGAGCTGGTGTCTGGCTCATTTGTGTTCTGGTCTTCAGCAGAGTCTGAGCTGCCAAACCCCTGGGGTTAAGGCGTGTGTTTAGGGCTGTCCCTCTCCAATACCAGCAGAATGCTGGGGATTTATTGAAGGGCTGTAAGGATGCAGGAAAAGAAGCAATTCTGGTAAATCACGTGTGTCAAGGATTTTGAAACTGTCCAGGCTGCCAGACATTACACAAGCTCAGATTTCAGCATGCTTTAAGCACTGTGTCAAAGAAAGGCTGTAGCTGCCAACAAAGGCAGAACACGGCCTGAGTAATTTGGTTGGAAAATCCAGATCCATCTGTGGACAAACGACAGAACACTGCACTGGAGGAACAGCACTCTGGGTTCATTTAGATGCCATCTGATTTCTATTTTCATAAAGGCAGAGATATTTATGTTAGCCCCAAATGTTTTGCACAATTCTGGGCTGCTATGGTCTCAGCACTGATGAGATTTCCCTTTCACCTCAGGTAGAATGCAGATGGGTGCTTCTCCCGGCCATAAGTGAGGGCTGGGGACAATTCCTGTGCTGGCCAGGTTCTTCTGGGATTGCCAGGCTCTGCCAGCACGGGCAGGGCAGCACTGCTGTTCCATTGAGGTGTTGAGATTTTGATACCAAGGGCAAAGGCTGTTCCACAGCCTGGACTGACACCTCCAGCATCTCCCCCAGGGCTGTGCTCGGAGCTGATGTCAGGGGGTTTGGACACAAGGCCAGCAGCCTGTCCTCTAACAGCCACTGCTTTTGGAAAGGTACTGTTGTTGGCCAGAAGGATCTCCACTGAAGTCTCCACTCCATGGCTGCATGCAGGAGAGACATGCCCCAGTAGCGGATGTGTGGTCAGTAGAGGGTTCAGCAGATGGGTCTAGACCATGAATAGAGGTTGCAGAAGCTGGGCTTGCTTAACCTGGCAAAAAGGAAGATAAAGGACAACTTGACAGCAACCCACATGAAAGGTGGTTATGATGGTGACAGAGCCAAAATTTTCTCAGTACCAGCAGGTGATACATCAAGGGAAAATAGGCACAGGTTGTAGTTTGGTTCAGGTTCAACATCAAGGAAAAGCTTCTTGTGTAGGAGAGGATTCAGCCCAGAGAGGTGGCAGAATTGCTGCATGAAGGTTGTTCAAGACTTCTCTAGGCAAAACCACAGGATGACCTGAGCTAGTATTGGCAATGGTCCTGCTTTGAATGGGAAGGGGGAGTGGAGCTTCCAGAGCCCCTTCCAGCAGTGCTGTCATCCTGTGAGCCCTGTGGCCAGGGCAATCTGACTTAGAGCTTGTGTGAGTGCCTACGTGTAATGGAGCATCACTTCTCACCTGCCTGAAAATAAAAAGGAGGGGAGGGCTCTATGGGCTTTGGCAAGTTTCTTCCCAAGGCTGCAACAGGGAGGTGGGTGGAGCAGAGGGCTGGGGTGAAGGACACATCTGTAATTTTGTAACATTGACCTGTTGTACTAAGAGAAAGGGCAAACAAAGAGAGGGAGACCATAATAGACTAGAGGGGTTTGCACCTCCTCAAAGGCAGGAGTCTTTTTCTTCACCTCACACCGTGTAGAACAGAAAATGTCCCCACCAGGGACCAGATAAGAGCAGGATAGAAGGACAGGAATTTCCCTGTGTCACTGAATGGTCTTTCCCAGTCTGAAGCATGCTGGCATGAAGAACCTACATTTCTGTATTGCTTCCTGGGAAGCAAGGCCTCCCGAGAGGCTGTGGCAAGGCTGGAATTTCCCACAAGGCCCTGCTTTCTCAAGTCATTGAACCAAGAAGTGGCGCTTGCTTGGGATGTTTGTTCTTGTTGACATGACTAAAGAATAAACGCATGTCCCAGCTGCACACAAGGATGTGAGGCAGAGTTCCAGGCTCCCATTAAGTCCAGAGCAAAAAGTTTTGGGAATTTTTTATGAGGTAAAGTTGACTGGAATTAATGAATGCAATTTATGGAATTTATAAAGGGTCTCTTGTAAAGACATTTTCTATATTTAACATAGCATCGCCTTTGTTTTGTTTTTCTACTGGGTGACAAGAAGAAAGAGAACAGAAGATGATTTTTGTGAAGAAATATGAGAAGACTGATTTACCAATGTGACTTCTTACATTGCTTTTGGAATTGAAAATGAGGTTTGGCAATGTCTGAGGGTGACCTTTCACAGCGTCACTCACTGCTTCTCTTGAATCGCTGGGCACTACACCAAAATTATTAAAATAAACACAGATTCCAGATATTATGGAGCCAAATGATCCAATCCACAAACCTCAAACATCTGGAGCATCTGGGAGCGGGTGCAGGATGGCAGTGTGGCTGAAGGCAAACATCTCTCTAGCCCAACATCCTCTCCATGCCAGTGTCAAGAATACATGCCCAGAGATAGCTGGAGTGGTGGGAGAGGTACAGTCCACCCTCTTATACTCTCCCATACGCCAACACTTCTCAGCTTCCTGAGCTAGAGTAGTGTCTGTATTTGAGAGCCCTCAATGTTTTGTTCCTCCTGTGCCTTCTCCGTCCCTGACTGTTTCCTGCTTTCAGTTGAGCTTTTAGTAACCACAGCATCCTGCAGCAGGAGCTGCTGCAGACTAATTACACCTTGTGCAAAAAAAGCTTTCAGTTTTCAGTTTTTTTGGGTTATGCACCTACTGTCTTCATCTGATACCTTCTGTGTGGGAAGAGACAATTTTCTTCTTTCCACCCTATTTAGTCTTCCACTATTCCACAGGCTCACATCCTCAGCTAGCCCATTTCCAGCAGCCTGAAGAGTCCTGTCCAGCTCATCCAGAAGTTCTGCCATGTCTCTGCTCTGCACCTTCTCCTCTGCTATCACGTCTGCAAGGTGGAAGGACCTAAATGGCACAATTTTTGAGCTGGGGCTGCCATGAGTTTTTGTTATGACATGATTTTCTGCTCCAGATTTGTTTGCTTTTCCCCCCTCTCTTAGTAACTACTCACATTTAATTTGAGGTTTCTTCTCTCTTCCTTGCATTAGGTAACATTTCTACAGAGCTAGAAGTGTTACCTAATGCCCAGGGTCTCATTTGGCTCCCCTGCTTTGTATGTAAAACAAGAATTTGCTTCCTTTTACATAATCTCCTCTGCCACTTGAACACCTGTTTGCTAAGCATCATAAGGTCACCTTTACTGCCATGAGCCATTTGATGTCATCTGCAAAAGCTGTCACCTGCCTGTCCACCTTGCCCAGGTTTCTGCTGACATCCCAGGACAGCCTTGCATAGAAGAACAGCCCTCCAACATGAAAATTGCACCTTATTTCCCATCTTTGCTCTGTTACTTGTCCTTGTGAGAACCTCTCACTCACATATTGCCTCCCAGTTTCTCTCTGAGCCTATGGCAAGAACTTTCCAAATGCTTTTTGGAAACCTCAGTAGGGTACAGCCTTTTCTCTGTGCTCCCTTACTCCCCCCACAGAATGTCTGGGGGCTGCTGAGATGCCTAGCTGGGCTGGTTCTTCCCCCATGAATTACCATGGGACAGGCCAGAAAGGTGCCTGCCAGGTGCTGGTGACACCTGACACAGAAGCCCAGATTCTGTGTGTGTCTTTCAGGTTATTTGAAGGCATCCAAGGGCTACCCTTGCTGCAGGGTCTGTGCCTGCCACCCTGCAGACCCCGATCTGGAGGGAGCTTGCTAGTCCCCGCTCCAGTGAAGGACACTTCCTGGGCAGGGAGCCACACTGCAATGGGGATACTGATGCTCTGGGCTCCTCCAAGGTTCACCCAACAGGTTTATGCCCTTCCCACTTGAATCTGCTGCAAAACAAGACAGACTTCCTGCCAGGTTTCCTAAGTCTTTGACACCTGTCTGTCCAAACATATCACAGACCCGCTCTTTCTCCTTCCACATGTTACATTTGAGCTTTCATCTCAGGGCAGATGTCTCCCTCCTTGTCATCCCCAGTGTTTTGAATTTTGTTTCATGAGAATCACAGAGCAGCAGACGGGGACTTTCTGGTGAGGCTGCTGTCTTACACTAGGGATGTCCCAGATGTGGTCTGGAGGACAGCCCATGGGGAGAACCCACAGCACCCATGACAATGCCATTCCTCCTTCCTTCTGATGATCCTGGAGGTTGTTCACTCAGTTTCAAGCAGATAGGCTTTGAAGCAAAAGCTGTGAGTACAGAGAGGGTCCCGAGCTTTAGATCCTGTAGATGTCTTTTTTCAAATTTAGAAATCAATATGTGAGGGGAACATTGTGGCAGAGAGTAAGTGTGTCTGTGGAAATGACACATGGATGATAGCTGAGAAAAACAAATGATTCTCTGGAGTTACTTAATGGTAAAAGCAGTAATTTTTGTTGTGGTGGGGAAATGACTCATTTGTGAGTGGCAGGGAGTGCACCTGTTTGGGGCTGCTGTTCATGTGACAGTCACTCTCTCGGTGTGTCCCATGTGGGGCTGGCCCCTGCTGTTGGCTTACAGCCGTGCAAAGCCCATGGGTTTCAGGGAGGCCTTCCAGAGTGAAATGCAGACAGCTTTGAATATAGGAAAGTGATTTAAATTGCCAGATTTCCAGGAGCCTCCAGAAACAAAATTGTTCCAGAGTTGCAGAGTTTCTTTATGTGGGTCCTGAGCCCTGAGCAGGAGTGGAGCTGGTCAGGTGCCCTGGGGCATGGGGTGGAATTTGGGTTATTTCCTCCAGCCTGGCTTGGCTAGGTTGTTCTCCTTGGCCAAAGACACAATGACCTATGTCCCTTCCTTTCTGTAAGGTAGTTAAAAAATTGCTTGTTCCAGCCTGAAAAGCTAATTTACAATTGAAGTAAAACCTCTAGGGCTGTGACATCCAGCCTTCACCAGCCCCTTTCTGGAATACACCAAGGAGCTCTGGGAAGAAAATTCTGCCTCAAAGCATTGATTTCCTGGAGCTAACCTTCTGTAGGAAAATACAGTGTTCCAAGACCTAATGGCCTTCTTACTCTTTTCCCAGCACAAATAGTTGCCTTGTGTTTTCTGGCCAATTAACCCGTGTTGATTGAGATGCAGGTTCAGCTTGTGTCTGGCAGCCCAGGGAGTACCACAGCCATCCCAGCTCAACATGAGCAGACGTGGTCAGGGAGAATGGAAAATTTGATGATAAAGCCTGTGGTAAGAATTCCCTGACTTTGTTTGAGGTTGGAGACTTTCAGATAGAGAAGTGAAACTGGACCAAGTGAAACTTGTTTCAGTGAAACTGAAACAAAAAGAAAATTTTGAGTTATCCCCAGAGCAAGAGGGAAAGTACAGGAGAAGTGACCTGTTGTGGTGGAGCTGTGGTGTTGCTGCACCAACAAGATATTGCAGGATCTTTACATCTTCTCTGATTCCTGTGTCCATAATTTCTGGTATTCCCTGGATATAACTGTTTTAAAGGTGAGGACTGGCACCAGGTAAGCAGCAGAGGCATGTGGGGCAGCAAGAGCAGAAGGCAAATATCATCTCTAGATCCTTTTGTAAGGGTGGTGAGGTGTGCTTCATCATGCTGGAGCAGGAATGGCCCTTCCAGGTTGATTCTTCATTTTTCACAGAGATTCCAACATGCATCTGGTCAGGGGTGATGTTAAAGGTGCTGGAAGGAGAGGGATGAACAAGAATGGTGGCAGTGTGTGGTAACAGCATCGTCTGATGAGAGTTCTGGAATGGCTATGTCCAGAACAACTGAAACCATCCATGAAGTGTGATTAGAGTGGTTTGCACTATTCATGAGCTGTCCATTCCTCATGTTCAATGCTGTCCCTGCCACATCAGTTTTGCAACAGCTGAAGAAAAAAGAAAACAAAACCCAGCCATTCATGGTGGTCAGGGAAGGAATGTGAGACACAAAATTCCCACAGGGATGCTCTCTGCCACATCCATGCCCCAGCAACATGCAACGCTGGGACTTTCCAAGTCACATCTTGCATCTCCTTGCTGGCACCTTTTGCATCACAATGCCCCAAGTGTTGCACAGTAGATGTCAGAAGGGAGGGTGGTGGGAGAGTTTGCTCCATTTCCAAACTCCTTGCCTTAGCCTCAGTGAAAATCTGAGCTGGTCTGGTGGCCAAACAGTGCCCAGGGACGTTTGGGCCTGGACTCAAGAACTAGCTGCGAGACCTGGACATGTCCTAGGGCCAGCCACATCTGTGTGTCATGTCCTGCTCTTTAAAATGCAGAACAGCCCCTTTTCCCAGTGCACAGAGGGAATAAGCACTCATCACTGAGCTCTGATCCTGGGCACAAGGGACCATCTAAATAGATGTTTGGTCCAAGGAGGGACGAGGGCAAGAACTGAAACACTTCTCCCATTTCTTCTCCCACTGAAACAGCAGTGGGGTTTGAGTTGGTGGGAGCAGAGTGTGATATCTGTGGGGCTATTGCTGTGCATCTGATCTGAAAAAAGCATAGTTCCACTTCTTGAAGAATTTTTTAGCTTGGCTTGATTCCCTTTACACTGGCAGCTGAAGCATGTTTCAGTGGTACCAGACAAGTGTTTTGCACTGGGGATATAAAGCAGGCAACACCTCGTAGGAAAGATTTTTTAAGGCCAGTCCTGTCCAGATTATCTATGAGCTTAAATCTATGCAAAAAAAAAATGACTCAAAATCACTTGTGTAGCTAAAACCAAGTATAGGTATAGAAATATGGATTGTATTATATTGAGCCAACTTGCAGGTTTTAGACTGAACTACACAGGCTGTTTGCATCCGATTTCTCCCAGCCATTGTTAAGGAGACTTGAGATTGCTCAAAGTTCTCTTCCCAATGTTTTCTTGTAATGAGGGAAAAGTTAAAGCAAACAAACTCAAAGTGAAGCAAACACAATTCAACTGTGTGGAGGAGAGCCAATAAAAATAATGCTTATGTCCTTATTTTTGGCTGGGTGTGGGCTGACCTATTGGACACACATTGTGATGTCAGCTGGACTGGGACACGATGATATATGTGTGTACTGCTTTGCCAGAGACACTGGACATGTCTGCTTGTGCTAAGAAAGGTGGCTTGGCTGGGGACCAAAATGGTCTCTTCCCCACAGATATGGCCTCTTCCCCACAGAGATACAGGCTAAAGAGTGTGTTGGACAGGAAAGGAAAGTGAGAGAGATGAGAAAACATGACACCAAGGGCTGAGAGGGCATGTGCATTCCTGGGCTGATGAAATTGCCATCTGTCTTGGTTCTCTGCAGGGTAAACACAGCGCCCATGATGCCAAGGAGGCTGAGGACAGCAATTGTGCAGCTGCTGGTCTGAGGGATGTTCAGCTGCCATGGGCTCCCTGTGGAGCCCATGTTTTTGTTCCTGTTTTTGTCCATCATGATCTCTTTAGGTAGCTCTTGGGAGAAGTTTTTAGCCAAATATGCAGTTGCTACCTGGGCTCCGACTGCAGAGGTTTTCTTCTCTTCACTGCTGAGCAGCCACTTTGAGGATTTCAAAAGTTCGCACCACTGATGAATTATCTGTTTTCTCCAAGTGATAAATGAGAAAGTTCCTGCTTTCCAGAGCTACCAGGCACCCTCTGGGATCAACACTGTGTGTCCCTGGCATTGGCTTCAAGAGGCAGCTTGGTGCTCATTTGTTCTTGTAGTGGGCACCAGACCTCAAGGGGGCACTCTCCAAGCTCCCCATGACCAGCTCTCCATGCTGCAAAAACACAGTTCATTCCTCCCTTTCCTTCTTGACTTAGGTGGGTTGTTGTCAGAGGTAATCAAGATAGAAACATCCATCAGGACCCCGTGGGGATGGAGGCTGCTGATCCCCATGTTCTCCAGTCCATCAGCTGATCCTGTGCCAGCAGGATCAATGCCCACTGGGAGTGGTTCCTTGGGACCCCAGCAAACATAGCTCAGCATATGTCTGGCTTGGAGTAAGTCAGGGATGTTTCTGCCCCAGCATTGTGCAGTGCATGGGAATACTCTCTGGTTCTGTGGTCATCTCCTTCCTGCTCCTCCCTCTTCATAATCTTCATAATGTGCAGCATTTAGACAATTTGGTCTGGCTATAAGAGGTGATAAGTGATGCTTGATGACCTTCATTAGCAGCAGTATTTTAATTCAACTGCATGAAGGACAGATGGGAGAGCAGTCCTATGCTGAGAAACACATCCCTCTGCAATAAAGAAAATGCTTTGATCTGCATAGATGACAGCTAAAATCAAGGCTAGGAAAGGGCTCTGGCCAAGCAGCTCAACAAGAGCCTCTGTTTTCTGGATGCTGTGACTGAAGGCAGGGCTGAGTTTAGGGCAAGATGCTGTTTGTGGGACTGATCACTTACAGATTGGTGAAGGTGTACCTGCAGGGCTGTGGTTCCTGTGGCAGAGAGGCAGTGGAGGGCAGGGTAGGGCACTCCTTGCTCCGTGTTCTGCTATGTACCTCAGTTTTGGCTTGTCACACACTGTTGCCTGAATCTTCATCCTCAATAGAATCCTGACCTCAGACTGGCTTCTGTGTGCAGCACAGCTGTGACTGACAGCACTGAGGCTTTGCAGGTTGATGAAGAAATTCTTTCTGGAAAGAGAAGCCTCTACCTCACATTGTGGATACCCTGCACCATTTCTTGCCATGCTTGGTACTGTACAGGGGGAGGGAAACAACCCATTCTCCACTTGTGTTTTTCCAAGAGAAAAGGAAATGCATTAAAGAGAACAGAAACACAGGAGAGTCAGATGGTCTGAATGTTGACAACATATCATCTGTCACTGACGGTGCTCACGTGAGCTCTGGCAGCTGTTGCTTTGCCTATGGTTCAAGGGAAAATGAGTATATGCTTCCAAATGATTGCATCACTGCCAAATATAGACTCACATGTCCTAGGCTAGTCATCATCTGACCTTGAAGACCCTGTCTCTCTGGCTTTCACTTACAGTTCTGAAGACACTGTCACCCTGGCTTTCACTTACTGTTCTGAAGACACTGTCTCTCTGGCTTCCACTTACAGTTCTGATGTCCCTCCTGTGGCTCTGCCTGTGTCCAGACATTTGCCCGCAGCTCATGCTGTCTGCTGGAGACCCACACCCAGGCCCCCAGGAGATACCTTTGCTGATCTCATGTGTCATGACCTTGGCTAGGAGTATCTGGGGGAGCTGGGCCACTGTGTTACAGTGCTTCAGCCCCTGAGTGTGGTTTTGTTGTGTCTTTGGAGATGGAATGCCATGGTCTGGTTGGGATGGCCCATTCCTACCCAGTCACCTCATACTGCAGTCACCCAAGCCAGGTGAAAGTCAGAGCACAAGCACAGCCAAGTGTTCATAACCTGTTCTTGTGCCTGAGAACTCCATGGCTTGTACTCACGAGAGATGGAAATGAAGGCACAAAAGGCTTGCCATAGTCACAACCTGCATGAATGCTCCACCAGAGAGGCTTCCTGCCTCTTCCTGCTCCTGTCCTATGGTTTGTACCCATCAGGAACCTCTTACAGAGGGACCATTTAAAGAGCTTTGCTCAGAGACCAGCTCTGGGTTCCCTTCCTGGTGCTGGTACTAGGTCACCCTTCCCTTCCACAGCACAGCCATCCTCCTTTGACATCCTCCCAGGATGTCCAGACGTGTCACATTTCTCCTGGGAACTCTTCTTGTTCGCTCCTTCTCAAGCAGATGGACAAACACTTGATTGAAGTCCTGGTTGTTTCCCCTCTTACACACATAGGCAGAGACTTCTCTCCTGCAGCAGCTGTCTGACAAACAGCTCTGCTGCTATAAAAGTGACATTGTCCCTGGCCCTGGTGACTTCTCAGGCTGTCCTAAAGAACACCTCTTGGATCAGACCTAACAGGCAGTCCCAACGACACATAATGACAGAAATACCTAAAAACCAGACCACATAGCTCATCACTGGCTCAACAGAGCAGCCACCTCAGCCTCTGAGTGATTGACATCCACCTTGTCCTTTTGGGCATACCCTGCATATATTTGTACAGCAAAAGCTTCAGAATGAGGAGAATTCAGAATTTCAGGACTGCTCATTTGACAGTCTTGAATACTGGAAGTAGCAATACTAGAGACTGTAAAATGCTATCATATTTTCTGGTTTTTGAGTAATTTTTTACGCTAGGCAGGAGCTGCACACCAGGAACAGTGAGGTTCTTGATGGCTCATGGACCTAGACAGGACAGAAAAGTTTTCTGCATGTTGTTTGCATTTCTGTCATAATGTTAAAGCTCCTACAACACTGTGAGCTCTTATGGCCTGAATTTTCTGATATTTTCCTTGCAGAGAGAGTTAGCAGAAGGAAATGACCAAAATCCACACTGGGACTCATGTAAGCCCACACTGTGGCAGAGCATGGGAAGAGAAAGGGGATTTCACACATCAGTACAACCAGCTCTTGGGTCCCAGACTTCACAGTTTGAGTTGCCAAACCAAACATCCTGATTTGTCCAGTTTCTGTGGATGAAAAGTGTTGAATTTCCAGAAAACTGTTCTTTAAAGGGCTGAAACTGGGCAAAGGCTTGATACAGAGTGTCTGTAAGAAAAACAGTTGTTATGGCAGTAGCATCTGTGTGGGGGCACTCTGTGCATTTGTCATACACGAGTCTTTGACTAAGAAATTATCTGTGTATTCATCACAACTCCAGTTATCCGCGCTCAAAAACATATAGATTGTATTGCCTCCATTTCTGCCTGGAAAGCACCCCTATAGAGGATGCTTCTGTTTATAGAGAGGTAAACAGATTGCAGAAATCTGCTGTGTGTTGATTCTCTTCATGATAATTTGCACATTAAAATGGAAGCATTGCTCATGTACTACTGAAAGCAGGAATTTGCTTTTCAATTCAAGCTATATTGAAATGTATGAAAATGGGCAATTTATAATTTTGAATAATAAGCTGAAGCTTGCAGAAGATAGCTGTTCATGTGAGATAGTAGAAAATTACACTGGAAAGAATAACATCATATCTGGATAGATGCAGTGTTATTTTGTACAGAAATAGACTTTTATACAATGATAATGTTACATGGAGAGATGAGGTTCTGCCTGGGGTCCACAGGGAATATGGAGGGGAGGGTTTTGAGGTAGGTTGAAGGAAGGTAGAACTTGTCCTTTTCTTAAGTGTGGTTTCCACCCAAGAAAAATTGGCTGAAGAAGTTGTTCTGGACAATGCATGAATATGGTCTTTCTTCAAAAGCTGCTATTGATTTCATGCTGTACATGCTGATCTGACAAAATGTTCCCCAAGTAAATGCAATCTGAGCCCTTTGAGAGAAGCTTCATAGAGAAATCAAATCAAACAAAAATGGGAGCTTGGGCAGTTCACGCATTCCACAGTAATACTTTAGTCTTGGTGATATTTTTAATGGATCTGAATGGGATGCTGAGCTGGACAGTTAAACAAAGAGCTACAGAAGGGTTTTGAACAAGGCCAGAGGCATGGCAGATACTTGAAGACTGCTCTCCCGCGTTCTGCAGCCTCCTGTGTTTCCCTTACTGACATACAGTTAAGGTTATCTGGATTACTACTCATGCTGGGGTTTTTTTGCCAGCTCCAGGACTAACCTGAGGATCTTCCCTGTGATATCTTTTTAAGCTGCCAAGGCTGCTGCAGCAGCAGGTCTAGCTCATGCAGCATGAGCAAGAGTTTCCTCCCCTTCTTCAGTAACTCTTTTGCAGGAAATCTTAGGAGGGGTCTTTTTGCACCCTGGAGAAGGGACACAATGCTGCTCAGAGCTGCTTTCTGCAAGCCACCCATGTCCAGGCAGGACAGCAATGACTACTTCTGAATGCAGTGTGACCTCTTCAGGTGACATTCCTTCACACCCACTTGCCTCAAAACTGGTGTGGTCCAGGAGTGTCTGCACAAGCTTGTCACAAGCGGGTGGCTGCCAGGATCCTGCTGGGCTGAATGCCTCTCTTGGGGCATTGGAAATACCTCTGGCACTCCCCACATGTTGAACAGGGGGAGTGGGTAGCTTCAGCCAAGGTTTTTGATTCTGTATAGCCCCATGCAGATTGGGAAGGAGATGTATCACAATGAGTGAAGCTGGGGATGGAACCTTGGCTGAGACAAGGGGTCTGCTGTGCAGCAGCATGAAGGTAGCAGTCCCTGCCCCACAGCTCAGATGGTTTTCACCTCTTCTTACAGCCTTGGTATGCAGTAAAGGGAGCTGCAATGAAACCAAAGAGCAGAAACAGCCCTCTGCTAACTAGGACACTGTTAACTTTATCCTGCTATTTTCTCTAAACTCTGCACTTGGTTGAGCTCTCAGCTACACTGCTCTTGCCAGTGGGACTTGGGGATTGGCCTCACGCCTTTGGGATAGGGCTCAAAATCTCTTGAATACTCCAGGACCAATATTGTTCTACCTAAGGGCTTGTTATAACCTCCTCCCATTTGAGAGGAGTACTTTTGAGAGGTCAGCTTTTCTGCTAAATAAGAAGTTTTCCTCTTTTATTAGTCCATTATGCGAGTTATTATAGCTCAAGTGCTCTGTCCTATTTGGATAAAAACTACTTGGATAAATAGCACTGAATTCCTCGATCTCAAATAATGCTTTTTCTGGGCCCTGGTACATAATTTTCCCTGGTGTGTCCCATCTTCTCGAAGGTTGAGAGAACTGGGAGAATGTGGTCCCAGGGCCTCGTTGGGTAGTGCTGGGAGATACCAGGAGACTTGTGGAGAGGGGAAAGAAGGAACTGAATACCCAAGGAAAAGACCCAGAGAAGAGATGAAAAATGTCTCCATAGGGAAGCCTCCGAGCTGGTCAGTTCAAAAGGGGTTTTTAAAACCTGATTTCTAGAACAGAAAGCTCCTGGTAGCAAGAAGAAATGGTGCCCAGCAGGTGTGAACATTCACTTCATGGTAACCCTAAAAACTTCACACTGCTTTAAAAAAACACAATTAACTTTTCCTGTGTAACATGCCCCTGAACAGCCTAATGTGTGTGTGTGCTCAATTGCATTTCCTCTGGTTTCCTCTTAGGAAATGGGATTCACCTCTCTTCCCATCACTATGGGCTTGTTTCTTTTCCAGGGTGGAAATCTGTGTTTCCTGCATTGATGAGTAATTCTTGAAATCCCCCCACATTAGTTGCCATCTCTATTATTGTGGCTACAGGAAAGCTATTTTGTGTCTCAGGGTAAGCAGTGTGGTGGTGTGGCCACATCCTCTTCTAAGTCATGCAGGATGGCAGCAATTACTCTAGTGGGTTTCAATCTATAGCACAGGAAAGTATGATTTTGCTAGAGCCACATTTAAGCTCACTTACCTCTAGCTCATTCCCAAAATATCCCTCCTTCCTGGTGCTCCTGCCTGTTTGGTCCCCAGGACTGGCCTTTGACCCAAGCAGGAGGCAAGGGATGCAGCAGCAAGAGAAACCATCCTGGGAGATGCAGGACTTGCAGCCTGTGTGCCCTAATTCCTGTTGGGAAGGAGGCTCTGCTGTCCCACTCACTGCAGGTGCGCCTTTCCTCTGGGATGTTCCATGCATTGCCAGTCTTTAGGTCTCTTCCCATTGGATTGGGGTTTCCAGGTTTTTATTGATAAAGTTCATATTAGCCTCAAAACTAATGCAGATTTGAAAATGGATGTTGGCAAATTGTTGCCACATACTTGGTGAAGATGTAATTGCACATACATTTCCTGCTTTAAAGCAATTAGTAGGTGAGGAATGTGTCACCCAGGCATGCCACTGAAGCCAGGACTGTCCACCTGGAAAAGCCCACCCACCGAACCACTTTGCTCTGGTGTGTCTCTCTTAAAATCAGCACATCAGTAAATCCTGTGGCCTTTAGTCCAGTGCTGTCATTTCTCAGTGGATTTTAGAGAGATGATCCAAGCTCAAAGGGAAGGAATTGCTGGCATTCTGGCTTCTTAACCCTTCATTTCCAGGTCAGCAATTCCCAAAGTTTCCCAGCAGGCTCTAACAAAACATTTTTTTTTTTTCCATCACACACACACTTGAGGAGAGTCTGGGAGCTCTCTGGAGGTTTTGGCTTCCGCTGCAGAAAGGGCAGAGGTTCCCCAGGTGTCCCTGGGGACTCGGCACACCACAGGTGGCTCCTGCAGGAGCAGAGGAGGTCTGAGAGTAATACCTCAGACCACCCCCTGCTATGCTATGGTTTGTGTCCTTTCATCTTTTGCACTGCAAATCGCAAGTCTTCTGTCAAATGATGGAAGTGTCAGGTGGGATGGATGGGCAGGGAGCCAGAAGTGTGTGTGAGTGTATGTCTGAGCTCAGCCCATGCCCAGTGTGGTGGCTGTTGTGCACTGATGTGCTGGGGACACTGCTAATAGCAAACAGGGAAAGCTGGCAATGCCACAGCAGCTGTGCTCAGGAACCAGCTTTCCTAACTGTTCTGTAAAATTGATCTTATTTTTTTAATCTCAGCTATCCGCTCTGCCTCCAAGGAGGGGCAGCCATTAGCATCAGCAGAAGTTGCATGATAAAAAAAATCGAGTCACACTGCCCTCAGAAAACTTTGTTTACTTAGTTTTTAGAAGTGCTATTTGTCATATTGAACTAACACTGTTATCAGAAGACTTCTGTGCAACCTCCTGAAACTACCTGGGTATGTGTAACACGCCACCTATAAATAAATGCCATTGTAAATGTCGAGTCATATGGGAAGATAAATAAATTAGTTTTCTGGGCTCATTAGAGATGAAAGCTGGGGTTTTATAGCAGGATGAAGAGAATCACACAATGCACTTCCATATGGCTTATGAAATGTGTATGAAAATCATTTTCTCCTACCCGTGCTAATTATGATATATAAATAGATACTGTTTCCCTTTGGGCACTTACTTAGCTGGATTTTTATTTTTTTTTAAAGATCAGTGCAATCACTTGTATGATGCATTTCTGTAGGCCTTTAACAGATCTCTAAATCAAAATACATATTTTTATAGCAATAAAATGACCTTTCACTAATTGGGAAAGAAAATGTTACCCAATAGGTGATAGTTGTCATGAGTGCTCAGCACAGTCAGAAATCATTTTGGCATTTGGCTTTAAACTGTAGCTGAGACGAGTGTTTAAATAATAATTTTTTAACCCATGTGTCTATATGAGTTTTGTGTGAGTGTGCTTAAGGAAGGAGAGGGTGATTTGTGCTGCCTGTGGCCAGGCAGCAGACTATAACCAAAGCGCTGTTTTTCACTCAGGGCACAATTTTGCCACAGGACCTGTTGGCACAAAACTCCTCTGAGTGTGTACCACTGACCACAGCCCACCATGGTCAGTGAATGCCTTACAGGGGCAGCAGCAATGCTTTTCCAGCCTGCCTATAGTCCAGAAAGACCCCCTGCTTAGAACCGGTGGGTGATATTCACCAGGTCATGCTGGGAGAAATGGCCCTTTGAAGGACACAGCTGGGGCAACACAGGAAACAACAGCCAGAGACAGAATAAATGAGTCGCTTTTCTAGCATATTTGAATACTGTTTATTATAAACATTGTGAATTAGTATCTCTAACTGAGAAAAAATAAAATTGGGTGTAAAAATACACCGGTGATATACTGCATATACATATAAATACACTATATAGTTTGCACAGGTATCAGGCATCTTCCTTCCGGACTAACTTTCCAGAGACTGATACAAAAGTTCAAATAGAGGAAAACAGAAGGGAAAGGTCTCCAAATATAAACAGTGTTGTTTTGGCAAGTGATTAGGTTCCCAAAAAAACTGGGCTGTAAGCAACAAAACAGTTTCACAAGAGACCCATTTGTGTTTTCACATTGTATCTACATCACAGCAAGAGGGGAAAGAGCGAGCAAGAGAACAGTGACACATACAGGGTGCCCAGTATGTGTTCATGACATCTGAGACCAGTCCCACACCTTATTCAAAGCCCGTGCTGTTAATGGGGTCTGGAAAATCCTCTCCTTGATAAGGAGGACTTCAATAACATCCAAAGTGCTTACTAGATGGTGGCTTAGCCCACACAATCCATTGCAATAGGCAGCTTGCTCCCAGACTCTGTTAGCAGGAGTCCCTCTGTGCAGATGCCCTGGATGGTGTCACTGCAGAGGGACTGGCTGCCAGGGGCCCAGGTGTCCTCACCTCACAGAGGTGAAGGAAGCACATGCTCTCCAAGGGCAGTTCTCCACTGGAAACTCCAAGGCCCTGGGCAGTGCTGCTGCCCTGGGTCACAGCAGGCAGCTGCTCCAAGGGGGCTGGCAGGAGCCCTGCCATGGCTGAGCTGCAGCTCCTCCTCACCACGAACCTCATGCCTCTCCCACCAGCCTAACACAGCTGCCCTGCCCAGCTCTGAGAAGGCAGATGGATTGCAAGCATGCTCATATGGCACTTTTCCAACATCTCTTAATTTTGGTTCCAGTTTTTGTCTCCCTTAATTTCCTTAGAAGACATAAAGCTACACAGGTGGTGCCTGCTTGGTCTGATGTGGCCTTTGTGGCACCCTGAGAGGCAGATGGAATTCAGAGCACCAGGGCAGTGTCCAGGCAGAGAATGTGGCGGCACCAAGGAGACCTCAGGGGGAATCCATGACTGGTGTGAGGAACAGCCCTGGTCCTTGCGGGCACTGCACCTCCCATGGGTGCACCCTGCACCCAGCCCCACATGGAGGACGATGATTCCCACAGAGATGCTGAGCACCAGACTGGGACAAAGCACTTTCCACAGGAAAAGGTGGCAGTGTGCTGTGCATCGCTCCAGAGGAAGGTCTCCATCCCCAGCTCACCCCACAGTCCAGCACAGGGCAGTGCCAAGGCATTCCTTGGTCTAGGACACGTTTATGTTGGAGAAGAGCGGGGCCCTGGGCTGTGTGGATGCTGTGCTGTCCGCCAAGTAGCCCAGGATGCTTTTGAGTTCACTTCGTGACAAATTGGCTTTGATATGCAGGAATGCTTCCAGGTGCCTTTTCCTGTGGAAAAGAAACAGGCAGGTCTTATTTCCTCCCACACACCCTCACATGTCAGGGCCATTGCACCAGGATGTGGTTCCCACCCTGAGCTGCATGCTGATGTCTCCTGTGGGTGCCAGCTCAGCATCTGGCAGTCCTACACAAGATCCTGCACTGTCCTAGGATGCTTGAGGCAGGGAAGGGAATCTCCAAGGTAAATGAGAGAATCAGATGAGAATTTGGAATATATCAGTAGACTTTTAGTCATATCTTCCTTTGCTTTCTGATAAGACTGGGATTGCCACACTCTGGAAGGCAGCTCCCATCCAGGTTTACAGGCTCAGGCTATATGGACCTCACCTATATTCATATTTGACTGCTTTCTGGCTCAATTAAAATTCCTTATGAGTATTAACAAATCTGTTTCAGCATCTCTTACCGGATATCTGGGTATGTTGTGGCGAGTGTTGCAACTTCAATTTTAATAGCACCTAAATCCTGAAGTCGGATTATTTCAGCCAATTTGGGGAGTGCTGAATTCAGCCACGTGGCTTGAGATCCCTGTGAGAAGAGAAAGTGGTTAGCAGAACATCATGGGGGGTGCAAACCACCCCCCACCCCAGCAGTTGCCTCCTGAGGCTGTTTCCTGGCAAGTGGAAAGGACACATCAGTGATTTTAGATGCCTCATTGTCTTCAGGGGTGTTTCTGCCTGAGGCAGCCTTGGAAAAACTGGATTAGCTTTTTGATGGTTTTTAATCCTCTTACACAAGTGGTGTGTGGTTTGCCCTAAGACTGAGACTTCCACATCCACCTCAGCGGATTCTCTCTGCTCACTTCCCTTTCGTGGGGTTTCTGCATTGCCTGGTGTGTGTACAAAGTCTGATGGGCCAGGTAAGTCACTGCCACGTGCTGCTCTGCCCCAGCTCCAGACACAAGCCTGCCTTTAGCATCTCCAGGTATTGCCAAGATCAGGTAGAAGCCCCAACTAGAGCTTTTTTTTTGCCATTAGAATTTCCAAGATGCAGCTGCCTGACCTCCTACCCACCCTATGTGAAACTCAGACTTGTTCCTTCTCCAGTCAAACGTGCATGGGGTGGTGGAGGGCAGGTTTTGGCTTAGCTGTTATGTTTTTTTGCAGGCAGAATTAGAGGCATGGAAGGAGGGAGGTGATCTCAATGCACAGAGAGGGGTGTTCCAGCTATGGCTCTCATGAAAAAATTCCTTGCATACCACAGACCCCTCACTGCCTGCTTTAGCCCCTGGCTGACCTAAAAGCTGCAGTGTGGGGAAAATCAAGGCTGAGAGGAAACCCAGAGACCACGGACATTGTACCGACACTGGAAAAGACGTCTAAGGCTTCTGACCCTATTAATATAAACCTTCAAAAGGAAACTGACTATGGGACAAAGGAAGATGAAATCCTTCTTTGTCTCTCCAAGCAGGGAGGGGCAGGCTGCTAACATGGGAGTCTTTCTGCCTACAAGCACTTAGAGACCTCTTTCTGCCTAAGGTCCTGCCTTTCAGGAAATTAAGCTAAGTTGAAAAGGTTAACAAAAGTTCCAAGAGTTATGTTCCTGTTTTTCAGTGTGTCTGTGCCCTGTGCTGACGTGTTCGTGGCAAGAGCACTCACGTACATTGCTGGTGCAGAAGGCTTCCAGGTCAGCAGCATTCTTGGAGATGTGCTGGGCCAGAGTTTGCTGCTGTCCTGGAGTTTTCAGGCTGACCTTCCTCTTCAGCAGCCTCACAATGTACTCTTTAACCAGGCGAGCATGGATTTTCTCAATGATAGCCTGGTGGGAAGGAGAGGAGGGAATATCATCCATCTCTCATTTGCTTGAGGAGAGAACAAACCATGTGTGTGGATGGATGACAAAGCCATCACAGGTGCTGTGAGACATGCCCCACCAATGCCTGCTGCTGATTACCCAGCAGGAACAACCCTAGCTGCCAACCTTCCAAGACTGGTTACACCACATCCTAGATGCTGGGAATTTCTTTGTGCTCTAAATATGGGAATTTCCAAGTCTTGTTTCCTTCTGGGAAGAGTTTAAAGCACAGAAAAGATCTCCATGGGCGAGGAGTAACAGTATCCCAGAGAAACAGGAATTCATGCTGCTCTTCCTGTTCCTCTCTCTAACACATAAAACATTATAATTTGTCCCAGCTACTAAAAAGGCAAAGGCAGGAAATCAAATATTGTCTTATATGATGTTATTTCATGTATAGTCCATTACCAGTGAGAATGTGGTTCTGGCTCAGTTCTCTGGGATTTGTCCCAGTTGCATCTGCATGCTCCAGTCCCTAAGGCAATCAAAGGAGCAAGGAGACTGAAACACAGTGCAACTGCATCTATATCTGTATTTCAAGATTGCTAAACCAAACCTATAAATAAAACCTAAACCTATAGATAAAGCCATGTCTTGGATGGTCTCTAAAGCACCTTCTCTACATCAGGGGTGGTTTGCTCTGCAAACAATGCAGCAGAGCTGCAGGAGTCTGCTTCTGTCAGAGGAGAGTAAGATTTATGTGCCTAATCTGGGTAAACTGCATGCTGATGGAAACACTGCCTGAGAGGCTTCCTGATGCCAGGCCAGCCCACCAGAGGTCAAGGCAACTCAAGCGACAGAGGATCAGAGCTGAAAATGCAGCCTCAACACCCCATAATCCCTCTAATATTTCTCTCAGACTTACATGGTAAAATGGGTCCTTTAAGGTCTTGAAGTCTAAAATATGTTCGCTGGTGGTTTTAATGATCTCATTCATTATTTCACTGCTGGAGTCCCACTTATTCTCTGTAAACTTCTTGAACATTGGCTGAAAAAAAGGAAAATCTTCTAAGTTACCTCAAACAAATTCTATGCACATGTATATTTGTCATTTCTACATGCAGAGTGTCCCATGTAGTGAGAGCAGGGTGCATAGTCCTGGGCAGGGGTGTGTGGTGCTGCCTTACAGGGCCAGGGGAACAAAGGATTGTGTCTCCTTCTTGGTTACTCATGGTGAAGAAGACCAAGGGCTTGAAAGCTTCATATTGGAGGCGTTTTTATTATTTCTGCTTTATTTTTTTTTTCTTTTCCCTCACTGTCTTGTCTGATTAAAGAATTATGGTACCACCAGGGGAAAAAAATGAATCCTTATGAGATGTTTTCAATCATAATTTTTCTCGGCCACAGTAAATAAATATGAAAAAAACCACACCCCTGTTCTCTTGTGCCTTCCAAAAGGCTCTACAGAGAAAGCAGGAGAGATTGTGGCTGAACATTCCTGACTCCTACGCTTCCTTTTTCTCCACCAAAATTACTTATCTTGAAAAGACTGTGTTATACATGTATTTAAACAATCAAAAAAAAAAAACCCAAAAAAGGAAGCCAAAAATACAAAAATGACCTTCAGGTCACCTTTATGAGGAAGCCAAAAGCTGCGTAATTGCGGTTTATGCCATTATTGATGGCTTCCTACAGTGTGGAGAGCAAACAGCTGCAGGTTGAAACTCTCCCTGCTGCACCCATGGTCTCAGAAGTGATCAGCAGATTTTATGTTCACCTGCGCAGTCATGCATATGTCACTGTATACACTTTGCCTGCAGGCTTGAGAACCAGCTCAAGGAGAGCTTAGTGGGATTTTTCTGGCAGCAAGTTGGGTTAGGACCAATCCTGTCCCTTCTGAACTTGGCTGATTTGAATCAGAGATTTGAGGAACAGATAGCAGGGCAGGAGAACATGCCCTGCCCTGGTATCAGCTGAGCCGTGGGGCAGGAGGGTGTGGGGCACAGATATGGTACCTTGAGCTGGGCAAAGAGCTGTTGAAGCAGCACATCAAAGCCACTGTTTTCAATATCGGTGAGGGTGCTGAGGATATCGGCTTTACTGTCATCCCTCTCTGCCATGTATTTCTCCATATATTCCCTGCAAGAAAATATCAGCCAGGTCAGAATAGTCTATCCTCACAGGAGAGAGAGAGAAATTCAGAGGTCTCCAAACCTTCTGCAGGCAGATGGACCTACCTCTGCTCACTCTGGAGTACCTCCCCTCTATACACTGCCTGCAGAGGAAGGAGTAAAACCTTTTCTCTTGGACCCTTACCTAAAATTCCAGCAGTTGTTAACATTTGCAATCAGTATAGGCTTGTAGTATCTGTGCTTCTTGCTTTTCTCCCTGAAGTCTTCAAAGGCATCCCTGTAGCTGGAGGGGAGATGAGAAGAGGAGCGGTGGGTGAGTGGTTGCCCAGGTGCTGGCCAGCCCTGCTGCCCACAGCCCCTCACCACCTCACCTCCTCAGGAAGGCTGGCAGCTCCTTCAGCAGCCGATGGGACAGCTCCTCACCCACGGCCTTGCTGATGTCCTCAGCTCGCTTCTGGCTGCTGTAGATACTCTATCAAACAAGCAAGATCAGTTTTAAATGTTGCCTACTCCAAAAAGGCTAAGTTTGCTGGGTAAAGAGGCTGCAAATCCTTTACTGAGGTAACTGCACCCAGCTCTCTGGCATTGTCTCCCTGCAACTGAGCCAGGGACCATACAGAGCAGCTATACTTAGCTGAGATGTTCAAAAGGAGCATGAAGAAAATCTAGAAAACAGTTGAGAAAGTAGGCAATTTGACACTTGGTTTTGTTTCTTTTTTGTGGGTTGTTCTTTTTTTTTTCTAATGTCATTAGATTGCATTTAAATAAACAATTTAATCACAACAACCTCAACATATGAGAGATTTATTTTTTACAAATAAACTCAACTAATCCTCTGCAGCCAGAGGAGGGAAAGGGGCAGCTCTGCCTGTGGCACTTTGCCTAGGAGGAAGAAACAGACACCCCATTTCTCAATCAGCTGAGCCCATCACCTGTCTCTCTGCTGCTGGGGATGCAGAAGAAATTGCACAGGCAGAATGAAGGCAGTTTTTCTTCTTGTTTTACTCATAGAAGTGTTTGCCTTCATCACATAGTACACCAGGCCCAAGACAGACCATGGTTTTGAGCCTCCCTGTACCACCCACCTCTGCCACCACTCTACACAAGTGACTCGGCCTTTTTCTTTTCTGCATTGACCATAGTTGGTCTGAAATCTTAAGTAGATAAAGGATGCCGTTGTTTATTTTTAATATAGTTCTGTATTACCTGGATAACCAATATTCCTAGTAGTTCACTCTGAAAATGCCCATTTAGCTTCTCTGGTTCCTTGTCTTCTTTCCATCTTTGGACTTCTTTATCTAAACATCTGCTCAGTGAATTTTTGACAGTAACCTTTAGGGAAGGGAGAATAATGGCATTACTCCAACATGGATGCAACAGATCCTGCCTTCTGCAGGTTTTACTCACCCACCCACCTTTTGCGTGGCTCAGCAGACTTTTTCCTCAGCCCTGGCTGGGAAATGAAGGCTCCTTGTCAGGAGATGCTTGATCCACGACTTCACAGCAACAAGGACCACCCCCTCACGATACCTCATGCAATAGTGAGTTGAGTATTTTAAGGTAGGAGTGAAGGTCCCACCATATCTCCATATCGGGGGGATCAGGAGGGCAGGGAGGGGAGCATTGGGTAAGAAGGTTGCAGCAGCTACATGTGCCAGAGCCCAAATTCCCCCAGCCACGCACTGTGTGTGCATCACACTCAGAGCTATCTGCTTTCGCAATCATTTTTCACGAGCTCTTCTGACGCCACACAAGTGCTGGAGAGGGAAACAAAGTGCTCCCAGGTTTTCTCTGCTCTGACCCCTCTGGGCTGCAGTGAGGCTTTGGAAATGGTCTGTGCAGTGTCTGGCACGTATTGCTGATCCCCCAGTGCCCTGTTCATGCGCTTTGCAGACCTCACACCACCTCTCCCATATGCAAACCATCACTGACTACATCTAAACTTGGAACTCATCTTCTCATTTTCCGGGAATTCCAGCCCCAAGTGCCAAAAGCACTAAGCTATGGGAGTACTGTAAAAGTGGCTTCTTGTTTCCATTAAGGGAAGGGTGATACGAAAACCAGAGCAACTTTTATTTTCTGCAGACCAGGCGATTCTCCATCAAAGAAACAGATTTGTCAAGACCAGATCTCCATGTCTTGCATTCATCCAAGGTCTGGCACCTCTGCAGAGACCAGGAGTAATCCAAGATCCTTCTGAGATTCCTGGGAGAGGGATCATAAATCCCTCTGGAGATTTATCAGAAAATTGGGAAGTTGCCCATAAATATCTGTTGTTGGATTTTCCCCCTGTTCCTACCACATGATTTACAGGAACAGAGCAGTTCTTTTCTCATGGCTCCCAGGGCTAGGCAGAAGTTTGCTCTGCAAGTCCCATCTAGCAGACCCGTTCCCCAACAACAAACAAACACCTCTGCTTTCCCCTGAAAGGGTATGCAGGGTGTGTGGCTCACTGGTGAAGAAGTGTGTGACAAGTCACACAAGAAGAGCAGGACAAGTCACAGCTTCTCTGAGGAGTCATATGGGAGCAGTGAAAGGAAGAAGAGGAGTGACTGAACCTTTCTTACCTCTTCACTGTCAAGGTATTTATTTTCAAGCTCTTTGCTCAGACTTGAAGGCAAAAGGCTTCCAAGCTTAACTTTATCCAACTCCATGGCTAAAGCATGATCTTTTCTCATGTCTCTGGAATGAAAAAAGCCAAACAATTGCATTTTCCAAGGGCAGTGTAATTCAAGACAGTTGTTGATGCAAATCACTAACACTTCTTGAGGATATCAGTGAAAAAACAGATGGAAATGTCCACTATCCTTAGTCCAGGCAGGACTTGGAGAAGCTGAATAAATATGTGGCAGGGGTGAGACCTGTGAGGGTGGGACCACAAGCAACCCTAGGAATGGAGTCATGGTCTGTCAAACTCCTGAGTACCAGCCACTGTGTGCTGGTGGGAAGGGGGCACCTGAAGCAAGCAGGGGAGTCTAGTCCCTGGACATGACCTCTCTCCATCAATACAGAGAGGTGAGCAGGTGAAAAGCTGGTGTTTGATGGCTGGGAGGTGGTCCCTCAAGAGACACCTGGACATGGCCTCTGGTAACACTCTCAAAGCAGCTGCTAGTCTGGCCAACACAGTCTCCAGTGCTGGGCTGAGCTGCTCTGGCTGAGCCCTACTCCTCACAACTGATCACTTCCAAACACGGGCTGGTTCAGGCCTGAATATCCTGACCTGGAGCACAACACTGGCTGTGGAAAACTTCCGGGATCAACACTGAATCATTATACTCATCAGTGAAACATGATAAAGAAACAGCGGAGGTGAAGGTTGAATGACTTCAGAACAGAAGAAACATTGCTGGTGTCTTTACTGGTTTTCACCTAAGAAGTGAAAGCCCTCAATTCGACACCCAGTACTATTAGCCACAAAAAGCAATATTTTCAGTTTGATAACATACAGGGTTTATGGGGACCCTTGGCTGAGAGTGTCCCCTCACAGGGGCTCTCCTAAAGGCAAGGAAAATATAGACTGTGGGCAACAGCTAAGCAACATCCTCCATGCCCAGGATAATTGCATCTCAGACTGTTCTATTTATTGCCTGCCCTCTGGTACAAAGGGCTGAAATTTCCAAATTTTCCATAAGTGAGCCCAGGTCTAACTGGAATAGATATCAAGGCAATGAACCGGACCAATTTACCCCACAAAAGAAGCCCGTAACATCTGCATGTATGTCTGTTGCTCAGAAGTCAGAATGGTGGAACAGCCCTTCATTTACAGACTAGCAGCCGTGAGTGTGTCCCTCCTGGCTGTTCTGGCAAGGAGTGTAAATCAGCACATCATCAGTAACACCAGAACTTAGCCAGGTGCTGGACTGCACCACAGCTAAAACTAATGCATAAATCAAGCAAATGCCTGGGTTTGCAGCCAATGAGCCTGTTTTGATTGCCAGGGGTAAACATTTATAAAAGCCCACTTACTTTGGATAAAAGTTGTGCACCCATGAGAGAAGAAGGTAAATATCCTTGTCTTCCAGATGAGACTCAGCACTTTTCTTTGCCTGTGAGGCAAAATAATTGTGGTAGAGTTCTGCATATATGCTGAATACATTAAACTCAGGAGGATAAAGCTTGTTAATGTACTTGGCAACCACTGTCAAATCTTCTTTCATTGTTTTTCCCATGTGCAGGAGGTCCTGGCCAACTGCAGAGAGGTTCTCAGTTCTAGGAGTACGGCTTGTGTCTTTCATTCGAGCCTCTACCGATTCCTTTACTGTAGTCATCCAAAGCTCTTTCCATTTTCTAGGTCTAAATTGCATATTTTGGTCAGGTGGATTCTCTAACATGTAGTTCTGATCTTCTTTCTCCTGCTCTTTCAGAGCCTCCACTGCCTGCTGCAGCAGGTCTGGGTTTGTTTTTGCAAGCTGCACGGAATCTTTCAAGGTGCTGAAGACTTTGTGCTTCAGAACTTCATAGACAGACTCAATGTCTTTCTGACTGGTGTTCAGTCCCTCCTCACTTTTGCTAGACAGGGTCTTCTCCAGGACAAAGAGATGTTGAATGGCATCACAAAGCTTTTGCTCTCCAAGGAGATCCATGACTTGTTTGACTAGTGAAAAAAGAACAGCCTTTCTTTAACCAAGAGTGAAGATTTAGATTTCTGTTTTATAAAAAATGACGGCTCTGGAATGTTTTTTAAAAAATGCTTTTACTTCCAAAATGCTAGCTCTTGGGCTCCTACACCATAAAGAAAATCTGTTTATTTAAAGATCAAATTATTTCTAGCTTGCCTGTAAGTGGGACAATGGAAATTTGAATACCCATCACTGGTGTGTTGCATATGGACAGCTATTCATGAGCCACCTATATTTTTTTTCCAAAATTTAGCCTTCTGGAGTTAGTTACTTATTGCTCATCCCCCTTGCCATTAATATGATCTCAAGTCAGAAGCATGGCTTTAGAAATAATGTTGATGGAAAGATGTAACTAAAGACGTCCTAAAGGAAATACCACATGGGTTTTCCAGAAATAGATCTGGCACAACCTGACCTGTGAAATTGTTTGGGAGGATACATTTAGCAAGCAAGACAAATAAAATTGAACTATCTTATCTGAACTAGTCAGTCACTTGCGACAGGGAAATCTGGGAAATTATTAGTTAAAATGGCAACGTTATATCCCAAAATAAGATTTGTTAGGTGTGTAATGTTGCATGGAGGACCCTGGGTGGAGAAAGCTTACATTATTCATGAAACTCATCTTACTTCATTTGTCCTCAGAGACTGTGGCACAAAAGCTGGGAGTGCCCTTTTGGCATCTGCTGATTGCACAAAGTTCAGAGACATTACTGAAACTGAGGGCTTGGTGTATTTTATAGGAACAATGGGATAACTTGAATAGTAAATGGGCTGAATTTAATGGCACAAAACACAAGATACAAATTCAATAGAACAAAAGTTACTTAGCAACAAATATGATTTTCTGCTGCAAGCTGGATGTGTATCAGCTTGAGATGGAGGAGGAAGAGAGATGCCTGGAGAATTAGTAAATCCCTACTGAGAGGTGATAGTGAACATGTCAGTTACAACCCCAGGATGTACTCAGCGAGAAATATCCAGTTGAGATGGGAAAATAGGAATATATTGTACCACACATTGGTGGTGTCTCATCTGGAATATTTTCTACAATTCTGGTTGCTTTAAAAATCTGGTTCTTTGAAAAAAAGAAATACACTGGAGATGGGGCAATGCAGCAGTAAGAACAAAAGTACAAAAGGCCTGTTTTCAGCAGCAAATTCATGGCCAAGAAGGAAAACCATCAGTTAGGGAAAGCATTTGATACATGGAGAAAGAGATGCCAATTAGACAGGTAAAGGCTTTTCTGTAAATGAAATAATTTGTAGTAAACAATGAAACCTTGTAGGGGGAGATGGAGGAACAGAGCTGAGAGTTACATCTTGGTTTCTCACCCACCCACAGTTCTCTGTGCCCCCATGAGAGGTCGAAATAAGTTTTGTTTTGGACAGAAAACCTGCAAATGGACAGTTCCTCAAGGACTGTGCCCTTGGTACTAAAGGACTAGGACTTGAGGTCATGTCTCCCTCAGCCCAATTTTCCCCAGGCTTCTTGGAAAAGTCACTTTGTTCTATCAGTACCTTTGTCTCCCTAGGGGACAATTCCCTGCCTCATACAGCCCCTCTAGAGGTAACTATGGCCCATGAAGTAGTGCAAGGAAGATGGAGGAACACTTACCACTGGGTGGCTTGGTCTTTTTAACTATTTTAAATGCACTTTTAAGCATTCCCTTTAATCCTTTGCTGCCCTTCTCAGGGCTGTCCCCGGCAGAGATGCAACTCTCATTGCTTGTGATGGAAGAGGCACGTGAAGCTCTGCAGGCTGCCCCTGGCATTTCTCTCATCTTCTCCTCTCTGGACCAGATTTCATCTGCAGAAGGTTCAGGACAGGCAGGGACTTGCTCAGCTACCGATGCTGAAGTGTTTTCAAATGGCCTGTTTGCATCAATGCAACCCTCTGATCCACTGCGTATTCCAAAAGGACCACTTTGGAAAAAAGGTAGCATTTTCATCATTTTCCTTCTAGCCTGTAAATTTCAGAGAAATAAAAAAAGAAAGGATCAGACTATAACAGTTAAGAAGAAAAAATATCAAGGAGAAAGTGTGGCAAGGCATATGTGTAGGCAACATGGAGAATGTTACATGTCTGGTGTGAGCCCAGGAGAATTCCTGAGCAACACCATCTCGGGTAACGCAGAGAATGGAAGCAGCTCTCTGGTCCAACTTAGAGAAAATCAAAGAGCCCTTTTGAGGGTGATTCAGATGTCCTGATTTGAGACCTTGAGCTTGTCAGGCTCTCCCATGGGATGCTGTGTGACTATAGATACGAGCATAGATGGGCATATGAATGATGTGGATGGGATAAGTCTCCTGTGCCTTCAAAGGAACCACAAAACTCTCATACTCTTACATGGCATCAGGATCAATTCCCACCTTACTCAGGGCCTTTTTTTCCTGATCTGTGCTCAAGGTAAGTGGGAACCAGGCACGAGGATCAGGTTAGTTTAGCCTTGTTTAAACAGACATGATCCTGCAGACTCCTACCTTACCACCAACATTCCTCCACTACACATAATTAACAACAGAAACTTGTTATTGTTACAACTTCTTTTCAGAATTCATATTTAGAATTATGTTCCTCTATAATTCAACATGTTGCGAAATATTTATTTGCATAACTATAACCATTTGTATAATGATTATAATTATGCAACGTCTGTAAATAAATAAAGACTGATAGTTTCCAATCCTTATTTTAATAATGTTTTGTTTAAAGTGACTTCCTAGGAGACTGAAGCACATCTGTGTGAAGAACTCTCAGGCAAGTTTTGGTTTACTTGTACTGAGTAATGGCAGAAAAATGAGACTTTAAATAAATGACGAATTTGGCTTCAGTTATAAGGCCACAATTGGTGATCTTCAAATACCCTTGTTAAGTTTATAATGTTGGTATGTGTCATGCTGATGCAAAATGTGATACTTATTCCTGGGAAAACTGGTTGGAAGACTGTGGCTTTTCATTCTAACTGTGTTTTCTCTTGCTGGCTCCTGGCAGCTTGGAGAGCTTAGAAACATCAAGTTAGTGGTAGCAGCTGAGTGGTACAGAGAGCAGTGAGAGCCTGGATTTGCTGAGAGCTTTCCTTCTCCCTGCTTTGGATGCCAGGCCATGTTCAGGATTAGTAATACTACTACTTTCTAAACACAACAAATATGAAAACTCATTTGGGAAGGAGTTCTGCTTGCATGAGCAAGCAAAGGGGGCCTGAACACCACAGCTCAGCTGACAGGAGTTACAGAATAGTCTGAGCTGGAAAGGACCCACAAAGATCACCAATTCCAACTCTGAAGTGAATCACCCATACAGGGATTGGACCTACAACCAAAGCATTATTAGCTCCATACTCTTAACTAATTGAGCTAATCCCAGGTTAGCCAACAGCTGTGCCATGGCTAAATCTGTGCACCTGCGTCTCCCTAGCACATGTACTGAGGAGGGGAAAGGGAAGGAAACCCCCTGCAACTCACTCTAGTTTTGCTAGGCAGGATGGCCCACTAGAATCCTGAAAGCAGTGGAAACGAACTCATTTTTTTTGTTACACTTCCACTACAAAAATACCCAGAAAAGCAACCAACTAACCAAAAAGAATCATGGCAACAGGCATGCTCTGTAAGTGATTAGGACTTTCTTAAGTTTTGTAGGGCTCTTTTCGTAACCTGTATTTCCCAATACAACACCATGTTTAGATTAATTCTGCCAAATCCCTTGCTTCCTGTTTGTTCAAGCACAGACTCAGACTCAGCTGAGTCCTTTATCTCTCTCCTATTATTTCAAACAATGCATTATTGGGGGTTTTTTGTTTGTTTGTTCTCTAACCAAAGAAACTACCTCTCCCTTTCCAAAGGGCTAAGGTCTTTCATTTTGATGAACGATGATCACAAAAGTGGACTTCAAACAGTTTTGGTTCTTCTTCAATGCCAAGATGAATGCAATGTATCTTTGAAAAGTGACACTACACATACAAGAGTCCATAAGGGAATGATTAAGCTGGTTAAAAGCTGAATTTTTAACGTCTGTCAGAACTTTGTCCTGGTAGTGCTCAAAAAAAGCCAGCCTTAAGCACCTAGGTAAGGCTGTCGATGCAAAAGCTGCCATGCTCTCTCACATTTGGCCCGCCTGAACTCTTGCCCAGTGATTATCATGTGCCACTGCTGGTTAGTCTGTGTTTGTATCTGCAGCAGGAAATACCAGTAAACCCAAGCTCCCATTTCTGCCTTGAAATGCAGCCCCAGTCTTAGTGTCAAGGGGTACCAAACACTCCTTGTCCATCTCTTCTCATTATTGTTAGAGAGCCAAGCTCTTACTGTAAGAAATGCTTTTAAGAAACTTATAGAAAAAATTGCCAACACTTTCTACAAGAAATACTCAGCTAAAAGGAGGTGGTCCTGGTTACATCTGGGGGCACAGGCAGGAGATGCTGTGCTAGCACTGCACCTCCTGCCTCCATCAGCATGTGGTCCTGCCCAATGCAGCAGACAGGACATGCCAGGAGCTTGGCTCTGGCTTGGATGCCTGCAGGCTGCTCCTCTATGCCTGTGTTCTTCTCACAAATCAAAGCTTGCTAAAATTCCAGCAGGCTCCTATTTTTTTTAGCAGGAGAAATGCTAAATCATTTCCCAGGCACAGAACTCAAATTCAAGTCTTAGGAAATGTAATGATTTGAGGTCAAGAGTTGACATTGTTCCCAACTCAGTGTTATTACTAATTTACTGTTATCATCATCATCCTCATTACTGTTACGTGGCAACGTGGTTTGTGCCAGGGGAGCCTTTAGCTCCAATTATTTCTGACATAGCACATTTAGCTTCTGGTTTTGAACCAGAAGAGGAGTGCAGCTCACACAGCATCCTCAGAAACCCTGTCCAGACACCCTGCAGCACTGGGACCATGGTGCTGTGAGTGCTGGTGTAGCTGTAGTGGGATACAGCGAGCTCTCTGCTGATCACAGCACCTACCTCTGAGCTGGAGCTTTTCTGGGGTGGGTTGCAAGGGTGAGGGAAACACTTGGAGCAGAGACCAGACAAGAAGGACCCAGCCCAGACTCTGGGCACAGTGGCTTCCCATTTTCTCCTTTTCCTCCTCAAGGCAAACAGCTTTCATGCAGAATGATCTCATTGGTGAGGAGCAGCTCATAGTGTGCTAGAGAGCACTCAGGGGAAGAGATTTATTAATTATCCCTATTCTGAAATTCTTTGCTGTACATTTTCTTGACTTCTTTTCCTGAGCTGCTGCCAGTATTAACAAACATTTGTTTGGATTTTTGGTCCTCTCCAGCCTGCTGACATCCTAGGTCATGAGGATTTATATCTCATTTTAGTGGATATCTCCCACTTTCCCACAGCCTCTCAGAAATCCAGAGTTATCTAGCAAAGTTTATTCTCTGCATTTGCATCAGCCATGTCTCTCCCCATCAGTTCCCTGTGGAAAAGTGGTTATCCCTGCCCACACAAGAAAATTGCACTGGCCCAAGCCATCTTTGAAGCAGTAGAGCAGTGCAGACATTCTGAATTCAGTGTACCTCAGACCATTTGCTGACACCTAAACAAACTGCTAATTTATCAAAGCAAAGAGTCCACAGAGATACCAGATCCAATCTCTGCAAACTGGGAGCCCTCCTAGGAGGTGAGGGATTTTTTCCTACCATTTTTGTTATCTGGATTAAGTACTGAATGGAGACACCGCAAATCCAGGGGCTCCCACCTAGCTCTGCCTGGGAAATCACAGTCTATAGAAGAGCTGGGCCACCCAGAGCCTCACCTTGACCCTTGACTGTGCTGCTCACATCCACAGTCCTATCTGCAGACCCCTGTGACACACCCACCATCCAATATGTGGTCTAGCAGTATCCTGATGGTGGCCAAGTTCTGCTCCTAATGCGGAGCTGAGGGAAAATAAAACTTGTCTCCAGTAAAGAAGCCAAGGCAGGAGCAGAACCTCCCCAGAAGACTCAATCTGTGTGCCTCAGCATCACCAGGCACCCCTATAGGGCTGGGGATGATGGGGAGCCCAAGGGACTCAGGGGAATGGCAGGGGCAGAGCAGGCAGAGGATGCCAGGGCATCTGACCTGACATGAGAGAGATGCTTTAAACCAGCATAAAACCATGTGTAGTGCATGGTTTTATACACAGCTGTGCAGTGCCGTAATCATTTCCAAATGAGAATCTGATTTCCCTAAATTACTGACGCACACCTAAAAACCGTCTGGTAAACCATCATTTCCTGTTGTTAGTGAGAATCTTTCAAACAGAGAAAGAGAAAATTCTATATATACAATGCTATTGGGAAAAAGCAGAGAAAATGCACTGTAATAACCTCATTTTTTCTTCTTGCTTCAAATCTCAGCAGCATAGTTTCGAACTGTTGCTGCTGAAAGAGCAACCAGCTGCTGCTGTCTAGAGTTTTGTTTTCATAATACAGTTCCAAAGCCAAATCCTTCTTTAAGGCCTGGAGTTTGCAAAGTTCACTGCTAGAGCAAACAGCAACTGAGAAGATAAACAAATTCCCCAGGAGCTTCTCTCCACACTTCAAATTCTTTGGCTTTCCAGGCATCTTTTAGTAGAGAGAGTGAATGAAGCAAACTCAAACCTGAGCTCTCTGCTTCCTTGTGATTTTCTTTATCAGAGCTGGGAAGCCTTATAGTGCCTCAGTGGGAGCAGGCAGCAGATACTCTGGAGAATGAGTGTTTCTTCAGGTTTTCTGCTCTGAACTTAGATGTCAAAATGAGGCACCACAGCTTCTAGATCAGCCATATGCTCCAGTCACAGAAAGTCTTTTCCTCACTTTGCAGCAGCCTCAAAAAGAAATGCTACTTTGAACACACCAAGGATCCTAATCCAGGGGCTGAATTTTTTAATTTGTGCTGAGGAGCTGATGCAGTTGATATGGGGCTGCTGCACAAAGATAGAAGGGAATTTCTACAGGCTTTTCAGCGCTCTGGGAAAAAGCAGGTCCTAGGAGCTGTGGGATATCCCTGACTAAGAAAATGAAGTCACAAAAGGGCAAGCATAGCAATGCAGAAATTGGCATAGAGACCCTGGCAGGGAGCAAGTCACAGAGGCTGGCCAGGGCCAACCAGGGTCCAGGCTCTGAAACGGTGTTTTTTCAGGGTAGCCAAACTGAGTGAATCACAATCCAATTACTTTCCTGTGGTTTGGGGGAAAACCACTTCCTTTAAATAGAGACAAAGAGTAGAGGGCAGAAGTGTCACACTGGATCTGGAACCCAGTGCCAGATCTGGCTTCAGCCCCCAATACCTACCTACATCTGGATTTTGGGAAAGGTGTTGGAAGACGGAGGGGTAGGAAGGGGGAGGAATGGTTTACAGTAGTCACTGCTTGAGCCTGTGCCCTGAAATTTAGGGCAAAAGCAGCAGAAATCAGACCCAGCTGTCACAACAGAATTACCAGGCACATACCCTTGCGGTGCCCAGCCCTGGGACATGCCTGGAGCTGCTGTCCTGCCAGCGGTCCGATTTATTCCCCATTCAGATAATTACAAGGTGGGGCTGAAACCCGTCCCTGTGTCCGGCAACCCACCCTTCAGCATCTGCCACTCGTTCCCCAGTCACAGACCCCCAGCAGAGAGCCCCCGAGCTCCCCAGCAAGTGAGCCCGAAGCGGGGCAGCGGCTCGGGAGGAGCGGGAGACGCCAGCCCGAGGGGAAGGGGAAAGAGCCGAGCTCCGGGCGGAGCACGGAGCATTGACTGACTTACTCTGCGGCGGCTCCCGGGCGGCTGCGCGGGTGGCGGGGCTGGACGGGGGACAGCCGGGCTGTCACTGTCAGCGACACTGTCACAGGGTCTGTAACCTGCCCGGGGGCAGCCCGGCTATAAGGGGAGGAGGGCGGGGGCGGGACCCAACTGCTGGGAAACTCCGGTTGCACCTCCTCCCGAGTGAAGCGAACGGAGAAATCCCCTCCCGTCGGGGGAGGCGACCAGCAGCGGGGTGCCTGGTCTCAAGGGTCGGTCCTTGCCGAGGAGCTGAGCCCCGGCGCCCTGTCTCGACAGACCGGTGAATGCGGCACCTTGGGCTCGCTTCCCCAGGGCTTGGCTTTGTGATGTGTCCCATTTCAGGCTTGGAAAGGTGCCGGCAGAGTTAGAGCAGGTGCCTCCAAAACTGCCGTGTTCTTCACCTGGGGTGGTCATCTCTGGGTGTGCAAGCAGCCTGGAAAATGAGGAAAGGGACCTGGGGGTCCTAAAGATGACAAGCTGAACGTGGGCCAGCAGTGCCCTGGCAGCCAGGAGGGTCAACCCTGTCCTGGGGGACGTCAGGTACAGCATCACAGCCGGACAAAGGGATTGTCCCACTCTGCTCTGCACTTGGGTGGCCTCACCTCGAGTATTGGGGGCAGTTTTGGGTGTCAAAATATAAGAAAGACATAAAGTTATTAGAGAGTGTCCAAAGAAGGGCAACAAAGATGGTGAAGGCTCTGGGGAGGAAGCCATATGAGGCGCAATTGAGGTCTCTTGTTCAGCCTGGAGAAGACAAGACTTAGGGAGACCTCATCGCAGCCTACAGCCTCCTCACAAAGGGGAAGAGATGAGGCAGGCACTGATCTCCTCCCGATGGTCACCAGTGACAGGACCCAAGGGAATGGCCTGAAGTTGTGTCAGGGGAAGTTTAGGTTGAATATCAGGAAAAGGTTCTTCACCCTAAGGGTGGTTGGGCATTGGAACAGGCTCCCCGGGGAATTGCTCATGACATCAAGCCTGCCAGAGTTCAAGAAGCATTTGGACAATGCTCTCAGACACATGGTGTGACTTTTGAGGTTGTCCAGTGCAGAAACGGGTGTTGGACTTCATAATCCTTTCAAATTCAGGATATTCCATGATTCCTGAAAGCTTTGCTTTCTGCTACCAGCAGGCTGTCGGTGGTGAGGTGCATGCCTGAAAGCACAACCACCTGTATCCCACCTGTATATGTGTCCTGCATCGTGCCTTCCCCAGAGCAGGGTTCATAGCACTCCCAGGAGACATGAATATCCTCCAGCACCTTCAGAGTGGGGATTGACTCCCTGCCTAGAGATTGAAAGAGACAGGCTTCCTTCTTTATCCCAAAGCCTCCGAAACTCTGTGTTCCACTCGTGGGTGGGAGACCTTCTTGAGCCTTTCAGTACTTGGAGGGGGCTATAAGAAAGATGGGGACAGAGGCTTTAGCAAGGCCTGTTGCGATAGGACAAGCGGTAATGGTTTGGAACTGAAGAAGGGTCAATCTGGATTATAGAAATAGAAGACATGTTTTATGATGAGGGTTGTAAAACACTGAAACAGGTTGCCAAGAGAGGTAAGAGATGCTCCCTCCCTGGATATATTCAAGGTCCAATTAGACAGGACTCTGAGCAACCTGATGTAGCTGAAGATGTCCCCGCTCATTTCAGGGAGGTTGGACTAGATGACCTTTAAAGGTCTCCTCTAACCCAAACTATTCCATGATTCTATGACTTGTTTTCCTTATTTCTGTTCCTGATTTCTAGCCACCAGCATCCCTGGCCATGGAGTGTGGTGCTACGTGGGAAAGCATGCTGCCACAGCAGGGGCTGGCTGGAGGGCAGCCAGAGGGTTCCTGGGTGACAGCAATGGCTTGGGGGGGCCTTTGCAGAGGGCCTGTGAAGGCTGTGAGGGCTGTGCTGTCCCTTGCTTAGATAGCTTCAATGGGAAGCATCTTCTGCACACATCTGGATGAGATCTGGGTTGAAGCAGTTGCCCTGCAGGTAGAAAATCAAAATATTGTGGTCCTGCAGAGCCTACCTCCTCACCTTTTCCTGGGAAGCTGCTGTGAGGCAGGGAGTGGGGCAGGTAGGAAGTCCAAGTGCCTGGTTATTGTGCTTGGAACAATTTCTGTTTTACATCTGATAGCTTTGGTCTAATGCAAAATGTAAAAAATGGTCCAGGGATTTAAAGCTGAGTGTGAATGATGAGCTTACCTGGTGCTCCTGATGCCCATACTCAGCACCTGTGTGACCACACAACTTTTGGAGGGGCTATTCTGGCCCTGTGTGGGGGTATCCCCAGCAGCAGGCATGGTCTGGGGCCATGGTTCGTGCTGGAAGGAAGTGCCTGGTTGTGCTGGCACAATGCTGGAGAACATGTGCCTCTCCTGGTGTGTGCTTTTTGGCAGGCATCCTATCTGCTGGCACTGCCACTTTCCTCTCTGGCACTCTTTTTCTGAGACATCCGTGGTAGCAGGAGGAAACCTCACCCTCAGCAATGTCTGCCAAGACAGGAAGCAGAAGCAGAGGGGCCGCCCTGATGGGCAAACCCATGATCTCCAGTCTCTTGAAAACACTGATTCATGTCATGCCAGCCTTTGGCTGTGCTGGGTGGAGGGCTCCCCTCTGGGGTTGCCCTGGGGTTGGGTCCCCTTACTCCTTGACAACCAGTGACCAGAAATAACCATGGTCATGGGACGGAAATCCTGGGTGCCACATGATCCTGAAAATCATTGGAAACAGTGCAAGACTTGGCCCTGGAGTGCTGAAACTTCCTCTGTATTTCATCACCTCCTCCAATGCCAGTGTGAAAGGGAGAGGAGGCAAGGTTTGAAATCTGCAGTTAGAGCTGGTTTTGGGGACAGCTGGACGTGAGCTTGATGCAGTGTTTGTGACTGTTTGAAGGCAGAGGATGCTGTTCAGGATGCAGCGGGGAACCTAGAGCTGGTTCCTCAAATCCTCAATTGTGCAATCCCTGAAGGAGGCAGGGATGTCTATCACAGATGTGCTGGGAATCTGCATTGGGAAGTGGCTCAATGACACATCTCAGAGCCACTGAAACCTCTCTTTAAACATTCAGAAGGTCTTTGCACTTGGCTCAGACAAATGTCTCATCCCCACCTTAGCACTGGGGGCCCTGACTGTAGGAGACTCTTGCAGTTAGGAATAAGGGAATTCCAAGGGAGTCTGATGCTCAGCTGGTGTACCTCTGCAGCAAATGTAGCTGCAGATCTGTGGGCATCCTGGGTTGTATTCTTGAATCAATGTTTGATAGAATGATTTATGTGGGATCCAAATTAGATTCATGTAATGGGATCTGTGGCTGGACCTCCTCATTATCTAGGTTAACTTCAGTGAGATCAGGACATTTCTGCCACCGGAGGGGAACAAGCAGTATCTTGTAATTAGGTTTTAAATTAAAAATGTAGAGATTGGATGTCATCCCCTGGCTGCCCTTGTTTACCCTAACAAAATGTATCACAGCACTTCGACCTCCTGCTGTGACACCTGCATGACGTAGCTCCTCTGTGTAACTTGATTCCTGAGACTGGTATCTTGTACTAACTTTAATAATATTGGGTAGTGGGTAACCGAGTTAAACCAGGCTGCACATCTTCCAGTGCTGCACAGGAACTTTTCTGTGCTCTGTAGCTACTCAGTGTACTGCATAGGACTACACTGATGCTCTGTGTTTACAGTTTGTGCTATTTTAGAAGTTAACTGAAGTCTGCAATCCCTGGAATCCAGGGGTTTACACCTGACTTCTCTAATACACAGGATATATTTCTCACCTGAAACTTACAGATAAAAGCAAGACGTGCTTCAGAGATTTGTAACTTTATTTTACAGCTGCTTCCTTACATTTGAACAATGTCTTGCATAGGATCGTTTTCCTCTCCTTGGTTGAGCAGCAAAGTCAATTTTGTTGGCAGTCCTAATATCCAAATTTAGCTGAGCAGGAGCCTGCAAATGGGGTGTGTCTCTATTAGAAAAAGTGGTGAATTCTTTGCATTAGACAATGAAAGATCTACCTGTAAAAACGAAGATACTATCAACAAGGAGCATTTATAAGGAGATTATTTTTGAAGTGCAGTTTTAATTTCCTTTTTCAGGGTGCTGAAAAGCTGTTATCCTCATTGACAGCTAAAGGTGCATCAAGAAGCAGATTGTCATGAGGGTAAAGGTGTTCTTCCTGGAGTCCATTAATTCAATATGCTTATTCATTGAATGGTATTTGAGATTTTTGTTCAAACTTGTTTTCATTACCTTTATTACCAGACAAGGAAGATAGTAATTTTCCTGGGGGATTTTCTATGAATTGAACTCATTTGCACTAAGCAATTCCAGCTGTGCATGTTTCAGAGTAGAAAGCAGCAGGTCTGGGTGCAGGTGGCTGGCAGCAGCTTTCTGGGTAAGCAGGCATTCCTTGTCAGCTTCTGCTGGGAATATATGGCTGTCTTCTGGTGTTGGTGGGGCACACAAAGCCCAGGTAGAGGTGCCTGAGTTGGTGCTTGGGAGAGTCAGAAAATACTCATTGTGGGGTTACACTGGAAAATCAGGGTCCGGTAATATCCAGCAGCTTTTCCATGTGGAATGGGGTGTGCAGTAGCTTGGGGAGGGGAATAGGGAAGGATGTGTCTAGGGTGGCTGACCTCCCTGCAGTGCTGGGGGAGGCATGTGAAGCAGCATGTGGTGGGGATTGCATGTGCTGTGACCTGAGCTGCTTGTAGCTGATTGCTTTTCATCCTCCTGTGTGGGGAAACAGCTCTTTCATTTCTGATCTCTGTGGAATAATTTTATAGAAGTGGGGTCATGTGCAAAAAGGGCTAGCAGAAGAGGATTTGGGGTGCTCATTAAAATGACCAAGGTAAATGACCAAGAAATCATACCTGCCACATTTCTCTGGCTCTTTCCAAAATTTTATTGGAAAGAGGTCAGCAAAAGAAGGAAAGTTTGAGTTCTGAAGGCTGGGTCAGCTCTGTAGGCCAGAGCAATGCCAGCTGGGTCATGAAGGGGCTCAGCTCTTCTCCCTGAGTGCAGGGATGTGACCAGGCACTAAGCTGTGGAGGAACTTGCTGGTTTCAAAGGTGCCATCACTGCTCAGCAGCTGGGGCAGAGCAGCCAGGATGTGGTTGAAGATCTAGAGGAGGTGGATCCAGCTTTCAAGACTGTTGTGCATTTTAACTCTGATCACTCTGGTCAGCTTGCAACAATATTACTTCCAACTGACCGAGGTGTCTTCCTCTCCCCTATTTATGATGACTACAAGTAATAAAAAGGATTTATTTTTCTCCATCAGCAGTCCGGCTGAGAAGAGCTATGTGTATATACCTAAATGTTTGCCTTACAGTATAGGAACAGGGTAGTGGTGAGGGACAGGAGCAGAGCCCGGGCAATGGGGCTTTGAGTTCACCCACAGATTGTGTCACACAGTGCTTACCACTAGGGAAAAGTTCCTGTGACAGGCCGTGCTTTCTATAAGAGACATGACCAAAGAGTGGTGGGCAAAGATTGGCTACCCAGGACTTCTCCTCCCAGACAATAGCAGAAATCACTAGGATGCAGTTTCATTTCCTCTTCCAGTTTCTGTTTGTGTCAGTGAAGTGAGAATCTCCTGGACTGCAGCTAATTGGACTTCTTCTAGATGCCCTAGGGCCCACAAGTGGGTGGAGAGTATCTCCTGGGGTTGAAGTCTGAAACCTTTCAGTCTGAGGGGGCTGTTGTTTCTAGCCAGTCTGAGACACCTGTGGGGCGACAGTATACAACCTCTCATTTTTCCTATTATTTAATGAACTACTTGCCTGCCCCAACTTTGTTTTTGTTTGTGCCTCACGATGCTTGATAATTATGTATGTGTTAAGTTACATGCTTTTTTTTAAGTACAACATCCTTTGGCTTTCAAAATTATTACAGAAGCACACCAAGGGATGGATCTCGGCTGTCTTTGAGGCCTGCTTGTGGCCTTCTCCAAAGAATTCTATGTGCAAGCTATGTTTTGTGGTAGGTGGGGAGCATATGTTTCACTCACACCTATGGAAACTCAGTCTGAGGTTAGAGGAAACCATCAACTTGGCCAATTCTAGTATTATCTGACTGCTTGAAAGCAACATGTAAACCCAAGATCTTGAAGCCAACCAATATGGAATATTTTTTTGAGTACTAAAGCACTTACCTAACCTAATGTTCTCAGATCCAAAAAGTTTCCTTCCTCCTGCAAAATACTTTGTCCTTTCTAACATGGACTCTATTGCTACAGTAAAATCCTGACCTTGTGCTGAGAAGATTGATCTGCTCATCATTTTTTGAATCCAGGTTTAAAAGCCAAGCAGAGCCGTGTTCAGCAAAACACCAATGGCAGCAGTTTATCTTCATCCTCTTAACATAGTTCTGCCTCTGTTGTGTTCCTCTCCAAGTGGTGAAAAGATGTTTTTTCCTAGGTCTGTTTGAAGGAGGTTGGTGTTGGAGGTCTGACCCACAGCAGAACTGTGATTTGATAACTTCAGCAGTGTGAACCCTTCTGGGGAACTTTTCTACCAGTGTTACCAGCCTCACATGATGATAGTTTTGTCTGCTCTGGTCATATTTGGGCCAAGCTAACCACAGAGAGCTTTCCTGATTTTGCTTTCTTCTGGCATTACAGATGCTACATGCCTGAGTAATGAACCAGAAGTTGAAACCCATTTAGGAATGTCCTAAATCATCATCAAAGGAAGGGCTTGTATTCAAGCATGGTCTGCATCCCCATCCTGGTATTTCTGCTTGAGGACTGGTCGTAGCTGAGGCTGCTGACAATTTTGCTGTGATATTCTGGTGGAGGAGGCATCAGTCCCTGAGGCTGCCCTGGCACCCTCCCCTGGCATTTGAGCAAGGGAGGTGTGCATTTTTGTGGTTGCTCTGACATGGAGCGGGAGGAGGGATTCATGTCAGAGATTTCTGGCTGGGGGCAGCTGTCTCTGACATGCTCACAGTGGGCAGGAGACATCATGTGCTGGAAGTCCCCTTGACCTGGCAGCCCTGGCAGCCAGTTTGCTATCCCTGGACCTTCAGCCAGGCATCTTCATAGTCTGGGAAGAGTCACCCTTCCCCGTGGACTGGAGGGAGTGATATTGTCCCTGTGTTTGATGCTGCTTGCAGTCTGATGGCATCCTCAAAATCGGCATGTGATGGCTTGGGGAGGAACAACAGGTGGTGAGAGAAGGGTGTAGCTTTTTCCTTTTCACCTGAAGGAAACCAGAAGTGTTCTTCCTGTGTGGAAGTTCAGTCATCTGAGCACAATTCACCCGAGAGGAGTGGGACCTCACACTTCTGCTATCCCACTCCTGTTGGGAAATGGAGGGCCTGTTGTGGGGTCACAGCACTGGGGTTCAGAGCAGATCTGGAAGAGCTCTTGGCTGGGGCCATTGTAGGGGATTCACAACTGCCTGTAGCACAGATGTTCTGAAAAACACAGCTGCTTTGGAGACAGTTCAGGGATCCTCTGACAGAAAAACAGCATAATTTTTAGCATCCCATTTTTAAGGTACTCCAGCATCCTGTAGTCCTTTCTTTATACCAGCTTACTCTTGTTTCTTTCTATAACACTGCTTCTCTGTTTGCAGCTTGCTGATGTCTTTGAGGTTCAGCATGAAGACACAAGGGGCAGCTCTCTGTGAAGCCAGAAGAATCTGTATGTGTTCTTCCAAGATGCAGGTTGCTTTTCTTACAGTGCCCCTGCATTAAATAGGGGTCTCTAAGTTGGGAATGCTTTTTACTTGTATTTTCTCAGAGGCTAGCCTAGCCATGGACTGGGGGAAAGCAAATTGGAACTGCCTCATCAGTTAAGCTACAAGAAATGGTGCAAGGAGCCACATCCTCAATGGCATCAGACACTTGTGCTCTCTGCAATGTGTCTCAGTGCTCCAGATGTGATAACACAGCTGTGCTGCACAGCCCAGGTCCTGACAGAGCTGCTCTGGCAGCTGAGCCCAGGAACTGCCAAAACTACCCTGTGGCAGCTGTGTCAGCAGCTCCCATGGTGTGGGAGGAGTGTGCTCATCCATATTTAAGAGCTGGGGCTGAGCCATGCCATTCTTCACCAGGGCTCAGCTGGTGGATCCTCTCCTGTCACCCATGGCTGTATCCAGGCTGGCACAGGGCTTGTGTGCAAGGAATGAGAGGCCTAATTTTAGATCAGGGAATGCAACACTGGAAAGGTCACAGGATGGGACCAAATCCCAACTGGCCCTCATGATGGCAGCAGCATCATGTTTAGGCCTGGTGGAACTAATCATGACCTCTTTTCACTGCAGTTGTTTTACTCCAACCCAGGTACCTCCCCTGCCCCAGGGCTCTCTCCCTTGGGGCCTTTCTTTTTGCCCAGCAGGAAAGGCTGCCCGTAAGCTCCCCATCACAGGGTGGTGGAAAGTACTGGGGGAAAGCACCTGGGAAACTGCAAAAGCAGTACTTCTGTTTGAGGTCTTGAAAATGAAACACCAAGAAGCTCTTCTGTTTTGAATTTCCCTGTGGGTCCTTAATGTTTGCCCCTTCCTGTTCCTGGCCTCTCTCCTGTGGCATTATGCTTGTGCCCAAGCAAACTTGGGCTTGATGAGTGGTGCAGAGGGAAGTTTCCAGGGAAAATCCAAGTAGCAATGAGGACAGCCTGTGTTTCAAGTCTTCTGACTCAGCAGGGAGCTCATTTGCCTATATTTCATTGTTGAAATCAACAGAGTTCTTGCTGCCAAGTTTACCAGCAGTAGAGACCAGCCCTTCATTTCTTTCTAAATAGGGACATATTTCTGAATGAGATTTACAGTTCTCCCAATGACTGAAATTCCTACTGATCATGCAATGAAATATACCTTTTCTCAAAAAAACATCTAAGGAATCTTGTTGGATCTTCCTGTTGGATCTTTTTGTTGGACCTTTTCTTTTGCCTTCCCTGCCTTGGCACAACTTGCACCATAGGGCTGAGTAGGGCGCTTTGCTCCTAGGATTTTTCCCAATAACACAGTGCCTGGAGGATTGTCATAATTATTTTGAACATCACCTTCAGAGAAAAGAGGAAAATATCTAAAGTAAATAAATATGAGTGCTGGATATGAAATCCAGTGCTGCAATGTAAACTCAGTAATTTGGATGCAGTATGTAAAGATAGGCCCCATGTGTGTGCTTTTAACTCCTTCAGGCTTATCTCTACCTGCATCAGGAAGAAGCTGCTTCAGTCATCAGAGGTTGAAAGGGCAGTTCTATATTTCTTAACTGAGGAAAATAATACTCCTTTGAGGGTTCTGTTTGGTACATCCCATGCAAGCATTTTCCCAGAAATACAGCTGGAACAGCAACAATGCAATTCATTTTTCGTGCTGTGACTAAAACAATGGCATCTAAATCCACATGCCGAGGCTGAAGGTCGACTGATCGTGGAGACATAGCAATTCTTGTTTGCAATGGATTATGAATAACTTTGAGAAATAGAATAATATTGCGGTGAGTTGTCATGCCTGCCTGCAGGCAGTTTTTTAACTCAAGATTTTCTTCTGCTTTGGATCTTTTATAGAACACAATTAGACATCCATTCAAGTATTCCTGCCCTGTTGCAAGGCAAAGAAATCCTGTTTTTTAGAATTAATTCACCTAGGAGACACAGCCTTGAGCTGTCTCAGTATTTAATCACTTGCAAAAGGCATTTTGGTGGAAATGAGAAATCCCTGACCCCCAAGGGTCAGGGCCAAAAGCAGAGGAAGTAGTGCATTCAGGTTCAGCCTCCTCCCCACAGGCAGTTCTGAAATGTCACGTGTGGAATTCCATGTGGTGCTTCCAAATAACAGCTACTTCCTGAGCTTGCTGGGAGAACATCTTACCACAGGCAAATCAGCCTGGCCTTTGGGCTGTTGTTTCTCTCCACATCTGCTCTCAGACAGCGCTTCCGTCATCCTGAGGGACGGTCTTTGTTTCAGAGGGTGACTAACAGCTGCTTAGCAAGGCACAGGGTGGATTCAGCCTTGAGATCACGGAGAGAAAGAGGCACCGTGGGCTTTTGCTGGTGCTTTGGAGGCTCAAGGCCCATTTGTTTAAAGAGCTCTCAAGATGAAAGCATGAGCAATTCATTCCTGCGCTCAAGCTGGGGCTATGATGGCAGTCCACGAGTGTATGACGTGCTTTTGGAGACAAAAGCCACCAGACTTTTGGCCTTGTGCCTCCTCATGAATCCCTGATGATTAATTCCATGATTGCCTCTTATCCACTCAATGAGCTTCTATTCATAGCACAGTTCTTTCAGGAAATATTTTTCGCCTAAGTTTTGGAAAAAAGTATTGATAAGTTGTGAGCTCCCTTGCTCGGGAAATGATCCCCAGCACTTTGTGCCTTGCTCAAGGTGCTGAACTTCTGTGATTAGTTTGAATTTCCCTTCATTTCAGTTCTGGGATTGCCCATAATGTGCTTCACCAGGAAGTGCTGTTGGATATGAGCCACCTGGTCTAGGGAAAGGTGTCCCCATTCAGGGCAGGCCAGTTGGAATGAGTTGATTTTTGGCATCCCTTCCAATTCTAACCATTCTGTGATTCTGTAAAAGCCCCTGGTGGTAGGGATGACAAGCTGTCCTCAGCAGTCCAGCCCTGCCAGCAATAGTGATGGTTTTGCTGCTAACTGGGATCTACTTACTTCTGTAGAAGCTTCTCTATGCCTGACCCCCACAGAAAATGGGAAGGAGCATATTCCTTCCATTTTGCAGCCATTTTTAAACCAACTGAAAGACAATTATCACATCTGTGTTCTGTGCCTCCCATGGAAGTAATTCCTTAATCCATAGACAGAAAAAAGTTGAAGGCCACTGCTCTGCACTAACCAATACTAAGCAAAGCTCTCTTTCTCTGTGAATGCAGTTGGTGAAATCATTCCTGTTTTCTGGGCTTGCTTCTGATTCTCAGCCTCTCTTTCTCAGCTGCAGTTTGCCATTCCAGGGGCTGAGTGCAGCCCCTTGTCTCCGTTCTGGCTTGGTTTGCTTTTTCTGCACTTTTGTAGCATTGTTCACACAAAAGCAGTTCTGTCTCGCCTGATGCCAGTTTTCCCACTGTCCTGGGAACTGAGGCATAATCCTGCAGCCCCTAATGAAGCCATGGCATGTCCCCAGTCCCACACTCATTATGGAGCTCAGGCTATGGGCCTACTCATGCTGCCAGGCACAATTTCATGCTTGGCCAAACATAAACTATGCCTGGTCAAATGTCTTGGGACTTGGGTGCTCACCTTTAATCTGCCATTCACTCTTTCTGCCTCATTTAGCAAGAGCTACAATCTCTGTGCAGCTTGCAGGAAAGCCTTGCATTGGCAATCCAAGACTTTCAGGTAGTATGAAGAAGGCAGAAATACTACAACAGCCTTTTTCCAGAGTTTTCTCTGCCTTACATATTCTTTTCTGGGAAAATGTATTCTAATGGCGTCATGCGAATTTACAAATACAAATTGAGAGTACTACATTGGAAGAGTATTAGAGGCTATTTGCAGTGCTCTGTGTGACAGGGATGAAGCAGGCAGGCAAAGTTCATGTGCTCAGTGTCCTCAAACTGGGACTAGAGAAAGTTCTAGTAATTTTTTTAAAGTTAGTACAAGTCCACTTTTGCTACCCATTAATGTACATCGGCCTTCACCTTTTCCCAGTATTGTCTTTTTGCTGTAACAGTGATAGCAAATAGTTTAAATCAATGCTCCAGCAACCTGACTGCTCTCTTGCTTAGGTTTTATGGGGGAGGTGGGCCAATCCCAGTAGTAATGTCATGGTGACATTAGCAGTATTAATAAAATTGTCCTCAAGGGATGGAAATGCTCAGTGATGCTGAGCAGAACACTTCCCAGTACCAAAGAACCAAAATGACTGGCTTTGGGGCAGTAAATCCAGCCAAAACAAGATTTCATAGAGAAAGATACAAAATACAGAAAATAAATGTTTGCTAAACACCAGTACTTGGGAGAAGTGTGATATATAACTACTAAAACAGTGAAGCCTGAAACTAATATAACTTTACTTTTCAGCCATCCCTGAGATAATAATGCCCTGGCACCTCTTGTCATACCAGCTGTGTGTGCTGGGGTGGTGCCAGGCAACATGACCCAGCCTGTAAGTGGATGCAAGACATCATTGCTCGTCTTATTGATCATCCTTAATATTTTAAACCAACTGAGACATCATTTCTGAAAGATACCAAATCACAGGGAGCTAAACATTATAGAGGTGCTGCACTAAAAGGCTCTTTTCAGGAATATTTTGACTGATTGATTATGGTCCCCAGCTGAGGGACAACCTCCTGGACATTCACTGCAATGTCTTGGTACTCCTCCTTTCTTGCTTCAAGTGAGTCTGTTTGCCATATCTTCCTTCCAGGAAAAAAACAACTTCACAGAGCAAAATTGGTGAAATGGTGGCATCCAATGGCTGGTCTCAGATGGCAAATGCCAGCTCATGCACCCTGGCTGCTGTCACTGCCCTTTGCTTTTCACCCCAAACCAGAAATAAACAGCATTGTGAAACATTGGAGACCTCTGAAACAAAAAAACCCCATCTTTCACCACCCACAGAGCACTGTCAGCTGTGCCAGATCTGCCTCTCCCTGGCATCCCAAATGCAACATTCACTCCTGAGAAGTTTAAGTCTGGAGAGAGTTTGGCTTTTTCATTTAGTTTGATGCTTTTGAGACAGCATTATTCACCAGAGATGCATCTGCACTTGGTAGCTTGGGTCATTTGGGATAAAAGTAAAAAGTGTGTCCTGGAGGGAATGTAACTCTGTGCTGGGATAGGAATAGGCATGATGGTGTTTTTCTTCACAGAGAAACAACAAGCAGAAGGAATTAACAAGGAAGGAAGGAATGGAGCTTCTTGGTACTTTCCTACAAGAGCCGCATATACCACATTTAAAAGCCCTGGGAAGCCTTTCTTCTCTTTCTTTGGAATGTGAAATATGGGTGTAATGAACACTGGGTCTTCCACAGAAGACAGCTGGACAGCAGCAGCTCATTTTGGAAAGCACATCCCTTCCTTTTTCCTTGCTCAGCTGGCTCCAGGGTCTGCTCTGCAGCCCAGACTGAGTATCTCCTTGCCCAGAGGCACCCCTGCTCCTCACCCATCCTGGAGCCCCCTCTGCACTTGCACAGCTGTTGGGGCAGGGCTGAACCATGGCCTTGCCATCATGGGGTTAACCTTCAACTGGTTTGCTCAAGAGCAAGCAGACGGAGAGCAGCAGCTCCCAGAGGAAGCTGGCTGTGTGCCTGTCACTCGCTCACAGGATGCCAGGCTGCAGGATCTGAGTGTCCCAGGAGAGGCTGTGACAAAAGGCAAGCCATTGTGCCCAGCTTTCCTCTGTCACTTCAGGGGAGCAGCTTGCTTTTATTAGAAAACGGAAACCAGGCACCTTATCTAATCCCAGGGACAGACAGCTGGAGCCCAAGGAAAGGCAGTTGTTTTGTGGAGGTTCTACCAGTAAAATGATGAGATTGAAAACTCCAGTATACATTTAAATAATGCACTTGGGAAAATGCCACAGCTGCCTTGTGTGAGGTGCTTGGATGAGAGATGCATATGTGGTAGAGAGAAATTTCTGATGTATGAAATCTCTTGCTGAGGCTTTAGTGCTTTAGTGCCTCGAATCCTGCACTCCAGGAGTGCAGTTTTAGAAGTCTCCAACCTAGCATGCAAAAGTCAAAATCCTCTTTGTATCTCTCCCGCTCAGTCAATCCTTCTACCAATAAATATAAGTCTCTCAGCATTGATGCCCTTCCCTGCTGCTGGGAGGGGAAATGTAGCTCACAGAGCCATGGTGGGTGTAATCACAGGGCTCCCTGTTTGCAACATGTCCCCAGGACAGGAGAGGGGAGCTCCGAAGTGTTCATGTGTTCTGCACACCTAATGGGAGAATCAGACAACATTTTACTTCTCCTTCTCTGTAGCAAATACAAGGAGTCACCAAGCAAGGGTTTGTGGGAATTGTCATGGGATGTGTTGAAGAATAATGCAGGGCAGAAATTCCTGCCAGGATTTCCTGCTTTAAGATGTCAATTTATACCTGATATTTTAAGGGCACCTTTAGAAAAACACCTTATTTTGACTGTAGAAGTAACAAGTCTACCTTAGAAAAAGTTTCATATGATGATTGTGAATTAAAGGTGCACTCTGTGCTTCTTTATCCATCAGAACATTTCCCTTGGCCTGTCACCAGCACCTGCTGCTTACCCAGGCTGAAATTTATAGTGGTGCAGCCTGAAGCAAAGGAAACAAAAGAGACTCACTGCTGATGCTGTAAGCTCTGCTGCCAGAAAAAATAGTGTTCAAGGTTATGCCGTGTCCACATTTATCATTTTAATAGATCATAAACACATCTCTGTAAAGTCTTAGATTAAATCTTGTGGAGGGCAACCTAAAGGATAAATTGAATTAAATAAAATCAGATTTATACAGCTTTAGGCTGAATGTCTCTTTCAGTCTCCCCTGCAGATGCTGGATGTAATGCTTTGGATCCTTCATGGAGCTAATCCTATGGTGATGCATGCCCATCAATATGATGATGCTGGTTTACACCAGATGAGGATCTCATCTGTAGCACTGTCTGTCCACCTCACATTTGGTTTCATACTGCAGTCAGGTTGTAGCAGATTTGTTAAAATGCATTTAAACAGACAAGAAAATGGACCAGAGGCATGGTGGCACATTCCCAAAGTCAAGGAGAGCTTGGAGCCTCCCTCCATATGGCATATCCAATCCAGACATGTCTCTACACTTGGAAATGTGATAGCTTTAACAGATCTTCAGTCCAACAGGAGTTTTGCAAAGCAGCCCTCGACTGAGGAAAATCTGCTGAAATGCCAGAGGGGCCACCCTGGAGGGGAGAGTGTTCCATGTGCTGCATGTCCCGGCCATGGGGTTTGGTTACCCAGGTTTTCCTCCCCAGGCAGGAAGTGGTTTGTGCCCTCAGGTCACAACGTCATGACCTTCTGTCATGCCAGCTCAGCCAGCTGGTTTGTGGGGGAGGAAATAAAGCTTGGGTGCTACCACATCCCTGCCCAAGCTCTGCCCCTCGATTGCTCATGGGCACTAATTATGAGGGAGGCTCTTGCTCTGCTGCTGTATAATTATGCAGAGCACAGTCCAAGCCTTAATATAGTGCTGAGGCCTTAATATAGCTCTGAGTGAACTGCTTTTGGTTTTCTCCTGTTCTTTGAAAATACATTCAATCTTGTACCAAACAGTGGAGCAGCCTCCTAGGAACAGAATCCACATGGAACATGAGGTGGACACCGTGCCTGGCCCGGAGCTGCTGCCCAGGAGCACTTAGAAGAGGTTGGTGTCTTGGTGTATCTGTTGCCTTTGGGTTCTGAACTTGGGGCAGCAAGTTCAGGAAACTACTCCTTTCTTCACAGCAGTCAAAAATTTGTGTTTGCAGGGGAGCAAGGTGGGTTAGCAGATCTTGGATCGTGTGTAGAAGCAGCGTAGGAGGAGGCAGGATGCTGACTTTGGTCCCGTGTTAGAAGCAGCTGATGATTACTGGAACATCAATTTCAGCAAAGAGTCTGCAGCCGTCCCCGCTCTCAGAGCTCTCCTGTGCAGGGCGCACTTGCCGAAAGATCGCCGCTCTCCTGGTGCGCCCCAGCCCCCGGAGTGCCAGGATGGCCAGGATGTGCTCCTTCCTGCAGAAACCAAACAAGACCTGGCTCAGATCTGGCCTGCAAAACCAGTCCAGAGGTGAGGAACCAACAGCTGTGCTGGAGACAGAGCAAGGCTGTAGCAAAGTGCCAGGGACTGACCCCTCACCACACTGGAGGAGCCACCAGGATGGGAGTCTGCAGCCTCTGGAGGTACCAGAACAGTAAGCAGCAGCTCCTGCCACACCACACTGGTGGGACACCCTCCTGCTGCTGGTGCTTCAGGGAATTTCCTCCTGTCTCTCCACAGCCATGGTGCCCTTTGCGTGTTTTCCAGAGAGGCTGTGAACCTTTTGTGTAATGATTATTCTGGGATGAGTAATGGAAGTGCTAATATTTAGGAAGCTGATAGGCACTAATTAGATTAGAGCTGGAAAGCCAACTTGGAAACATACCCTGTTCCAGTAATCTCAGTGTATACTGTCTCTGAGAGCTCAGGGGAAAAATTAACAGGGACCTGAACAGGAAGCAATGCCCGTCCAGCAGGTTCCTCCTCGTTTTCCAAACTTCATTGTTAAAAATAATGTTACTCAATAACGGAAAATCAGAAATTAAATAAACCAAGAGGACAAGCCTTAGAACCTGGCTTGGGTCTGAGGCTAATGATGAAAAATTACCACAAATCACAGCCTTGTAAATTGCTTTTCTGACTGGGAAATTGTTTTCAAATAGCCATCATTGATGACTAGTCATCATTTACCTCTCCCATCCTTCCCAGAACAGGCACTGCCTCTTTTTCAGCTTAGTCTGGCCACTGGAATTAAACCTTTATTGGGGTTTATTTATTTGTTCAGTTTTGTTTGGTTTCTTGTTTGTAGGGATTTATTTTTAATATATGTATGTTCACCTAGGAAATGACTCAGGAACAATTGTTCCTTTACATGTCCCATGTCTTGAATTCCCCCACACAGATAAGCCTGAAGAATATTTGAACCACCCAAGTTAAATCTAGTTATGAAAAATTTTGAGCCTCAGTTTTGGGGAGAGGTGAATATATTTAATGTGACATTTTTTTCTCAGTATTTGAGGGTCCACTTCAGTATTCTAACAATTAGTTAAATCTTATGGGTTATTTTGATTACATAAATGTCATCCAGTGCTGAAACTTTTCGTTGGTTTTTTTCTGAAATTACTCTGATGAAATGGAATTTATTGCAATCTGTACCACTGATATTCATTCTCAGTGGTTGAAAGAAGAGCTGTAGAAGAGAACGTAACTTCTGATTTGCAGCTGCTTAGCCATGCACAGAGCTAGTCACTCCCTTTACTTTTCCAGGAGTTTTAAATTTTCCAGATGCAGCCTTGGAACTGCAAATGGAAAGTACAAAAGAAAGAATGTGTATTTTATTCCAAAATTTAATGGTTTTGTTGAGACCATTTCAGAAACTGCAGCTGAACCATGTCAGTGGCTGCCACACTTTGAGGTCTGAGCCTGGAAACAGGAGACAAACTATTTGCTCCAAATCTGGAGCCTGCAAATTGGCAAACAGGGCTGATACTGGTGATGCAGTGGAAAGCAAACTGGAGCTTTATTATGAAATAACGTTCATTTAGAGCAATAAAATGGAATTCAGTGATATAATGCATGGGAATGGTTCAAAGCTGTGTCAGGGGAGCTCTAGACTTGACATTAGGAAGCATTTTTTTAATGAGGTGCTGGAGCAGGCTTCCTAGAAAGGTAGTTGATGTCCCAAACCTGTCAGTGTTCAAGAGGCATTTGGACAATGCCCTTAATAATTTGCAATAATTTTTGGTCAAGCCTGAAGCGACCAGGAAGTTGGACTGGATTATCACTGTAAGTCCCTTCCTAATAGATTGAAATACCTCTATTCCATTCCATTCCATTCCATTCCATTCCATTCCATTCCATTCCATTCCATTCCATTCCAAAATGAGAAGGCTTTGAGGGTAATTTGTGTGCATTATAAGATACAACACACAGGAGAAAAAAAGAAAAAGTATGCAGCCATAAAGAGAGAAAAATTAGTTGAGATTCCCACTGGTGGGAGGCATCCTGATCTCTAACATGTGGCCACAAACAAAGAGAAGCTGAAGAGCTTGGCCCAGACACAAGGCAAGCTGGTGCTTTTTGGGATGGAGCCCAACAGTTCTGGCATCTTCTGCTTCACGTACCTGATATCTGGATAATCCTGGCACAGCTCCTTGACGTAAGCCTTGATTTTGTCTTTTTTCTCCTCCCCAATGATATTGGCAATGTGATCTATGGCTGGGAGGAGCCAGTCAGCATCAGAGCCCTGTGAACAAAGAATGACATGGGGACATCACAGACAGCAGCAGCTGCTAAATGTCTTTTTCTACAGGGAGAGCACAGCAGTGGGATGTATTGGAGTGAGCCAGGACTGGTGCAGGCAGGACAGGCTGCCTCAAGCAGGGCACTGGGTGGCAATGGCAAGGCAACCCCAGGAACTCTTCCAGGCCTGATCCTGAAGTTCCCCATGCCCACAAGCACCCAAGCAAGCCACATCTTGAACAGGCCATTGAGGCTGTGGTCCAACATAGCAGCAGATGCCAGAAACTTCACCTCCTGCTGCCTGATAGTTTCATGTGCCTCATCTCTGAGATGGGATTTAGTGCCCTGGATCCCTGACTTTCCACAAAATTCAATTAATTCAACTTTGACTTCCCTGAAAACCCCAGACTAACTTTGCTGTGGGATTTTCAGGAAAAGCAGTGGGGAAAATCTTATCCAAAGTGAAGCACTGGAGATGAAAATGTTGAAGGTTAATGACTCAACCAAATGCAAACATTGCTTTGACCAACAGACACCTAAACTGCAATAATCAAGTCTTGTTGCTGGATCCTCAGGTGGTGATACTGTTCCTTTCTGCTATCTGCTCTTATTCTTTCTTTCTTTTCCTTATATATTTTCTTAAGTGATATTTTTATACTTTTATATTGTTATATTACTATAGGTAATAACTAAAATGGCTACATACCTTCCTTCCATTGTAATCAAATTGTTTTAAAATAAACCAGCCACACCATCTATCTATCTATCTATCTA